>OX579668.1:3881373-5081373 GCA_951230895.1 Carpatolechia fugitivella
AATGAAAATCGCCTATATTATCAACAACAGAACAGGGGATCGTTTTATCTACTTACATATTACGTAATTATTTTCTTCCTCTTACTTACCTTTGTTACCTACTATATATTTCCTGTAATCCTTTCTGAATCTTTCTAATCCAAATTCCGATCCTTAATATAATTTAATCTTTTTAATAATCGTTTCCTCGTTTTTATGTCTGTGGCGATGTGCAAACCGCACCATGCCAAAGAAAAAAAAAAACAGGGGATCGGACTACTTTTATTTTATTTTAAAAATCCAAACTTCTTAGTTTCTGCTATCGAACACTAAAATAATGTTTGCTCTATCTTTAAAATTGACCGAGTTATAAAGGTTTGAATTTCAAGATTAGGCACGGCACATACCCACTTGTGACGGCATTTGTTAGTAACGCCATATAATCTCCAAACAAAAAATCGTTTTTGAAAGAGACAGACATATTGAAGCTTTAAAAAATTACTGTAAATTCGTTTTTCAACCGATTCTGTTTTTTTCTTCGCGAATCGTCTGCTACTAATCTATATTTTAAAAATAATTCATACAATATGGTAAATTCATAAAATATGGTGAACAGTCCGATCCCCTACTGCAGCTTGCCAAGTATAAGTTAGCGTTTTACTGGCGGCGCTAGGAGTCATATAAAAATTGTATTTTAGCACCTCGTACATTGTAATGAGTACTGAGAAAACTGTCAGAAAAATTGGTTCGTTTTGTTGCCACCCACGCTAACTTATACTTGACAAGCTGTTCCTGTGATTAGTCCTCTCCAGCATGCTAACTGCATGCATAGCTGACATTTAGAAATGTGTACCTTTCTCGTCAGCGGGTGCGCGGCGAGCGCTGTGCGAGAACACCTCGAACCCGGTCGTAGTTGCCGGCGGCGGGCGCCACTGCGTCTGCAACAAACACGCACCAATCAATATACAATACAATGGGCCTTCCTTTTTTTAATTTTAGTTCTCACTTTTCCACTAGATGTCTGTTTTACATGGTCATAGTGCGTTTTATTATAATTGAGTTGTCGTAAAGTAATTTTTTTTTAAAATTTTACAGTGGCTATATTAAAAAAAAAACTGTTAAATAATACACTAATAATTATTATTTATTTATTTTCTCCACACAATTTAGGGTATACAGAGTGATATTCTTATTCTAAAAGTTACAAAAAAATTGTAGGACTGGTGCCTAAACTAGACGAGTCTGTATTTCAGGACACCAGTACCCTCCTCTCTGGACCGTCAAGTACATACTCATATGTGGGAACACACTAAATATGTATATAATATAAAATACATCTATAGATATATATCAATATATATACTAAACATACATACATACATAAGGTTAGTAGTGTTAGTAAGATTATAATATACTTAGTAATCATTATTTATATTGGTATAGGTAGGTGTGGATTTGGAAAAGGCCTACGATAGAGTGATGAGGAATGAATTGTGGTCAGCTTTGTCATGGCAGGGTGTTGGTGGTAGTCTGATACGAGCATTGAAATCTCTATATGAGAATTCCAGTGCTTGTGTCAGAATCAATGGGGCATACACGGACTGGTTTAATATCCAGAAGGGTGTTAGACAGGGATGTGTGGCGTCTCCGTGGCTGTTTAACCTCTTCATGGACAAATGCTTGACGGATCTGAAAGAGACTGATTGTGGTTTGAGAATGAAAGAGTTACTCGTCAAATGCCTTCTGTATGCTGATGATCAAGTATTACTTGCATCCTCGGCTCAGGAGTTACAGGAGATGGTAACTATTTTGAATGACGCTTTGGAGAGAAAGGGAATGAAAGTAAATATAAGTAAAACGAAAGTTATGGTGTTTGAAAGAGAGGAACGTGTGACTGAGTGTGATATTAGGATTGGGAGTGAACGTTTAGAGCAAGTGAATGAGTTTGTATATTTGGGTTCTATGTTTACTAGGGATGGGAGGTGTGAAAGTGATATTGAAAGAAGAGTGAATGCCGGCAATAGTGTAAACGGAGCATTGTGCGCTTTTATGAACAGTCAGAAAGTGTCTAAAAAGGCCCGTCTGGCGGTTCATAGAGGGGTGCTGGTTCCGACACTAATGTTTGGGAGCGAAAGTTGGGTATGGCAGAAGAAACATGAAAGTAAAGTATGTGCTGTGGAAATGAGAGCTTTGAGAAGTATGATTGGTGTAAAATTGAATGACAGGATTAAGAATAGTGTGATAAGGGAACAATGTGGAGTGAAAGATGATGTAGTGACTAGAATAGAGAGAGGTATGTTAAGATGGTTTGGTCACTTGGAAAGAATGGATGAGAAGAGAGTAACCAAACAAATTTATGAGGCAAGTGTGAATGGAGATGTTGGAAGGGGAAGGCCAAGGCGTACGTTTCACGACCAGATCGGGGATGTACTTAAAAAAGGCCAGGTCAGGAGTACCCTAAACCGACGAGCGTGCATGAAGAGGTTGATGAATGTGAATGAAGCGAAAGAAGTATGTCTGGATCGTAGCAAGTGGAAGGAAGTGGTCTCTGCCTACCCCTCCGGGAAAAAGGCGTGACTTTATGTATGTATGTATAGGTAGGTATGGAGGCTATAGCACAGCACAGGAGGCAGCTGGCAATGTTAAAAATAAATAAATAAATTTATACATACTTTATTATTTTCGGCTTTTTTTTTAATAAAAAAGTATTTTATTCCCTACTCAATACAGTTTATTTGGTATCAATAGGACATTTGTAAGTATATTTATCTCTTAATTTCATTTTTTTTTAGTGACAGGTTGCTAAAACTCGAGAAGGGCTGAACCGATTTGGCTTTTTATTTTTTTGTCTTGAAATATTCGTGAAAGTCCAGGGAAGGTTTAAACGGTGAGAAAATATGGTTAAGGTAGGTGTGTTGGGGTAAATGGCTGGACGTCTTTTTTTTTATAATTAAAATTAAACTCTTGACCTCCATCTAGCCCGAAGGAGAAATGAGGCCTACGCTGGAGCGAGTTCACTCATGAGAAGCCTGTGCACTCGCACTTTGAAGAGGTTAGGGTTGTATGCATTCGGAAATACAGAGGCCGGCAGGACATTGCATTCCTTGGCTGGGCGCATTATAAAGGAGGAACCGAAACGAGTAGTTCGAATGCTGGAGATATTGACAAGATAGGGGTGGTAGCCAGCAGTTCGCCTTGTATTCCGATGAAAGAAAGGAGACGGTGGTATAAGGATGTGAAGATCATGGGCAGTCTGTTTAAAAAGAGTAGAAATTAAGATATGCTCCCTTTACGTCGAGCCATACATCTACGTCGAGTCTACGGTTTCTGACTCGCTTCTATTACCTTTAAGTCGAAAGCGTCGCGTATTTTGAAGTACAGTCAGGTTAATAGGGGCGCCACCACCTTTGCAGTGTTGCCATTTTATATAATGCTATCCTGCTCTGACTTATGGATATTTCTGAAAGGTAAGATTAGTTCCGTTTCTACTCTTTTTAGACAACCTGTAAATTAAGCTTTTTAGAAAAACTGCAATTAAACTGGTTTTTTGTATGATAGCTATGCATATGAGATATATTTTTGAAATCACGATAAAATAATCAATCAGATTCTATAGAGATAATATGTTGTGTAAAAATAAAGTAACATTCCACGTCAAATACTGAGTTTATGAGCTTTTCCCAATTTTCAGTTTAGTAAATATTCTGACATTCATGGTCGTAATACTAGAAATAAGAATAAACTAATTAATCATCACTGTCAACTTGCTAAAGTTAGCACTTCATTTGTGGGGCTCTGTGTGCGCTGTTATAACAAAATACCTGATGAGATCTTAGTTTTACCAGAAAAAAGGTTTAAGAATTGTGTAAAACAGACGCTGTGTAATAAAGCTTACTATAAGTTAGTTGATTATTTAAATGACAAAGAGGCTTGGTGTTCGGATGGTCCAGCTCGGCACAGGAAACATTAACAATGTATACACCGTGAAATTTACATCGTTTTGTTCCCGCCGTGTAGTGATAGTACCCGTCAAACTGAACAACTTTTCGCGAAAAAAAAAATTCCTGCAACAAAAAAATTTTTGGTCTCTCCATACAAAGTGAGACTTTCGACCGACCCATTTTGTATGGAGACCATAAAATTTTTTGTCACGAAAATTTTTTTTTTCGTGAAAATTTGTTCAGTTTGACGGGTACTATCACTGCACAGCGGGAACAAAACGAAGTAAATTTCATGCTGTATTGACTACTGTAAACAATATTTTATTTTAAAAAAGAAAAGTACAAAAGATACGAGTCCTGTGGAGTTTCTTCTGGTCGTTCTTCTCTACTTCTCTAGTGAACGGGCCATCTTGCTTTCACGTTGAAAAATGATTTTGTTAAATCTTATTTTTGAATAAAGACACTTTTATCTTTGTATCTTACTAACTCGTACTTGTATCTTTTAAGATCTTTAAACTTCCGGAATTATTAAATAAAACAAGTTTGCGTTCATATTTTTGTTTTATTTACAAGATGTTTTAATAATAAAAAACTTGGAATGATAAAAATACCTCACTTACTACAAGTTTTCGTAAGCAGCAGGCTCACAAAAACAAAAAACGGCCCTTACGGCCCCGCGACGATTGTTTACAATAGCATAAGAGTATGTTACAAGCTGCGTTCTTTACAAGCTGAGTTCTGAGAAGAGTTTTAGCTCAAGTAGCTTGTGCTTTTTGTTTATATACAAGTTTGGTTCATAAACTTAACCTATACAAATATTTACGTTCAAGGAATGTATAATTACAAACAAAGGTATAGACAATTAAACAAACGAAAAACGAGGCTAAATAGGTACAATCAATCAATGGTCTGAACAATTAGTTTAACATATTCTTTTTTAGATTAGACTTTGTTTCCTAGAACAAGACTTACAAGAGGTAGGTAACAAAATAAAAACAATTTACCCTACAAAAATATTAGAGAAATGATGAACAAAAAACAAAGAATTTCGACACAAAAGTGCATAATATGGAAGCGATTTTTTGTGTTTTGGTAAAAAAAAAAAAAATTTTTTTTAATTTAAAACTGTTTTTTTTTTTTTTTTACATAATTTTTTAATTACAAACGCCAAGCACTTAATCTAAGAGTAAGATTATGTGCGCCTGACGGGTCGCACACTACTAAATAGAATTGAAGCTAAATTACATTAGGGACAACGCACCAACCCGCACTACCTCGTTGGGTTTTTTTTTGGTAAGTAATGTTTTTTTTAAATGGTATTTCAGTTGTTTGATTTTAAGTGAAGGTATTTTTTCTAACAGCTCCCCAGGTAAACTGTTCAGCGTGCGGGGTAGCGCGTATGACCACACCCTACGCCCATAGTCATTTTTATATTTAGGTAAAGTATACATTGGCAAGTTGGCTAGCTGACGACAGTATTTATTCGGTATTTATTACCCGTCGTAATTATTATTATGTTTATGAAGGCGACTCATTTGTGCATTATAATGTTATTCTTTTATATTTATTAAATATGCTATTTCGTTATCAGCTCATATTATGTCCCCATCGAGGGGCACGAGCCTACCCTAGATTAGTGATTAGGCAATGATGTAATAGCAATTTGTTTTTATTTCGAAACACCTTGAGTCTTATATACCTATATATATACATATATATTGACTATACCTATATATTGACTCGGTACAATTAAAATATTAATTTCAAGCTTTGCTTAGTTTGGGACTAGATGGCGTTGTGTGAAATGTACGATTAAAAATAATATACCCATATTATTATGCGCAGTATGGTGACGGCAGAGTAGAATACATTTGTCACCAACCCCTACTATTCCCGTGGGTGTCGTAAGAGGCGACTTAGGGACTACACATTTGTCACCAACCCCTACTATTCCCGTGGGTGTCGTAAGAGGCGACTTAGGGACTACACATTTGTCACCAACCCCTACTATTCCCGTGGGTGTCGTAAGAGGCGACTTAGGGACTACACATTGAACAGGGAACGGGCAGCAGCGCTCTCTGATACAGTAACCTTTTAATCTGCGATCTCCAACCCGCCTGCCAAGCGTGGAAATTATGGCAAAACCCTCCACTTAAGTGGAGGAGGCTAATAGTCCAGCAGTGGACTTTAACGGGCCGTTGATGTTGATTATTATGATAAATAATAATTAAATGTGCAACGAAGAAAAACATTTAAACACACAAACTGGGTTGTTGCACCCCACGCAATATGCGACTGTGCGTCTGCGGCAAACTTTGCATGAGCGGCGTTGGCGGTTGTTACTGTTGGGGGTATTTAAAAATGGGTATTCGGCAGGGTAGTGTTCTCTTGCATCGTATGATGTACTGGGAGCGGTTGTAACTGGGTAAGATTTTGATTGTTTGGAATGATGTTTTAAAATGTCTAGAATAAGTTGTTTTCGGAAATTTCTGTGGGTAAGGTGTGGAGTGGCTGTTTTTTTGTGTATTATAAAAGTATTTAAGACGGATACGTTTAGAAGTCTTTTAAATAGTTTTTTGTACCAGATCCGGGTTCTTTTACGCTCAATAGGATAAGCTGCCAGCATCTGATCCTTTTTATCAACGCCACCCATGCAAATATTGTAGTCCCTAATTAATATGGGCTTCGCTACATTATTTACAGAGGAGACGGCGTTGCCATGGTAAGTAGAGATCGTTGCCACCCGGTTATGATCCCTCCATACCATGACATCGACGTCTCCACTGGTGAAGCCCACAATTTGCCCTGGCTTCATCGCCGACTTTTTCATGTCTGAGAGTTCTTTCGGAACTAATTTCCTGTTCGTGCGTAGAGTTCCGACGCAGTCGAAACCCAACGTTTTCAATTTTCGGGCTAGTGCCGGTGAATTATAAAAATGATCCATCCACAGCGTGTACCCGGCGTGTTCTAAGCCTTTGATCAGCTTTAGAACAAGCGCCGGTGTACTCGCTGTGAATGGATCGGGTCGAGGTGTTGTTTCAGCTTGTTGTGGCCTGTGTGCATGTATTAAAACTCGCCACAAATATCCCGACTGGGCCTCGCAGATTTCATAGCTCGTGATGCCTACTGCTGCAGCTTTGTTTGGAACGAATTGGTTCATTTCAAGCCAACCTTTCCACTGCAGCAGTGATTCATCAAGAGCTATGTTTTGCTGCATTATATACATACATGAAAATTTATTATTTAAATGGTCTATAATGGGCTGCACTTTAAATAGCTTTGCTGCAGACACATCCAGATGAAGGCCGTACATATTTTCGCAATGGTTAAAATGCAAGCATCTGTGGAGCAGCTGAAATCGCCGCAGAGACATATGCACCCCAAAGCCCGGTGTATAAAATATATTTTTATCTGCGCTCCAGTACTCATCGGTTCGTGATTTTGTTACGACACCCATCGTTAACAGCATTGCAAAGAACACGTACAACTCGTCGACTGACGTGTCTTTCCAGTCGATTATTCGGCTGTTCGCGCAAAGCTCGCCTTTGGATATCATTTCAGCGGCCAATTGTTGTGCGTATCTATTTGTTTCAAAAACAATGTTTTCCATAATTTGCTGCTCCCATATAAAAGTGAATATTTCATATGGGTCGCTTAAACTTATAGTTGGACCACATTCCGTGTATAGGAATCGTTCTCTTCTGTCTGTTGGTGGAATAGGTGGATCGGGAAAGGTTCTCCATTGAAAATCTAAAAAATCTTTCGGGAAATGAACAGGTCCGTTGGTTGAATTGGCCGCTGAAATGACATCTGAGGTAGTAGAATCCTGCGAGGCAGTGGCAGTCATACTAGAAGATGCCGAAAGAATAGATGGCGCAGCATCTTCAGCATTCGGGACCGCTTCGTCATCCACATCTTCCGGAGTTTCTAACAGCACCCGAACTGCTCTCGGAACGATCATGGGCACGTCGAGATCGTCATCCCCATCGCTACCGCTCTCTTCTTCACTTCCTTTTTAAACCAAACAGTAACATTTTATTATACCAGTCAATAAAATGTCCCAAGTACATAAGTCAACATTTTATCAAGATACTTACCATAGTGTGATAAGTTAGAAATGTCAATGTCACGAAGCGGTGGTTGAGGCCGTGCACAAGTTGAAGGGACCCTGTAAGGTAAACAGCCTTCTTACCATCATGCTATTTACTTAACCTACTAAAATAGGGGATTTTCTGACAGCTATTTAAAACATATAATAGTTCTAATTAAGACGATAGATGGCACCAGGTGTACTTCGTGGATTCTTTTTTTAAATCCCTTTATGGCTCTGGGTGACATTTCGGGGCCAGTCCTGGAAACATTAAATGCATCAGTCTTCAGTGCTTCCATTTTATTAGCGGTCCGCACGCGGCTACGCCCGCGTTATGTAAGATTTTCCCGTGGGAATACGACTTTTCCCGGTCAAAAGTACCCTATGTGTTATCCCAGGGTAGAAACTATCTCTATTCCAAATTTCATCCAAATCCGTCCAGTAGTTTAGGCGTGAAAGCGGAACAAACATCTAAACATCCAAATATATTTTCACATTTATGATATTATAGTTGGGTTATTATAGGATGAGTTCTGACAGCTTCAAAATTCTTCATACGACAACAACTTTTTTCTATAATATTAAGTTTAAAAACCATAATAGCTAATTATTAAAAATAAAGTTACTTCACCTCTTATTTTATCATTAAACAGTACGTGATTTTACTTAATAAATAAACGAAATAATATTAAAAAGATTTAAAATTTTAATCTGTCAGGGCTCATGCTACATTAACCCAACTGAGTGATTGCAAGAGTTGAAAAAGCACTCGCTTGTCTGAAAGTAATCTACTTACTGACTTGACCGGCGCACGCGTCTGTCAACAGCCGGAGGTCTGCTGTCAACAGGCACCTCAATATTCATTTGGAAAGCACTGCTGGTTGACGGCGTGCTGGTTATGCTGCCGCCACATTCAACATACCTGGAACATCATAATAAGTTATTTACTAAACTTATAGTAGCAAACTTTGGACGCATTCCGAATCAGACTTTCAGCGCCGTCAGCGATCAGAAAAGCAAAAAAACGTATGGTTGACGGTAATTCGGTACGCGATTACGGGTGCTTTAATCGATTTCAGCGCGTCTCGGAACGCAGGGTTAATGACATCAGAAACTTCAGAAATGAATTGTTAGAAACTTACATAGCAGGTGAGGGTGGAATGTCAATTGAAATTCGAGATGGTTGATTTTCGTCCCTTGGGGTAAATATGTTCAGATCAGAAGGGCTGAAAGTAATGAGTTATTAATGTACATGTAAACAAATAGTAAATTTTTGGTCATTGCATTTTTTCTATTACTTACGGGTTCCAAGTGCGATTTTTATTTGTGCATGCTTCAACGGCTCCCCAATAGGCAAATTTTCGATGTTGATCACACGTACCCTTCAATACAACCAACACATTATAAATTTAAATTGGAATACATAACCAAACCAAATTTAAATCACGTGTGCTCTCTATCCCTATTAATATTTTAAAGACGAAAGGAACTCTGTTTGCTTTTGTCACGCTTTCACGCCTAAACCGCTAAACCGATATTGAGGAAATTTGATTTGAGATGAATTATCCCGGTGTATAACAAGTATTTAACACCCAAAGACAGAGCTTTTACCCTCGGCTGGCCAACAAGTCAGTCAAATAAAAT
This sequence comes from Carpatolechia fugitivella, assembly GCA_951230895.1. Lineage (NCBI taxonomy): Eukaryota > Metazoa > Arthropoda > Insecta > Lepidoptera > Gelechiidae > Carpatolechia > Carpatolechia fugitivella. The sequence continues at coordinate 3,891,028 of OX579668.1, forward strand.
TAATTAAACACAAAATATTTTAGTGCGAAATTTTAATAAAGTGCGAATCTAAAAAGAAATTGTTGTATTTGAATCAACTTACTTACGACTTGAATTACCTAGTTAACCAATCATTAAATTTCCATATTTTACTTAGTAGCTATCGATATTTGGCGCAAATGAATTATTTTTGGGCGGACATAGCCGAATAATGGAAAACAAGAGTAACTGAATATAGATTTAAAAAAAAAAAAAACCTTCACTCGACACAAACGATTACTAAGAATTATGTGTATTACTTACTTAACCGTCCTTTTTTATTAGATCTTCTTCGAAACAGCCACTAAACACTTCAAAACTAATAAAAACCACAGTCGATAAATCCAAACAAACCGACCGCTCAAGTGCAAACGGAAGAATGACGTAATGACGTTTCTATAAAAAAAAAACTCTGTTGACACTTGAAAAGATGCTTGTATTTGTTCTTGCATCTAAACTTTACGTGTTAGAGCAGTCCAAAACCAGTTTTTACTCAACTTCGCGGGAAAACAGAGCGCCTATGAATGGTACCGCAGCGGGAGTTTGCCATTCTGGAAGAAATGTGAAAAATGGCGGTGCCGCACCAAGGGATGGTCTAAGCTAATGATTAGAATCTAGGAACAATATTATGCAACTTGATAATGCTATTAGCCTATGCCTTTATTCAGTTTTAACAAAATCATACTATGAAGTAATTTCACATCTTTATTTAAGTACTTAACTAGTTTTGGTTATAACTAGCATAGTCATTAGAAGTCTTAGTTAAAATAAGAACATAAAGAAACTGTTTAAAAACATAATAAAAAAACAGTTTCTTTCAAAACTTAAGTCGTGAATAAAAATCGTTAAACGTTACACAATAAAAATCGAAATGTAAGTAAAGTAAAAACGCTTAAAATTAAATCAGAAATTATGATGAAATGAATGATGATGATGATGAACGATAATGTCTTTGAAATGTAATCAGTTTTTTAAACAATCATTAATCAGGCCACAATATGATATCAAGGTTAAAATGGAATATAATTGTAAAAGGAATGGCAGTATAAAAAGGAACGGACTACTTTTTTATAACTTAGTTTCTGCAATCGAACACAAAAATAATTTTTGGTCTATCTTTAAAATTTACCGAGTTACAAAGGTTTGAAATTCAAGATTAGACAGAGAGGCACATACCCAATTACCCACTTGTGACGTCATTTGTTAGTAACGCCATATTATCTCCATACAAAAATCGTTTTTGAAAGACACAGACATATTGAAACTTTACAAAATCACAGTAAATTAGTTTTTCAATCGATTCTGTTTTTTTCTTCGTGAATCGTCTGCTACTAATCTATATTATAAAAATAATTCATAAAATATGGTAAATTTAGGAACAGTCCGATCACCTATTATGGTTTTAGAAGTGTATTACTTACTTACAGATGCGCTATCTTCTGAAATAACGGCTCTAAGTACTGTCATGGCGTGCTTGCTCGACAGTAATGCTAGGACATTTTAGGATGTTTTTCAAGAATTCCTCTACATATTCATGAGCGCCAGGTTTTTTATTAGAACGGCTTCTATTTCGCGAATGATCAAAATGTGGAGGCATCGCGCTGTTTGTTTTCTAGCCAATATCGTACAAACCATTCCTTAATTCCAAACGTATTCAGGAACATCATTTTACATACTTGGTGGCGTACGTTTTCAATGGTCAGGAAATAAGCCAGAGTTTTAGATCTTTTCGACTCAGTACTTTTAGTTACCTTTTTGTCAAGTGCTGTAACATGACAACATATAAAAATCTTCCTCTGTTCCCACGACATCGTTTTCCAAAATAATGTAAATAACTCCTTTCGTTTATTTTCATTTATATTATCACAATTTCTTAGTTTTGACTTTTTACAAAATAACGAATTACAAGCAGGTTTAATACTTCTAGCAGGCCTTATTACGTCATGATGGATTTTCAGTTTTAAATTAGTATTCGTGTCTCGCTCTCGCCTGTAGCCTAAATACGCTTCTCCTTTCATTCTTAATTCTTTATTCAACATTTTTTTCCTATTTTTCTTCTTCTGTTCTAAGTCCTCTAATATCTCTGCCACATCGTCTTCCTCCTCTATGAAATCAATTTCAATATTATTTTGAAATATAGTATTACTCCTGAATGTTATGGTATCAGCTAGTGCCGTTTCGTCATCGAAGCTGGTAGGTTCTGAGTTCTCAGTAACAGTTTCAACAGCTGAATCAGGAGCAGAATCCATAGATTTGGAACATTTATCATGTTTACGTTTTACCTCTGCCAGCTTTACTGTATTTTTCCTTTTCAAAACACGACTGCCCTGCCAAAATAAATATAAGCAGTATCACTCGGGCTGATGTAAGTATTCTAAAGATACTTAAAGTTATGGTGGAATAAATAAACTCACATACATACATATGTACATGAACCCTGAACACGTTACTCCTTTTTGTGGGCAGTCGTGTAAAAAACAATCACAATAAAATTCTTTTTTTATATTATGTATTTAATAAAGAACTATTTTTGATACCAATATCAAGGGGAAAGCCAACAGGGTTAACTGTAAAGGGACTTTCAATTTTGTGTTGCGGCAACACTATGCCATCATGCTGGCTTAAATAGTCTGTACCCAGAGCCGTAAAATTGAAACTTGCTTTGGATATTCCGTACCCATACTAATAAATTGTATTTAAAAAACTTCAATTTGACAATCGGGGATTTTCTGACAGCTCTTTAAAAAAAAAAACTAATTAAGACGATAGATGGCGCCAGGTGTACTTCGTGGATTCTTTTTTTTTAATCCTTTTATGGCCCTGGGTGACTCGCTGGATTTCTTCGGATCCACGAATCGTCAACGCCATCTATCGAAGATTTATGAACAATTTTTAATTGGCTGTCGGAAAATTCCCCATTTAATTACAAACCCTAATAAATAATACAGCCAGGAAAGGTGAGAACAAAAAATAAAGAAATGGAAAACGCCAATTGTAAATTTAAAACTGGCTAATCTTTTCGTTTTTATGACAAATGAAAATGAACGAACGAATTGAATTATTGATAACAATAAGATCAATTTTTAAGGGTGATGGATGTCATATAATACATCCTCTCTAGAATTGTGCATTCAACGAGTCAAAAAGGTCTAACTGAGTTCAATATTTGAAAGCTTTCAAATCGGTATATATATAATTAAATTCTGTCTTTATAAAATTAAGATAGCCATCCCCTTTCTCTTTTTCAACTTTTCCGTAAAAAATATCCTATAATATGTTAATCCAGGTTACAAACTAACTGCATTCAAAATTTCATCCAGGGCCCCGTTTCACGAAGCAAGAAGTTACTAGTAACAAGTTACAATTTGATATACATTGCGTAGCCAATTCGCTTAAACTATAAACCCTTATCGTTTTCTCTAATCGTCTACGCAATGTACGTCGAATTGTACTTGTAATTTGTAACTTGTAGCTTCGTAAAATGGCCCCTTGATCAGTACTTTAGGCGTGAATGCGAAACAAACATCCAAACATATACTTTCACATTTATGGGCGGATTTCTGAAACGTTGTTCGTCACGTAATGGAAATCCGCAATTTAAAAAATTAAAATTTTGCTGAATGTGTTTCAATCGATAAATTATTAAATAAAATATAAGAGAATGTAATTTTTATAATGGAATATGAATTCGTTTTCCTGTAAATTAAGGTCAAAGTTGTACTCTGTCAATGAGGAGTTCCGTACGTCACGAAATTAAGTTTTTATCAAATATAACCAGCCGATTATTGGAATAATAGCATTTATTAATTTAATATTTATGGCAATCACTCTTATTAAAAGTATTAAGTTATTGTTAATCTACTCAAATAAATGTAATTAAGTCCAAAATAAAAGATAACGACACTTTTAGGTACTCATCACTTCACAACCATTTCTTTTATGTGCGTTTATAAAAACTTGAAAAAAGGCCTCCTAGATTCTATTTTTTAGTATCTTATCATCGCACATATTATATTAGAATTTTACATAATAATTCTATAAATAGCACAGCCAAAATAGGACACATCACGGTAATGGAAAGTGATGTCACGTATAGGAACTATAAGGGCGTTTGCGCACTCATCCGTATCCGATTCTTATCCGGTCCGTTTTTGATCCGTAAAAAACAGACGGTGAATTCACGTCTAGCGTTTGCGCACTCATCCGTATCCGATCCGGTTTTCATTCGTATTTGAGACGATATTGCATGATATTGTCGTAGTGATGTGCCGAGTCGAGCTGACTGACTGAGCTGATCTCGACCATAATGCTATAGAAGCAAGAAGCGTTCAAGGTCAAAGTGTTAACACTTTACCACTGACTGATGAGCAGTTGACTGTACTCGAGTATAGATTTCGGGTAATTATAGAATTCGAATACTAGGTTGATCTTTTTTAATTATATCTACTTATGTAATGTAGATCCCGCAATAAAGTCGCTCACGTTACTCGTATAGTTCGTTTCACGTAAATAGAATCCTGGACTCTCTTGTCTCGAGTGTGCATTCGATTATTTTTGTAACGAGTACCAAAATACTTGTTTATCAAAAAATAGTCAATTTGGCACATCACTAGCAGCGCGAGCTTTCCCCTCCCCGTACCTCACTCTTCATCCGTAAAAAATCGTGTAGTGCGCCAGCGTACGTACAATTTGTATGGCAGTCACTTCGACTCGGTTTTGATCCGTAAAAAAACCGATCCGGGGTGAGAATTTACGGATCGAAAACGAACCGGATACGTATGGGTGCGTAAGCGTCCATACAATTACTAGGATGGCCAAACCGGATCAGAAACGGATAAGAATCGAATGAGAATCGGATACGGATGAGTGCGCAAACATGGCAGAAATAACGCTTTTGAAATATCTTTAGGTACCTAACTAGGCAATATTAATAACATTTTGAGGTAGGTAACAATTTTTAAAGATGACCCAAATTGTTTATTATTGTTTAGAAACTTAATTCGACTAACTAAAAAATCTTAATGACTATATACGAAATACTAAGCAAGAAAACTCTGCTAGATGACAAAAACAATTCTTTAACTTATTAGTTAACCTTTTAACTTATATTGTGTTTGTCTTTTGTTCTAGGTGATTCAGCAGACCGGTTACCATAGTTAAAATTTTTTCATATATTTTTTTTTAATCTTGTTAGCCTATGTCCAAGCAGAGTCATCAATAAAACTTGACATTGGTAGTGTATCTGCCTCCGACACACTCGCGGGTTCGAACCCCGCCCAGGGCAAACATTCGTGTGATGATCACTTGTGTTTGCCTTGTCTGGTTGTTATTTTTCTATATAAGTATGTATTTATCTATTTAAGTAATGTATAGCAGCTGTCTGGTACCCATAGTACAAGCTCTGCTTAGTTTGGGATCAGATGGCCGTGTGTGAAGATGTCCCCACATATCAGTACCAAAGAGTAAGACAATAATAAAAAATCACTTGAAATAGTGTGTACTGGGAGTGGACACTCGCAATTTGCAATGCATTTTTTTCTATTTTACCAAATTTTTAACCACATATAATATTCATTATTTTAATCGTTTATTAATACTTTATCGATCCATGTTAAAAATAGTACATTACTGCCGCGGCCGCAATATTAGTTATTGTTGGACGAGGGCACGTTTAAAGTGCGAGCCGCAGGCGAGGACTTTTATTGTGTACGAGTCCAGCAAGAGTTATTGCGGCCGAGGCCTGTATAGTGCTTTTCTCTGAAATATGCGAGGAAATTATAAAATACTAAAAAAAATAACGAACCTTGGATTTGGATGTCTACTCGTGTCGTACTAAACTTATAAGCTCTAACCTTTATCACTTAACCTCTACTTCGACTACTTAAACCATTCATTGTTATAATATTTCCCTAATTCAATGATAAGTTAACTCCATCATGAAAAATAAGTAACAAGATAGTATGATAAAATTAAGAGATGAAAATTACAAACCGCCATATTGCGCGCTTTATTTTTTTTTTGTTCTGTGCCAGTGTCATACAGAGCATACAGCCAACTCCAATCACTACGATTCGTGTACGATTCATATAAAATTTGAATTTAGAACATAAGAGTATGCTGTAAAAAGACTCGAAAACATTGAAATTACTAGACGAAAATTACTTTGCCTAATTACTTTGCGAAAATTACACCTAGTAGGTTGAATACAAGCACTCTCACTATTTTATATAAGACCTGTATATAACTGTATTCTGGCAAATAAATATTTCTGATTTCTGATTTGCCGGCCTAGGCCGTTGGAGGGCACATTCCTGGCCGCTGTTTTGTATGGGGCAATGTTTCGTCCAAAAATAAGTCACTTCGCGTATTGTTTTTTGGCAGTTAGTAATGATCACATTTTCGAGCGTGTCGGAGAAATAGTACATTACTGCCGCGGCCGCAAAATTATTTATTGCTGGACGAGGGCACGTTTAAAATCCGAGGCGCAGGCGAGGACTTTTATTGTGTACGAGTCCAGCAAGAGTTATTGCGGCCGAGGCTTGTATAGTGCTTTTCTCTGAAATATGCGAGGAAATTACCAAATACTAAAAATATTGTGGTATCTTGAATTTAGATATCTACTTGTATCGCACTAAACTTATAAGTTCTAATCTTTATCACTTTCTATTTTGATTTCTTGATCCATTCATTGTTATAATATTTCCCCAATTCAATGATTAGTTAACTCCATCATGAAAAATAAGTAACAAAATAAATACATAGTACGATAAAAATAAAAGCGGTGGAAATTACAAACAAACCGCCATAATTGTACTACACTTTTCTTTTTTTTTGTGCCAGTGTCATACAGAGCATACAGCCAACTCAAATTACTACGAGTCGTGTACGATTCATATAAAATTTGAATTTAGAGTATGGTAATAAGACTCAAAAACATTGAAATTTCTGAACGAAAGTTACTTTGCCGGCCTAGGCCGTTTGAGGGCACATTGCCGGCCGCTGTTTTGTATGGGACAATGTTTCGTCCAAAAATGAATCACTTCGCGTATTGTTTTTTTACAGTAATGATCACATTTTCGAGCGTGTCGGAGAAAAAATATTTTTTGAGTCAATGTTTTGCTAATATGTCGGAATTCGTAGGACACGGGTGTTTTCTGCGAACAACGTTTCAGAAATCCGCCCTTATAATATTAGTGTGATAGAACTCTTTCTTACCTTGGAGCCGCTGGAGCTGGCTTGAGGCGAAACGTCGCCCGCAGCGGTCGCGCCGGGGTCTGGCTTGGCTTGGGTGAGAATTTTATGTAAATGTTGGGTTTGTGTGCCTGAGGTAGATGTTTGAGTGTGTGAATATTTGACTGGTGTGTATGAGACGGCTGTTTTTATGTGTGAGGCCGAAGTTAGTTTATGTAGGATGACTGTTTTTGTATGTGGGGCGGATGTCTTTGCTTCCGAGTCGTGTTTCTGCATTTGTGTGGCAGACGGTGGTTCGTGTTTGTCGGGTGAGAGGCGACGTTTGATTGGACGACGAGGCTGTCTTGTGCTTGTGCCTGAAAATATGAATAATTTTGTCTGAAACGTAGGTTTTATCGACAATACAACTGGCGGCGTTTAAAAACTAAAATTTCTGCTTGGAACATATGCTATAATTCACAGTAAGTAAACTAACAAGAAATGCAGTTTTATCGACCTTGTTTTAAGACTAAAATTTGCATTGTTTTCTCATTAATTAACTCAGAAAACATCGTACGGAAACCGACAAGTCTTGAACATGCCTTTGTTGTGGGGAGAACCCAGCGAGAGATGATATTCATTATTGTACTAACCTGTCGTGTGGTGTGTCTGTTCGCTGACTGGCACATGTGTGCGGGCAGGCCCGGGCAGGTCGATGCTCAATAGCGCTTGTTCCAGGACGTTGGTCGCGTGCGGACGAGAGTCCGGCTCCTGAGACCACAACATCATCATATTTAAGCTGCGATTCCACCAGAGGTGTGTTAGGAAAATGAGCGGTGTGCGAGAAAAAAATCTACCAATAGCATCAGTTCATTTTTCTAGCCTGGCTCTTAGTAGAGAGGCCAATTCGTAGAAACTAGCTTATTTTCGATTTTCGTTGGACTGAAAAGGTTTATACCGACAAGTGGTATCGTTGGAATCAGCGTGGTTTACTGGTCACCGAAACGTATGTTGTCGCTTTCTAAAATGGTGGAGCAAGTAGTTATGAGGTCACAAAGATGGCGGCCGGACCTATTCTATTTACGCTATGTTTAGATAACTACTGGGCCGATTTACTCAAACAGGGTCTCAAATGAAAGATAATTAAATGAACTTTATTTTATTTTGAAGACTCAATAATGTAAACCTAAAACCAAATGAAATATTAAAAAAAAACTACATTTTGTAAAATCAAACATTTTTTATCATGTGAGAAACTCGGAAACCGTTAGGATTATGGAAATTTAACTTATTATAAAAAATATAGTTACATTTATCAGCTTTCTAATAAACCTTAAATCATTGAAATCGAGCTATAAACAACGGAACTGCAGTCGACTAAGTGAGCGTGGGTAGCGCCGAACTGACTACGGTTCTTAGATTTTGGTACGAATAATCTTGAAAATAACGTAACAAAACGGGTAGAATCACAGCAAAATAAAAAAGTAGAACAGGCAACATATCTTTTATTTATATCATGGCACTAGTTTTAACTCTTAGTTTTAATTATATGCCAGTCAACAAATTTTTCTTCATTTTACTAACTTCAAAAATTCTCGTAACAAATAACGCTTCGTATCGTATTGAAATATAACTCTTTGTACTTGCACGTTGTTAAATAAAACAAGCTTTATACTTGAAATTTTGCTGTATTGTGGCAAAAAATGAAAATTTTTACAGCTACTTGTGTGCATGGGCACAATGACCGAAAGGAACAGGCAGTATTGCCATAAAATACAACTTAATTAGCACTAAAAACTAATGTGGCCAGAGTAAAATCCAAAAATACCGCATTTCTATATTACATGTGCAATATTAATTGAACAGAGTTGGCCGGCGGCAACAACAGCGTATTACTACTATAAATTTTGTTTTTTAAATTATAATGCAAACAAGATTAACTCTAGCTTTAAAACTCTACGTCAACCTATAAAATAAACAACCGCTTACAAGTTAACACAGAATGTTCATAGCATGGAAAACGATACCAGGAGTTCAAATTTTATAAAAGTTATGAATTTTATTTTATTATTTACCTAATAAAAGTTTTTAATGCGGTAAACCTATTATTTTATTTTTACTTCCTAATTTTATACAATATTTTATTTTTTATATTTTATTTAATTCACAAATTTTACAAAAGATGAACTTTTCATTTTATAGTTTTTAAGTAAATTAAATCTTATACAAATAATGTAAATAAAGTTAGGTTCTTTATCTTTAAGAAAATCATTTTAGTTTAGTCATAATAAAATTCATAGAAAAGATTTCACAAGTGAAGCCTCACAAAGGTAAGTTACATCTGGTAAGTACCTAAACTATTTTCTATTAACAAGGTAAGTGTCAAGTGTTAATTTTATTCACAAGGTAAGTACATAGGTTAAGTATATTAGGTATTATCTAATAAGATTATTAAAAATAACCATATGATTTTAAAACAAAGTAGGTACTATATATTATTCAAAGGACATAGGTAGAGGACACAGAGTCCTATAGGAACGAATATAAACTTTATCAGCCATCTTTACATGTGCTACCCTTATTTTACCATCCGGGCCAGCAATAGCCTTAACAACACGTCCCATAGGCCATTTCATAGGTAAAACATTGCTCATCTTTACAATGACTAAGTCTCCCACTTTGAGATTAACATTATCATGTTTCCACTTTGCACGGTTTTGTAATTCCGTTAAATAATCTTTATGCCAAACATTCCAGAAATCCTGCTTCAATTTGGTACATAAGTTCCAGAACTTAAGTCTGTTAGCGTTTACATTAGTGTAGTTTAATTCAGGATAGGTGGTCATTTGAGTGCCAATCAAAAAATGGCCGGGAGATAAATAGTTTAAGTCTGAAACATCTGACGACAGTTGACACAATGGCCTAGAATTCATCACTGCCTCTATCTGTGTAATAACAGTATAGAGTTCTTCAAATGTAAGTGAAATATCACCAACAATTCTCTTAAAGTGATACTTCAAACTCTTCACACCTGCCTCCCACAGTCCTCCGAATTCTGGTGAATAGCTTGGAATATATTTAAATTGTACATAATTTTTCAAACAATAGTTATGAACAGTATCTCGGTGACTGGGAGAGGCATGTAAATTGTACAAATCTTTTAGTTGGTTATCTGCGCCCTTAAACGTTTTGGCGTTGTCACAGTATATAAAATTAGGAAGGCCACGCCTTGCAATAAACCTTTTAAGACAGGCTAAAAATGCATCAGTAGTGAGACTACTTACCAGCTCTACATGAACAGCTTTGGTAGAGAAGCAGACATAAACAGCTACATATGCTTTATTTACTATAGGCTTCCTAATCCTAGCCACTTTTAAATTGAATGGGCCGCAGAAATCTACCCCAACTACTTGAAAAGGTCTATTAGCAGTCACTCTTTCTGAAGGTAGCGAGCCCATGAGCTGTTTGGCACCCTCAGCTTTTATGCGAAAGCATTTTATACATGAACGCAAGACTTTTTTAACTTCTCGCAATCCACTTACTATCCAATAATTTTGAGATAGTGAAGACAGCACTAACTTCGCACCAGCATGTAAAAGTCTTAAATGCTCTTTTAAAATTAGCAAATTAGTTAACTTTGACGTCTTTGGTAGTATGATAGGATGGACCTTATCATAGGGAAGATTGTGAGCATTACTCAACCTGCCTCCAACCCTCAGGATACCATCACCATCAACAAATGGATGCAAGTTACTTATAGAAGATTTAGAAGGCTTGTTGTTTAAAAGTGACGCTATTTCTTTTAAGTAAAAAAGTGATTGATTATATTTTATAATAATTTTTAAAGCCTCAGAATATTCTTGGGGAGATAAAGGACCAGTATTTTTAATACTGTCTTTTTTAGCATTATTTTTAAAGCGTAAAATGAGAGCAATTTGAGTCTGCAATTTATTAAAATCTGAGTACTTGTCATAAATATTAAAATCATCATCAACCTTACAAAAATTGCTGCAAAGCTGCTTTGAAAAAGAGTTTTTATTTGACTCTACATTTGACTCATTACTAATAAAATCTTTTGCTTGAAAAGCTTGATGCTGATACTCTACATTTGATAAATTTTGTGGACCATACCACCAAAGTGAGCAGCTATTTAATTTATCAGGTTCAACACCTCGCGACAATAGATCAGCGGGGTTTTCTGAAGTTTTAACAAATGACCATGTGCATTTTGCAGTCAAAGTCTGTATTTGCCTAACTCTATTAGAAATATAGGTCTTTCCTTTCAAAGAAGTTGAATTTATCCAGTGTAAAACAATCTGGGAATCCGAATATAAAAATACATTAAGATTAGGATAAGATTTTCCTAATGTTTTTCTCACCCTATTTGCTAATTGAGCAAGAAGCAGAGCGCTGTTCAGTTCAAGCTGTGGGATTGTGTGGGACCTACTTAATGGTGAAACACGTGATTTCGCACATAAGAGATCTGTTTTCACAGTGCCATCCTTACAAATTGTTCTAAGATACAAACAGCATCCGAACCCTTTGAAAGACGCGTCGGCATACCCCACAAGTTGGACTGAACATCCCTCAGCTGAGGTAGCATATCGAGGAACCTCAATGGGTGACATGTTTTTTAAGCTGATTAACAGCTTTTGAAACTCTCCTATTTCATGGGAAGGTAAAGTAGAGTCCCAACCTATCTTTAATGAATATAATTTTTGCATGTAAATTTTAAATAGCATAATGATGGGATTTATAAGCCCTAAAGGGTCAAACATGCGTCCAATAAAACTTAAGATTTTTCTTTTTGTACAAAGGTCAGTTTCATTAAAAGGTGGGCATGAAAACATGAATTTATCTGTTATAATGTCATACTTTAATCCTAATGTTTTTATGACATTATCCTTGTTTAAATCAAGCTGATCAAAATATCTCTGGTTTGTAGGTATGTTGCTCATAACATCATTGTAGTTAGAGCACCATTTATGTAAGGTGAAACCACCTTCTTTAAACAAACTGATCAGCTGATTTTTTAGTTCATGTAGGGTCTCTATCTGGTTAGCCCCACAAAGTACATCGTCCACGTAGGTATTTGTTTTGATAGCTTGGGCTGCGAGAGGAAACTTTTCATGAAACCTCTGAGCCAATTCTAAGAGACATCGGGCACTTAGAAATGTTGAACATTTCAGACCATAGGTCACTGTTTGAAGTTGCAAGCAAAGCATAGGCTTTGAAGGGTCGTCCCTCCATAAAATGTTTTGCAACTGTCTGTGCTGTTCATTAATAAAAATCTGTCGAAACATCATTTTAATGTCACTTATAAGAACATAGAGATAAGTTCGAAACAAAATGAGGATGTCAAACAGCTCATTTTGTATGACTGGCCCATTCAATAGGACATCATTTAAAGAAATCCCCAGTTTAGAGTTCATGCTCCCATTAAAAACCACGCGCAATTTTGTCGTTTTGCTGGCTTCATTGAGCACAGCATGGTGGGACAGAAAGTAGACTGCAGAATTATAAACATCATAGCTGTTTATATCTACTATCTTAGCATGACCCATTTTCAAATATTCGCTTATAAAATCTTTATATTTTTCATAGTACTCATGATTAGTTTTAAATTTATTTTCTAAGGACAGAAAACACTGAAGGGCCGCTGAAAAGCTATCTCCTATCACCAACTCCTCTATACGTACAGTGAGAGGCATGTCTACTGAAAACTTACTGTCTTTCAAGACCACTGAACTCACAAAAGATTGTTCAGCTTTATCAAATTCTGAAGATATTTTCAGAGGCTCTTCAGGCATTTTTTCAGAAAGCCAAAACTGGCTCATTATGTCACCTAGCTTATTATCAGTCTCACAGGTTACAAAGTTAGATGAAATTATATTATCACCCTTGTTATGAGTTGATTGTGTACAATCTATGGAACCAGCTACAATATAGCCAAATAGTGTGTTTTGTAGTACTGGACCGGTCTTTAATTTTATACAACCATCTAATAAACTTTTAAAATACAAGTCTGAACCCAATAAAATAGATATCTCAGAAGGAATATTAAAATTCACATCAGAAAGTTTTAAGTTTTGTGGAATATCCAAACTAGTAACATCAATGTATTTTTGGGGCAGTTGTGATGTTATATTTTCAACGATATGACAATTTACATTGAACTTAAGGTCATGAGTACATGAATAAACCGAAACATTGACAGTTTTATTTAATTGAGACTGTTTATTGCCAATCCCTATAATAGTAGTTTGTTTATCATCTGTATGAACAGTCAGCCTTAACTTGTCAACTAAAGACTGCTTGATAAAGGAGCCCTGACTGCCACCGTCAAGAAGCGCCCTGACATATTCTTCACGACCATATTTATCAATGAGCTTGACCTGCACTGTAGGAAGTAGAACTTTATTACTACTGTATTGGTTCGAGCACATGACTACCTCCTCATCAGACTTGTCTACATGCAGAAGTGAGTTATGATCTTTTTTGCAAAACCTGCACTTGAAATTGTATTTACATTTATCACTGTGGGGATTTAGACAGATATTACATCGTTTTGTATCTTCAATGAACTTAATCCGGCCCTCTACAGGTGCCATTTTAAACTTGGGACACACAAAAATAGCATGACTTTGTTTTTCACAAAAAGAGCATAGGCTTTTTGTCGTACCGTTAGAAACAACATGGCTTGCTTTAACGCTTGAATAAGAAGATTTTGAATGGTTATACTTCTGAGTACTTTCATAGCAAGTACTCCTTGATGGAGAGCTATCCTCCAAGGCTACAGCCCTTTTTTCTAAATAAGCAATAAACTCCGTCATAGTAGGAATTTTATCAAGGTCCACTCTATCGAGGTGGTAAGCCCTGTTTGTATAGGAATCCAGTTTTTTAGAAAGAAGAGATATCAATAGCATATCCCAACTATCTACGTCCTGACCTAAATTTTTCAACGCATGTAATTGCTGTTGAACTTCAGAAATAAGCGATCGAATTGCATTTGCTGTCCCCTTCTGCATGCACGGCAAGTCCAACAAAATATTGATATGATTGGAAATTAACCGCGCTTTATTGTCAAATCGCTTCTTGAGTAATATTATAGCTTCAGGGTATGATTCATTTACTATTGGTAAATTAGCCACCACTGCTAGGGCATCTTCAATTAAATATTTTCTCAAGTAGAAAAACTTTTGTACATTAGACAAAGACTTGTTATTATCAATTAATGCGATAAAAAGATCCATGAAGGGTTTAAATTTGGTGAAGTCCTTCCCATCAAATATCGGGATATCAATACTGGGAAGCTTTGAAGTGGAAATGTTAGTATTACATGAGGCTTCTTCCAATTTCAAATCCTTCAAACATTGATTTAACTTAGAAAGCACTTTAAAATACTTTTCCTCTATTAATGAAACATTTTCGGTATCACAGCTATCTAACGACAAAATGTCTAAATTAATGTCTTCATAATCTTTGAGCGTACTCACGAGTTTGTCCTTGCGCGCCTGCAGCATGTCCACATCCGCCGAAGCTAAACTTACGGGGTCGTCAACGAAACCCTCGATACGGGTTATTATACCTTTAAGGTTACCCCGTTTGATACGCAAACGCTTTAAATCGTCGTCCGGCATCGTGAAATATTACACCACACTTATATACGCACACAAACCCGCACAAATACCGCAAGTATTCACTTATTTTGGAGAAAACGCACACGAAAACCGCAAAGTAAACAAAGATTTTGTACGTGAAAACGACGAAACGTCAAGCTGACAGCCAAACGTCAGATTGACAGCTCCAGCTATCACATCCACCCGGCACCCCGGCGCCTTCTCAACGTTCTCGATTGACCGCCTTTTAAAAAATGTAACGTCGAGATACCTTCATTGGAATAAATTGTCGGTTGACCTTCACCAATTTTATAGAAATTGGGCTCAGATTCTTCTCTGCTATGGCCAGAGAAGCGTAGGAAACTGTATATAGGTTTGCCTGAGACTTCCACTGTTGAATTCCACAGGATATTTGCGCAATAGCCGCTTCACCCGCGCGCGATCGACCCAGAGTACATTCTGGTCAGAAACGCTTGAAAACACATAGAAACTCACAGCACTTTATTTATTATCGAAGGACCACAACGCCTGTTAAATAAAACAAGCTTTATACTTGAAATTTTGCTGTATTGTGGCAAAAAATGAAAATTTTTACAGCTACTTGTGTGCATGGGCACAATGACCGAAAGGAACAGGCAGTATTGCCATAAAATACAACTTAATTAGCACTAAAAACTAATGTGGCCAGAGTAAAATCCAAAAATACCGCATTTCTATATTACATGTGCAATATTAATTGAACACACGTACTTGCGTTATATTTCAAAACAAAAGACTCAATGGTACTGATCTGTACTGATTGACATGAGAGAGTAAATGGACCACGGACCAAGTAGGTTGGTCCGTGAAATGGACGCACTCGAGGTAGAGGCAGGTCTCTCACGTGCGAGAGTGTACAGCCGCTATTATATTTTTTACATCGCCAACACTGAGACCGATTCATTCCGGGGAATTCCTGCACGTGAACTTTGGCTTTTGTCGCTTCATTCATTTGAAATCATTGGTTACAAGAGGTTACAAGTTGACACGAATAAAAACTATTACCGTTTATTTTGTGTTCAAAATGGTTATAGAACCTGTGTGTAGTGTAAATGTGCCCCAAAGACCATCTTACAATTAAATTGGAAATTGTGTCTTATTTGTAATAAAAAAAGCAAAATGGATTTAAGTAAAACCACTCAAAGCGGATTAGATCGATGGAATCCTTTAATATTCGCAAGAAGTGTAATGATTTTAATCAATCAGCCCATTGCAGTCCACTGCTGGACGTAGGCCTACTCAAGGGCACGTCAAAGCGCATGATCACCCGCTTTCCTCATCCAGCCACCACCAGCGACCTTCCTCAGGTCATCAGTCCACCTGGCAGGGGGGCGTCCCGCACTACGTTTCCCGAGATGTAGTCTCCATTCGAGAACCCGTGCGCTCCAACACTCGTCGGTTCTGCGACAGACGTGGCCAGTCCATTGCCACTTCAGCTTGCTACACTTCTGGACGATATCAACCTTATAATATACGATATCAACCTTGGTCCTCTGCCGGATGATTTCGTTTCGGATTTTATCCCATAGCGAAATACTTAGCATAGATCTTTCCATGGCTCGCTGAGTGACATATAACCGATGGGCCAGCTTCACACCGTCATGTCCACGTCTCGGCTCCGTATGTCAATACGGGTAGAACACACTGATTATACACCCTGCTCCTCAGTCATTGCGGTAGTGGCGACGAGAAGACATGACGCAGTTTTTCAAATGCTGCGCAGCCCAACTGTACTCTTCTTGCGATTTCACGCTCGAAGGTGTTTCTGCCCAACTGCAATGTCTACCCGAGGTACACATATTCTTGGACAGCTTCGAGCACTTCGCTATTGATCGGGATCAGTTCCGGAATGATTAGTTCATTGAACATGACCTTAGTCTTGTCCAAGTTCATCCGGAGACCGACTGACAATGAGGCAGCGTTAAGACTGCTGCATTTTTTGCAGATCCTGCAACGATTCAGCCATTATCACTATGTTGTCGGCAAAGCGGAGGTGACTGAGATATTCGCCATTAATGTTGATGCCCAATCCGTTCCAGTCTATGGTTTTAAACGTTTTTTATACGTTTTGTTACGTTATTTTCAAGATTATTCGTACTAAAATCTAAGAACCGTAGTTAGTTCGGCGCTACCCACGCTCACTTAGTCGACTGCAGTTCCGTTGTTTATAGCTCGATTTTAATGATTTATTAGAAAGTTGATAAATGTAACTATATTTTTTATAATAAGTTAAATTTCCATAATCCTAACGGTTTCCGAGTTTCTCACACGATAAAAAATGTTTGATTTTACAAAATGTAGTTTTTTGAAAATATTTCATTTGGTTTTAGGTTTACATTATTGAGTCTTTAGAATAAAATAAAGTTAATTTAATTATCTTTCATTTGAGACCCTGTTTAAGTAAATCGGCCCAGTAGTTATCTAAACATAGCGTAAATAGAATAGGCCCGGCCGCCATCTTTGTGACGTCATAACTACTTGCTCCACCATTTTAGAAAGCGACAACATACGTTTCGGTGATCAGTAAACCGCGCTGATTCCAACGATACCACTTGTCGGTATAAACCTTTTCAGTCCTACGAAAATGAATAATTTTCAACTTGGCCTCTCTACTATCTGCTCATCTCTGGTGGATTAGGGATTAGTGAAGAGAGATTTTTCTACATACGGGGTATTTTAATAAATTTTTCTATTCTATTCTATTCTAACTGTCAAACCAAGCGAAAAATGTGTGCGAGTGACGCGGGTGTTAAAACCGGATATCTGAAATGAAATGAGTCCGTTACCCATCCTCGCACCGCTCATCTTCTTCGCACATCTCTGGTGGATTTGCCTATGTGAACGCTTGCGCCACTTCAATAAAAAAAAACATAATTCAGAGTTATAATTTTTTATCAAAGTGGCGCAAGCGTGCAGGCAAGTATCCCTTCAATTAAGACACAAAAAACAGTTAACAGATGAGAAGAATTTGGTCCATGGTTGGTTTTTAGATCATCTTTGTTTATTTTCTTTGCAAAGCAGTTAATACCATAAGTAGGTAAGGTTCGTATAACCTATATATTTGTATTAATAAATTCACAAATTACGGTAAATTCAGGAAAAGTTAAATAGGGACGATGTCTATGTAAAAAAACCGAAATTGTGTTTTGTCAGTCATTCAGGTACTAATTTTTCTTTTATCAAATTACCAAAAAAATACTTAGTTTAACCGCATTTAAGTTGCAGAGTGGGGGCTAACTACGTTTCAACTCTAGACTACAATCATCTAGAATAAAAAACCGCAAACTCCAATACAAGAATTGCATTCGCGCCGCTGCTTAGAGTGGACGTGTGTTGGATCTTTCTTTAATTTTAAATCAGAAATTCAAATTTTAAATTGTGATTGGCTAGTGGTGTTGATTTCTAATTCCTTGTTGCACTTGTGAGGTTTTTACCTGTCGACTCCTCCCACTGGGCGGTCCTAGACAGAGACAGACCTACTATTGTCAATTGCTCCGCGGAAAAGTGATAAATTGTGTTGGTGATTTGCTGAGGATCGAACCCCGGGGCTTTAGAACGGTGCGGGACCGCAATCCGGTCGCTCCGCCACTGAGCTATTGAGTGATCACTAGCGCGCTACGAAATCGCCGTACATCTCCGATCGTGTTGCACGTCACCACTGCTACGCGCTACGCGCAGCGCACGTCACTGCTACGAGCTACGGGCTACGCCGCGCGCCACCGCCGCCGCCGCCGCCGCCTCTTACTACGTGCATCAATATTGTACCTTATATTGCGCGCTCTCGCTGAGCAATATCTACGTGAAGAACATACCCATTTAAAAATGAGTGTGCAAAGATCTCCTCCAGCTACACCACAACAAGAAGCATTCGTAAATTTACAGCGTGGCTCTAGAGGTAAGCAGGCCCCTGTAGTTACACAATCAGAGAAGCCAACAGACCTGACTCAAAACTCACAAGATGATCAAAATACAAAATTTCAAGAATTTCTTACAAAGCAAACGGCTGCAATGGCAAAATTATTGTCAGAAATGGCGACCATTAAAACTCAAAATGAAGATATTAAAAAAACCAACGAAAAAATCGAACAAAGCATGAGTTTCATCAATGGGAAGTTCGAGGAACTAGCTAAAGAGACGAAGCAATTAAAAAAGGAACAACGGGAACAAATTGCCTACATACAGAGCTTGGAAAAGAAAATTCAAGACTTGCAATACAAATCCCGCTCATCTGGGGTTGAGATACGTAACATTCCCCAAGAAGATAACGAAACCACTGAGTCTTTGTCAACCGTCGTACGTACCATTGGGCTGGCCGTCGGTACACCAGTCTCTCAAGAGGAGCTTCGAGATGTTTATCGTCTGCCTGGCAAGGCGAGTAATGGTGCTCCGCGCCCAGTTGTCGCCGAGTTCACCACCGTTCAAAAACAACAAAACCTGTTATCAGCTGTTAGAGATTTTAATAAGAGAAATCGTAGACCGGAGGACCGTCTAAACACAACACGCCTTAACCTTCATGGACCACTGGTGGCCGTCAACGTATCTGAACAATTACCTCCAAGTACTAAAAGGCTGATTTTCCTGGCATCAGAATTCAGGAAAAAACACTCATTTGAGCATTGCTGGGTCAAGAATGGAAATGTCTTTTTGCGTAAAAAGGAAGGCGAGAAGTATATTCTAATTAAATCTGAGCAATGTCTTAAAAACTTAGAAAAGGAATCTCTGGATAGTTATTGACTAGCCTCTCTCGTCAATTTTATTGTCATTCTAAATTCTTTGATTTATTGTTTTCCTTTATGTTATATTTTTTACTTTTTGTTAAAACCTCAAATTACATCACTCAGTTACATACACACTTACACTGCTACATCATCCACCCCCACATCAGACACTCGTCTATTCACACATCTTGAACTTATACCAGATATAATCCTATACTATAATAATATAAAAATCATGTGGTTCATCTCTATAAATTATGGTATATTGCTTCCAAGCAGCTGTTCCATAGACCATTCTAGATGGCTAACATAAAAGATATATATGATGAGTTGGATAACTATGGTACCGAAAACTCTCTTCTTTGTGCTCCTGAACAATGTTACGAAATTATAGGTGACAGTAAATATAATATCAATATACTTCATTTGAATGTTTGTAGTGTGAACAAGCATTTCTGTGATCTGCAGGTTCTACTTGCCCGGACTGGGATTTGTTTTGATGTAATTGTACTTACGGAATGCTGGCTAAGTAAAGTCCCACATCTTCCAGTCCTAAATGGATATAATTCCTACTCCACGGCAAATAACTCAAATCAAAATGACGGTGTCATCATATTTGCACAACAAGGCCTAACTTGTGAGGTCTTCGAACCTAAATTAAACTATGCTACTGGCTTAATCTGTAAAATTGAAAATAAATTAGCAATAGTCGGTGTATATCGCTCACCATCGTACACTAATAGAGAACATTTTGATAGTTTTACGCAAAGTCTTCACGAGATATATAGGCGGTTGTCTTCTGTTGACTCTGTCGCTCTAATTGGTGACATTAACATAAATATAATAAAAGACAATTACACAAACTTTAGTGCGGATTATCTTGAATTTAATGCATCTCATGGCCTCCTACCCACTCACACGCTTCCTACAAGAAATGATAACTGTCTTGATCACAGTTTTGTTAAAACTTGTAACGAAGTTATATCGACCGGCCCCTTGAAGGGGCACATAGCTAGCAATACCTGCCGTGAGCACACCACATTCCTATGCAGCGTCGCGGGCGCGCGGTGCGATACGAGGGCGGCGACGCTTGTACCGGACGAACCGAGCGAGACAGTCGCCGCGTGCGCCGCCAAAACCAGCCACTGCATCGCGCGACACCCTGCCCCGCGCGCCAGCTAGTATATAAGCCCATGTTTCCCCACCCCTCCAAAGATTCCGAGCACCGCGACTGACCTCTCCGGACGTATAGCTTTCCCCGCGATCCCGTCGTTTAAAATCCCGAGTCGAAATTAGTCTAAGTCCAGAAATCTTGCTCGCGTTTGTGTTACAACCGTACGTAAATCAACTTAGCTTTACAAATCGAATGGTTTAGTGTGAATAGCAAACGTTACAATCAGTTTAACCTGCCGCCCACGCGTTCAATTCCTAGTGTTCAGGTATTTATTTTAGCATTCTACTGGTAGTCCTATCACCGCCTTAGACCGACCTACTTCATACCTCGACTTTGACGGAACACCAGACCTGACTACCCCTCCTGCTATCCTGACTACCCTTCCCGGCATACCCCCACCGTGTCCTTCGGGTGGCGCGGCGGGCCTGCTATCCTAACTACCCCTAGCATACCCCCACCGTGCCCTTCAGGTGGCGCGGCGGGCCTGCTGACAAACTCCTGCTGACCGACCTGGACATATTTGCCAACAGTACACATCCAGTATTCATAACCACCACATCACACCACACCAGAGGTCTCGGCCTGACATCCAGAAACACTGCACGGAGGGTGACTTGCCCTGCCACATCGCTGTTGCGCTCACACTTACAGAGACGGCTCTCGCTGCTCTCTTGCACCCCGTTACGTTTGTGCGGGCTTACTGTCCAAGGTGGTGTTAGTTCTTATGCCAGTGCTAAAATCCTGAAGGTTTTTATAAAGTCACGTACAGTACACCAACAGTACCCAGAACAGAACATTACACCACGCTGAAGGCATACGCCTTCCACACCCAGTAACACAGAACGGACCAGCTTCCTCGGAGGCTGGCCATCATCGTTTTAACGCCTACACTTACGGGAGCGACTCTGGTCTTCCTTTGCACCCCGTTACGTTTGTGCGGGCCTACTGTCCAGGTGGTATCCGGTCATTCGTCAGTGCTAAAATCCTGAAGGCTTTTATAAAGTCACGTACAGTACTCCAACAGTATCCAGAACAGAACATTACACCACGCTGAAGGCATACGCCTTCCACACCCAGTAACACAGAACGGACCAGCTTCCTCGGAGGCTGGCCATCATCGTTTTAACGCCTACACTTACAGGAACGACCTTGGTCTTCCTTTGCACCCCGTTACGTTTGTGCGGGCCTACTCGACGAGACGTACGCACGTGGAATGTGGTGAACTCCCGGATAGTGTGACAGCTGTGTTCAAAGACCCATCTGGTCTCCCCTGAAAGTGTTATTTTGATCAAGTAGCGAATCCTTGTTCCCCTTCAGGATACGTGGGTTATCAACGCTAGTTTAAGTGAGTGTAACGTAGAGTAGTGATTACACGTAAGTACCATTAAACCATTCAACTGTTTATTTCCGTGCTTTTATTTGAGACTGTGAGTTGGAGACCCTGAGTAATTCTCATACTACCCCTTTCGATAGGGGTTAATGTCGATGGCAAGCTCTACCACTGGGCAACCCCGTCACAAACTAAATTAGAAACAAAAACCCTAGTGCTTGACACCAAGACAACAGATCATAAACCTATTATACTAAGCGTTGGGAGGGTGTGCCCATCTAACAAAAAATTTACTAAAACTAAAACCGATCATAATGCCATTGTAGCTGAACTAGAGAATATGGATTTCTCGGACGTACTTTTTGCTGATAATGCAAATACCGCAGCTAAACTTTTTATTGCTAAGTTATCTAGCGTTATTGATAAGCACACGAAAGAAACTACAATTCCTAGAAAAGATAGAAACATCAAGCCGTGGATTACCACGGGTCTTTTAAGATGTATAAGACACCGTGATAAACTGCACCAAAAGAGTAGAAAGTTTCCTGATAATCAAATCATAAAACTAACTTACACTCGGTACCGCAATTTTTGCAACTCTCTATTAAGAAAATTAAAAAGGGCCTATGGAAAAGATGAACTCGAAAAAGCAAGATATAATCCAAAGAAGCTATGGAATACAATAGGAAACATCATTCATACCCGAAAACCTCATTTACCTCCTTTTGAACTAATAAAAAATAATATTAATCCAAAACTAGCCTTAAATCGGGTCTGTGAGTACTTTACGAACATTGGTCAAAACCTAGCAAACTCTATCATCGCAAATAATACTGCTCGATCTCCCTTGGATGACGGCCACGAATCAATCTCTCTGGTTAATTCTTTCGTATTACTTGAAGTTGACGAGGCTGAGGTTGAGTTGGTTATAATGCAATTAAAAAGTGATAGTGCGACCGGCTGGGATGGCATATCATCTGCTCTTCTTAAATCCTGCAGGCACATTCTCGTCCCACCTATCACACATATCATAAACCTTTCAATTCGAACTGGTGTATTCCCTGATACTTTTAAAAAAGCTGTGGTTCACCCTGTTTTTAAGGGAGGAAACAAAGACAATGTGAGCAACTACAGGCCTATATCTGTATTGAGCTCGCTATCTAAGGTCTATGAAAAAATATTAAACAACGCTTTAAAAGCCTTCTTGGAGAAACACAATATCATAGCTCCTAATCAGTTCGGTTTCCGTTCTAATGTTTCGACTGAGGACGCAGTAATAGAAATGACTCAGCTTATTGCCAAGACCCTCGACTCTAAGATGAAATGTTTGGGAATCTTCTTAGACCTGTCCAAGGCATTCGATACGGTGTCTATTCCTCTGCTTATCCGTAAGTTAGAGCAAGTTGGCATCCGTGGGAATGCCTTGGATATCCTCAGAGATTATTTATCTGGCAGGACCCAGTGTGTCAGGATTGGCTCTGAAATGAGTGACGAACAACGTATACATTTCGGTGTCCCTCAGGGTAGCATACTGGGACCTACACTATTTCAGATTTACGTGAATGAACTATGCAGGCTCAAAGATCTGGACTGCAATGTTTTTGCATATGCTGATGATACGGCGTTAATAATTGGGGGGAAATCGTGGGCGGTAGTTAAGGATAAAGCAGAACGTGCTCTTAATCAGGTTATGAATTGGCTATCTTCCAATCTCCTTACGCTGAATGTTGGCAAAACTAACTACGTTGCGTTTCACATTAAGCAACCCATTTCTATTGACTCTAATTTTATAATAACAGCACATACCTGTAGTGATAAAGCAGTAGATTGCTCATGTCCTGCAATAAACAGAACAACCTGTGTGAAATATCTTGGCATTCAGATTGATGAATGTTTAAAATGGAAGAGCCACATAGAACTTCTTCGTAATAAGGTCATGCGCCTAACGTACATCTTCAAACACTTGAGGGATGCAGCCGACTTCGATCTCTTAATAAAAGTTTACTTGGCCCTATGCCAGTCACTTATATCCTATTGCATCCCGGTATGGGGGGGTGCCGAGAAAACCCATATGATCAAATTGGAGAGGGGACAGAGAGCTGTCCTAAAGGTATTAATGAGGTATCCTTTTTGGCATCGTACTGAACAACTCTATGCAAAATGCAAGGTACTTACTGTTCGGCAGCTGTTCATAATAAGATCCGTTATAAGAAGGCACCGAACCACAGAACGATCTAACCCAAACTCTCGTCGTTACATCATGCCTTGGGTTGAACATAGAACCTCATTTGCTACCCATCAATTCTTTGTCTTAGGTGACTATATTTACAGAAAAATAAATAAAGAACTAAACATCTCTGACCTGAACAGATATGAAATTAAAAAGAAAATTACAACTTGGTTACTTAATTTAAACTATGATAAAACGGAGGATTTCATTACTTTTAATTCCTAAAACTTCCCAAATGTTCTTGTATTTAAAATAATCTGGTATACTTTGACACACTA
Source organism: Carpatolechia fugitivella (assembly GCA_951230895.1). Classification (NCBI taxonomy): domain Eukaryota; kingdom Metazoa; phylum Arthropoda; class Insecta; order Lepidoptera; family Gelechiidae; genus Carpatolechia; species Carpatolechia fugitivella. The sequence goes on from OX579668.1 coordinate 3,915,604, forward strand.
ATTCAATAACGCAATCACACTTCTCACAAAACACACACAACTCACGAACACGCTTCATCCATACATACAACACACACACGCACACACAATCACATACACACACACATACACATTACACATACACTTATCTACCCGACTGGTCCCATGTAATTTTGTTATTTAATTCAATGATACACATTGTCCACTTGCCGCTAAGACAACAATTATACACTGCCTCTCAAAATACAGGTTTCCTAGTTTGAGAGACAGGGTTACATTTCAGCTACTAATCTGGCCACCTTTACTTTATTCTAAATTGTATCTAAATGTCTATTTACCTACTTGTCAATTTTATTGTAATATAAACTGTACTCTCTGTATGGGTGGAAATAAATATTTTTATTATTATTATTATTATTATTATTACATTATTCATATTTTTTTTTGTATCGGACTTTGCGGTTTTTGATTCTAGATATTTCATTTACGTAATTTTTTAAACACGTGAAAAAAGAAAAAATACGTGTCCAATACATTTTAATAAACTACCTGAAAGACAAATAAAAAAAAAATAGTCATCATTCCTACTTTAAAACTGATTTAACAGGTCGAATCACGGTAAAAACAAGTAAAATTGATTTTCCTTTCTTGCCCGGCGTTTAAAAATAGCGAGAGTTAAAAATGTTGGACATACGTACGAAAGCAATTTTGGCCAAGCTGAAAATGAGACACCTACGCGCTCGCTCGGTCAATTATTTTATAAGTAGTACTTTAAGGCACACCTTACCCTGCCTTATTAGTGTACATGATTGAACTTTTATTAGCTTATAAATACACGATTTTTACTAAATCGTTGGGCTGTAAAAATTATCTAGAATGTAGGGACTGACACATCGACCGATTCTTTAGTTTACAATACTAAATTACGGGAAAACGGTGTAGGGTGATTAATAGTGCACAAATCACAAAGTTAATTTCACTGTATTTTTTATTATTAATGATTGTAAATAAAATAGGGTATCGAATTTTAGATGTCTGTAGGGGCAAATGTGTAAATCCGCCACTATAGTTGGGTTATTATAGGATCGGTTCTGACAGCTTCAAAATTTTTCATACGACGTTAACAACTTTTTTAAATAATATTCAGTTTAAAAACCATAATAGCTAAAATATTGAAAAAAAGTAACTTCACCTCTTATTTTATCATTAAACAGTATGTAATTTTACTTAATAAATAATTAAATAAACGAAATAATGTTAGAAAGTTTTTAAAATTTGAATCTGTCAGAGCTCATCCTATAGTAACCCAAGTATAGTTGACCGAATCAATATACCTAGTCAGGTCATAAATTCTGTCACATGTTTAATATAAAATAATTGAAACAAGTTTATTCATTATGTAACCATTTATATACCAAAATGAACTTAACAAAACATAGATTCTTATGACACTAAAGTTTATTCAAAATGACCTCCGTGATTTTGAATACAGGCCTTCAATCTGCGCGGCCAGTCGTCTATCGCAGCACGAACGAGGTCCATGTCAATATCGGCGGCTGCCTTAATCAAGGATGTCTTGAGTGACTCAAATTGGGATGAGGCTTTGAGCACGCCTTTTCCTCCAAGTGTTGCCATATCTTGTAATCTAGCGGATTCAAATCTGGACTGGAGGAGGGCCAGTCTTCGTGCCGGATGAAGTCGATTTCACGCGCCGCCAGCCAGTCTTGTGTGCTCTTCGCTCTATGAGCTGGCGCCGAATCTTGTTGGAATACCCAGTGCCTGTTATTGAACATGGTATGAGAAACAGGTTCCACAAGGTTTGTCAGGACTGTATTTTGATACACAACTGCATTCGTTTTTACACCTTTCTCACAAAAATGTACCTCTGTTAAGCCCCAATAAGACACTCCCAACCATACCATGAGCGAGGATGGAAAATGACCTCGTTGGACACGCGGAATACGGTTGCTCGCTTCTTCACTACTGTGTGCGTACACCTTATCATTTTGTTTGTTGTAGCTCTCTTCTACGGTAAAAATTTTTTCATCCGAAAAAAGAATTTCCCGATATTTTTTTCCCGCGTACCGCTTCAACAAAGCGCGGCATCTCTTCAGTCTCAGGTCCATTAGACGAGCATTCAAATGATGTCCTGTTTTTCTTCGATATGCCCGAAGCCCTAAGTCTTCATTTAACACCCTTTTCACCGTGGTTCTGCTTAATCCCATCTGAAGGGCCAACAGTTTCTGCTTACGTTTGGGATTTCTTTGAATTCGCGCCTTCACAGCTTTTATCACTGCTGGAGTCCTAACAGACCGAGGGCGACCACTTCTTGACCTGTCATCTACACTAGAGTCTTCATTGTATCGTTTGATGGTACGATAAACGAATCTTTTGGTTATATTCAAATTTTTCAGTATGTCAAAAATTTGAATTGGCGCGTAACCGCAGCGATGCAACGCAATAACTGCAACACGGTCTTCTTTAAGCGTCCACTCCATATTTAAAAATGTGTAAAATTCTAAAAAGTATACATTTTTATTTTCATGAACAATTCGAAATTCGAATTCAATAAACTTTTTTGTGGCCAGCATTCTAAAAGAAAAGTTTTTACTGTGTGACAATACTTATGACCTGACTAAGTATACAGTGAGTGTGAATATAATAAGTAGTTCTTACCACTGCGACTTCAAGAGGATCATCTAGTAACTCTTCTTTGATCTCCGATTTGACTCTGGAAATGTAATAAAAGTAAAAATAAGTGAATCAGGGTCGATTTTGTCCTGCAAAGAAATTAAAAGGTTATGTGTGAAGTCGTTTGTCCTGTGGTGACGGCAGAGTAGAATACATTTGTCACCAACCCCTACTCTTCCCGTGGGTGTCGTAAGAGGCGACTTAGGGACTACACATTGAACAGGGAACGGCCAGAAGCGCTCTCTCATACAGTAACCTTTTAATCTGCGATCTCCAACCCGCCTGCCAAGCGTGGAGATTATGGCAAAACCAAACACTTAAGTGGAGGAGGCTCATAGTCCAGCAGTGGACTCTGTAAGGGGCCGTTGATGTGTGAAGTCAACCAATCCGCTTCGACTTCTTCGCCGGGTTCCTAACACGTCGGTGTCGGTCAAGTTCCCCGGAGGAGACGTATACATACAGTACAATAGGGAATATGCACAAAAAAAAATTTACTAATCGAAATATTTTAAGTTCCAGATAAACACACATCAAAAATATCTTGCTCAGGAACAAAGTTATGCAAAGTTGATGGTTAGACAGAGAGGTTCGATGTCTAATGTGACGTTTAATAATGTATCTAATTTGTTTTTAGATCAATTTCGATTCTGTTTTGAGTGTCAGGATTCTATTTTTGTATACTTTCAGACGAACTAGGAAAAACACCAATTTTTTATGCATATTTCCTATTATTTCTAATAAAATAAAACAATGTAATGGCTGTGTTTTGTACTCACATGACCTCCGGCTCGTCGTCGACACGAGCGCCGCCCGGCAGCACTAGCGCCAGCTGACTGCGGACCTGCTTCAACACTTCTGACACCTCCTCCTGCGATACACATAACCACCATGTTCCATGAAAATCCGCCGATAAACGAAGAAAATCTATAATACGAGGGCTGATTGATAAGTTTCCGAAACGACAAAGAAAAACTTTAAAAATCTATTTAAAATAAATTTATTTCTCAACGTAGTTTCCTTCTACCTCGATGCATTTAGTCCAGCGCTTCTCCAATGCCGTTACACCAGTTTGATAAAATGTTTTCTCCAACCCCTCAAAATACTCGTCCACGGCAACAATGACTTCTTCATTTGATGAAAATCTCTGGCCACCTAACCATTTCTTCAGGTTTGGGAATAAGTGGAAGTCACACGGGGCCAGATCCGGGGAATAGGGTGGATGCGGTAGCAATTCGAACCGCAATTCATGGAGTTTGGCGACTGCAACCATTGACGTGTGTGCAGGTGCGTTGTCATGGTGGAACAAAACTTTTTTCTTGGCCAAATGTGGTCGTTTTTTCTGGATTTCTTCACTTAATTTTTGCAGCAAGCTTGCGTTAGTACTCTCCATTTATTGTTTTTCCTTTTTGCAGATAATCCACTAAAATAATCCCTCGAGCATCCCAAAAAACATTCGCCATCACTTTGCCGGCCGACAAAACCGTTTTTGCTTTCTTCGGCGCAGGTCTTCCGCTCTCAGTCCACTGCTTAGATTGTTCTTTTGTCTCGGGAGTATAATGATGTATCCAGGTTTCATCGACTGTTACATAACGCCGCGAAAACTCGTTAGGATCTCGGTTAAACAGCGCCAAACACTCCGATGAATCGTCCACTCGACGTTGCTTTTGGTCAACAGTGACCAAACGCGGCACCCATCGCGCGCAAAGCTTTTTCATTCCCAAATGTTGGTGCAAAATATTAAAAACGCGTTCAGATGAAATGCTCACCATCTCTGCTATCTCTCGCAACTTCAAGCGCCGATCATTCAATACAATTTTGTGAATTTTTTTGATCATGTCCGGATTCGTGACTTCATTTGGACGGCCAGACCTGTGGGCGTCTTCGCAGCTCTGTCTTCCACGTTTAAAATCAGTTACCCAGGTGTGAATTGTACTCAATGCAGGAGCAGAATTACCTAAAACACTGTCTAGCTTGGTTTTAATCTGGGTTGCTGTTTTCTGTTTTAAAACGTAAAACTTTATCACCGCACGAATTTCGTTTCTTTCCATTGTTAAGAAAATTTACGACAGAGAAAGTTTTACGTCCTATCAAACAAATTCCACCAGTTCGATTAAATTCAAATTTGGCGTACTATTTTCAAAAAGATGCCAAAATATAATGTAATATTTTTTTTTTGCGTATCATTTTTTTAAGTTCGTCGTTTCGGCCAGTTATCAATCAGCCCAGGTATAGTGCCTCAAACTGAGTTTCATGGAAATCGGCACAAAGATGATTGCTGCTATTTTTGATGTGTTGTTTGTGTATGTTAAAGTATGAAGTGTTGTTTTTGTAAACTTGAAGACAAATGGCTAAATGCAACGTGGATTGGGTTTTATCTTGATAGCAATTTTAGAAGGAAGAGTTTGAAGAATCTATTTGTAAGTGAAGAAATGTATGCAAATAAATCAAGTCTTGTTGCTTGCGGCGGCGGCGGCGCACAGTGACGCGACTGGCAAGTTTAGACACAAAAAAGTTAAGTCATGATGTGGATACGTGAATATTTTATTATGATTCCTAAATGTTCACGGATTCCAAAAATGCATTCATCTACAACTAGATATTTTTTATTAATGAACTATGAGCACTTAAAGTGAGTACATTATTCAATTTACATCAAAAACGAGACTCGCTTCCTTTTTACGCTTCTATTGAAATTAATTATTTTCTGTGCTTCTAAGTGTCTAATTGTTGTGAAAAAAATGGGAGAATATCCTGAAGTTTAGTTCTTACTGACATTGGTTTTCTAAAATCTATGAAATGGTTGTGTATTTTGTTATGAAATTCTAAAATTGACATTAAATTTTTATAATAAAGAGGCAAGTTGCGTGGTGTGTTTTAGACAATCTAAGTATGAGTATACCAAGGTACCCCTATAAATTATACCTTAAATGGTAGCTTGTATTGTTTACTTTCAGATACAGTCATCATTACATTTCGCACAAGGTTGCATCATTTTTATTTTTTTTGGGGATCGGTATTGATTGACTCGGATGGATTTTTCGAAAAATGGGCATCGACACCAAAAAACAGTCGCAGTGAAGCAATGTCGTCTTTCATTTTAGACAAATTTCATCTCAGCGCTAATAATAATATCTCTTTGAAACCTATCAAGGCAAAAACAAGATTACTATGTGTGAAAATTGAGAAGAAATGGAAGTCTTACTTTCATTTTTCATATTCTTGCTGAAGTACAAAAATTGGCTAGAAGGAGAAGTTATAAAATTTTCAACAATATATCATGACGATCTTCTCAACGTGTTCTAGTTGTCATTTGACCCAGTAATTAATTTTTACAGGGAAAAAATATTAGAAATATTTCATCAGAGGTAACGGCTTTTTTAATTGAGCCCTCTTACAAGAATCAGCAACGAGTATTAGATCGAATTATAATAGCCTCTATGGCTGAGTGGTCAAGCGAGATTTTGACGCCCATTACGGAGGTTCTGGGTTCGATTCCCGGTGGGGACACTGTCCAGAAAAAATCTCTTTGTGAGATTTTCCCCAGTTTGATTAGGACATTGCAGGCTAAATCACCTAATTGTCTGAAAAGAAAGATGATTCCGTGCTTTGCAAGGCACGTTAAACCGTAGGTCCCGGCTACTATATAGTCGTTACACGACCCAAGAATGCGGCCTTTGGCGGCTCTATAACACTGACACCAGGGTTTGTGAGGTATGTATGTATGTAAACACTTTATTGCTCAATAAAAGTAACATTACAATAAGAAGTCACAAGAAAAGTTTACAGTGAAAAGGCGGACTTATCCCGTGAGGGATCTCTTCCAGTCAACCTTTGAGCATCCAGGAGGGAAAATGTGAGTGGCAGGCACTGTACACAAAGTGCTTATACTGACATAACAGATTGGCTACATAAAATGGTGGTGGTAAAATGATTGGTCGGTTGTTGACCTTACAACCCACACGATGATGATGATGTACAACTCAGATTCTTCTGGTCACTATTCGGAATCCGATGAAGATTAGTAATGCTAACACACTACTTTTAGTTTATGTTTTTACTTTATTTTATCATTAACAACCACTGTTTTTTTTACATTTCGCTTTATATAAAACTGTTCTATGTTAATGTAGTTTTATTTAATAAATAGAATGTAAACTTATGTTTAACTTTAAGACATATCGTTTTACTGAAATATGTAAGAAAATACTAGTATATTGACCTATGAGAACCAATACATGAGCAATAATATTTGTTTGCGTCTAAACCTGCCGAACGCGTCACTGTGCGGCGTGTTTCGATATACTAGATAAGACTCACCGGAGGGCGTAATTCTGGGATGCGCAGCACGTAATGCATGTGGTGCGCTTGCCGCGCCTCGCACGCGTCGCACAGGTCCACGTCCAAGCACTGCACGCACGTGTAGCGGAACCTGGACCAAAACAATTCATATAGTACAAACTGGCCATTCACTCCTTCCGGCAGACCCAACGTGTTACACAACATATTAGCACAATAACGCAAAAACTCTCGGGCGGTAGGTCAGCCCATGAAACTGAACAACTTTTGTTCCCCAACTTTTTAAAATAAGTACCTAAACAATTTTTTTACTTTCATACAAGTTGACTCGATTAGGTGATCGGTTTGTATGAAAAGTTTTCTTCTTTTTGAGATTTTTTGGAACTTCAGGAAAAAAATTGTTGTTCAGTTTCATGGGCTGACCTACCACCCGAGTGGTTTTTCATTATTTTGCTAACACGTTGTTTATTACGTTGTAGATGCTACGAGGGCTGCTATTTATGTATCTGGAATAACAAAAAATAACAAACATCTATAACCAAATATACTTTTATTGCTTTTCAAAATATTCCCCGTGATGATCGATGCATTTTTTCATACGTTGAAACCAACTTTCGTAGCATTTTTTCCATACTATATCAGAGAGTGCTGCTGCCCGTTCCCTGTTCAATTTGTTGTCCCTGAGTCGCCTCTTACGACACCCACGGGAAGAGTAGGGGTTGGTGACAAATGTATTCTACTCTGCCGTCACCACACAGCAAGATAACTTATGGTAGATTATTTTATTCATATTATTCCCTATTTAGCTTATGTGGCTTACCCGACAATAGCCTGGTTGCAAACGTTGCACAGGAATTCATAGGGGTAGTTATCATCTTCTGTACCAAGTTTACCTAAAATACAAAATAAATACGATAAGTGTTCAGAGAAACTTTTGATTAAATGACACACTCGATTCTAGAGATTCAACAATAATTATACAACATCTAAAACTTCGAGCTATGTTGAAATATATACATGTCCTATACCTTCAAAACAGATTGGACGAACTGATTAGAACGTAACTCGTCTTTTAATACTTTAGGCTAGACTTAGGACATTTAAGTACTTTGGTGTCTTTGACGATATATAAGTAAACTGGTCATTTTGCAACTGGTATTTTTGTTACTTTGGTCATTAAGGCATCTTGTTCATTACTTGTTGAAAGGATAAGCATGAACTCACCCGATGATTGCCACCGCGGTTCACAGTCGGTCCCGGTATCTTCGTCGCTGCTGCTATCATCAGCGGCTTCATCTGAAATTAAGTTTGTTTTTTATGTCACGCATTACTTTATTACTTTAATTATTTAATTACTAGCAGCACAGAATTAATAGATCAGTATCTATTCAAATTCAAATCATTTATTTCAGACAAGTTCATAGTAGTGTGTGTGTGTGTGTAGCAAGGACGTCGTCCTTGGTGTTTAGTATCTTATAGCTAGCAGTCTGCCCGCGACTTCGCTTGCGAAGTTTTATCTCCTAGATGAACTTATTTAACACAAAAAATAAAAAGCCGATAACTCGGTTTCTAGACCGGCGTATCAAGATGAAAAGTGCAACAGAAAACCGCATTAAATTCCGTGCAGTAGTTTTGACAAGTTCACATCGGAAATAAAACTTTGATCACGCGGTAGCAGCGGGCAGAGTGCTATAAGTTTATAAGTATGAATGAACTCCACTTAAGTGGAGGCTCATAGTCCAGCAGTTGACTGTAACGGGCTGTTGATGATTGATGATGATGAATGAACTCACCCGGTAGAGACAGAAATAGAAATATCTTTATTGCATCTTAACATTTTTCATTAATGGCTGTATTAAGCTGTCGAGTAGTAAGTAAATTTTAACAAAATTTTAAGCGATTTAATTTTTAGTAAGTGTTTACACGTCATTTTAGTAGTTAAAGTATAATAAAATATTTATTTTTATATTATTATTATTATATTATATTTTTTTTATATTATTATTATTTTTAGCCTATCCTATGGCTGCCAAACATGGTCACTAACTAAAAACAACCTCAAAAAGCTGGAAGTATGCCAAAACAACATGGAGAGAAGTATGCTAAACCTAAAACTAAAAGACAGAATAAGACTAACAAAAATTAGGAAAAGAACAAAAGTAATGAGGATCACTACAACTATACGAAAACTGAAATGGAAATGGACAGGTCACATGATTAGAGAAAACAAGGATAAATGGACGGAGAGAATAACACCATGGTACCCAAGAGAAGGAAAAAGGAAAAGAGGGAGACAAATAAGGAGATGGGAAGACGAGATAAAAGAGGAGGCAGGGAAGACGTGGACAAGAAGGGCAAGTGACAGAGATAGTTGGAAAGCCCTGGAGGAGGCTTATGTCGGAAAAGACAATCCAGGGAAGGTGTGATTCTTTTTACAAAATAAATGTATTTTTAAAACTGGAAACAAGCTACAAATAAATAAATTATTATTTTTAATCATTAATATTAATAATAGTATATTAATCATTAATATTTTTATATATTTTTTTATTACATACCTATATATATATAATAATATAGGTTTGTAAAAATATTTCAAAAAATAAACATAAAATACTTGCACTTAACTTCGTAGGTACTTCGCATTTAACTAAAAATTAACTAAATTGTGCCTGTCCAAACGTGTCAAGTGATGGTCACGCCCACCAACTTACTCGAAAAATAGAAAAAGTTCTAATTTACTTGTTTACTTGCGCGCTAAATTTTAACTTGTAACTTACTCTAAATTCGTTGTTTAAACGCATTAAGTCGCAAAAGTTAAAATTTAGTTAACCACTTGACAACTTAATACATGCAAACCAGCCATAACAATAGTCGAAGGCCGGGACCATCCTAGTAAGTATACAATGCACTGACCTCTATATAGTACCGCTGGACCAACTATAAGCGGGGTTATAGTGAGGCGATTTAATTTTCGCCATTTTGGCGTTGATAGCAGCAATGGGTGGGAACGGAACTAGACATCGATGTACGATATAAAAATGTCTATACTTACACCAGCTACTCATGCAGTAAAATGAAAATTATGAGATCCATTCCTTTAACGATGGCTAATGTCCAAAATAGTTGAGTGGTTAATACTAAGATGAAGCAAATAGTGATAATGATTAGCCGAATCTATCATGGGTGGGTAGGGTATGTAATCTTAGGATAAGCCGAAGCCGGACTAAGGGGTGGTGTGTGACTAGCTAGTAAATTTGTATCTAATGGCTAATAACACACCACTTAACTTATTGTTGGCAATAATTTACTGATCGTTCAGAGTTATTTTACCTGTGACAGTATTATTGAATAGTAGACTTTAAGGCCAGGAAGCAAAGTAAATACGGTGACACCGCTACTTTAAAACTAGAATTTGGCAAAGGATTCTAGACTATGCTCTTTTGTCATACATTCTATTATTAGATGATACAATGACTAACGTCAGTGGTAAAATAAATGTGAACGATCTGTATGGATAATTTTCAGTTAGAAATTAAGTTTTGTTTGGGAAGGAATGGAGTAGGTAAGGTATTTATAGAAAATAAAATTAATTGTACAATACTTAATATTTTTTTATTCAATTAGTTTTTTCGAAGTCAAAGTCAAAATTATTTATTTCCATAGGATGTTATTACATCACTTAGATCCGTCATTATTATTTTTTTGGGTGAGTTCACTAACACAATGCCGGAATCTGTGGAGAAGAGCTCACCGAAGAAACTCTACAGTTGTCGCATCTTTTGCGTTTCCTTTTTTAAATAAAATATTGTCAATTATTACAAAATTTAAGATTATTATATATCGAAAAAGCCTGCTACTCAAACAATCTTTTCCCATGGACATCTGTCCTCTAAGTAATCGGATATCCTATAGTAACCTTTTTTATACAATTTTTGTTTTATAATTATTTAAACTTGTCTAAAGGCAAGTTTTTAATATCAGTAGGGACCTTATTGTAATAGCGTATGATAATTGCCTTTAAAAGAATTACTAATTTTATGCAGTAAAACTTTATCGCAAAATTCAATGGCATCGGCGACACTGCTGCTTAGGGTTTGGGCAGTGAGATAGACCTTCATCACAATTTTTCTATAATTTACGTGTAAATTTCTCAGCCGATTCCCTAATCTTAGACCCTCGCTCTCCTGCAAAGCTGCCAAATTCTCTATATACTCCCACCTGATAAAATTTTAAGCAGCCTTTCTCGTTATTTTAACCCATCAAAAATATATTATACTTAATAATATTATACTTACCGACACTGCTACACAAAATTGTTGGTATACTGCACTTTTTCAAAGTAGTGCATGAGTTATGTTTAATAAAACAGTCATCAGAGAAGTGTTTTGAACAGATGTAATCATATTTTTTCGGACGCCAACAAGGCTTTTCAATGTTTTTCAGCCATATTTCTAGTCTTCTATTGTCAGTCGGAAACCTGTGAATTAGTAATCACTGTTTCAATTGTCACCATTGAAAGAAGCCTAAATATTGAACTGAATCACTGTTTTAAAATAATGTGTTTGATAATAAAAATATGTCGTCGATATCCGTTCTTGAAAGTAAATAGATATTGATAGAAAGGAACTAATACAGCACTTATCAAAACCCGGTAATACAAAGACGAAAATATGTTGTAATCACGTATAAATAAGATTAGTGACAAATTTTTAAGTGCCTATAATATCAATAGAAGTTTTAATTTGTTGAATATTAGCCGTAAATTCACTTACTTGTGGAATGTAACCCCACTTCCCTTCTGGTAACGAGTTTTGCATAACACGCACTCTTTCATGATTTACCTATTAACTAACACCACTTATTTATGTATCAACTATATTAATACGACACAACAAACAAGTTTAATTGTGTTAAACCTTCAAAATCACTTTATAAATACGGAGACAATGCAAACGAAACAACCACTGAGCAAGTAATCACACAACGGCCATTTGCAGTTTACCATAGAGGAAGTAAAACTCAGTTTACGTCAGATTTAGTTCCTTCCCCACGCATTGGGGGCGCGGCGGCAGTTCAAATATGCACAATAGAGAGCTGTCATTTTTTTTTTTTAAAGAGTTTCAGTCATTAGTCCAGTAGCCAGCGGTATCTATAGATGTCAGTGATACAATGTTACTTGTGTCAGGTGGCCCCGCTCTTCTATATCTATAATGGGGTCTAATATATGAAATAACATAATAGGTACAGGTACTGTAGAAATATTTCCTTAGAGCTAAATAAAAATAGTCTTCAAGACCAAAAAATAAACGTACAAGACTTTCCGAGTGTGTGTGTGTAATGTGTGCGGGGAGGATGTGTTGGGTGTTGTGTTTTTTGAGAGTGGAAGGAGGCCAGCCCTACGCATAAAATGCTTGGGATCAGGAAACCACTGGCCTCCCTAACCTCTTTGTGTATGCATGCATATATGCGATATGGTGATTGACGCGGCTCACTTTTAATCTCGGTATCGATTTCCAGGTAGACGTCTTTGTCACTGCTGCTGTCATTGGCGATTTTCAGCTCGGAATCACCTGCAATTTTGATTTAATAGAAAGTCACGCATTCGTTAAGTAGCTCATATACGCCCCCACCGAGGGGCTCGAGCCTACCCTGAATCAGGGCGATCAGACCTTAGTCGACCACACTGGCCCAGTGCGGATTGGTCGGCTTCATAACCTTTGAATGTCTTCGCAGGAATGTGCAGGTTTCCTCACGTTGTTTTCCTTCACCGTAAGAGCGTCGAATAAACGTACTTAGGAATTCAAAATCTTCCATCACGATAATGTAAGCTACACCGCTCGGAAAACTAGAACTTTCTGGGCCTTAAGGCCGGGTCCTATCCAAAATTAACAACTCAACGCGCTTTAGTTGACACTGCGCAGGAATCGTGCGGAAAACTCGTTTTTCTTGAACTCTTTTCTCTTTTTTGTGAAAAATATAGAACGAATTAAAAAACTAGCTGGTTTCGCCGTTTAGGTATTAAATATTAATATAGCCACCCAAAAATACAAAAAAATATGTTGTTGTCGCTGAAAATATTAAGCAAACAGATTTGCAAATTTTGAATGTGGGGTGATTTTCGGTGATTTTAATTATTTATTTTTGCTTTATTCCTTGATTATATATATATGTAAAATCTACTTGGTTACGTCGCTAAATGATAAACTCTGTTGGTTGTAATTTTCTTGATTTGGTATGTATACCGAGACGTGAGATACGCGAGTATAAAAAGGGCCCAAGAACGATTTTTCAAATAGGGCCTCGCCGTAACGATTATTTTGCATTTCGGTGAACGGTTTGTAAACTCAGAAAGAGCAGTCGATCGAAGCATAGCAATCAGCCATTTTGACTCAACTTCAGTCTGACTGTAATTACTGCTATAATAATTAGTTTGAGAGAATGCAAAAGTGCATTGTTTGTAACAGATATTTCGAAAAACAATAATACAGTGGATTTCGGGTATAACGACAATGAAGGGACCACTGTAATTTCGTCGTTATATCCGGAAGTCGTTGCAGGCAAAGGTAAAGAGATACAGACATGTACTACATGGTTTATATTAATTTACCTATTATTAAAAATATTTGCACATAGTTATTCACTGATATATTTAAATATTGTGTGATTCTATCTTTTGATAATTTTCCACCTGAGCACTTTTCCCCTTTAAATATTAAAGATTTTTCAGGCATTAGCTTAAAAAACAAACCTGTCTCGTCTGCGTTCCATATTTGGCTATCGGTGTTATCTTCAGCCAATTTTGTAAGCCAGTTGTCACAGTCACTTTGCGATACACTAGCGGCTTCTCCACAAAGTTTGCCTACTGCAATATCGTGTCGGTGACGAAATCGGTATATCCAGCTTTCCGAACACTTAAAATCCATTTTCCCTAACCGTCTGGCAAAATGATTAGCCTTTTCTTGCAGCAGACGACCGCTCAAAGGTACGTTTTGGCTTCTTTGAGCTTTGAACCACAGCAGAAGGGCTTTTTCGACATCTGGATGCGTCGGCTTACGGTTTTTTTTCATTTTTAAGGATTTTGATTCAAAGCATTTTAATATTGCATCACGGTTTTTCCACATCGTAGATATTGTTGAATGGGAAACTTTGTACTCTTTGCACAAATCAACATTGTTTTCACCATTTTTCAATTTTGAAATGATTTCCGCCTTTTCTTTAACAGTGAATGTGCGTCTAGAAGCCATAGTACTTATTCAAAAGTTTACTAAACACAGTTGCTTCTCGGAATATCAATTTGTAACTGAACCATAAAAACTCCGAAACGAACACGCTTACCTACCTACCTACCTAGCTAATATCTATAAACAAAAAGTAAAGGTCACCACAGTTGCCGACCATCTGTGTGGATGTAAACAAAAGATAAGAAAGCTCTTTGTGTCTTTGGCGGCCGACTCCGGTCGCAATATCTGCATGGGTGTTTCTAAGAATTTGTTACAAATTATTCATTGAAATCCGTCGCTACACCGTTACATCAAAAGTCGCTATCAATAACGATAATAATATATTCTGTACTAAAGTATGCTTTAAATTCAAGATTTCTCGTCGTTATAGACAAATGGTCGCTACAACCAAGGTCGTATGAAATCCACTGTAGTACAGTTCGCGCCAAACTTCTAGACCGCTCTGAACACGGCACGATTCGATTTGCTACTGCAAAATATAGGTAAAAGCGACAACGCGCAATGCGCGAAGCAACTTCAGAGCGGTCTAGAAGTCTGGCGCGATCTATACGTACTTACATTACGATACGAGGATCGTAGGTGGCAAATTACAAACGAGGTGACTTTTGTAAGCCTTTGCCGCAGGCGAGGGTTTATTTTTAATGTCACGAGTTGGATATAAAACTTGAGATCCGTGTGTTGTACGTTTTTCATAAAAATAATTAAAATGAAGGTTAAGAAAGGTACCCCTACAAAAGCTACGTTATTACATACCGCCTCTGCGAAGCGATTTTTCGTTAAATCGAGATAATTTATATATATTAGGTCCTTACATATGAAATTGGCGTTTTGTATGGGAGGAACAAAAAGTCGAAAAATTTTTATATAGTATATTTATTTAATCAAAGTATGAGCCATTGTAATCTATGCACTTTTGCCATCTCATAGGTAGTTCATTGATCCCTTTACTAAAAAAACCATTCGGACGGGAATCAATAAAATCTTTGAAGGCGATTTGGACTGCCCCATCTGAGTTGAATTTTTTCCCTTGCAAGAAGTTATCCAAATTTCGAAAAAAATGGTAATCTGTTGGAGCAAGGTCCGGGGAGTACGGTGGATGCCTTAGACATTCCAATTGAAGCTCTTCTAATTTGCTAGCCGTCTGTTGTGCAGTGTGTGGTCTAGCGTTGTCGTGAAGCAGCAGTGGCGTAGAGCGATTGACCAGCCTCGGTTGTTTACCAGCTAGCTTTTCCATCATGGTTTGCAATTGCTGACAATAGTCATCTGCCGTAATCGTCTGGCCAGATTTGAGAAAACTGTAATGAACGACACCGGCGCTAGTCCACCAAACGCTTACAAGTAACTTTTTATTGGTCAATTTTCGCTTGGAGCAGGCTTTGGCTGGCTTGCCAGGGTCCAGCCATTGCGATGAGCGCTTCCGATTATCGTAGAGAATCCACTTTTCATCACAGGTAATGATTCGATTTAAAATCCCTTCGTTATTGTGCCGGTCAAGTAATGTAACGCAGCAGTTGATGCGCGTTTGCCGGTTTGCTTCACTCAATTCGTGAGGAACCCACCTTTCAAGTTTTTTAATCTTCCCAATTTGCTTCAAGTGGATTAAAACAGTTTTATCACTAACACCGAAGCCTGCAGCTAACTCGGACGTGGTTTGCGATGGATCCGCTTCCACAATAGCCTTCAATGCTTCATTATCAACTTGGGTCTCCGGCCGTCCACGGGGCTTGTTTTGCAGGTCGAAATTTTCAGAACGAAAACGTTGGAACCAAAAACGCACTGTGTTTTCTTTTGCGACACAACCGCCATACACATCATTAACCCTTCGAGCCGTTTCCGCAGCACTGGTGCCACGGTGGAACTCGTACTCGTAAATAACGCGATATTTCAAATTTTCCATTTTGTAAATCGAGCGATGCAAACAGAAAAAAGATAAGTAAAAAAACAAATGAATGACGGTTTACGAAACACAACTACATGTGGAAATAGCTGTATAAATTTGAATTTCGAATTCCTAACCAAATAGGAGAAATTTGTGATCAAAGTGGCCAGTACGACAAAACGCCAATTTCATATGTAAGGACCTAATATTTTTTTTTATTTATTTATTTATAAGTATTTTTATTTATTTACATTTACACTTTATATATTCAATTTGTTGAAATAAAAATATATTATTATTTTTCTCTTTATAAAAATCGATTAAATATTGAAATGATCCTGGCTGAATAATAATTAAGGAGATCGTAAAAAAATATAATTAAAATCGCACTAGTGCGGCAAAACGCATTTTTCGCACAGTTTACTACCTTCGTAAGTTTAATTTTCGAGCAAGGTGTTAAATGTAGTTTTTTCTATACCCGATCATTTCGGTTCACTCACCGTAAAAACACGTACGTACTTATATATTTTGGAAACATAAGTTTTATGGTATTTTATGCAGACCAAATGATTAATGGGGTACAAAAATTATAAGCAAAACATTTATAATTTAGCACAATAAAATAGCTACCATAAAATCCTAGAGCACACATTTTAGACCTATCCCTCATTTTACAATCACTGGGAAGTTTTGGGATGCGAGCAGGTTTCAACGGCGGTCAATTTCTCTTTCTCAACTCAAACAACAATTATAGTGCTCAGAGATTTAATTTAAAAAAAGAAAAAAAAAACGAGCGAGAAAAGAGCTTTGGTGGTTTAGTGGCTAGGGCCGCTGTTTTCCTTTCGGAAGACGCGGGTTCGATCCCTGCCTCGTACCAATGTATTTCCGAATTTCAAATTCATATTATTAAGTAGATTATAAGTAGAAAACCATCTTACACACGTAATTATTATATTTTCACCAGAGCTACCAAATTGGCGCGAGAGCACAGAGACGATCTCTCAAAAGCTCCCCACTAGTGTTGTGCGCATGCGCTCTATGGACACAACCACTAGTAATAATATAATAATAATAATAATAATAACTTTATTTATTTCCACACCACAAGAAAAATAATTTTAACATACACCAGAAACAATGTCGTGTTCTTGTGGAGGGCTGATGCCTAAGCTAGGTTTATATATAAACCTGTATTATAGGTCATCAGGCCTTCCCTCACAGCACAGTAAACTTAGTGCACTAGAAATACTAAATTTAGTGTAGATATAAAAAGTATAGTATTATAAATATTACATGCAAATTTGAAAATATACGCCAAAGAATATGTTTGATGATTATTTTTGTTGTTTTTATTAATGGGTCATAGGCTCATAGCATTTGTTTGTGTGGTGTGTGTGAGTATGTGTGTGTGAGTGTATGGGGGTGCGTGTGTGTGAGAAAGTTTTTGTATACGTAAGAATATTATCACTGTAACCTGAATGATAAGAGTAGTTTCCGCTTTAGATGTTTATGTTACAGAAATGCAAAGTATAGACAAATAGGTACCCTTACTTAGCCCTACGACAACAAGTCTTGGGATCGGTATGACTGAACATCCACTAGGAGATAGCAACCACTAGGAAGAGACGTAATGAATATTATTAATAATATCAATAATAATTTTTGTTTTAGACAGTATACCCTAACTTAGCCCTATGACAACAAGTCTTGGGATCGGTATGTCTGATCATCCACTAGGAGACAGCATCCACTAAGAAGAGAAGAAGAGACATAATGAATATTACTAATAAAATCAATAATCATCCTTTAACTTAGCCCTACGACAACAAGTCTTGGGATCGGAATGACTGAACATCCACTAGGAGACAGCAACCACTAAGAAAAGACGTAATGAACATTACTAATAAGAGTTTGATCATTGTTTTGGAGAAAGAATTGAGTCTATTTCATTTACATGAGCATCAAGGAGTAGTTTGGTGACTTCTGTCTTCATCCTATACCTGGGAAGGTTTCTAATGGTGACTTTTTTATTAATGAAAGTGTATAGCCGTGGTGCTGTGAAGATATAGAAACGCTGAGCGAATCTTGTTCTAACATTAGTAGTAGGACAACTGAAAACTCTTTTATTTAAAACGGGTAGATTTGGAGCTGTGACTTGATGGTATCTAGTAATGCATCGTAGCGCATAGAGCTTACGCACTGTGAGTACACCAGACACACTATATACCCTGTTACTAGGACATAGTATGGGTAGTGACATAAGTACTTTTAAAACTACTCGCTGTGCTCTTTCCAGAAACATAAAATGCGTTTGCGCTGCCCCGCCCCAAGCAACGATACAATAAGTCAAGATAGATTCACAAAGGGCTTTGTACGTCTGTATTAATAGTTTAAACGTTGCTACTTTTCTTAGATTTTTAAAAATATATATAAGTTTTCGCACTCGCTTGGAAAGTAACAATATATGTGGACCCCAGTTTAAGTTCTCGTCTATCATAATACCAAGGTATTTGTATGTGCCCACTCTTTCTAATTTTGCGCACTGGCAATTTAAGCTTTGGTTTTGTTCCAATCTGTTTCTATTGCAGGGGTGCGTATGAATAGTGATCTGGAAGCTGTCTTGTGGGGAGCCAGCTTTGGTTATACAGAAGCAAAGGTATTTTGTTTTAGCGGTGTTAAGGGTTAGTAGACTGTTTTCTAGCCATGTAGTTACACGAGTCAGCCCCAGCTCTGTCCTATCCCTCACTTCATCCCACGAGGAACCGTGAAAAATAAGCGCAGTGTCATCTGCAAACATGAGAATTTCACCTCCAATTAGTTCTAGATTGCACAGCTCATTAATGTAAAGGAGAAAAAGCGTGGGACCGAGCGTGCTGCCTTGCGGCACTCCAAACGTACAGATAGCGCTATCGCTTAAGATTCCATCAACCTTCACCTTTTGCGACCTGTTACATAAATAATCCTTGAACCAATTCAAGGTAACACCTCTAATACCAGCATTTTCAAGTCGAGCCAGCAGTATTGGAACCGAAACGGTATCGAAGGCTTTTTGTAAGTCTAAGAACACCGCGGCGCACTTGCGTCCTGAGTCAAGGTGATTCACAACAGAGGATGTTAATTTTAGAACGGCGTCTTCAGTAGATTTATTAGCCCTAAAACCATATTGGTTACTCGCAAATACATTTTTTGTCTCAAGGTACTTTACTAGTCTTTTATTAACAAGTTAGTGATGTAGCAATATCAATAAAGTTCGGTTAACGTTTATTTTTGTGTACGTTGTGTACGTTTATGAGTGCGCAAACGCCCTAAGAGGACGTTTGCGCACTCATCCGTATCCGATTCTTACCCGGTCCGTTTTTTATCCGTAAAAAAAACGGACGGTAAATTCACGTCTAGCGTTTGCGCACTCATCCGTATCCGATCCGGTTTTCATTCGTATTTGAGACGATATTGCATGATATTGTCGTAGTGATGTGCCGAGTCGAGCTGACTGACTGAGCTGATCTCGACCATAATGCTATAGAAGCAAGAAGCGTTCAATGTCAAAGTGTTAACACTTTACCACTGACTGATGAGCAGTTGACTGTACTCGAATATAGATTTCGGGTACTTATAGAATTCGAATACTAGGTTGATCTTTTTTAATTATATCTAGTTATGTAATGTAGATCCCGCAATAAAGTCGCTCACGTTACTCGTATAGTTCGTTTCACGTAAATAGAATCCTGGAGTCTCTTGTCTCGAGTGAGCATTCGATTATTTTTGTAACGAGTACCAAAACACTTGTTTATAAAAAAATTGTCAATTTGGCACATCACTAGCAGCGCGAGCTTTCCCCTCCCCGGACCTCACTCTTCCTTCATCCGTAAAAAAATCGTGTAGTGCGCAAGCGTACGTACAATTTGTATGGCAGCCACTTCGACTCGGTTTTGGTCCGTAAAAAAACCGATCCGGAGTGAGAATTTACGGATCGAAAACGAACCGGATACGTATGGGTGCGTAAGCGTCCATACAATTACTAGGATGGCCAAACCGGATCAGAAACGGATAAGAATCGAATGAGAATCGGATACGGATGAGTGCGCAAACGCCCTTACGGTGAAAGAAAACACCGTGAGGAAACTTGCACACTCCTGCGAAGAAATTCAAAGGTTGTGTGTGAAGTAGATCAACCGCACTGGGCCATCGTGGGGTAGACTCGAGCCCTTCGGTGGGGACGTATATGAGTTGTTGATGCCAAACAAAACAGAAGTGGTACATAGATAAAAGCAACACTCGCGTTTGTGCATGGACCGATTTGAATCCACTCACAGATACTCAAATACCTACTAAGGTACTACTAAATACTAGGTTTTATGAGTATTGAAACTTGTGTGAAAACATGACTTTAAGGGTTTCCGAATCAAACTGTCAGCGCCGTCAGCGATCAGAAATCCAAAAGATTGTATGGGTTTCGCCCGTTTCGCCTGCTGAAAGTAATTCGGTACGCGCTTTGAGTGCGCGCGTCTCGGAACGCAGGGTAAATATCATTTGATTGTGTTTATTTGGAAGCTTGAAATTTCTTAAGCTTTAAGGAACTATAGACTTAATATTTGATATTACTTAATTTCGACTTGCTCCACGCTTCTCTGAGAGAAAGGGTCCCGACAGACAGACGACTGTAAAGTGATCCTATAAGGGTTCTTATTTCCCTTTTGAGGTACGGAACCCTAAAAACAATAGGGGATCGGACTATTTTTTATTTTATTTTATAAATCCAAACTTCTTAGTTTCTGCTATCGAACACTAAAAGAATTTTTGCTCTATCTTTAAAATTGACCAAGTTGTAAAGGTTTGAAATTCAAGATTAGACAGAGAGGCACTTGCCCACTTGTGACGTCATTAGTTAGTAACACCATATAATCTCCTTACAAAAAAACCGTTTTTAAAAGAGGCAGACATATTGAAACTTTAAAAAATCACTTTTAATTCGTTTTTCAACCGATTCTGCTTTTTTCTTCGCGAATCGCCTGCTACTAATATTTATTTAAAAAAAAAATCATAAAATATGGTAAATTCATAGAATATAGTGAACAGTCCGATCCCCTATTAAATAATCGTATTATTTAGGTGTCCACAATTCCGTATCAAGGTATTAAGCTAAGCTACTTACTTTTTTTTTTAGAAACTGTGTTGGGCCCTTTGGTTGCTGTTGATACGTGTTTGTAGGAAGAACTTGATTGCGATACCTGCAACAAATAAAATGATTTATATAAACAATTACCAAAGCGCTTTGTTCTAATTTAAATAGGTACACCATTTTAAATTGTTAAGTACTCCGATGGTGATGATGGTAATTGGTATGGTGAATGAATAGTATAGAATAAGAAATGTATTTGCAGTACACAAAAACATACACATACAGAAGTTACAGAAAAAAGAAATTAAAGTGGGTACATAAAAAAAACAAAACAATAACTAAATAAGGGAAAGATCGGACCGCGCGCCGCCGCGCCGCCGCCGCCATGCGCCTCGCCACTACCATAATAAAATTATTATGGCTCGGAGTACAATGACAACCCAAGCGTGTCCCGGTAGGGAAATGCAATGGACCTGTTTTATTTTTTATTAGTCACAACAACAGCATACATATTTTATCATTACAACTAATTACAGGTGCGTACAGCATTCACAAAAATAGGTAGTCTTGTACTAAATAAAAAAATATAAAGATAAGACTTAGTAAAGTATCTAAAATGAGTAAAAAGTTTATAACAGATTAATTTTGTAACAATGTTTTTAAACTTTTTTATTATTTCTAGTTGGGATTTTATTGACCGAGCGAGCGCAGCACCTGTTTCAGCTTGGGCAAAAATGCTTTCGTATATCAGTCTGATCTCCTCTATATTTCGCATTTCTCAACCGATTTTCGTGAAATTTAGTAAGCAGGTTCAATTTAGTATTTCGCGAATTTTTAAAATGGTGAAGAAATGGGGTTGAGAATGTAAAAAATATTATAATTTCAGCCAGTTCGAAAAATGTTCAAAAATGACACAAAACTTTTTTGTTACCATTACTAAACCGCATAAATTTCAAGACAACACAACAATTCCAAATCCAATATTTAACAATTCCAATGTTTAAGTAACACCTTCACCCAATATAATAAATTTCAAGACAACACAACAATTCCAAATCCAATGTTTAACAATTCCAATGTTTAAGTAACACCTTCACCCAATATTATAAATTTCAAGACAACACAACAATTCCAAATCCAATGTTTAAAACACCTTCACCCAATATAATAAAGCTAAAAAAGATAAAATAGGTTTATGGACTAGCAACAGCTAGACCGATGCACAATTTGGTCGCATGGTAAAAATCGCCCCAAGCACTTAAGTGCTCCTAAAGCAATTATGTTCTCAAACTTATTTTACATAGAAGAATGTTTCAATGACCACAAAAAAAAACTTCATGTTTATAATAATTTTATTAATGTAAAAATATAGATGATAAAAATAATACATAAAATAATAATAAAAAGATTTATTTAATAAGCTTCTTCAATTTGACCTTAAAATTATATACTTAATATTTTTCAAGACTTACAAATTAGGCAAAAGGCACTTGTGAAGACTGGTACCTGAAATAGACGGGAGTCTGTGCTTCAGGTCACCAATACCCCACCCAGATGGGGTTACTTACTTGAATTCTAATGACATTTTAACGATATTTGGTACAAAGAACACTATCAACCTACAGTACTATTGTGCGAAGTTACGGTGTATCTATCTACGTAACTTTAGTACTATGTAACGTTACATATATTTTTTTCTCACCGAATTTTATCATATCTATATAATGTTATACTGCTAATAACTAGGTAGGGTAGGTGAAGGGTAGGTGTAAGGCAGGTGTAGGGTAGGTGTAGGGCAGGTGTAGGGGAGGTGAAGGGTAGGTGTAGGGTAGGTGTAGGGCAGGTGTAGGGTAGGTGTAAGGTAGGTGTAGGGAAGGTTCAAATGTGGAACTGATGACGCATCCGCCTTACAGCCCGGACCTCGCACCCTGCGACTACTTTTTGTTTCCAAAAATTAAAGACAAACTTATAGGCAAACGTTTTACGAGCTCTGAATCGGCGGTGAATGCGATGCGTTCCATGAAGCCATTGAAGAGGTCCCTAAGGAAGACTGGTCCAACTGCTTTGTACAGTGGTTTCAGCGAATGCAAAAATGCATTCATTGCGATATTTTTTGAAAAACAATAAAATATGTATCGTAAGTCTTACATGGGTCAGGCCGCGGAAATTGACAATTATTATTATATCATAAAAGTAACACAAGACATTTTGAGTTACCATAACACAAATGTAACCCAAAAGCAACACACGTTTTGGGTAAAGTTCGTTTCAGATGGTGACTAAAATATAAAATAATAGTAGGTAAAATGCATTGGACGGACTTCTCGTTTCTTTAGACTTCCCATTTATTTTTGTTGTCTTTGTATTTTTTTTTTTAAGATTTTTAAATCCTTTAAAACTTTTTTCAATTGAAGGCTTTCTTGTTGAAATTTGACCTCGATACGGGGTTGTTTTATTTTAATTTTTACAATATCTTGACTGGGAGTTTTATTGGCGTGTTGTTGAAATGTTGACGGCGCACTTTTTTTTTTTTTTAATTAATTGTTTGTTTGTTTTAGATAATCTCACCTTGATACATTTACATCAATTAATTTTAATATTTTTAGACAAATTGGTCAAAACCTATTATTTTAATAATACACCTTCTGACTATAATAAAATTTAATGTTAATGTAAGATCGAATACCTAAGTTATATTTATGATTTGATATTATTTATGTTTCTATAAATGTTTCCATGCTTGTTTAAAAGCAGAGTACCTATGCTGGATGTAATTATCTAAATAAGACCTATGTAAAAATCATATTCTTGGGAAATAAATATTCATTTATTCATTCATTCAAAGATCTTGTTAAAACAAATCCAACGAGCCCAAACACGACTAGGGGTGTATTCCGAATCAGATTTCACGACTCAAAGTACTGACAGCGATCACTCTCGTACCGTTTCAGAAATCGCGATAATACGGCTCATGAGCGAAATCAAAACGGAACGGCGGCGTTTGAGCGCGCTGAAACGGCTTATAACTCAGTCTTGCCAGATGTTGATTACCGTACCAAAACTGGCAAAATTCTAAATTAATATACGTATTAAAAAAAGTATCGTACAGCTGTTAAAACAGCACTTTTCACATAGCTAGTACCCAAAATAAGAAAAGGTATGCGAATTTTTAAAAATGGAGATGCATCTCTAGTGTTTTCCCATCTCTAGTGATCAGCTGTGTCAAAGAATATTCGGACCAGATATGTAATTTTAGGTAAATGTGCCTATTTTTACCGCTATGGTTAAAAATGTTTACGTACTACTTGTACCATAACATTCACATTAGAACAATTAATTTCAAAATGAAAAAACTACATATAAATAAAAAAAGCTTTGTTAAATAATTATTATGAAATAATAAATTAATGAAATGATGAACTAAATATTTCAAAATAATATTTATTTTTGTAAATACGTAAACAAGATAATTAAGGCAAAAAAGAAAATGTTTTCTAACATAAATTGATTCAAGTACATCTCTTTTGAAATTATAGGCACGAATGGTGTACAAATGCTTGTCCGTTCTGAGAATCGATAGTCTATATTTTAGATGTCAAATGACACTAGAGATGGGAAAATTTTGATTAAATACCTGTGATGAAGAATATTCTTTTTTTTATATTATTTGTAACACGTTGTATACATTCATACATATACAACTCATTTAGTTATTAAGCTCTTTTTCAGGTTTGAAACATTCATACATACACAACACATTTAGTTATTTAGCTACTTATTATCAGGTTAAAAACGTTCATACATACACAACACATTTAGTTATTAAGCTCTTTTTTATTTATGTTAAAACATGCATACATAAATACAACATATCTAGTTATCAAGCTCTTTTTTTCAGGTTAAAAACATTAATATTTTATACATACATATAAATGTATAAGACAGACGTCATCTAGATTCACATTTTAAGGTCGGATGATAGAATTTTAAAGCTGAATAATGAAAAAGAATAATGTGAAACCGAAGACAGTAAGGTAGGCAATAAATAAAACAAAAAATTGCAGATGTCTTTATTTATTTTTAAATAGAATTACTTTTTTAAGATAATCTCTTTCAGAGATCGATTTCTGTCTTGGCAAAATGATTACACCGTATGTCAAAATATAATTTTACAATTGTGTTTAATAAAATGTAAACATGTTGTGGATTATGCTCTTCATGAGATTCGCTTTTTAATCATTCGAAATTTCTTGGATCATTCGTAAAATTATAAATAAATTCTGAATAATGTTCATATTATGATTTTCTATTTTGATCAATTTTGAAAAAATCTCACATTTTTTTACTATTTCGATCACACCCATTGGGGGTATGTGAGACCGCCTCTATCTTTAATATTTATAAGAGATAAATGAAAATCAGCTTTGTCGCCTATGACCAGCTGCTGACAAATTAAACATTTTATTTTTTCAGGATATATTATGTTGAGTAATCTAATATTGGAAAAAAAAATCTTCATCAAAAAAACTTAAATTCCAGGTCATTTAAAAAAGAGCATAAAAATTTATTAAGGTCTAGAACGATCTAACAACAGGTTTTATTCATGTAAGGCTAAGCCTCCAGTAGACCTTTTTAAATCTTTCACTTGTTGCTCCGTGTTAGGCGTAATCACTAAAAATTTCAATCGGATTGATTAGTCAAACTAAAATTTTAGTGATTAATTTAGTTTGATTGGTTCAATCGCGATTGAAAAATTTAGTTTTAGTTGCAACTAGATTTGAGTAATATTTAGTCGTCAATTTTAGTTAGATTGATGGGAGCCAGTCACTGGCATTTGCTGATTAGTAAGGAGAATCGTCTAGGAACCCCGGCTCAACCCGCTGCGTCGCGGACCGCTTTAGGGTGGGTTATGTTCGGCCCAGTTTCTGGGAGCTTGAACCCAATTCAATTTGTGAACCATTGTGCAGTAACATATGAGAATGATGCATTAGATTCCTTAATTAGAGACGGGAAGCTCCGCATAGTCCATTGAATTCAACAACTAATTTGAAAAAATAAAACATTAAATTAAAGCACACTCGAGCCAGTATCATCCATTCACAGTTCACACTAATATTATAAATGTGAAAATATATTTGGATGTTTGGATGTTTCAGATGTTTGGATGTTTTTGATGTTTTGGATGATTTGGATGATTTGATGTTTGGATGTTTTGGATGTTCGGATGTTTTGGATGTTTCGATGTTTGGATGTTTTGGATGTTTGGGTGTTTTGGATGTTCGGATGTTTTAGATGTTTGGTTGGAATTTTTAGACGTTTGGATGTTTTGGATGTTTAAGATCCAACCAAACATCTAAAACATCCGAACATCTAAAACATCCAAAACATCCAAACGTCTAAAACATCCAAACCATCAAAACATCCAAACCATCAAAACATCCAAACCATCAAAACATCCAAAACATCCAAAACATCCGAACATCCAAAAATCCAAACATCCAAATATCCAAAACAGCAAAATATCCAGACATCCAAAACATCGAAACATCCAAACATCTAAAACATTCAAACATTCGGATGTTCAAACATCCAAAACATCCGAACATTCCAAACATCCAAACATCTAAAACGTCCAAACATCCAAACCATCAAAAACATCCAAAACATCAAAACATCCAAACATCCAAAACATCAAAACATTAAAAACATCCGAACATCCAAACATCCAAAACATCCAAAAAATCCAAACATCCAAAACATCGAAACATCTAAACATCCAAAACTCATCTCATCCAAAAATTCTATTGAAATTTTGATTTCATAAACGAAATAAAAATTTAGTTAATTGGAAATCAATCCTGACTAAAGACTAAAACCAATCAATTCCAGAATCAATCCGCACGTGATTAAAACTAATTCAATCGTCAATCGTTAGTTCAAACTAAATTCGTTAGTTTTAGTTTTTAATCGTCAATCAAACTAAATTTTGCCCAACACTGCTCCGTTGGAACTGATACATTTTCTTTATTCTGTGAAGATACAAAAACATATTTCTAAACATAAACTAGTCTCAGTATTTCATTACCTTACAATCTGAATGATTAGGATTTTGCAACTTAATAATTAAACCATACAGATATTTGACCAAACCAATAGGTAGTTATGAGTTATGTAAGAACTTACCTCTTCTGGCAACTCTGCTTTATTAAAAATAGTTGGAATGGCATTGGGTTTTAATATTGTTCGGTGTTCCCGTTGACATATGAAATTTGCTTTAAAATGCTTTGAGCATAAAATACTTGTAGCGTTGGGCTGCCAATCTTTCCTGTTAAGATTCCTTACCCAAGCATTTCTTATATTTTCATTTTTTGGAAACCTGAAATATAGCACACATTACAAGCGGGCATTTATAAAAAACAAGATTAAGAAGTACCTATGTAAATAATTACGTTTTAGTACAGACTCTTGCTTGCTCTGAGTTCGGCCCTTTCAAATGAAATGTCAAATTACGTCTTTATGTAAAAACATCTTCAAAATAATCATGTATTTCAAAGGAGATGTTTGTTTACATAGATCCTTATGCAAAGATCTTATCAAAGCTTGCAATCTAAAGAAAAACAATTAGATATGACATGGTAAACAAAAAAAAAACCTTAGACAATGTCATCACGAGGTTTACTTACCGGTGGAACGTGATTTCTGGGGTTTTATTGTACGATGCGTTACAACACTCGGGAGCACAGCACTTACTCACCATGGTATTTCAGTTTAATTACCACTTTTTACAAACAGTTATCGCACAAAACACTGCTACAACAACAAAGCAACGCCATGTGTAGCTTATTTTGACACAAGCTACGACGACGACGACTGCCACGGTTTGAATATTGTCTATGAGTGCGTTAGTGTCAAACAAATTAAAAAAAGGGATGCCAATATGTGACCTTCGCGTAGAGGGAAGTGTACCTATGTGGAAATTATGTTTAGTCTGCTTCCCTTATGGCTGGTTTACACGTATTAAGTTGTTTAGTAGTTAACTAAATTTTAACTTAATTTTAAGCAACTTAATGCGTGTAAACAGGGAATTTAGTAGTAAGTTGCAAGTTAAAATTTAGTGTGCAAGTAAACAAGTAGATTGGTACTTTTTCAATTTTTCGGGTAAGTTGGTGGGCGTGGCCTGCCACTTGACACGTTTGGAAAGGCGCGATTTAGTTAATGTTAAGTTAAATGCGAAGTGCGAAGTTAAGTGCGAGTGTTTTATGTTTATTTTTTGGATATATTTTAATATATATTATTATATAGGTATAAAAACATTAATGATTAATATATTATTAATATTAAATATTAATCATTAAAAAAAATATATAATAAATAAATAATAATATAATATTAATTATATAAAAATAAATATTTGATTATACTTTATTATTTTATTTATTATATTTATTACAGATTTGAATTCGCTGTTGATCGTCCATCTTGGGCTAACTAAAGAGCTTAACTACTAAAATGACGTATAAACACTTACTTAAAATTTTGTCGCTTAAAATTTAGTTGCTACTTGACAACTTAATACGCCATAATGGCTGGTTTACACGTATTAAGTTGTTTAGTAGTTAACTAAATTTAAAATTAATTTTAAGCTACTTAATGCGTGTAAACAGCGAATTTAGTAGTAAGTTGCAAGTTAAAATTTAGTGTGCAAGTAAACAAGTAGATTAGAACTTTTTCTATTTTTCGGGTAAGTTGGTGGGCGTGGCCTAACACTTGACACGTTTGGAAAGGCGCGATTTAGTTAATTTTAAGTTAAATGCGAAGTGCGAAGTTAAGTGCGAGTGTTTTATGTTTATTTTTTGGAAATATTTTAATATATATTATTATATAGGTATAAAAACATTAATGATTAATATATTATTAATATTAAATATTAATCATTAAAAAAATATATATAATATAAAAAATTAATACACATAAATATAAATATGTCAGGCCACGCCCACCAACTTACCCGAAAAATAGAAAAAGCTCTAATCTACTTATTTACTTGCACACTAAATTTCAACTTGCAACTTACTACTAAATTCGCTGTTTACACGCATTAAGTTGCTTAAAATTAAGTTAAAATTTAGTTAACTACTAAACAACTTATAACGTGTAAACCAGCCATTATGAAAAAAAAAAAAAATGAGCCGTATTATCGCGATTTCTGAATCGGTACGCGAGTAATCGCTGTCAGTACTTTGAGCCGTGAAATCTGATTCGGAATACACCCCTTGATTCGGCTGGTGGCACGCGACGTTTCAAGACAGTAACAGAGGTATTTGTTGTCTCTTTTTAACGCAGGGAAAACAGCGATTGGGAGTAAAAGAATGTTAGATAGATTTCTGAGTTCAATTCAATGTTATACATCTACCCCTCCTATACTATATCTTTGGTATACCTCTTTAAGATATAAACATCTTACCTTCTTTTTCAATCGGTTGGAAGTCATTTGCAGTTTTCTAACTTTTAAAGTCAACTTCTTTTCTTTTCTTCGTAATCGGTAAATTTCTTGTTTCAACAATATTTTTCGGGGTGTATCGTTCAACCTCAAAAATTCATTAACATCTTGTTGTTCATTCACATTTTCAACGTCAGATTCTTTACGTTTCTGGCAAAAGAAATACATAAATATTTTGAAAATTAATAAATAACATAGAAGTAGTAGTAATAGCATAGTAATAAAAGTAAGAAACAATATAATTCCTTCCAAAATCCTAGTTTGAATAAAAAATATAGTTGTGCCAGATTATGTATGTATAATGTTTGACAATGTATTTTAAAGTTATTTTATTTTATTTATTATAACTATAGTTATACCTACACATGTTTCAACTTTTAAGGTTGGATAGGCACCTTGCCTTATCTTTTTTAACCCTTTTCTAGTGAAGTAAAAATGTTTATCTTCGAAATGAAGAGAGCATATTTTTGTGTACTTAGTGGGTACCCATCCTGCCTCACGGTTAACAGCTTTAATCCATCTTTGTTTCAAATCATCATCTGATGGAAATCTAAAAAAAAACTTTTATTATATATCATTCATAAACTCGTTGACATTTCATTTTGATTGAAAATAATAAGTATTTATTTTACTTCTAAATGCGGCCCGTTGTCGCAAGTGTTGCCTGTTTAGGGAAGGTTGGGAGATTTTGCACAGATTATAATTATAAATTAATACCTCAATGAAAATTGATATTTCACTTTGAAATAATAATATTGTCTTTTTTACACTTAAAAACAAAAGATATGTAATAATTAAGACGAAAAACTAAGAAGATGAAAGTAAACAATTCCAAATAGGTATGACTGCACGGGTTATTACATAATTAACATGTTTACTTATTAAAAGCGTGCGTCACACTAATATTATAAAATTATAATACATTTGGATGTTTAGATGTTTGTTCCGCTTTCATGCCTTAACCACTGAACGGATTTTAATGAAATTTGGAATGGAGATAGTTGGTACATAGGATACGTAAAACAGTCTTATTCCCATGGGAAAATCTTACATAACGCGAGCGTAGCCGCGGGCGGAAAGCTAGTGTAGAATAAAAATCAGTTATACATAACACCAATAATTGCGATTATTTTGAGAACCTCTTTTATCTTAGCATATCGACATTTTAGGATATTTACTTGGTCCGTGCATAAAATCCTCCCGACAAATCGGGAGAATTTATAACACAACCACATATTTACCTTACTAGTACATTTTCTGCACGCTAGATGGCAACATGACCGCGGGGATTTTTTTGACGAATATAATAGTTTAACAAAAAATCTAGTTTATAAATTAATAAGTTTTCTAAATTTCATGACAGAATCTAATGAAATATAAACATTAAAGCTCAAGTCGCAATTACACTTACTTATTAACCATCTAGTAGCACAAAGCGTAATTTACTCCTCGTATCAATTATTACAGAAAAGTTGGGATGAAAATACTGAAATAAGTTACTTACACGTGAAATGATAACTTTTCAGCTGTTTCTCCTTGCCTCTCAGAACAATTTAGACACATAGGTACACAACACTTCATATTTTTAGTATTATTTACTCAAATTACAATAATTTTTGACCGCACGACGACAAGTGTTTTAGTCGCAGGTAAATAGCGTAATGGCCGCTGAGCCCCGCCCCCTCCGTGACGTCATGGCCGAATAAATTATCACGCGGCCTAGTTCATAGAGCCTAAACTACGATTTTTTTTTTTATTTATTCGTTCTTTCGAACAGGCTAAGGTCAATGACCATGCTGCCTTGTCTTTAGTCATAAATCTTCGCTTGAGTGAAACTACGATTTTTATAAAGATGTACCAAAGTGACAGATGCAAACGGATTATTTTTCTTTTAATGTTGCCACCTATAGAAAAATTGTGTTTTTTTTTTTTTTTTGGCATGGTGCGGTTTGCACATCGCCACAGTCATTTTGTTAAAAAGGAGGAAACGTATAATGTATTATAAATATTGAATTAGGATCGGAAAAATTGTGTTGTTAATGATTCAATTCAAGTTATTCATTGTATCGATATAACTTGAGTCATTGTTTTTTTTTTTAATAGCAATAATTGTACTTTGTGCCAGTGTCGAGTTATAAAAGGTAAAGAAATTATTATCGCGTATACGAAAAAAATAAGTCGGGTTAATTTTACTGTTGGGCGTACATATTATATCTCAATAATTCAAAATTACTCAGGTCAATTATTTGAAAAAGTTTGAATGTTTGTTGCGATATCTATTAGAGCGGTACCTCTCTCTCAGTCACCCCACCCTTACCCTATGCGAGAAAGAGAGCCACCGCTCGCTCAACGCTTAAGATACGTGCCGCTACCTATACGTCATCGCAACCAGAGTCGCGCGCGTCATTCGTCTCCCTACTTCGCTGGCGATCGGTTGCACGAATATTTTCTCAGTTTTGCCCACGCTTGTTTTTGTTGTTATTTTCTGTTAAGTTTCCGTTGTTTCTTCCTTGTTACGTTATTCATTTGTTCGTTAAGTTTGTGCCTGCTTGTTGTTATTGTTGTTAAAACGCCACGCCATTTTTCTGACAAAATATACACCAAAACATGAAAGTATTTTGCACTAATAAAACTGCAATCTATAACAACAATAAAAACTGTAATTAACTAAGCATGCAAATAAGAACTTTATGTTTAAATATCAAACTTCAATAGGTAATCGAAACTCTAGTGATTGTAACACTTAAAACTAATTGTTCAACAACAATCAAGTTCAATGAGCAAATTGATTCTATCACAAAATTGAACTATGGATCACTCAGGTACAACACTATTTTTAGTTTGCGCAAAAGTGGCAACACTCTAAATGTCACTTTAGTACGTCTTTAAAAAAATCCGAGTATAGTCCTCTTCCTACTTGGTCCGTGGTCCTAATATACTCGGATTTAGTGCTATTAAAAAAAAACAATGTCTCAAGCCATATCGATACAATGAATAACTTGAATTGAATCATCAACAACACTATTTTTCTATAGGTGGCAACATTAAAAGAAAAATAATCCGTTTGCATCTGTCACTTTGGTACATCTTTATAAAAATCGTAGTTTAGTGGCGGTGAAATTTGTGCATTTTCGTGCTGATTCTTCGATTATAATTAAGAGTATTTA
Organism: Carpatolechia fugitivella; assembly: GCA_951230895.1. Taxonomy (NCBI): domain Eukaryota; kingdom Metazoa; phylum Arthropoda; class Insecta; order Lepidoptera; family Gelechiidae; genus Carpatolechia; species Carpatolechia fugitivella. The sequence continues at coordinate 3,948,479 of OX579668.1, forward strand.
CATTTTACAATTATTATGATGTCGTGTTCTGTACCTGGACGTGAAGTTACAAGACGAAATAATCCAAATCAATACACTTTTCACAGGTAAATACGATTTTGTCATTGGAATTTTTTAAACCATATTACTTATGTGAAATGTCGGCTAGTAATCGGCTCAGAAAGAGATTTTTTCAATAGTATCTTATTTTCCATTTTTAAGTATATTTCGTGATTTTAAACAGAATTAAAAAATGTGTAAAATAGTAAACTGTTTGGTTACGCTAGTGCTTGACAAAGCGGTGACGTTACGAGTATCGATAAAAACTTGGAATCTTTTATTAGTGACATCATGATCATGACACAAATCCAAGTTATTTAGTCAATATTTATATTGAAATAACATATTATTCACATTAGGTACTCATTATTCAAGTACTTACCTAAAAGTATTTAAACCTTGGTAATTGAGTATCTTGATATTTTTTCTAGGTTTCCACGTAATTCAGCATTGCTTGAAAAATGGATGCGGAAAACAGACCAGATTGGACTCCTACTATCTGTAGCAAACATTTTGACGGCAAATGTTTCATACAAAGAAAACATCGCCGTGTACTAATGAAAGACTCGATACCTACATTATTTGTACCTGTAAGTATAATTCTTGGAACCTGACTTGCTAGCTAAAATTAAATAAATGACAGCGTGTAACTATAGTATAAATGGTGTACAATTTACACAATTTGTTTATAGATTCAACTGCCACGAAGGAGACCGGTGTCTTCGTATGTCAACAGGGACATTACACTTTCGCCAGAGGTTCCATCCCCGCTTGCTGAACCGACGCCTGGGCCTTCAAACCTAGTCCTGACTCCAAGAAAAAAAAAATGATGACCGTAATACACGTATAAAACGAAAAATTTAAGAAAAAAATAGGGCTTTAAGAAATTTAAAGGCAAAAGCCAAAAGGATGACTAAACGAATTCTTACTTTACAAGAGGTTGTCAAAGAATTAAATGACAGGCCAGGGCTGGAAAATCATCTCAATGATGTAGAGGTCGCGTGCCGCAACAATTTACTGCAAAAAATAGTAAATAGGGTAAATAGAAAAGTCACAGGAAAAAATCTGTCGCACGGCAGAGTACGACGAAGAGCTTAAGAAATTGGCTTTAACTATACATTTTTACTGTCCTAGGAGTTATGAGTACATTAGAGAAAAATGCGATCTATGTTTACCACATATGTTAATTCTCTGCAAAATGGTATTCTCGTTTAAAGCGAAGAGCTTAAGAATAAAATGATGACACATACCATTTTTGTTAAATGTGTGTTAAAAGTTCTACGTAACGTTCAATCGCTGTTTCATAGTTTACAAAATCATGTTTTAGATCAAGACCCCTTAGACAGTCATAGATATCTTCTTATGAAAACTGTAATTGAAACTTATTTTGATCTCCGATTAAAGCATAAGATCAAATTGTTAAAATTGGATAGGGAAACATTACGAACACACTTGAACAAAACTGTAATATTCCGAGGGCAATAAATTCAATCATTCAAAAGTATATAAAGTGTTTTTATTAACTGTATTATTTATTAGTATTCATGTATTAGTCTAAAAATAAAGTATCATGCCCAGTAATGGTACCAAAAAGTCTCATGCATCACTATGAAATAAAAACCAAAATTTAATTCATCTTTTATAGTCATTTTGGGAAAAAGAATCAAGAATTTGAATAGGGAATACTAATTTAGTTATATAAAGTCACTAAATGTTTCCAGAATTTAATGAATTCTATAACTCACGGCTTGCCATTTTTTTTTATCGGCAAAGGTTTGTCATTGAAACAGTACCTATGTAAATATGTTTAATAAATAAACGTTTATTAACATAACATTTAGTTTTGTCTAAAAATAATGATTTGTGTTATTTAATAAAAAAAAAACCGTTTATTTGGTATTTTAAAAACTTGGCTGTATGAGCTTTAGCGTCTTTGCCAACATTTTCACGCAGCTACGGCAAAAAAATAATCCGCGCGCCATTTTTCTCAAATCTTTTCTTTGTAAGTATTTTTATTCTGTTTCCTCGCAAGTGTGTTGAAAAACGTCGTAATGTACTATTGTTTGTGCCTGTAACTGTGAGTAGATTGTGTGTTAAAGCGTTGAGTCGAGCCTATGTTCCTCCGCTTGAGCTACTATTTTACGTCCAATACAAAAACGTTACGTATTTCGGGAAAAGACCCTAGTTTCTTGTTCGCTGGCCGCTGCCGTGAACAAGAAGACTTATTCAGTGAGACCTGACCGACCAGAGAGACGACTTGTTAAGACGACGGGTTCCATTGCATATGGTTTGTTAATCATATTTTATATTTTAATGTTACTTGTAGATATTATTTCTTTTTCAACTAGAGAAAACCTCCACTATCAAATATCTCGGAGTCATTCTGGATGACAAACTAAACTGACAAATAAAAAATAAATGATTTAAAAATGCCCCTGTTTTGTTTTTATTTCTTCCTACGAATATTACTACTACAGTTTAAAACAGCCCACCACTGAACTAAGGCCTCTCCCATGAGAAAAAAGACAATGTAACTGAAGATTCAATGTGTAAGCAGGTACTTTTGAGGTTATTTTTCGTCCACGATGATATCTAAAAAACTCTTATTCGGAGTGAAAAATAACTTTCATGGAAAATATCATGGAATATATTCTTTATAATTTTCAAGTTAAGGAGTTTTTTAGTTTAGGTTTTTCATGCAACATGAGACGCGGGTCCATATACCCGTGGGCATGATCTTTCAATTCTTAAAAGCCTGATTGAGAACCCGGTTTACCGTGTTATGCAGAACTAATTAACATAAGGTTTGCTTAACAAGATCATATTCTATGGGTTCCATTATATAAAATGATATCAAAAATAGAAAAACAATAATTCCCTCGCCAGTCGCTGTCGTCGCTCGTGTCGTCCGTCGCCCGACGCCCGTGGCCCGTCACCGTCGCCCATCGTTCGTCGTCGTCCGTCGCCTGTCGCCCGTATACATTATCTAACATTCAGATTCATTAGTTTTATATAACACGGCACGATTGACGTTATTTTGTTTCTGTAAAAAAAGGCCTGCCAACTGAAAGAATCGATAAAGTGAAATGTTATCGTGGACAACACTATTTTTAACTCACACATAGACATTCACCAACACATGTACATTATTTTTTTTGTCATGTCTCCAAGACGCCTATGTATATCTTGTACATCCTATATCTATCTATGGTTTTACCCTATGCGGCGAGCACGGGCGACATTTTGGGTACGTTCCGTATATAGTTCACAGCGCTAGCACTGCTAAAAGTGCTGTGTCTATTACCCCAGCAGGAAAGTTCGTCCTAGGCTGAATTTAGTACAACTAGTTATTAGTGCGTATTATGCTGTATATGTGCGCCAAATAAAAAATTTGTGCGCTTTACCGTTTTGGAATAAAACGGGAAAAATAGATTCTGCTGGAGAAACGCTCTTCCAGCAGGAAAATTCTAAACGAATGATCGGAGAGAGAAATAAAGTATATGGGCAGATAGCTTATATTAGTGCATGAATGTGCGCCGAAAATAAAATTAGTGCGTCTTATGGTTTTAGAGATATAGAGCGTTTGCTGCTGGGGTAATGTTTTGCAGATTTCAGTTTCTCGGAAACTACTGAATGTGCGATCGTAGAAAAACATATTATACGAGTAGCTCTTAATTGGTGCGCAAACTGTAATAATAATAATAATAATAAATCTTTATTTAACTTAAGCAAAGCAATATTTACATTAGATGCTGAAGCCTGTAATAGCAAACTGTGCATTCATAGATTTTCAAGCAATTTCAAAGTAATCGTGTTTTTCTTTTTAAGTCAAAAAACGTCCTAGCGTTTGAATGAGCAATCGTATAAGCTTACTGAAAATTGTATTCTGTTTATCTTGTTATTGTTAACTACAGCACTTAGTTTTGAAAATGTGCATACACGCGTTTTTAAATTATACCAGTTTAATTCAACGGTAACATGGTCATAGATTTGAGCTCAATATACAAGAAATCTATTTACCCCAAGATAAGTGGGTAAAAACCTAATATTACTGCGTTAAATAAACTATATAATTCTGCCAAAATTAGCTTTTTTTTTTTTTGACAATGACCTAATGCTTGTGTCGCAAAATCGACGTATCAAGCGTAACCGGACTTTTGGGGGAGCGGAAGGCTCTTACCCCTAGTATTATAGCAACAGCCTAAGGGCGCCCACTTGGGGGCACGGACCTCGGCCTAGGACGTTGCCATGGCGAGAAGCGCGCGGGAGAGGAATGACCCTGACGGGGTCTTCCAGGATTATGCAGAACTTGATTGGGTCTACCGCGTCCCCGACGGCGGGTGCGGTTGCTACCAGAAGGGCATTCTGTGGAGTGTACTCTATTGGCAATGGCTATCTCAACAGCAGACTGGATGGGATCGACAGGATCGGACAGAAATTAGCTTTCAATGTCTCGTGTTTAATTAGATATAAATAAACTAGCAAAGCAACGACTAGATTGCTGGTTTTCGAGCGGCGTTTTCATACATATTGGTGACCTTCTTTCATCAATAGTATTATAGTGAAGCTGTTCCCGTACAGTTGCGTTCATAACGGTTATAGGCAATTGTTTGTTAATATAGTGGAGTGAGTAAGTAAGTAAGTAAAAACACTTTAAGAGTAATAATTAAGACTTTTTGCTCTTATATTACTAGATGATATTTAGTAGATTTGAATCTTATTAGCTAGATGTGTAGAATAATTTAACTCTTTCGTGATTCTTCTTATGTGTTGTGTGTTGTAGAAAATGCTTAATCTAATAGCTTTATAGTTTTTTTTAAAGAAATCTACTACTATTTATCGACTATTTTTCTCCTTTATACCCATTCTTGTATCCGTGAAATTTACATCGTTTTGTTCCCGCCGTGTAGTGATAGTACTCGTCAAACTTAACAACTTTTCGCGAAAGAAATAATTCCTACGACAAAAAAATTTTTGGTCTCCATATAAAGTGATATTCCCGACCGACCCATTTTGTATGGAGAGTGCAAAAATATTTTTGTCGCAGGATTTTTTTTCGTGAAAAGTTGTTCAGTTTGACGGGTACTAACTATCACTACACAGCGGGAACAAAACGATGTAAATTTCATGCTGTAAAGGTGATAAAACAAATAGATAAAAATAGAAATAATGAAAAGTGTTTATTTAAAAAAATATTTATTAATCAACATAATAATGACGTCTTTTCCAGCTTTATAAAGTATTTATTTTTCATGTATTTGTAAACAATAACTGTACTCATATTTTTGGATACAAAAGTAAGGTACATTTTCTTTGTTATACAAATGTTTCAATCAAAGTCAAACTGGTACGACTAGTCGCTCGCTCACCTGAGTAAGTGGGATGGGAGATTCTACAGCACACGCTAATGGGAGAATATGCGAACGAAGTGACAGCTCATCACGCAAGTTGAGTAGAGCAGAGTTAGAGTTCTCGGAAAGAGAGATGGGGTTGAAAAGGGGTTGAGAGTGACGGGCACGTGGTATATTTGATGGTGTGTTCTGCTCAGTTTGTCCATAATACCTATTAGGTTTTTGTTTCACTATGTAGTCTATTCATCTTATTTTAATATAAATGACTGCTTGCTTGCATAACCCCATATTTAATAATAAAAGTAGTAAACTTGTAGTTTTAGTAGTAATTTTTTTAATTTAAAATGAACTTTAACATGACAACACCTTGCTTTATTAAACCACTAATCATGAAGCGACTTTTGAAGGATGTCATTGTGACGTAAATGGTGATGTCCCGTAGTGTAATGGTTGACTTTGCCTAGTATCTAGTATTTCAGTCAGACCTTTTCATTTCTTATATTTACTTACAAAGATGCCTAGGCCTACCTATTTGAAATTTATTATTTTTGTAATTAGTTACTAAAAATAAAAATGATTTAGTACTTTGTTAAATTTTGTATTACAATCGGTGTTGACGTTATTTTGTTATTGGAAATAATCAATATACACATTCTGTGAAGTATCACCGAATAAATTTATTTATTTGATGTACAGATTATAATATTATATGAAAATATGAAGATGTCATAAAATTAACAGATCGACCGTTTAGAATTATAATTTTATTAGAAAAAAATTACAAAATATGCTATTAACAGAAAAAAACATAGATAAGTAAAAAAAATACAGGTATTTTTAAAAAAAGCAGGATCAGAGTCTAAAAGAGAGCCGAACCGTAAAATAATACTTTGAGAAACCGAAAAAACACATGTAGCCACTGCGCACGAAAACGAAAGACTGACTGACTGAATCGAAACATTAACAAGACTACACGGAATAACGAATCATCTTTTCTCAAAATTTTAAGACGCCGATGCACCCTACACAATCGCAACAATGATAGATAACAAAATACCTATACTCAAAAGTAACTCTTGAGCGTACTCACGTTATAACTGCTATCAGGCTAGTACTTATAGTGACAACACTGGGAATTAAAAAAATATATATTACGGCCGACGTAACTTTTACGCGTTGGCCTAATATTTTTGTTATAGCTTTTTTAAATTGTTGCGCTCACAGAGCAGCTGTAATTTATCATAGAAGTAGTGTAAAATTTAAAGTTCTTTGATTATATCTAAGAAGTATGCTTCAAAAGTGCTTCTTTTCTTGTTTTTTATTTGTACGCTGGTACAAGGTTATCGTTCTTTGGTAAGTACATGAAACTTCAAAAGTCGCTTCATAAACTGGCCCGACTATAACTACACGAACTTGAACTCAAATTTATATTAACTTAAAAATACGTCAGTCATGTAATGAATTCCAATAACAGTTTTATACTTAAGTGTACTTAGGCACGACACGCTTAAGCCTGATCGTGAACAAAGTTAAGAACCATTCGAATTCGGTCGGATAACCAGTAATCTAGTCGTTGTTTTGCTAGTTTATTTATATCGAATTAAACACGAGACATTGAAAGCTAATTTTGACAGAATTATATAGTTTATTTAACGCACTAATATTAGGTTTTTACCCAATTATCTTGGGGTAAATAGATTTCTTGTATATTGAGCTCAAATCTTTGACCATGTTACCGTTGAATTAAACTGGTATAATTTAAAAACGCGTGTATGCACATTTTCAAAACTTAGTGCTGTTGTTAACAATAACAAGATAAACAGAAAACAATTTTCAGTAAGCTTATACGATTGCTCATTCAAACGCTAGGACGTTTTTTGACTTAAAAAGAAAAACACGATTACTTTAAAATCATAAATTTATTTGAAAAACTGTACCTATTGAGTAGGGAATAAAATAAATATTTATTTAAAAAAATACAAAAAATTAAAAGAAAAGTCGAAAAGGAAAAGTATTTTTTGAGCTACTCGTATATGTTTTTCTACAATCGCACATTCAGTAGTTTCTGAGAAACTGAAATCTGCAAAACATTACCCCAGCAGGAAACGCTATATCTCTAAAACCATGAGACGCACTAATTTTATTTTCGGCGCACATTCATGCACTAATATAAGCTATCTGCCCTTATACTTTATTTCTCTCCAATCATTCGTTTAGAATGTTCCTGCTGGAAGAGCGTTTCTCCAGCAGAATCTATTTTTCCTGTTTTATTCCAAAACGATCAAGCGCACTAATTTTTTATTTGGCGCACATATACAGCACTAATAACTAGTTGTACTAAATTCAGCCTAGGACGCACTTTCTTGCTGGGGTAATGGACACAAAAGTGCTCACAGTTGGTCCGAATTAAATTAGCACGATAACGACAGATATCCGGCTATGATATACGGAACGGTTATACGCGCTCACATCGCTCACGTAAACAAACATAACCTAATTTTATGGTGATTTTGAAAACTTTTGTTTTGTGGTGGATAAAATGGATCAGCAACATTTTCTCTTTTAAATACACTCGACTCGGATTCTGATTAAAATCCAAAATTTCTCGATCGTACAAGGTTATCAAACGAATAACAAGCAAATGTCATATGTAATTTTTGACAGATCGTTCACAGCGCCCAAGCTCGTATGCATGGGCATTGTGAGCGCATGATGGCGCCGGTTATGACGTCATCTATGATGATTCGTTGTCAACTGTAGACGCGCTAACGGATATACGTACTAGTCTGTGAACGCTCAAATCGATTTTATTGGTAAACGGAACGTACCCTTTGTCTGATCTGTTACAAGTCTATGTATGTGTGTGTAATATTATTTATTAATAAGTATAGTATGTAATGTAGATATTGTTAAATATATCATACACAAATACGCTGGCTAATTTGGCAACACTACAGCTGCTTGTCATCTCGCCTGTTCTGTGTAATGGCGTTGCATGCAATTTTCGTTTTCCTATTATATAAATTGTCCTAGCGCTTGCCGACTGTGTTATATCCTTATTTTATGTAAGTCAACCTTTTTTGTGCAATATACTGAAGTATTTTGAACACATTGAACTCTTTGAATTCTATCAGCACCCGTCAAACATAGAGGACTGCACTCAGCTTTGCTAACAGGTTATTGAGCCCAGAGAAAAAATTATACACGTGGACAGACAAATAACGTGTGATTTCTGTTTGACGGGTTTGCTTTGCGAGTACGATTCGGATTATCAGTTAAAAAATGAGTACCAATAACAATGGTGCCAATAACGAGTCTGGCGGTGGCGGTCACTCACAAAATGGCGCGCACATGCCTCATGCGCAGCCGTTTAATAGCATCGAGAAGCTGGATGGAGTGTCTACATATTTTATCTGGAAGTTCCAAATGCAACAGTTGCTGATATTGGATGGACTTTGGCCATGTGTACATGGTGATGGAACCGACCCTACATTAGTTGCACGTGCTCTCGCTCGCATTTGTTTAGCCGTCAAACCGCATGTAATCCAACATATTCGCAATTGCAAGACTGCTAAAGAAGCATGGACTAAACTGCAAGAAACTTTTGAGAATAAGGGCTTATACAGACGAGTTTTGCTTCTTCGTCAGCTTCACCAAGCTAACTACTCGCATTATAGCACTATGAGTGAATACATTGATGGTGTACTAACTATTGCTCATCAACTGGCCGATATTGGCCGTTCTATCGACGACACCGAAATCGCCGAGTTATTGCTGAGCGGATTGCCAGCCGAGTTTGATGCTTTGGTCAGCGGATTGAAAACGGCAAATTTATCAGCAAACCTGACGTCTGAAGTTGTGCGTGCACGTTTGCTGCAGGAGGAATCAAGGAGGACAGCCAACGGTACCTTGACATCTAGTGGCGACAGTGTATTTCTGGCCAATCAGAAGAAAAGTATAGTCTGTGATTATTGCAAGAAAATTGGCCACAAGAAATCTCGCTGTTTTAAACTGAAGAATGACAAGCGTCGCCGGACATCTTCTTCTGGACAAACCCTACTGGCTGCAGCTTTAACAGCATATTCACAAGATGATTTTTTGTTAGACAGTGGCTGTAGCAGTCACATGGTGAATAATAGGTCTTTTTTCCAGAATTGTAATTCAAAGTTAAATGGTTTTGTAACTGTTGCCAATAATGAAATTGTTGAAAGTCTAGGAAGAGGAACTGTAACAATTGCAACTAACAATAGCCATATAGAACTGAAGGACTGCCTATATGTTCCAAAATTGTCAACAAATTTAATATCTATCTCAGCCCTCGCCTCTCTAGGTTACAAGGTAATTTTTCATAATAATTTATGTGAAATATACAGGGATAAATCTTTATTGTGCAGCGCTAAATGTGTCAAAGGCATATATCGCCTAAATTGTGTACCTAATCAGTGTGTTTCGCAGGATACCAAGTCAGTTGGGATGCAGGAATCGCCTGATGCTCTAGCTGCTTCTGATGTGTCACTGGAGTTGTGGCATAGACGGCTCGGTCATTTGGGTTTGGATGGTTTGCTCAAGCTACGGAGTTCTGCAGATGGTGTTATTTTTAGCTATGGTAAAAATGATTCATTGCAGCAATGTATACCTTGCATTGAGGGGAAGCATGTTATGACATCTTTTCCTTCAGGACAGGCAAAGAGAGCCCAGGACTTATTGGAACTCGTGCACAGTGATGTGTGCGGTCCAATGTCACAGAGCAGCTGGGGTGGCGCTCGCTACCTACTTACCTTCACGGATGACTATTCGCGAAAGACATTTGGATATCTGATGCAGAACAAGGATGAGGTACTATCACAATTTATTACTTTCAAAAACTTTGTTGAGAAACAGACAAATAAAAGTATTAAATGTTTAAGGACAGATAATGGGGGTGAATATTGCAATGGTCAATTTTCTAAATTTTTGTCAGAACATGGGATCTTACATCAAACCACTATACCATACTCTCCACAACAAAATGGCGTGTCAGAGAGATTAAATCGAACCATAATAGAGAAAGCTCGTTGCATGCTATCAGATGCTCAACTAAATATTAAATACTGGGGTGAAGCTGTAAAGACAGCTATTTACTTGAAAAACCGAAGCCCTACAGTGGCTCTGTTAGGTAATATCCCAGAACAAGTTTGGACAGGTTTAAAAGTAAATTTATCTCATATTAAAGTGTTTGGTTGTAGAGCATTTTCTCTTATTCCAGATGTGAAACGTCACAAGCTGGATGCAAAGTCAAAGGAATATTTGTTTGTTGGATATTGTGAAGGTTCGAAAGGGTATAGATTGGTTGATCCAATTAATCCTAAAAAGTTAATAAAGTCAAGAAATGTACATTTTATTGAGATGACAAACAAAATTAACTCTTGTAAAAATTGTGATAAACCTAAAAATCAATCAAATTTTAAAAATGATAATTCATTTCCTTTGAGTGATTATAACTGTGATAATAGGTTAGATGTGGGTTTAAATAAATCATGTTTTAATAATAATTTTTACTATTCTAATGAATTAAATAAAATAAATCAAACAAATAATTTACATTTTAATGAATCTGACAATTTTAATGAATTGAATAATATAAATGCATTTAATAATGTTTCAGGCACAGCTGGTGACGTCACCGCTGGACGTGAGGCACCCAGCGAGAGACCCCCCTCTACTGAGGAAGCTGTGCCATCGCCTGAGCAGCCTACTGGCAGTTCTGAGCAGTCTATTCAGTCTGATGACGACTGTGCTGACGACTCCTGGCGTGTCAGTACTTCAAACGAGTCTAGCGGCACAGAGAGCGAATACGAGGTAGCACAGGAGGAGCCTGAGCAAATTTCAAGGCCAGTAAGGAGTACCAGGGGTATACCACCGAGAAGGTATGACGATTATGACTGTCTTCTATCTGATTTAATTTCTGAGCCATCCTCTTATGAAGAAGCCATTTCTGGCTGTAACTCTGTGCAGTGGAAGGATGCCATGGAGAGGGAATTTGAATCTCTAATGAGAAACAAGGTTTGGACCCTAGTAGAAAGACCAGCTGATAGGAACGTCGTGCGTTGTAAGTGGGTATATAAAATGAAGCCTGATTCTTCTGGAAACCTTACTAAGTTTAAAGCTCGTCTTGTAGCTCGCGGCTTTAGTCAGAAACCGGGCGTCGACTACGACAAAACTTTTTCACCAGTAGTCAGGCACTCAACTATGCGCATCTTGTTTAACTTAGCAAATGAGCTTGATATGGAAGTCGATCACTTGGATATAACTACAGCCTTTCTCCATGGAGAACTGAAGGAGGTTATTTACATGGAGCAGCCACCTGGTTTTAACTGTGATTCTAACAAAGTATGTTTGTTGCAGAAAAGCATCTACGGGCTAAAACAGGCAAGTAGAGTCTGGAACCAAACAGTGCACAATGTACTTGTAAGTAATAGCTATGTACAATCAAGATGCGAGCCCTGTGTTTACATAAAACGAACTGCGGATTCTTTAACAATCGTATCTATTTACGTAGATGACTTCTTTTTATTTTATGACAATGTTTCTGAGAAAAATTTCATTTTAAACATTTTAAAGAATAACTTTGATTGTAAGAATTTAGGTTCTATTAAAAACTATCTTGGAATTAATGTTCATAGAGATAGAGGCAAAGGGATTTTATTTCTAAAACAGAGTGATTACATTAAGAGACTGTTGAAACGTTTTGGTATGTCGGATTGTAAGGGCGTGTGCACACCCATGGAAGTAAATAATAAATTTCAAAATTCTGATGTTGAATGTAAGCAAAATTTTAGAGAGTTACTTGGATCGCTCATGTATTTAAGCGTGTGCACACGACCGGACATAACTTTCGCTGTGAACCAGCTTAGTCAGTTTAATAACTGTTACAATAATAGTCACTGGATGGCAGCCAAGAGGATCCTTCGCTATCTAGCTAAGACAGTTGATTTGGGTTTGGTTTTTGAAAAGTCAAAAGTTCTAAATCTTACAGCTTGTGTCGATGCAGACTGGGCGAACGATCCTGTTGACAGGAAATCCATTACAGGTTTTGCGATAAAAATTGGTAAAAATACTGTAAATTGGGAGAGTCGAAAACAGCGCTGCGTCGCTATGTCCAGTACTGAAGCAGAGTACTTAGCCATGAGCGACGCCTGCAAAGACATCTTGTTTATCAGGAGCTTGTGGTTAGAGATTGTTGGTAAAGAACTGAAATGTCGGATCTTCAATGATAATCAGAGTGCTCACAGGCTCTTGGAATCCCAAGAATGTCATAAAAGGACGAAACACATAGATGTTCGTTATCATTTCATGAAGGATTTGTTAGCTAAAGGCGTTATAACAGTTTCATATTTGTCCACCAATGAAATGATAGCGGATATACTAACAAAAGCTTTGTCTACAACTAAGCATAATGTTTTCAGGCATGGTTTAAATGTAAGAACATTGTGAATATAGTTTTGTAAAATATGCATAATTATTTTAACATGTACCTATTAATGATTTTGTGATGTGCATCATGTCATGTTGAGTTAATATTCAATGTTTGTTTTAGCATGATAAATTATATTAAGTAGAGTCATGATTTGAAATGTTAAATTTTTCATTTTATTTTTGACATGATAGGTTGCATGTAATATAGAGTTCTTGCATTTTGTGTATGTAGAGTCCAGCTTCTTTGTGTAAGGGGAAGTGTTAAATATATCATACACAAATACGCTGGCTAATTTGGCAACACTACAGCTGCTTGTCATCTCGCCTGTTCTGTGTAATGGCGTTGCATGCAATTTTCGTTTTCCTATTATAAAAATTGTCCTAGCGCTTGCCGACTGTGTAATATCCTTATTTTATGTAAGTCAACCTTTTTTGTGCAATATACTGAAGTATTTTGAACACATTGAACTCTTTGAATTCTATCAGCACCCGTCAAACATAGAGGACTGCACTCAGCTTTGCTAACAGATATAAGTATAAACTAGGGTGCGTTCGAAATCAGGTAAAATTTATTCCGAGTGATGCGAAAATTACCCCTAGAGCATTCAGAAATGACCCGAGTGAATCCGAGGGTAAACGAACTGTCACCTGACAGCTTGCCGAACATCGTTTTCGAACGGCTCAGGTAGAGTAATTTTCGCACTGACAAGTGCGATTTCTCTCCCTGTTAAAGCGTCGTCGTTAAAAATTACCTGACATAATATATGTCAATAAATGGTGACGGAGAAAGTTGGACTGTTTTTTTATTAGAAAAAATATTTATGTGGATGTTGAAGCTTGAATAGTAGCTAAGATAAGTTGATGAAATATCTACTATTGGTGGGATCGACGGCAATTAATTACGATGACAGTGACGTTTTGCTACACCGTTCGAAAACCAATTTTGTCGCGCAATCACTCGCCAGCTCGAGAACTACATGTCATCTCTTTTACTGTTAATATTTTCCTCTCTTTTCTTTTTCCGAGTGAATTTTCACTCACCCATTAATCGAATCCGAACTCACCCCTACTTAACTAAAACGAAACGTAACGTCAGGTGACCAAATATTGTCGATAATGAAGTGTAGTTCTTTTATTTTAGTAGGCGAGTTTTAAACCGTCTAAAACGACTTATTTGGGGTTTTAAACCGCCACATTTGGTTTTAAACGTTTAAAATCGGTTTTTTTACATCTATAGTCAGACCTTTTCATTTCTTATATTTACTAACAAAGATGCCTATCTATTTGTTTATTATTTTCGTAATTAGTTACGAAAAAAAAAAATGATTTAGTACTTAGTTAAATTTTGTATTACAATCGGTGTTGACGATATTTTGTTATTGGAAATAATCAACATACACATTCTGTGAAGTATCACAGAATAAAATTATTTATTTGATACTATCAATGTACAGGTTAATATTAACTATATGAAAATATGCAGAAATCATATTAAAATTAACAGATGGACCGTTTAGAATTATAATTAGAAATAAATTACAAAATATGCTATTAACAGAAAAAAACATAGATAAGTAAAAAAATACAGGTATTTAAAAAAAAAGCAGGATCAGAGTCTAAAAGAGAGTAGCCACTACGCACGAAATCGAAAGACTTACTGACTGAACCGAAACATTAACAAGACTACACGGAATAACTAATTATCTTTTCTCAGAATTTTAAGTACAAAAGACGCCGATGCACCCTACACAATCGCAACCATGATAGATAAAAAAATATCTATGTATACTCAAAAGTAGCTCTTGAGCGTACTCACGTTATAACTGCTATCAGGCTGGTACTAATAGTGACAACACTAGGAATTTAAAAAAGAATATTACGGCCGATGTAAAAAAAAAAAACCTTTATTTCGCTCCCACAACACATGTAACCATGTAACTTTTATGCGTCGGCCTAATATTTTAGTTATAGCTTTTTTAAATTGTTGCGCTTACATAGCTGCTGTAATTTATCATAGAAGTAGTGTAAAATTTAAAGTTCTTTGATTTTATCTATAAGTATGCTTCAAAAGTGCTTCTTTTCTTGTTTTTTATTTGTACGCTGGTACAAGGTTATCGTTCTTTGGTAAGTACATGAAACTTCAAAAGTCGCTTCATAAAGTGGCCCGACTATAATAACCATATTAGGAAGGAACAGCATCAGGATTGAGAAATGTTTTTTTCCCTTTCTTCCATAAAAGTTTTATATCAAAGTGCTCACTACATATTTTTGCAACTTGTCACACTGCCTTTCATGCCTTACATACTGAGCGCAACAGTGTAGTTAACTTTACTTGTTTGGAAGAACACTGTAGGTATACTGCAGAAAAAAAACATATTTACCAATAATGGCACAGCATTCGGAAGAAGAATGGTCAGTTTCTTCTTTTTTATTAACATATTTTGTTCAAAATGTCGGCTACAAATTCTTGACGACTTTTTTGCCGTCCAATTCGTTCGTCCCGTTGCTTCTATCCAATTTCGACATATATCGTCGTTATCAGGAAAACTGAAAAATGTAATTTTAAAATATTTTAATTTATTTAATTATTTTATCTAATTTACCTTAACAAAATGTAACTACCACAAATTATGGGAAGATAAACTTGAAAAAGCCGGCAACACTGAACAAAAACGAATTTTTAGGTTATAAATAATTTAATGTTATTATTTTGGCTTATTTATTGATAATTTTACGCTTGACGTGATTTTAAGTATTTAAGACACAAACAATTATTACATTGAAGGGCATTAACGTGGCATACTTACGAATGAAAGGACAAGTCTGGTATTTTCTTTTCACTATCACTTTTACACCCCAAAACACTACAACGCACCATATTTTCAGCAAATAATAATACACAAATTGTCTGCAATACGTGTCAATAAGTATTATTGTCGAATAATGCACTTTTTAATTAAATTAAAACAAACACACTTACAAGAAAACAAGCGACTCTCAGCTGTCGAAGTGTTTCGCGCAGTACTGTGCCTGACGCCTGTGCTGAGCTGACCTTGAAAAAACCGGCATGGCAGGGCTGCCAGGCAGGTGCAAAAAAAGGTGTGATCGTATGCTAAGGACATTTTTAAATGAAAACATCGTACAACCTAAAAATTAAAAATAATTAAAAATGCAATAAAACTATTAATTAGAATTGTACAAATTTCGAGACTGGTGAGAGAAACAAGTTTTTGACAAGTCGCAATTATTACCGAACTACGAATTCGTAGTTACCGAAAGAGAAAAATAATAAGTTTCGTAAAAATGCAAACAAATACAGCCTTTATATGATTGTGCAAAGGATTATATCCTCTTTGGGGTCTTCATTCAAGTAATAGATCCAGAATTTATACTTGCACGTTCGTTTCATTACGAAATGTTGCCAGGTATATAAAAATCGTACATTTTCCGTACGATCTAGGTCTAGCGATCGTACACGAGTACAAACGCCAAAAAATCGTAGGAGTAAGATTTAAATCGTACTTCTGGCAGCCCTGGCACGCAGTGAGGGACGCAGTGATTGACGAACTTGTCTCTTTTTTCATGAGCAAAGCGTTCTATAAGTAACCATCCTTTTTTTGTATAAGTGAAATAAAAAATGTCAATGTAGACAGATTAGCGGAAGGAATAGACAGCTATTACTTGGGTTACTAAAGGATGGGATACCTTCATGACCGCCCCTGGTTTTGTACGCCACGTTTTTGGTGTACATGGTTTACAACGAATACGCATTCATTCAATATGAGGATGCCTAAAAAGTTGCATCCAAAAACAGGTCTGTACAAAAAGTGCTCGTGCAGTTTTGAACGCAACTGTTTTGGTACGCCGCGTTTTTCTAAGCCACTGATTGTCAAAATAATGGGTCTACTTTAAGAATCTGTATTTTTTCGCTGTTTTTTACTGGGCAGCACCCGAAGGGGGGGTTTGGGCCCCACGCATTAAAAAAAATCCACCCAGAAAGAGTACACAATTCGGTAAGGTTAGGTTAGACTGTTGTCAACAACAGGCGGAAAGAGAAGAGCGACGGAGCGAGCGTGCCGCGGGAGATTACTTCTCAAAAAGGCTAATCATTGGAAAATTCGAGTGCGCAAAACGTGGACGGAAAAAAAATGGCTGCAGAAAACGGGTCGGTCATAATCTGCTCGCACAGTTTTTACCGTCCAAGGTAAGCATGTAGTACACAAAAAACTGTCTGTACAAAACGGAAACAAGCATGAACCCCACTCTAAAGGATGAGCTCTGACTTCTGACAGATTAAAATTTTAAAAACTTTTTAATATTATTTCGTTTATTTATTTCTTGAGTAACATTACATACTGTTTAATGATAAAATAAGAGGTGAAGTTACTTTTTTAAAATATTTTAGTTATTATGGTTTTTAAACTGAATATTATTAAAAAAAGTTGTTAACGTCGTATGAAAATTTTTGAAGCTGTCAGAACCCATCCTATAATAACCCAACTATAGCAAGCGTGTCACCGAAAGGGACAGAAATAAAAGTACGTACGAGATTTAGGGTTGCCTGGTATGGATAAATTTATCCCATAATCTGTGGTGTTCTTTTTAGTATGTTAAAAATATATATTAGTTTTGACAGAATTATACTGTGAACAAATTTAAGAACCTTAAAAGCTGTGTAAAAGCATATTAATCTATTACTAGAATTGTTTCAATATCTTGACCAGTAATTTCCTATTTTGCGGTATTTCATTAACGCCTTGCCTTATATTATTAATAATCAATTAAAAAGTCTATAGCTCTTTATAAATGGCGACCACCAATGTGGTGTTGTATGGTGCAAATCAAATATCTAGCATTCACATCAGTGACAAGCTATAAGAATTATACATGCGAACTGTAGGCTGCTATTTATAAAAGCATTAGCTTTTATACTAACTACGTTAACCCCATATTACTATGAAAAACACAAAACACTAAACAATGCCCAGATCGATAATGACAGCGATCCGAGTTTCATCAAAAAGACTGTAAATCAAAATCAACTGTTGTTATTGTTATCTGTAGCGTACACAACTACCTATATAGTCAGCGACACATAAAGCTTCAGAAAGTGCTTTTCTGAAAGCACCGACACGCACATTCATAATATCTATATCATTAAAGTTGGCATGGAACGTTTACCGGCATTTGTATGGCAAGGAGGAGTGGCGAAGAGAAAATGCTTTCTTCGACAAGGCAACCGAGTAAGTATTATCACATTACAAATTTTGTTGGTGAGATCACCCGGTTGCCTTGCCGAAGAAACCCATCTGGGTTTCCAAGTTTTTTTGTATGAAAAATTCTACCATCAGTAGTCCTGTGAAATTTGAGTTCGGCCTTCTGTCCCGTAAAGTTTTAACTTTTACCTATTCTACTCTCTTCATTTCACCCAGAAAAAAAGTACGTATATCTAGGTAATTTTCTAATCTGGCCTACGTCTTTTTCAAAATCCGAGTTGGCAACACTGCGTACATACACGACCAGTGTTGCCAGTGAATGATAGTCAAAATGCATAGACGACCTGACCTGACAGCCCGATAATGCGTGACCAATTGTCAATGTGTGCGGTAGCTAGTGTTGTAACTTGTTACTGTTTAGGACTATCGATAATTATTGTTGTTCGACCCTGGAGAAAGATATTTGCTTTCATAGGCGTCGCCGTCCTAATATAACGCGAATACGCGATCATAGCAAGTCATCCATCGCGCGAATTCCAATTAGGACACCTATTCGACATCAATATGTTTGATCGCGGATTAGTACGACTAAAATTCGCGCGAACTTGCGATGATATAGGACAGTTTTATTTGACACTAGCTGACCCGGCAGACGTTGTCTTGCCATTTTTCACCTCTTCCCTACCCTACATCTACACTACACCTACCCTACACCTCACTTCACCAAACCTACACCTCACTTCATTTACCGTACTTACACCTACCCTGCATCTATACCTTACATCTTACCCTACACCTACACCTACCCCATTTACCATGCAGTTGTTTTTTATCTATTTATAGCGGTCCGCCCGCGGCTACGCTCGCGCTATGTAAGATTTTCCGGTGGGAATAAGACTTTTCCCGGTAAAAAGTATCCTATGTGTTAATCCAAGTTACAAACTATCTTCAATCCAAATTTCTTCCAAATCCGTCCAGTAGTTTAGGCGTGAAAGCGGAACAAACATCCAAACATGTTCAAAAATTCAAGATAAATTTATCTATTTTTATCTTTAGTTTTTAAATCCCATTACTAGAATAACAATGGTGTCGATTCGGCATACGCCCAACTAAACTAAACTAAAATTAGTCCTGTCACTTTCTATCATTTTTAATTGAAAAGGGACCGAAGATCATCGGTTTTTGTCTATGACTTCACAACTAACTGTCAAATTTAGTCTTGTTTTAGTGCCTACCTAACACTATGACGACTAAAAAACCACTAAAATTGACAGTTAGTCGTGAAGTCAAAGACAAAAACAAAACCGATAATCTTCGGTCCCTTTTTTATTAAAAATGATAGAAAGTGACAGGACTAATTTTTAGTTTAGTTGGGCGTATGCCGAATCGACACCAATAAGTATACTTACTGGTACAAATAAAGTTGGAATGGCATCTTTTACTAAAGTTGTATTTATTCGATTTTTTCTTTTATATTGGTCAGGAAAATGTTTGCTGCAAATTGTAGAATTCTTCTTTGGATTCCAACCAACGCGTCCAATTAATCTCAACCATTTTCCTCTAACTATAGGATCTAAAGGGAATCTGTCCGAAAAAAATATGTATTTACTTTATTGCTATTTATGTTTATTTATTTCTAACAAAATAGTTTAGATTCTAGACGGTAAACGTAAAATAGCATTTATTTTTATAGTAAACATTCAAGACGAATATCGATAACTTTTAGTCAAGCACTAGCGTACCTACACGTAAAATTTAATGATGAAAAAACAGTTCACCAAAATAAACTAAATTATCAATAAACAGACCTTTATCTACATAAAATATAAAAAAAACAAACGGATTGACATAATTTTATATTATTGACAGAATAAAAGACAAATTTTAACCAAAAATAAACGCGTCATAGCAATGACGACGTTCTAAGTATTTACCTGTGAAATGTGCAATTTTCAGGATTATGTCTATGATTAACACCACAGTCACTCACAGAACATGTAACCATTGTTGAATACAATCGTATTTACTAAAAATACACCACAATTTACGCAAAAAATACAAAATACTGAGGAGCTTCTCCCATGCGTGCCGACTTGCGCCGACCTGTCAACCAAAACCGGTCACAGCAGGGCTGCCAGGCGCAAAAAAGGTGTGATCGTATGCCAACTACAAAAAAATTGTATGCCAAGGAAATTTTTAAATGAAAACATCGGACAACCTAAAAGTTTAAAGTTTTTATTAAAAATAAGTAAAAGTCGTTTAATTTTAGAAAAGAAATGCAATATAACTAGACTTGTACAAATTTCGAGACTGGTGAGAAAAACAAGTTTTTGACTGACTAATCGCAATTATTACCAAACTATGAATTCGTAGTTACCGAAAGAGAAAAATAATAAGTTTCGTAAAAATGCAAACAAATACAGCCTTTATATGACTGTGCAAAGGGTTATATCCTCTTTGGGGTCTTTATTCATGTAAAAGATCCAGAATTTGTACTTGCACGTTCGTTTCATTATGTATGTCTGGAGCTGAAGGTATTAGCTGCGTGGAGCATTTTCCAGTGTAGCGAAGATGGGGAGATTCTGAAAAGCAGCAATCATGCTGAGACTCTTGCCCTTTTATCAGCAATTTGTACTACTTATTTGTTACGTAGCATTACATGATACTTGTATTGTTGATAAATAAAGCGCTTATTTATTTTATTTTTTTATTTATTTATGAAATGTGGCCAGGTATATAAAAATCGTACATTTTCCGTACGATCTAGGTCTAGCGATCGTACATGAGTACAAACGCCAAAAAATCGTAGGAGTACGATTTAAATCGTACATCTGGCAGCCCTGGGTCACCTGGTCAGTTACAATAGAGTCGTTTTCAAGCTTTTTATTAGCTTGCACTGTATGTGTGTGGGTGTGTGGGTTTGTTTGTATGTTCGGGCGAAATCTTGCAACTCAAACTTGAAGCACTTGCTTGCTGCCTTATAATATCAATGGTATTAATAATAGTGTGAAAATAGTATTGACACCCTGTTTTGGGGTTACAAAGTTTTCAGCATCGCTACCTATCTAAAGAAAATGAAGTATGGGCAACTGCCCAAGCAATGTACACCTAAACATCGTATCTAGACATATTTAATGCTAAATAGCTAAATATTAGTAGATAGCATGAGACAACTTTCAGGAACTTTTCATTTTTCTACAATCCTGAAAATAAACTTCAACTAAAAAAATTGCTATATAAACTTTTAGCTAGGCGTTTGTATACAAACTTCAAATATACACATGTAGGGTCATTTTTTCAGCAAAATATTTTACCTATATTATATGTAGGTAATGATAGCTATAACGATAGGTAGATAAAACGGTTAATTGGCACTACAGACAAACATAAATAACAATATTATAAAGAAAATTATATTAAAAATAACATGTTCTACAAATACCATAACCTGACACGCTTGGTTGTGTAACACCATATTTTATATATTATAGGCCAGTCATATCGTTCAAATAAAATGGCTGAAATAGACTTGTGGTAAACTTGCTCTTTTGGTATGTTGTTTGGGTCTACCTAGATAGTATTTATCCAGATTTGCAGCAGTTTGAAATTCTCGCGCGCTGAGTAGTTGCTGAAAAACCACCAAAACCGACATTAAAAGGCTCTGACGACAAAGGTCACTACTACTTTTTTAAAGTGTAGAAAGTTCCTGACAGTTTCGGCCCTAATTCAATTGTGTAGGTCTAATAGGTCACACGATACAGGGTTCCCAATATTCACTATTTTCCCCAAAATGTTGAAAATTGGAAATGTCTAATTTGTGACCTATTAGACCTTACACAATTGAATTAGGGCCACCCCCACCAACCTGTCAGGAATTTTGGACACTTTAAAAAAGTAGTAGTGACCTTTGTCGTTGGAGCCTCCTAATGTCGTTTTTGGTGGTTTTTCAGCAACTACACAGCGCGCGAGAATTTCAAACTGCTGCAAATCTGGATAAATACTAATAGAATTGCGTGGTCGCGATTCCCTAAGGAAATTGTTTAAAGAAATTCATATCCTTACGGTATCCTCACAGTACATATTTGAAAACATCTTGTATGTCCGGAAGAACACAATGCTATTTCCTAAGAATTCTGATATACATAATATAAATACTAGAAATAAAAATAAAATAGTGCACCCAAGGTTTAGACTGTGTATAGTTAATAATTCATTCATGGGGAACTGTATTCGCTTCTATAATAAAATACCAGATGATATTGTAAATCTGTCCGATAGCTAATTTAAAGCTAAAATTAAAACTATTTTTTATGTTCTAAGGCCTACTATACGATAAATGATTACTTAGATGATAAAAACGTCTGGTCAACTGTTGTTCCAAATCAGCGGAGTAGATTGTAATTATGACTCATGTATGATTCTTTATATATTTAAAAGAAAAGTACAAAAGATACAATTCCTGTGGAGTTTCTTCTGGCCGTTCTTCTCCACAGAGGGCGTACACTGGTAGTAAACGTGCCATTCATGATAGCTTAGACGTCGAAAAATGATTTGTAAAAATCTTAATTCGAATAAAAAATTTTGACTTTGACTTACTCTCTACGTAGACCCAAACAACATACCAAAAGACCAAGTTTACCGCAATTATGTCTATTTCGAATGTAACATATGACTGGCCTATTATTATTGTTAGGTACTTTAAAAATTATTTTAATTACCTGATAAAAAACTGGATGTGACGTTGGTAGATTCTGCAGCATTGAATTATTCCTTTCCACTGAGTGGCGTTGTACACTTCTCACAGAACGGCCACAAGTAATGCACACCATTGTATGCCCAAAAAGACGAGTATCTCTTTCAGAACTCAGAAGTTCAAAACAAGGATGACAAATGTTGGCATTGGCATCCATTGGAACCTAGAACAAACTCAATCATTTTAGAGAATGAAACAAATTTATGACGTAGGTATTTTGACAATAGCAGTAAACCCTCAAATTGAATTTTCACTTAGTTAATGCTCATGTTTATTGAGTTTAGAAAGAATCCAGCTAACTGCAGATGACTTACCTCCATTGTTAACCATCGTTGTAGGATAGTTAGTAGAAGACCAGGCAAAGAAGAAGTAATGTGCCTCCGCAATCTTTGCGTGGCTACACCACAGTTTATGCACCTCATGATGAATCGATAGGCAACACAAGTCCGTTTAGCAGCAAGAGGTCAGTAGGTATCACACACATAAAATAGCGAGCGAGGGTCAACAAATTCAACAAAAGCAGAGCGATCAAATCAAACGAAGTCTGTCGTTTTTTTATAGAGATGTATGGATAACTTGGAGTTTAACAGAATCGATCGATTAAGTCAGTCAACATTCTTCGACAAGTTTTTGTTTTCGTTATGGCACTAGTTTGTCTTTGTGCCAGTGTCAAGTAATGTTATTTACAAGGTAGGGAAACTAAACGCGCTCAATAGTAAAAACAAACGAAGTAATTTTGGAAGGACAGTAAGGTAAATAAAAAACGGATAAACTAAATCTTTATATTACTTATATTGTTCGATTTTAAATAATATTTCTCAAATCTACCTACAGTAGGCTAGCTTTGAATTTGGCGTGATTGGGTGGATTTTTTTTTAATGCGGGGGGCTGGGCCCCCCAACCCCCGGGTGCCACCCAGTAACAAACAGCAAAAAAACACAGATTACTAAAGTTGACCCATTATTTTGATATGTAATCAGTGGCTTAGAAAAACGCGGCGTACCAAAACTGTACTAGCACTTTTTGTACAGACCTGTTTTTGGATGCAACTTTTTAGGCATCCTGGTATTGAATAAATACGTATTCGTTGTAAACCATGTACATCAAAAACGTGGCGTACAAAACCAGGGGCGGTCATGAAGGTTTCCCCCAAGGACGTTATAATAGAGCAGGACTGAGTACTCGCAGCCTAAAAGCGAGCCGAGCAAGATGTGTAATACACAGGCTTTGTGTCCCTTTCTAATGGGGTGACCACAATATTTTTGTTACGTGGGACACGGGATGGGACCTATAGATTGAATTTAGTTTTTTTTTTTTTTTTTTTTTTGACGGACCTAATCACTATTTATACCAGAGTGGTAGATGAATTTAGTTGATTCAAACTTTCAACGTGTCGGTCAGGGTTGATTATTTAGCGATTGTCTCGTCAGATATAGGAAAATGAGACACATTCAATATTTTTTTAGTTGAGAGACCGCCGGCGGTCTTGTGATACTTTATGAATTAAGTCTGTTTTTATCTCGGAAACAGTTGGCAGAAGCAATTAAATAAAAGTAGGTAGGTGTCCATCAGCTCATAATATGCTTACCACAAACACAGAGGGTATTGCGTCGGCTTTCAATAACTGTCTCGAGTTTCCTGTGTAAAAGTCTTCTGTTTTGAAGTGAAGGCTACACACAACGGAGTTTTTAGTAATATTTTGTGACACCGGAACAACATCCAGCCATTTTTGTTTTTTTTCTTCACTTTTCGGAAATCTGTATTAGAAATAAAAGCAATAATAAGTCATGGCATATGCAAATACACTGGGAAAAGGAGACCCTTTTTACCTACATTCGATTAATAACAGACACAACAGAACATCAACTAATCCCGCATCGCATGGTTACCCTATTTGTTGTACATCTAACATTTCATTTTTTTGGCTTACCTGTGAAATGATATGCCGCATCCACCATAGGATTCACTTTTACAAAATTTTACACAACACTTTGTTACCATTTTTTCGAAGAAACCCTACAGAATCACGAAATATTAAACAAAACAACTAGATGAGAATAAATCCAAGCCCAAGCAAGCTACCAACCACGCCATGTCACATCTTCTGTCACATCAATCAAAGTGTTGACATAGTAGGTAGTAAAAAATACTCCCAAATGTTCTAAGTAAGGAGAGAATTACTATATTAGGTAAGTTACTGAAATCATTACTACCACTTTCTACCAACTATCACGTTTCTATCGCATGGCAACCTTTAGAAAGGGACAAACGGCCTGCATTCTAGCTATTTTACTCGGCTCGTTTTGTCTGTGTCAATGTTGGTTGCCAAAATTAAGTCTTAATACAATACGTTAAGGTGTGTTTTTGTGATTTAATATTTTAGTAGTATTCAGTCCTGCTCTATTATAACGTCCTTGGTTTCCCCTTCAAATATTCGAATGTCAGTGGAATGTCACCATTTTGTCTATAGCTGCATATATTTTTTTTATATTGGGCAATAGTGTTGTTCCATACCATATCGATAATGTTCGATGTCCTAGTAGGAAATCATCGGGGATGGTAAACTTTGAAAACTGAACGAATATGATCTGCCTTTTTCTTCAGTACTTACCTTATTAATAATTATTAAGGGAAAATAGTACTCATGTTGTATTAGGGCGTCTGCTGCGTTAAGCGGGCGCACGGCGCGGGTACCCGTCGCGCGGGCAGACACCCGTCGTCGCGGGCGCCCGTCGTGGGCGCGTGTGCGTTCTTATGAAAAATGTTAAAAATTACCTGATGCGAGTATGCAGGTTGATTTGGAAAAATGGTAGGGACTGCATAAGAATGCAAAAGCTTTCTAGCCGACACCTGTGGTGAGACGTTACGGTAGCAGTGCGGTTCGAAATGGAGACTGCATAGCCTTGAATTTTTTGTTGGTGTCCAATTCTTATATTATTTATCCATTTCTTAATTATTTGTGGATCTACCGGGAATCTGGAATATTTCACAGAATATGGATGGCAAGAAGTATTAGAAAATTAGTTCTAACAAATAAAATATAAACTGTACTGAATAAATAGTACTTATATAATAAATAACCTTTCTCTCCTTCAGGCGCACAAATGGTCGTAGTCCTGTCACATTTCGTTATTCCGTGGGGGAAATCAAATCATCAAAAGATATTACTTTATTTTTAAAAACGTGTTTTAGTTCGTACTACAATTTGATAAGCACCTAATCACATTTGTATAAAAACACACCACATCTGATTTCTTTGAATACATGCAGTATTCATACATATAAAATATACCTATTATTACAAAAATATACTGTAGCGTTTTAAAAAAAGGGCTAGCTTTTACCTGTGGTTGACAACCACAGGTAAAACGTGTAATTTAGGAGACGTAGTACAAAAGTATACAAAAATCCAATTATACAAAACATATAAAAAAACAATGTTAGATGATGTTGAAAAGGTGACGTAAATCATGTACGACTCAGCTCGGCCATTAGTGAGCTCGCAGAGAAGACTCCATGGGTTCCAGACGCTACCACAGCCAAGCCTCTGCCGTAATGTACGGGTCAGGAGCAGGTTTCAGTATGAAGCAGGTATTGCGTTCTGACCATTGGCTGGCTACAGATCGAGGATCGAGTCCGTCGAGTTATGTCCGTACTCAGTTTCCGGACGGTCCGTATTCAACACGGAATCACAACAACCAGAAATTCCATTCAATTCCAGCACTTTATAGCTAGATTAAGAGCTGCAAAAAATTGTATCCACGCACTTTTATGCAGTCGATGCAAAGATGCTTAGCCGAACTCTCCCAAGCAAAAAACAATTTAAAAAAAGGTCAATCGAAGAAAATTTGAAATTTGAAAAAGTGACATAAAAAACCAGCCAAAAGAAAAAAGAATCATACCAAAAAGGTTATTAAAAAAAAACATGCAGTAATATAAAGCACCCCTTTAACATAAAATTATGAACTTCAACTTCACAATAAAATAATATAATTGTTATACCTCGTAAGAAAAATAATAACGAACTAGTAAACTACTATAAATTAAAAATTGAACCATCAGATGTCCGTTAGCTTTCGTTAATTTATATTGCTTACTTTCATAATGTATCATTGTATATGACGGCGGCGTACAGCTTTTGTTTACTTTTAATAAACTTTCATTATTCTATTTGCAGTCTTTTTGTTAAATTCCCTTGAGTAGAGCGGGCAACACCCGAAAAGTAGCGAGCAACCCGAATGGAGTTGCAGAGGGCGCCACATAGTACGTGAATCTACGCATGCAGTGCGATGAATAGGAAGCTTTACTAATTGCCATGGTGAAAAATTGTCTATGGTTATGTTTTGATGTTTGGTGTTGGCGGTTTTCTTGTAAGGTCTTTGGAAACACGATTAAGAGAATAAAATAGCGAAAATAAGTGTGTTTAAGCTAAAGAAACTGTTGTGTCCCTTTGCAAACCCGTTGCTCTACTTGTGGTGTAGTTTGTGGCGATGCAGGGCAGCTGGGAAGTGGAGGAGGTCACTGCCGGGCCGTCCGGTAGTGTCGGTAAGTCGACATCAGAAGTGGGCGATATCCAAGCCAAAAGACCACGGTTAGATAGTTCTAGAAGGTGCTTTTGGTGTGGATTACTAGGTCATCAAATTCAAGACTGTTGCAAAACAATGGACAGTAGTAAGGCGTTAAGAATGGAACCATCTACTCCATCTGGTTCTGCTACTCAATCTGTCGCTGTCGCAGAAAACGAGATGCCCCAAAGAACACCAGTAGTCTGCTACGCTTGTGGTAAACCCGGACACATTGCATCCCGATGCCCGAAGAAAGAAGAGAAGAGAGGGGCTGAATACCGAGTAGATATCTGTACTCTTAAACCAGCTATTATCTCTGCAGAATTCAGGTGAGCAATTTAAATTTTGTTTTGACTCTGGTGCTGAATGCTCGCTAATAGTAGAAACCACTGCGGAAAAGTTTTCAGAAAAACGCGTTTTCAATCCTGTTTCCTGTTGTTTGTGTTGTGTTGTGTTCCTGTTGTTGTTTTTTGTCCTGTGTTATGTATTGGGAAATCTACCTTGACGGTTGCTACACAAATTTTATCAACTGTCACTATACAAGGTTATACCGTAGAGCTCCTTTTTCATGTTGTGCCAGATCACTGTCTTAGTAATGAAATTATGATCCATCGAGATTTAATAGCTTTAGGATTCAAAGAAAATTAAATTTGTTTCGATATGTGATTTGGGCACAAAGATAATACAGAATTTCATGAGAACATAGCGATGCTTTATCGAAGTTACTTGAGGATCATTCACAATATTTTGTAGAGGGTACACCAGTTGGTGGGATTACTTCAGGACAATAAGAAATTAAACTTAGTGATCCTAATAAAACGGGTTTTTTATTAAATGTTAAAAAGTGAACATTTTTGAAGAAATTTGTTGAATGGGGTTAATCACGCATTAGGATGTTCCGATGACGGCGTAGCTAAGTAAAAAAAAAGACGATAGCCTGTGTGGCAGACAGTAGCCTGTGTGGCAAACTATAGCCTGTGTGGCAGACGATAGCCTGTGTGGCAGACAGTAGCCTGTGTGGCAGACAATGGCCTGTGTGACAGACGATAGCCTGTGTGGCAGACGATAGCCAGTGTGGCAGATGACAGCCTGTGTGGCAGACGACAGCCTGTGTGGCAGACGACAGCCTGTGTGGCAGACGACAGCCTGTGTGGCAGACGACAGCCTGTGTGGCAGACGACAGCCTGTGTGGAAGAAGGTAGCCTGTGTAGCAGACGATAGCCTATGTGGCAGACGATGGCGTGTGTGGTAGACTAAAGTGTATGGGGTAAAGAAAAGCCTAAGTGGTGGTGCGTAAGTGTTTTTGGTGAACTAAGTATAAGACCTGGGATATTTCATCTTTTAAATTATTTGAAGAGCGCCTCGTGTGGCGTGTGTGGCTTGTGTACCGTAACGTATAAACAGTCTGTTTGGTTCTGTTCAGGGTGACCGAGCCGACGATGGTCATTTCTTGTTCACAGATTCAAATGCAAAAGGATCACACGAGGATGTGTGAATGCGCAGAATGGCCGTGACGGCGGCGTACAGCTTTTGTTTACTTTTAATAAACTTTCATTATTCTATTTGCAGTCTTTTTGTTAAATTCCCTTGAGTAGAGCGGGCAACACCCGAAAAGTAGCGGGCAACCCGAATGGAGTTGCAGAGGGCGCCACATAGTACGTGAATCTACGCATGCAGTGCGATGAATAGGAAGCTTTACTAATTGCCATGGTGAAAAATTGTCTATGGTTATGTTTTGATGTTTGGTGTTGGCGGTTTTCTTGTAAGGTCTTTGGAAACACGATTAAGAGAATAAAATAGCGAAAATAAGTGTGTTTAAGCTAAAGAAACTGTTGTGTCCCTTTGCAAACCCGTTGCTCTACTTGTGGTGTAGTTTGTGGCGATGCAGGGCAGCTGGGAAGTGGAGGAGGTCACTGCCGGCCCGTCCGGTAGTGTCGGTAAGTCAACATATATAATACATAGCCATAACACACAGTCACAGTTTAATATCCAAAAATAACATTTGAAGTTATATAGGTACTTTAAATGTATCAAAATGAAAAGTGATTCGCGATTATTTAACGTTAGCTCGATTAACTAACTTTACTGTTATAATTTAACAAACCTAAAACTAGGTAATAATTAACTCGCACAATTATTTTTGGTTAAAAATAAACTAAAAACCAACACGAAAAGAAAAGAAAAACGTTACTCGAATTGGAAATACACAAGATATAACGAAAATTTAAAAATAGTAATTAAGTACTTACATGCACTATTTGCTCGCTGTGTGCACTGCACAGCTCAGCGAGTCCACAGCTGTTGGGGGGTTTTTTAACACTTCTGAAGTATGACGATAGTTCTACTCTTCAACACTTCTCCGTCAGGAATGAATTCCACCCACCTGTTCTGATCGAAGGTGAAAGCATGGTGATAACGTTTTGGCGGGAAACCGCCCAACCAATCACAGGACGTTACATTTAGTTTGCATAACCTTCCGTAAGGTGGCGCTACCGTCAACTTTCATTCGTTTTTTTGATGAATCACCACTGACATCTGTCAAACGATTATTGATAAACCGCCAGGAGGCGCCATTTATATCTGTTAAGTAGCCAGGGCAACACCACAATCAGCTGTCAAATGCTCAAAATAACGTGTATTGAAAGGTACAAACAAAAATAATCATGACATTAACAAACGATGTTTGGCACCAAACGGTGACAGCCAGTTTGACCTTGATTCGGCTGGTGGCGCGCGACGACGTTTCAAGACAGTAACAGAGGTATTTGTTGTCTCTTTTTAACGCAGGGAAAACAGCAATTGGGAGTAAAAGAATGTTAGATAGATTTCTGAGTTCAATTCAATGTTATACATCTACCCCTCCTATCCTATATCTTCTTTGCTGAAATCAATTAAAGGCCGCGTTCCGATTTGCGCTGACAGCACTTTGAGTACCCAAAACCGCGTACCGAATCACTGTCATTGGGATTACGGCAGCCATTGTGACGTCACGGATTGCGTCATGACCGCCGCCATCTTCCGCTAACGGCGCCCATGCTCCAGAGCGAAATTCACGTAAGCGTAATGTCAAATTCGACTTTGACATATTGTTTATTTATTTTTAAAAGTTAAATGTTTATGTTTAAATGTAAAATTAACGTGACTTATATTTATTTGGTTGCACAAAATTAAAAACACGTTATTCAATTATGAAATGGCGATAAATTACTGAAATATTTTAAATCAATCAGTTTTGTAGGTTAGGGTTGCCAGATGTTCGATAGTAAAAGTATCGAGTAGGTTATGTATATATTACGATAGTTTTGACTCAGGCACATACATACATAAGATAATATCATAGGCAATCTGATAAAATATAAATATAAATATCAAACATTCTTTTTTGTATTTTTTTAATTTCATGTGCCTATTTACATCTCCATTTTTAAAAATTCGCATACCTTTTCTTATTTTGGGTACTAGCCATGCGAAAAGTGCTGTTTTCACAGCTGTACGATACTTTTTTAATACGTATAATAATTTAGAATTTTGCCAGTTTTGGTACGGTAATCAACATCTGGCAAGACTGAGTTATAAGCAGTTTCAGCGCGCTCAAACACCGTTCCGTTTTGATTTCGCTCATGAGCCGTATTATCGCGATTTCTGAATCGGTACGCAAGTAATCGCTGTCAGTACTTTGAGCCGTGAAATCTGATTCGGAATACAGCCAAAGTAGTAGGTAATCGCGTTCCGATCCGAATCACTGTCAGTCATACATTTTTTTGCTTTTCTGATCGCTGACAGCGCTGAAAGTCTGATTCGGAATGCGCCCAAAAGAAACAAAACAAACGAGACATAGGACAATGAACAAAAGAAATCTTTTAATTATTTAATTAGTTCATGAAAGTTCTAGGAGATTATTCGACACGTCATAATTAATGATTGAATATTTTAATGTTATTAGCTGGTGAGAAGTTTCTATACTTACATGCTTAGGACAGTGGTTTAGCCATCTTTTTTAAACCATTAAAATATTAGTATCCAAACAACATCCAACAAGCTCATATGACACGAACCTGGCCTACATGCATTATTATAATAAGTGACTTAGGTAGTATTTATCAGTAATTTATATTTCGGTACAGCTGTTTTCTTTAAGGCGCTGAAAAGTGCTAATTCAGCTTTTTTAAAGATTTTTTTTAGCAAAATAAGTTTAACTTATGGCAGTGATAATTGGATATGTTATTCTTGAGGATATTTCTGAAAATACCTCTGTTTCTGAAATGCATTTTAATTTAAATATCTTAATAAAAAAAAAATGCCAAAGTCACCTCTCAAAAAATGCTTCCAGAAATTATATCTCTGTTATTTATTAACCTTTATTGGTAAAATTAACGAAACTAATGTATCGTAATGTGTTTAAAAATATTGCTGTTTAATAATTACAGTATTGCTGCTAGTTTATTTTTAGAGAATTTTTCTTTACGATTCTTTACTTGACTTCAGCGGCGCAATCGATATCGAGAATCGAGCGAGATCGTCAGTGATCGCTGAGGCGGCGGCGGCGTGCTGCTAGGAGGACCTGTGTCACTCACCGGCTCGCCGGTCGAACATGGCTATTTAAAAAAATCGAAACACCTTGCAAGTTTATGTTTTGTAAGGAATAAAAGAAAAATGTGTATATTTAGGAATATTGTCAAATGTCGTTTAATAGTGACAATAGTGAGTAATATGAGGTTTTCAAATCCTTTGTGATCATTCATTACTCACTATTAAACGACATTAGACATATGGGTGAGGCCGCCATTTTTTAAATGATATGGTGCAGGCAGAAGTATTGTGTTGTGATGGTAGCGTAGCAATTCTACGCGTCGCGTCGGTGGCGTATAATAGTGACGAATAAATGTAAAGATTCGCATACACATGCCAATTTTTTTATGCACCTGATAATAAAATAAAACAGTTTAAGTTACCCTGAAGTCAAGGAGAGTCCACTATAATATCCTACCCACCTCATTTGGCTCATCGGTAGCACTTGGTCTCTCTGCGCCGATATCACGCACCCGATAACGAAATGAAATAATTTGAGTAACCCTGACCTCTTCTCTTCCTATATAAATATTCTATAATAATAATAATTATATTCTACTTACCTCATCTGCCTCATCCACATTACTTTTTTGTTGACCCTCGATATTTTGCACATAATAACAAAATAAATTATAAGTGATGTAATAACATCCGATGGAAATAAATATTTATTGACTTTTAAGATTTTTTTGTTACCGATGTTACCATTAAGTTACTGATAACTAGTATTTTACCTACCTCACTTTGTGATTCCTTCTTTGAAGCGTATTTTTGGCGCCATTTTAATCTCATCCCCATTTTTTTATTTTCATGTAATGCCTTCATTTTTTCTTTATAATATTTAGCTGATCTTGCTCTGCTTTTTTCTTTATAAATTTTATATTTTTCTAGGTTGCTTTTAAGTCGCTCCCTGTATTTTTTAGATTTTTCTGCTGTGGTCAAAGGCATCTGTAATAAATATTACGTAATGGATCCATATAAATATAAAAAAAAGGAACTGACTATGCGAGTGGCTGACTGACTGACTCAATACCGCATAGTCCAAACTACTTTTCAAATTTGGTAAATACTTAGTTTTCTTATGAGGTCTAGGGACGTACCAAGAAAGGATTTTACAAAATTCACATCCTATGGGGGTGAAACGGGGGTCCATAGGAAAATAGGAAACAACGCGAGCATAGCTGCTGCGGGCGGAAGGAATAAGAGAAAAATGTGTATATTTAGAAATATATGTCAAAATATGTCGTTTAATAGTGAGTAATGTGTGGTTTTCAAATCCTGATAATTCATTACTCACTATTAAACGACATTTGACATAATGCATGAGGCCGCCATTTTTTGCTGATATGGCGCAGAAGTATTGTGATGGTAGCGTAGAAATTCTATGCATCGGTGGCGTTGAGTGGCGTATAATAGCGACGAATAAATGTAAAGGTTCGCATACACATGCCAATTTTTTTATGCACCTGATAATAAAATAAAATAATATAGCTTAAGTTACCTTGAAGTCAAGAAGAGTCCACTATAATATCCTACTCACCTCATTTGGTTCATCTGTAGCACTTGGTCCCTCTGCGCCGATATCAAGCACCTGATAACGAAATAAAATAAAGTAATTTAAGCAACACTGACCTCTTCATTTCCATTACCTATATAAATATCCTATAATAATATCATATCCTACTTACCTCATCTGCCTCATCCACATTACATCTTTGTTGACCCTCGATATTTTGCACCTTATATCAAAATGAATTAAAAATTTTTTTGTTACCAATAAGTTACTGATAACTAGTACTTTACCTACCCCACTTAGTGATTCCTTCTTTGACGCGTATTTTTGGCGCCATTTTAATCTCATCTCCATTTTTTTATTTTCATTTAATGCCTTCATTTTTTCTTTATAATATTTAGCTGCTCTTGCTCTACTTTTTTCTTTAGTAATCTCATATTTTTCTAGGTTGCTTTTAAGTCGCTCCCTGTATTTTTTAGATTTTTCTGCTGTGGTCAAAGGCATCTGTAATAAATATTACGTAATGGATCCATCTAAATATAAAAAAAGGAAATGACTATGTGAGTGACTGACTGACATAATATCGCATATAAAAAAATCACATCCTAAGGGGGTGAAACGGGGGTCCACAGGAAAATAGGAAACAACGCGGGCATAGCTGCTGCGATCGGAAGGAATAACAGAAAAATGTGTGTATTTAGGAATATAATATGTCAAAATATATCGTTTAATAGTGAGTAATGTGTGGTTTTAAAATCCTATGTGATCATTCATTACTTAATCGACACTTGACATAATGGGTGAGGCCGCCATTTTTTGCTGATATGGCGCAGAAGTATTGTGATGGTAGCGTAAAAATTCTACACATCGGTGGCATTGAGTGGCGTATAATAGTGACGGTAAAGGTTTACATACAATCATGTATAGTATAGTATTTTATTTTAATTTAGAATGTAGTTATTTTATTTTATGTAGCCAATCAGTTATGTCACAGTATAAGCACTTTGTGTACAGTGCCTGCCACTCACATATTTCTTCCTGGATGCTCAAAGGTCCCTCACGGGATAAGTCCGCCTTTTCACTGTAAACTTTTCTTGTGACTTCTTATTGTAATGTTACTTTTATTGTGCAATAAAGTGTTTACATACATACATACATATGGCAATATTTTTATGCACCTGATAGTAAAATAAAATAATATAGTATAAGTTACACTGAAGTTAACACTATAATATCCTACTTACCTCATTTGGCTTATCTGCAGCACTTGGTCCCTCTGCGTCGATATCACGCACCTGATAACGAAATAAAATAATGTAATTGGAGTAACACTGACATCTTCTTTTCCATTACCTATATAAATATCCTATAATAATATTAAATCCTACTTACCTCATCTGCCTCATCCACATTACTTCTTTGTTGACCCTCGATATTTTGCACCTAATAACAAAATGAATTATAAGATTTTTTGTTACCTATGTTACCATTAAGTTACTGATAACTAGTATTTTACCTACCTCACTTTGTGATTCCTTCTTTGAAGCGTATTTTTGGCGCCATTTTAATCCCATCTCCATTTTTTTATTTTCATGTAATGCCTTCATTTTTTCTTTATAATATTTAGCTGATCTTGCTCTGCTTTTTTCTTTAGTAATCTCATATTTTTCTAGGTTGCTTTTAAGTCGCTCCCTGTATTTTTTAGATTTTTCTGCTGTGGTCAAAGGCATCAGCTGTAAATTAATAAAAATTAAAAATTAATAAAAATCATTTTTAAACACATGTTTTTAAATCCATGGAGTGGAGTATCCTTGTAAGCAGACGACCTTTATTTATTTATTTTATTTTATTATTTATTGTACACAAGAACATTACAAAAGAAAATACGAACATAAAGAAAAACGACACAACAGGCACTGCTTATTTCTAACGAAATGTCTTCCAGCAGACCTAGGAAGAGAGAAATCTAGTACAAGAAAGCGGATAAAACGTGCACAATAATTTAAATGTAATATAATATATTACGTAATACAAACAATACAAACTTAACCTAGATACAATTAAAATAAATATATATATATATACAGAACAATAGACTACATATATAACTATATACACAGATAGATATACTTACTAAAATACCTAACCTAATACGGATTACTTGCACAGAGAAAGACCTTTCAGAGTGACGTCACTTTATTTTTCGAGTTAATCTCAGCAAGCCCTTTCATTTGATAGTATCCATCCATATTGTAGAAAAGCATGACGAGGTTATGTTGTGTATTTGAGGAGTTCATATGGCCACCTCCTGGCTCCATCATGAGACCCTGGACATCACGTATGATTAAAGATCTTATTAAGACATATCCAACGAAACTCTACTAGGTCGTGTTATGTATTTGAGGAGTTCCTATGGCCACCTTTCGGCTTCATCATGAGACCCTGGACATCACGTGTGAGTAAAGATCTTGTTAAGACAAATCCAACGAGCCCAAACACGACTAGGTTGTGTTATGTATTAAAGGAGTTCCTATGGCCACCTTCCGTCTCCATCATCAGACCCTGGACATCACGTATGACTAAAGATCTTGTTAAGAAAAATCCAACGAGACCAAACACGACTAGGTTGTGTTGTGTATTTGAGCAGTTCCTATGGCCACCTTCCGGCTCCATAATGAGACCCTGGACATCACGTATGACTAAAGATCTTGTTATGACAAATCTAACTAGCCCAAACAAGACTAGGTTGTGTTGTGTATTAGAGAAGTTTCTATGGCCGCCTTCCGTCTTCATCATCAGACCAGCTCCATGGTACCATAATATTGCATTGTCATCCCGGTTACATAAGTGTACCAAATTTCAGCAAAGTCGTATGGCAGCAAGTGCTTCAAAATTGAGTTGCAAGATTCCACCCGAACATACACCCATAATATTAGGTCCTTACATATGAAATTGGCGTTTTGTATGGGAGGAACAAAAAGTCGAAAAATTTTTATATAGTATATTTATTTAATCAAAGTATGAGCCATTGTAATCTATGCACTTTTGCCATCTCATAGGTAGTTCATTGATCCCTTTACTAAAAAAACCATTCGGACGGGAATCAATAAAATCTTTGAAGGCGATTTGGACTGCCCCATCTGAGTTGAATTTTTTCCCTTGCAAGAAGTTATCCAAATTTCGAAAAAAATGGTAATCTGTTGGAGCAAGGTCCGGGGAGTACGGTGGATGCCTTAGACATTCCAATTGAAGCTCTTCTAATTTGCTAGCCGTCTGTTGTGCAGTGTGTGGTCTAGCGTTGTCGAGAAGCAGCAGTGGCGTAGAGCGATTGACCAGCCTCGGTTGTTTACCAGCTAGCTTTTCCATCATGGTTTGCAATTGCTGACAATAGTCATCTGCCGTAATCGTCTGGCCAGATTTGAGAAAACTGTAATGAACGACACCGGCGCTAGTCCACCAAACGCTTACAAGTAACTTTTTATTGGTCAATTTTCGCTTGGAGCAGGCTTTGGCTGGCTTGCCAGGGTCCAGCCATTGCGATGAGCGCTTCCGATTATCGTAGAGAATCCACTTTTCATCACAGGTAATGATTCGATTTAAAATCCCTTCGTTATTGTGCCGGTCAAGTAATGTAACGCAGAAGTTGACGCGCGTTTGCCGGTTTGCTTCACTCAATTCGTGAGGAACCCACCTTTCAAGTTTTTTAATCTTCCCAATTTGCTTCAAGTAGATTAAAACAGTTTTATCACTAACACCGAAGCCTGCAGCTAACTCGGACGTGGTTTGCGATGGATCCGCTTCCACAATAGCCTTCAATGCTTCATTATCAACTTGGGTCTCCGGCCGTCCACGGGGCTTGTTTTGCAGGTCGAAATTTTCAGAACGAAAACGTTGGAACCAAAAACGCACTGTGTTTTCTTTTGCGACACAACCGCCATACACATCATTAACCCTTCGAGCCGTTTCCGCAGCACTGGTGCCACGGTGGAACTCGTACTCGTAAATAACGCGATATTTCAAATTTTCCATTTTGTAAATCGAGCGATGCAAACAGAAAAAAGATAAGTAAAAAAACAAATGAATGACGGTTTACGAAACACAACTACATGTGGAAATAGCTGTATAAATTTGAATTTCGAATTCCTAACCAAATAGGAGAAATTTGTGATCAAAGTGGCCAGTACGACAAAACGCCAATTTCATATGTAAGGACCTAATACATACAGTGCAAGTTAAATGAAAGCTTGTAAAAAGGAACTGATTATGTGAATGACTGAACCGACTGACTGATATAATAAAATTATTAGTAGGTAGTGCAGCATTACTGCAGGTTTTTTAATAACCTTTTTGGTATGATTCTTTTTTCTTTTGGCCGGTTTTTATGTCACTTTTTCAAATTTCAAATTTTCTTGGTTTGACCTTTTTCTAAATGGTCTATTGTTTTCCCAATTGTCATCGGGTGATAAGAGAAACGAAATTTCTTGAATACGTTGTAACTGCACACTTGATCTCTATAATAATTAAAATTGGCCAATGATCATCTAGTAGCGGAATCGTACTACTTTGTGTGAGTAACCCAAGCTCTTTTAGAAGATTACAGTGAGCTCGTTTCTCTTGGGCATTCTAACTACGAAATTAAACAAAGTGTCTCTGTACAACATCTATGTAATTCCTAGCTATCAATTCCTCCCTGCTCGATCATCAGGGAAGTTATAAACAGTAGGAAATATCATTGAATGAACAATGTATTTCCTACATAGCGTATCGCCCTAGGTTTTGGTCTTTTATCGATCTGAGCTTCCTTGGAAGCTCTAGCTCATTATGAGCTTCTAGTTCTCATAAGAACTTTCGTTGAGTCTCTCTTCCTCAACAGAATAGCCGTGCTCCAAGTCTCTCTAATGATACTGCTCGGAGACGGCCACTCTTGCCCTCGCCCTGGGCACCCTTTTCCTTAAGCTATGTCAACCGTATTGAAAAATACAGTTACATAATCTCTCTGTGTCTTCCTTACTACCATCCCACAAGAGATCCAGCAAGATCCAGCAAGATCCAGCCCTGACGAAGGAACTAGTTTTAGTTCCTTCAGCTAGTTGATTGCTAGACCCCAGATCCCGAGCAAGACAACAGTTCAGAAGCAAAGACCCGATACGCTCACACCTTTACAGCAAACCAACTGTTAAAGCATTTACGAGGCGAGCGAGAATAAACGCCCCGCCAACGCGCTCTCTGTGAGACACTGCCCATTCTGTCCTCCAGAACGCTCCTGACCTCCCCTCACCACAGAGGTGTAGGAAAAGGTTAAAAAAAATAGACAATCCCGAAGGATTGTCTACAGCGGACTCTGGTCCGACCGGTGCGCCTTAAGCGTTGGATGGAGACCAAAGTCTCTTCGTTGAAAGCATAAGCTTCTCGTGGTAAGCCGAAGCTAGTGGACTACGTCCAATCGATACTAGCCGTAGCGTTCCCGATACGGCTGAGCCGCTGTGGTAACCTTTTAGGAGGCTAATCCTGGTCTTCCACCGAAGTGTCCGACGTATTGCGTTCGATGGGAGTGAAGGGAATATAACCCCTTATATATACATTTAAATACTTATTTAAACATATTAAATAACTCCCAACTCTCTGCTCATCTCCTGCCGAACTGATCCACTGGTTCGAGTATGCTCCATGTTCCCTTCGCTGAGTGCAACAATATTTCTCTGAAGGGAACGGTGCTATATGCACCCGGTCCTTTTGGGACACTACTCTTTTGGGCTTGCATAACTATCCCTTGTCTAGCGTGATCTAAGCCACAGCAGCATGTGGTCATAGATTCATTCACCAAAGCCCATTTAGCAGATGCATTTACAATCATATGCACTGATATCGCTTTACGATATTCGGGTCTTATTCTGCTTTGTGATTATACTTTACTTAGAGCATAACTCGAGCAATTTCACGTCCAGAGCAGAAAACTTCACAGAAAGTCGCTCCGCAGACTTGCGTCTCAGAGGAGTCATTAGCCTTCGCCGATGCCACTACCGGGGGTAATACTTGAAAGACCTTCATCGATACTAAGCATCTTGAGGTCCACAGCGCACAGATGTGGACAAGTCCCATCGGCGAAGATGTATTCAAGTTGCTCTATGCGTCTCGATCAATCAGCGGTTCAGAGCTGGGCATGCAGTGTCAACATCAGCTAATGACGGGTATACCACATCTTCAAGCGTCAGACATGGTTTTGAGTGCCCATGTCCGGGGTAAAGGGTCGCGAATCCTCTTCCCTAGTCATGGCCCTCGTTAATAGTTAGAATACATTGCGGATGGGCCTTTGCCATTTCCTCTCCCCATTCTGCGTGCTTGGGCGACACGTGAGGTGGTTCTTATTAGGACAGCGGCATTGGAGACAACGCGGATTCGTGAGAGGTTCCAGATCCATAATGCGTTGCGGCCGATGGTCTACGTATGCTTGTCCTCTGTTAAGTAACTCTAGAGGTATAGGCTCCAGCCGGCATCTGTATCCGCTATCTAGCATCATCCACTCAGCCACCATAATATATTCTACCAGGATGTGCAGACCACACTGGTTAGTTTGGATTAGTCAATAAAGGTTTAAGGGTGGCCCCTTTGCCTCTCAGGATGCCGTCGTCTCAAGCTAGGCGGCGTAAGAGACGAACAGGGGAAGTTTTTAGCAGCGCCTGTAACTTTGGTTATAGCAAATATTTTCATATTTTCCAAACCTATATTGAACTTTTCAGTCAATATCCAAACTTTAACATATTATGATTTTTATCATTAATACTTGTCGCCTCCGACCATCACTGGCCGACGGCTGCCTTCCCCATACATATATTGGAGAGTCGCATCGACGGTACGCGTAGGGTCAACACGGATTTTCCAACAAAGTTCCCCAATTTTGCTGAAACTCACAATATAGATGTAAGTCGGTCTCGGCATCACACGTATGCTCTTAGTTTGGCGCTATCTCTTTTAGTTTTTGAGTTATTCGAAAAAGTTCAATACAAGAACGTATAACGGAAGTGAAAAATGTCCAAATACGGTTTTAAACCTTGTATTCGGAGTTCCCATGCACAGGGATAGCTATTGCTCGTTCGTTGGCATCGTCTGCTCTCAGCCACATATAAATAATTCGCTTTTTAGGAAACATAAAATTTTCGGCTCCGCGCCATGATTTTTATTTAGCCTTATTTCGATTTTTTCTATGCCATTCAACAGACACACGTTGTTAGACATAGTTTTATTTTACATTAGGGTTGTGGGGTTACAACGTGAATCGTTAGATTGTTAGTAAATATTTATTGAAGAGTCTCGTGATCATTTCCGTATTGTGCCATAAGCCTTGGCAATAAGACTTGGAATACCATATTAGGAGCCCGTTTGGACTAGCCGGGTAGTAAGTCTTGTGTTGTCTTCCTACTGGTTTTTATCGACGCACTTTTCTCTTTCCTTGTCTTGGTTGGATGGCGATTATTTCTTTGTCAATCTTTACAGTGTATTTCCGGCTTCTGCGAGGACGCCACACACGCGAGGGTCCCTCCGTGCTTTCCACGATTTCTTTCTGTAGTTCCGGACACCTGAGGCCACCAGGCGTTGGACGAGCCCGGATTCCCGTGTTGTGTGCGTCCGCACACGTATCAGCTAAGTGCCGCAAACCCGCGCACCGGCGTTGGAGTCCCCCCTGGAATACTGCCCATCTGGCGGATTTTTTAGCTTGTTTTTGTATCA
Source organism: Carpatolechia fugitivella (assembly GCA_951230895.1). Lineage (NCBI taxonomy): Eukaryota > Metazoa > Arthropoda > Insecta > Lepidoptera > Gelechiidae > Carpatolechia > Carpatolechia fugitivella. The sequence goes on from OX579668.1 coordinate 3,989,665, forward strand.
GTTGGATGTAATTTTTTGTATACGGATTTTGCCAAATTCTTTCTAAATTCTTTTCTAAATTCTAAAAAGGCCGTTTAGGTTTCTCTGGCCCTCCCCTTTTTGGTTCCCGTTTGGCTATACTCTCCCGGGGAACTCCGCGGTTTTTACACCTTCCTGCATCGATACACTCTCAACACAACACTAGTTCACCAACACTATATCGACGGAGTCCCCTCAGGACCCGACTCTCGGCTCATCTTTTTGATACTTTGGCAATATCTAGGCCCTTTTAAATCTCAATTACTCAATTACTTTCGGTCAAATTTAACTAAATCTTTCTTTGTTCTCCTAAATTTCACGTTTCGCCTGTGGTTGTCAACCACAGGTTAGCTAGCTTCTTTTTTTAAACGCTACAGTAGTTATTATTACAAATTAATAGCATGATATTTATGCCTCAGTCAGTATATGATTTACTTAATAATATTTTTGTTATCACTGTATTTTTTTATAAAATTTATTGTCTAGTTATTACATTTAGTATTAAATAAAACGAGTGGATCCTCACCTTAATTTGGTGGCGTACAGGAGGTGACGAATATCTGCGCTACTGTGGCGTTGAAGTATCAAAATGGTGACGAATTTCTGCTTTACTTCTACGCTATCGTCGCTTTGAGAAAACCACTCATATGTCTGTAAATAACGTACAATTTGAGTTGCATTATACCTCCAAACATGGCTTACACTTCAACTTACATGGTGCACTGATAGTTTTTATTGTATCTTACTTTTTTATACGCAATAGTCCTCTCCCGAAAAAATATGAGAACACAATCCGGAACTGACGTTCAGATGTCAACTGTCAAAAAAAGGCCGCCGGCCAGCATCTGTCCATAGATTATAGAAACTGTGTAGAAACTCAGTGTTGCCACCTCCCGATTTAAGCCTCCCTGAACCAAAACTTTAATAGACATGGAAAATATAGGTGACGTTGACATAGTTTTTGTCGTCATAACCATGACATAACTACTGTTTTGTGGTGGACTGCAGGGTAACCTATTACATTTCCGAAAAATTGATATCCGAATTTCAATATTCCGTAAACGATTCGTACTTTTGCAATATCCATATGTATGACTTGACATATTTTTAAATCACCGCAATATTACTTTACAGAATTATTATTTCTCCGCACAACGTTATTCCGTTTTACGATTTACCTTTTTTACTTTTTTTTTTTTTATGGCGCTAGTTATACTTTGTGCCAGTGTCGAGTTTTTAAAGGTAGGGAAACTTTATTAATTGCATACAATAAAGTGCGAAAAACTACAAGGAAAGTTAGGTAAATTATTATGAAATAAATAAATAGAAAGATAGGTAGGCGTATAGATAATATACGTATAATAGGCGTATAAAAATATACACATTTTAATAATGTACTAAGTAATACAATAATAATAAGGACATTGGAAGAAAATGGAGAGACTGGAGGGAAAGTGCAGTAATCTTTTTAATTAATAATATTATGTTCCTACCTTTTTTACTTATTACCTTAAATTCACTCGTTCTTTTTTTAAACGCCAGACAATTTATCTATACAGGGTAGTCCAAATAGTGACGTCAATAATTTTTTTTTAGATTCCTCACACCTGGGAGTATCCAAAAATACCCCATGTATGTTCAGTGATTTTGTGTAGTTTTCGAGTTATAGCTTTTTTTGGGTTTTTTAATGTATTCTGCCAGCGAAGTTGCAAAAATTCATATCTTTTTATGTAGTAGGTATTTTGCAGTTATTAGTTTTGTGACATGATTGTCTTGCATGTTGTTTTGATTAATAAAATAACCCAGCTTCCTGAAATTACTTAAAGTTACCCAAAAAGGCTTGAAAGTTAGAACTTTAGTTTTCAGTAGGATTTACCCAAACATTCAACTTAAATTTAAAAATACAAAAATGAGTTTTCATAGCTTCGAATTAAATTTAAAAACTTTACATGGTCTTAAACTATCAAAATCATACAAAAAAAATAGTACTTAATTAGCCTTTTTTTGTTGTAATTGGCGTTCGAAGGCGGATAGGTTAAAAATAATTGAAACACGCTTAAAGAATTTTTAATTCTTTTATGTACTTTTTATCATTGTTATTAAACTTAAAAATGTAACTTTTAATTAATTTAAATTCAATGTCCTGTAAAATAACTGTACATCGTGTATTTTTACAATAATTTCAGTCTCAGCACTAGGATTCAAAATGACATTATCTTTGTGAAATGGGTCGCAGACATGCCATTAAATTCCAAGTCTGATACTGAGAGGGTAACTCAGGGGTTCGGTACGCGTTGGGGGAGGGGAGACAGAAGCATTTTATTCGAAACTTCACAGGAGTACTCCTATCAATAAATGAGTAGATATGTGTTTCAGGTTTTTTCAGAATTCTACCCTTATAAGGGGGAAATGGGGTGGCAAAGTCTGAAAATCAACATGAGTATCGTTTGTATGGTTTATCGGGTCGCTGATTACAAAAACAATAACGATTTTAAAATCCTTCATGGCGGACGTGAAATACCATCATCCCCTATTGGGGGTTCGGTAGGGTTGAAATGTCTAAATATCAATATGGGTGTCGTTTTTATGGTGTTTGGGGACGTTAATTACGAAAATGGCATCGTTTTTTAAATCAAATATAGTAGACATGAAATTTTTTGAAAGAATGGGCCAAATTGCAATTAAAGTTTCACGGTGTATACTTAAATATACTCTACATACATATACTATATTTTACTCTATAATTAAAATTCTTTTTTTTCACACCCGCCCTTTATTCTTAATTTTTTGTGCAACAAAGTATATTTGAATTGATTGCCTTCAATCAGATTCGTAGTTTCGGAGCAAATCGGCTGTAACAGACGTACACAAATTGAGGGTTCCTTTTTTTTTCTTTTGAAGTATGGGCGCAGAATTAATATAGTACGTATGAATTGAGACCCGCGTTATCCTAATAGGTTATAAAATTTGTAATCTCGATCATTACTCGGCGGCGCGGTGGTGGCGGCGGTGTAAAACTTTCTGTATTAGTACAATACCACAGAATAATTAATAGTAGACATTAGTACTGTTCAAAGTTTTGCGCTTAGGTGGTTGTCTGCAGTAGTTTATTAAAATGCGAGTATGGTAGTACGTGTAGAGTACGTGTATGGTACGTGTAGGGTACGTGTAGGGTACGTTTAGGGTACGTGTATGGTACGTGTAAAATACGTGTAGGGTACGTGTAGGGTACGTTTAGTACGTTAGGGTACATGTGGGGTACGTGTAGGGTAGGTGTAGGGTACGTGTAAAATACGTGTAGGGTACGCGTAAGGTACGTGCAGGGTACTTGTAAGATACGTGTATGGTACGTGTATGGTACGTGTAGGGTACGTTTAGGGTACGTGTGGGGTACGTGTAGTGTATTTTGCCTTAGTTCGATCGTCACGGGCAAAAACTATTTCCACGCGGACGAAGTCGCGGGCAACAGCTAGTTTGACATATTATGTTTGGCATTCCGAAGTATCATTTTTCCGAAAACGTATTTGTCAGCTATATTAAACAACCTAATTACTTAAAAAAGGTAAAAAATTAAAAATGCTTTATTTACAAAAATCCTTACAAGTACAGTGTCGAGGCTTCCCAGTAAGTAGTCATAGACACTTGTGATGGGAATGCCACGCTCTTCCAACATTATATATTACTAAAACCAGGATTTAGTCTAAATGAATATACATTATGGTTATGCCTAATACTACATAGTTAATGAGGAGACCAGACAGGTTAGTGAAGGTGTGAGGTCAACGCGGTTTGGTGTGCGAGAGTACGTGTGTTTGTATGTGATAAGGTAGATGTATAGATAGATGTTGATTTGTGTAAGGTACTTATGTAAGTGTAGGTAACATTTCATAACTCCGAATATTTTTTACCCGAATTTTATAGGCCGAAAACGTTTCACAGAATTTTTAGCTCCCATTTGTATTATTTTCCAGAACATCATAATCCTATAAATACAGTAACCAGAAGTATCATTTCTCAGAATAACTATAACCATATTCTTAAAACAACATTTTTTTGTTTGCTGTATCATTCCATATATTTTAATTTTCCATAAGTTTTAATAACCGAAGTTACTATTTCCATAAGTTTACATGTCAAAATCATGTTTTCATGTCATTAACTAATGCTCATAATCAGGGCGGGTGCGAGCGTAGCGAGCACGGGAGTTCGGGGCACCCCAACTTTAGGTTAGAAGGGGATGGCGGAGGGAGCCAGGCGAGCACCCATGCCTGCTTGCAGGCATGCAATATTACTAGGTATTTCTAGTTATAACTAAGGCATTTAGTAAAACTAGTTCTAACTAGGGAAAACGCGTTCTATTTAAAAACTGGTTTTAACTGTAACATAATGCATCCCTGCATGCTTGCATGCTTGCTTGCCTGCATGCATGCTTGGGTAAAATAATTATGTGGAATTCTGAATTATCTGGAAAAAGTTTCTTCGGAGATCCATCTTTGTGGTAAATCAAAACAAAGGTCAATTAAATAAAAAATGAAACAAACATCTGGGAAATAATAATATGGGAAAAATAATTTCGGTAAATAATTAATTGGGAAGGTGAACAAAATGCAAATAGTTTTCGGTATAATAATAATCGGTTTTAAAAAATACGGACAAAAGATAGGTAACCATTATATCATTATAATACTCGAAAAGCATAAAACGGAGAAAAGAAAATCCGCCTTGTAATATAATGGTAAATCGAAGTATCTATAGGACAAGTAATAAAATGTTTAATGTTGTACGGTTTGCTAACCGCACATTGTGCATTATTAGCATTTTATATTATTTTGTAATTTCATTACGTAGCAATTTAATTAGTTCACGTGTTGACGTCGCGCTGCGTGCAACTCTGTATCATTTTTATCAATAAATCAAATTATTTTGGACTTCAAGTCGTCTTATCAATTTATCATCATCAAGTTAAGCATTAAAAAGGTATACGGGGATCAAGACCGTACATCTTTTTTGGTCCTTCGAGTGTCTCTGTGATTTGAGTGTTCAGTGTGATAGTGTGCAGTAGCGAATCGGTTCGGTTGGCCTCCCACAAGCGGGTCTCACCAATCGGATTGAGAAGGCGCATATACTGTGCGTAAGTCACGTGGCACCAAACACAGAGGTGACCAGCATCATCAAGACATCAAGCTATCGAATCATCAAGTTATCAAGAAACTTATTGGTTAACCAAACAACAATTTTATCAAGCAAGTAATATCACGTATTTGACATCATGGAACCTATCGTCGATAGACAACAAGAACTCTATGAGAAAATCAAGAGGATTAATATCAATTTCTCTAAGGATGGAGCCCGCAGAGAAAAACCGGAACATATCAAGAAGTGTTTAGAGAACCTAGAACGTCACTGGGTCGAGTTTGAGCAAAACAATGAAGCATTACAAACGGATCAAAATAAAAGTAATGATTATTTTAAATACGACTTCTACGCATCAGTGCATCAATTTTATTTATCAACAAAGTTGATGATATCTTCTTATCCAGCAAAAGGAAAGCCACAAGAACAAAATCAGCAAGAAGACACCGGTGATGAGGAAGAGAGTGACAACGAACGTGCTAAATCGCCCGTGATTTCCCCTAAGCCAGAGCAAGGTACGGCTAGCAAAACAGATGAACTTCTCAAAAAGCAATCAAGCAATTTCAGGGCTTTTGCAAGAACAGTCACAAATATTGATCTATCTCAATTAAATGCAAAATGGGAGCTAGAGGATGCTTTGAAGAACTTGGAGTCACGCTGGAAGATTGTAGATTCTACGCACTGGGAGTTGGATAATGTGCTAGAAGGAGGTACTAACTCAATATACGAAAAAGCATTTACAACGCATGAGCGCACCTATAATCAAGTTAAAAAAGAAATTAATAGCAAGCTGTGGTCGATTTCTCACCGTGAAACCTTCACACCAAGAATCGACGTGCCCGTATTCAACGGTACTTATCAAACTTGGGTATCATTCAAAGATTTATTCTGCGAAGCGATACACAACAACCCATCAATGTCAGGCGCTCAAAAGATGCAGTTTCTCAAAAGCAAGATGAGAGGGGAGGCGGAGCGTCTGATACAGCATTTATCAATCAGCACGGAAAATTATAACACCTGCTGGGAAATCCTAAATAATCGCTACAATAACAAGAAACTCATATTTAATTCACACATCAATACTATTTTAGAATTGCCAAATTCAAAGCAACAATCAGTGAGTCATATAAAGAAAATTCACGATACAGCAAATGAGTGTTTAAATGCCGTCAAGAACCTTGGTGTCGACACAAGCACTTGGGACCCACTCATTGTGCATCTTTTATCATTAAAATTAGACCCCCAGACGTACAATGATTACATGGATTTCGTGCCAAAAAAGAGAGATCTACCAGCTTTGAAGGATTTTTTAGAGTTCCTAGAAAGTAAATTTACAACGTTAGAATCATCGCGCCGTAAACAAGACGGAGCGCAGCCACAAACATCATCATCATACATCAGCAAGCCCTCGTCATCATCATCGTCAGGAACATATTATCAAAACACAAACTACAATAAATTCAAACGCCCACCATTCGCCAATCACGTGGCTACTCGACAATCGAACAGCAAGATGCATCAAATTACATGCGCAATATGTGGCGGCGATCACGGAATTTATTTTTGCAAGGAATTTTTAGACATGAGTCCGCTAGTAAAGCAAAAGACAATTACAAGACTCAATTACTGTAATAATTGTCTTTATGATCACCAAGGTAAAGCATGTTTTTCTACAAAAAGGTGTCGTGAATGCAATGAAAAACATAACACCATTTTACACGACACATTTAAAAAGCTAATAAATCATAAAACACCGACCAACGTTACGCAACCAGCTGCAACGAACTCGGAACGACAGCGTCAAGCAAGCAATAATTTACACGCGTCACAAACAAACAATGTACCAGAAATATTATTATCAACAGCAATCATAAAAGTACAAGCTATGGATGGCACTTATTATGAAATGCGAGCCCTGATCGACCAAGGATCGCAACTATCACTGATAACAGAAAGGGCTGCACAAATATTATCATTACCTAGACAAAAATGTAAGGGTATTGTTTCAGGAGTTGGTATCAAGGAGAGCAATAGCAAGGGTCAGATCAATATAAACTGTAAATCAAGCGATGAAAGTTACGCATTTAGTACGACTGTATTGGTGATGAAACAACTAGTCAGAAACTTGCCAAACTGCACATTTGAGAGACCATCATGGGATTATTTAGAGCACATCAAGCTAGCAGATCCTGGTTTCTATATCAGCCGCCCAGTAGATATATTATTTGGTGCGGAAATCTACTCCAATATCATGCTGGAAGGCATCTGTAGATCGGACCAAGCAAACCCCATCGCTCAACAGACGCGCTTGGGATGGATTTTATGCGGCAGTGTAAACACGTCCTTACAATGCAATGTCGTCATAAATAATTACGACCAACTGGAAAAGTTCTGGGAAGTCGAAGACCTTTCAGAAGAGACAACCCTATCAACAGAAGATTTAGAATGCGTGAAGTTTTATCAAGAAACAACAAAGAGGCTGGACGATGGCAAATACGAGGTTCGCCTGCCCATGAAACATAATTTTGAAGAAGAGTTGGGATTATCAAAACCAAAAGCTATCGCCCAATTTCTACAAATAGAAAGAAAGTTTGAAAAGCAAGAAAAGATCGCAACAGAATATAAACGTTTCATAAGCGAGTACATAGAACTACGTCACATGACGCCATCGGCCAGTAACATGAACCGACAGTGCTACTTGCCGCACCACTGTGTACTACGCGAGTCAACGACCACTGCCTTGAGAGTTGTTTTTAATGCAAAAAGCCAAACATCATCAGGAAAGAGCTTAAACGACCTTATGGCCAGAGGCCCAAATTTACAGCATGACTTGCAATCGTTGATCTTAAAGTGGAGGCAATACAAGATAGCTTTTACTGCAGACATCGAGAAGATGTTTCGCCAAATATGGGTAAATGAAGATGACCAGCACTTGCAGAAGATAATTTGGCGACATACAAAAACAGAACCATTACAAGAGTACCAGCTAGCCACAGTGACGTACGGCACCAAGGCCGCCCCATTTTTGGCAATGATGACGCTGAAACAACTTGCCAAAGATGAGAGAGAGCATTATCAAGGAAGTAGCGCACCAACAGTCCTAGAAGAATCGTTTTTTATGGACGATTTGCTTCACGGATGCCATACTCTATCGGAAGCAAAACAGCTTAAGCAAGATCTAATCAAGTTATTACGATCAGGAGGTTATAACTTGAGAAAATGGGCGTCGAATGATCTATCATTAGTTGAAGAGGGCACAGAGCAAAGAAATCAAGATATTAACTACGAATTTAAACAATCAGAATCAACAAAAACCATGGGCTTGCGCTGGTCGCCTACGCAAGATCATTTTACATTTGAATCAAAAATAAGCCAAGATCAAGCTAAAATAACCAAAAGAACTTTACTCTCAGAAATATCAAAAATCTTCGACCCGCTCGGATGGCTTACACCTACAACTACAAAACTAAAACTCCTATTTCAACAAGTCTGGAAAACTGACCTAAAATGGGATGAAGAACTGCCGAAAGAAATGCTAGCCGAATGGATAAAGATAAAAGCCGATATCATAAACATAAACAATATAAACATACCGCGGTGGCTCTATACCGATCAAGGAACGAGTGTAGAGTTACACGGCTATTGTGACGCATCAACGAAGGCATATGCATGCGTAATATATTGCAAAGTGAACACAGAGCCGACAAAAGTTGTATTGGTTATTGCCAAATCACGTGTTGCCTCTCAGAGGAAAAACTACACATTGCCAAGATTAGAACTCTGTGGAGCAGAGCTGCTATCAAGAGTAATGAGCAAGACACAACAGTGTCTGTCCGCATATAATCCACAAGTTTTCGGATGGACTGACTCGACAGCAGTTCTCGGCTGGATACAGGGTGATCCAAGCAAGTGGAAGCCCTTCGTAGCCAACAGAGTAAAAAAGATCACGAACATCATGAGCCCACAGTGCTGGAGATATGTCAAGTCAGCTGACAACCCAGCTGATTGCGCTAGCAGGGGAATCCAAGCGTCGCAACTACTAGAACATCCACTGTGGTGGAATGGCCCAGTCTGGCTTTCAACCTATGAAGATAAAAAACAGGATGAGATGGTAAAATATGAAACAGAAGACGAAATCAAGAAAACAAAGCAAGTCAATGTTATCACGCAGCATGATAACGATGATAACAAAATTATCAAGCAACTGATCACGAAGCACAGCTCTTTTAAAAAGATTGTTCGTATAGTAGCATGGGTACGACGATTTATCACAAAAAAGCAAGAAAGAGAAAAAGCAAGCTATCTAACAGTGCAAGAGAAAGAAAAAGCAAGACAAAGCATAATAAAGCAAATACAACAGAAAGAGTATGCAGAAGAAATAAGCAATATAAAAGACAGAAAAAAGCTAAATACAAAAAGCAAGATTTTGAATCTAAACCCGTTTTTGGATGAAAACGGTGTTCTTCGCGTGGGCGGAAGGCTGCGAAACGCAAACATAAGCAAAGAAATGAAAAATCCAATAATACTTCCCCATGCCGGCCGTCTGACAGAACTTATGATCGATCAAGCACATGATCTGACGTTCCACGGCGGCACACGATTGACACTTTCATATCTCAGGCGAAAGTACTGGATAGTGGGAGGAAACAGGGCAGTGAAAAAACACCTAAGATCTTGTGTCACATGCCGAAGAAACAAACCAACAAAGCATGATCAAATCATGGGGGACCTACCTGCAGCAAGAACGAACCCCTCAAGGCCTTTCTATCACACCGGCGTGGACTTCACAGGCCACGTGGAAGTCAAAACTAACAAAGGGCGCGGTGTGAAAACAACCAAGGGATATATTGCAGTATTTCTGTGCATGGCTACCAAGGCAGTTCACCTTGAGCTGGTGTCTGACATGAGCTCATCAGCTTTCCTGGCCGCATTGAGACGATTATCATCAAGACCGTACATCTTTTTCATCTTTCAAGACGAGGTACACCTCGACACATCTACAGCGACAATGGGACAAATTTTGTCGGTGCCAACAACATTCTGCAGCAAGAAATGATCGATCTAAATCAAGTACTAGATCCCAACTTTCACAGCGAACTCTCGGACATGGAAATAGAGTGGCATTTCCAGGCTCCATCGTGGCCAAGTGCGGGAGGGCTCTGGGAAGCAGCTGTGAAAAGCGTAAAGTACCATCTGCGCAGAGTACTAGGGGAGCAAAAGTTGACGTATGAAGAGTTCTCTACGTTGCTATCACAGTTAGAAGCATGTCTAAACTCGCGCCCCCTATGTGCAATATCAGAAGATCCCGACGATTTAAATTATTTGACACCATCTCATTTCCTAGCAAGTGGACCTATACTCACTATTGTTGAAACTGAAAGAGATCACAGAACAAGGTGGACATACTATACTCACTATTGTTGAAACTGAAAGAGATCACAGAACAAGGTGGACATTAACACAAAAAATATTTAATGATATTTGGCAGAGATGGAAGGTGGAATACCTAGCACAGTTATCAGCAAGATCGAAGTGGAAATCATCAAAAGACAATATCAAGCTCAACGACGTCGTTCTTATCCACGACACTAACCTTCCAGCCGGAAAGTGGTCAATGGGCCGAGTCGTCGAGTTGCATCCTGGCAAAGATGGCTTCGTCAGAGTAGTAACGCTCAAAACAAAAACTGGTCTAATCAAGCGACCTATTGTGAAATTATCAGTACTGCCAGTTGGTAACCAAACGACGCAAGCGACAAGTAAAGTTGAGCAGGTCTCGGCGGTGACGTCATCCGATGACGAACATGATACTCGTCCGCGACGCAGACCTTACAAAACTAAACAAAATCGATCAAGCCTTGTAACAATAACTATGGCTATCATGTATTATTTCACATTAATAACATCATGTTTTTGTCAAAATGTGACCCCATTGAACGATAATCAAGGCCTTTATTTTGACAAGATTTCGAACATACATCTGATACGAGACGAATGGAAGATCGTCGTCTATTACGACATGTATCCTTACTGGGATGGAACAGAAGCATATATCAAATATTCAGAACATATAAGGTCAACTTGTACAAAATTACAACAACGAATACATTGTGACATCATAATAATGCAACTTGATCACATGTTCCACGAACTGCAGTACTACAACGAGATATTACTACACAAACAATCAAGCGCCAGACGAAAGCGCGGTCTTATCAACGGTGTAGGTAGTATAGCAAGAAGCCTATTCGGAGTACTGGACGACGAGTTCGCTGAACAATATAAGCAAGACATTATACTAATTAACAAGAATGAGAAACACCTGGCACAACTTTGGAAAAACCAGACGTCTATTATTGAAGTTCAATACAATCTACTGAAAAGGACGAAGGAAAACATAGAAACACAGCATAAAAAATTCAACCAGCATATTTTAGCAATGGAACAAGCCAACAAAGAGCAACAAACAGAAATAAATGATATAGAAAATGTAGACGAATTTATACTATCATCAATTTCAGCACATAATATGATAGAAAGCTTGCGAGAGACTCAAAATGCACTATTGGACATTATAACAAACATTTACAACGGGAAATTCAATGTTCATCTCATTACCCCGCAGCAACTGCAAAATGAACTGAATTTAATATCAGCACAACTGAAGAAAGAATTAGCTCTGCCAGTAAACAACATTCAATCAGAATTACAAAATATCTATCATCTTTTAAAAATAAGAGCAAAAATGACTGATAAATACTTAATCATGGAGATAAAGATACCGTTAATAAGCAGAGATAACTATGATTTATATCATATACTGACAATTCCGAAACAAGTCGGACATGACATGGTCACCCTACTTCCTATAGCAGAATACATAGGTATGAACATACAGAAGGACTCATACTTACCGATTTCGCTTGATGAATTGCAGCACTGCATATCACACGACATATCAACATACATGTGTTATCTCCGGTCACCGATTTACAAGATGAAATCAGACGCAGATCTATGTATCAAAAATGAAAACAATCAATGTCGAAGCAAGATCGATACATGCAACAGCAAATGGTTAAATCTTAACTATATTAATACTTACTTCACGTTTTGTTGTAACACATGCAAGGCGAGAGCTATATGCGGAGAGCAAATCACAGCTATACAACTGGAGCATGCCAATATTGTGAACTTGGGAGAAAACTGCGTCATCAAAACAGAGAACTTTACAGTTTATGGGCATAAAGAGTCGATAAGTTCGTTGAAACTGAGCCCTGAAATCAAGAAATTGGAGATACCACAGATTAACAAAATTATCAATATATCATTCGAGCCAATCAAAGACACGTCTTCAGTGAATGAGGCGGAAGTGAAGCAGCAGCAGCTCATGATCGATTTGGAACAAAAGATAAAAAATATGAAAGAAACCGACCCTACAATAGAGAGTATATCAATACACGATATTCATCATTATTCATTGATCTATGTGATTATTATCGCTGTCATCTTAATAGCGATTGCGATCATGTGCAGAAAAAGAATTTGTTGTTGCAAAAAAGTAACAGATTCTTCAGATACTGAACAAGAAACAGTAGAAGAAGTACCGGTTCCTTCCCACCGTCGTCGGCCGGCAGCTACGTCACGAACGCCGACAATCAGTTATGACGTAGAATTAGCAGCGAAATCAAGAACCAACGTGCAGAAAATTCATAAAGGAACGTCCCCGATCAGCAAGTTTCACCTACGGGAAAATTCAGTGTAGTGCAGTGTGAAATTTATAAGATTTAAATTTTTAAGATGTTTTTGATCTTTAGATTTCTCTCGCCCCGGAGCATGTACGGTTTGCTAACCGCACATTGTGCATTATTAGCATTTTATATTATTTTGTAATTTCATTACGTAGCAATTTAATTAGTTCACGTGTTGACGTCGCGCTGCGTGCAACTCTGTATCATTTTTATCAATAAATCAAATTATTTTGGACTTCAAGTCGTCTTATCAATTTATCATCATCAAGTTAAGCATTAAAAAGGTATACGGGGATCAAGACCGTACATCTTTTTTGTTCGTCTTATCAATTTATCATCATCAAGTTAAGCATTAAAAAGGTATACGGGGATCAAGACCGTACAAATGTTATGACGGATTTTCGGTATACCGGTAAATAGTTTAGCGGAAATTTGAAACAACGGTGAACAAGTAAAAAGGTCAATCAAAACGCGGAAAGTTAATACAAATGCAAACATAATTTCGGATTATAAAAAAAAGTCTAACTAAAAAATGACAAAATGTTAGCGGAAAAACAATATTCGGAAAAAAAAAATCGGAAATAACGGAACAACACGCGATAAATTTTTGGGCGCGCAGCGCAGAGCGATTTAGGCCGCGTTCCGATTTGCGCTGACATCACTTTGAGTACCCAAAACCGCGTACCGAATCATCGTCATTGGGATTACGGCAGCCATTGTGACGTCACGGATTGCGTCATGACCGCCGCCATCTTCCGCTAACGGCGCCCATGCTCCAGAGCGAAATTCACGTAAGCGTAATGTCAAATTCGACTTTGACATATTGTTTATTTATTTTTAAAAGTTAAATGTTTAATGTTTAAATGTAAAATTAACGTGTCTTATATTTATTTGGTTAAACAAAATTAAAAACACGTTATTTAATTATGAAATGGCGATAAATTACTGAAATATTTTAAATCAATCAGTTTTGTAGGTTAGCGTTGCCAGATGTTCGATAGTAAAAGTATCGAGTAGGTTATGTATATATTACGATAGTTTTGACTCAAGCACATACATACATAAGATAATATCATAGGCAATCTGATAAAATATAAATATAAATATCAAACATTCTTTTTTGTATTTTTTTAATTTCAAGTGCCTATTCACATCTCTATTTTTAAAAATTCGCATACCTTTTCTTAGTTTGGGTACTAGCCATGCGAAAAGTGCTGTTTTCACAGCTGTACGATACTTTTTTAATACGTATAATAATTTAGAATTTTTAGAATTTTGCCAGTTTTGGTACGGTAATCAACATCTGGCAAGACTGAGTTATAAGCAGTTCCGTTTTGATTTCGCTCATGAGCCGTATTCAGTACTTTGAGCCGTGAAATCTAATTCGGAATACACCCTTGACATGGGCACATTCCGAATCAGACTTTCAGCGCTGTCAGCGATCAGAAAAGTAAAAAACGTACGAGTTTTGACAGCTGACAGTAATTCGGAACGCGATTACGAGTGCTTTAATCGATTTCAGCGCGTCTCGGAACGCAGGGAACGATGAGGTACATACAGCTTAAACTAGTGATGGGATGATAAGTACTTATGACATGCCCTGCGTTCCGAAACGCGCTGAAAAAGATTAAAGCAACGAATTACTGTCAGCAGGCAAAACTCACACTTTTTTTGTTTTTCTGATCGCTGACAGCGCTGAAAGTCTGATTCGGAATGCGCGCATGAGTGCATGGTTTTCTGATCGCTGACAGCGCTGAAAGTCTGATTCGGAATGCGCGCATGAGTGCATGGTTTTCTGATCGCTGACAGCGCTGAAAGTCTGATTCGGAATGCGCCGCCGTATGAATGATTATTATAAAGCCCAAGTCACACAGAGCCACAGAGCTTTGTTTAATTTAGTTAATAATCTCTTTTTCGTTACACTTTCCCCTTCTAATAAGGGTTGTTCAATAACATCCTGTAAGATTAAGTTTTAGTTGTTTCTATTTGCCTGTTGAACTGTCCCAATCCCTGTTCCCCTATCCACTTCCACTCTCACTCCCGTTTTAAGATCCGCTACTTACACGCTTTCGGCGTCTTCCACTTTTGCTACTTGCTAACATTCTCTTACGTTATATCGTTAGTCTTTTCTTAATTATGTAAGTCGGTAGAGGTACACACACTATGTTTGCATTTATATGAAAAATATATACTATACCTTTTCCGGTTTTCTTTTCCTTGACAATGATGAAGGTTGTTGTGGTATATTTTTATCCTGTAAAGCACAAATTAATGTATATCACATATTTCAAAAGTTTAAACTAGAACACTATTACACATCAAAGCTGTTCACTAACCTCATCATCTTTGTTATTTGATTTTAGTATGTCAATAGTGGGGTATGCCGTTTTTTTCAATAATCTCAATTTTTTCCCTTCAATGAAACTGGTATTTTCAAAATGTATGGAACAAATATTGCTATATTTAGTCGGGAACCAGTCTTTTCGCCCAGTGGCCGCGATCCATTTTTCTTTTACAATTGGATCATGTGGGAAACTAAAAATGAATTACACACAAATAAATTATTGTATTCATATTAAAAGTATAAACAATAGTGCAAAGTAAACAAACACAAAACAGTAAACGAACTCGTTACATACATGAATCCTAAAAACATTACTCTTTTTCTCCAAACCTGTCGTCTATAATTAGGACGTGAGCCAGGTCCAGGTGGCATTTTATGGTGGTTAATATCATTCGTCTGCCCATTATCGATTTCGAGTAAAATCGATTATTACATTATAGAACGAACAACACTAGTCGCAAAATTTGACAGACGAATGATAAATTGCCTGTACCACAAAATCGAAGAAATGTGCGACAGTTTCGCTTGTTTTGATATTCATCGTGTTTTAACACACGTCGTCAGATCAAATACTCAGAACAAACACGGCAATGTAATGTTGATATAGTTTTAGTATAAGTTAACCTCTAGTAACGAGTATATTCTTGGAAAAACTGCTTGGAATACTAAAAAAATATGTATAAAATGAATTTAAATGCACAATATAAATTTAAAATAACTTACTTGTGATAGGAAATATGTCCTTGTCTTTGGGCACTCGAAGGTTTTGGGTTACGACAGTTCATTACCACGCAACGAGGCATTTTTTTATTTTATGCGGACGTCTGAACACTACGACAGCCGCGCGCAGACTAAATAAGCGGCGGCCAACTATGTTATGTGGCCAACTACGACCGCTCGTCGGAGTTCTGGTGGAGTTTTGGCACGCGACGCGAGGTAGATACATTTGCGTCATCTGTGTGCGCAAGCCTCGTGGAAATGCAATTCGTTTTTAACCGACTTCAAAAAAGGAGGAGGTTCTCAATTCGTGTATTTTTTTTATTTTTTTTATGTATGTTATTAGATATTATCTCCGCCAATTGTTAACCGATTTTAATAATTCTTTTTTCATTCGATAGGATTTACTCTCGAGGTGGTCCCATATTAATTTCGTCAAGATCTGATGGTGGAACATGAGGTAAAACTTGGAAATTCCTCAACGGAATGTAGCATTCGCGTCGTTATTCGTCTATTCTTTTAGTCATATCTCAGTCAGTTTTCAACCGATTTTGATGATTCGTTTTTCATTCGATAGAACGTGCTTTAGGGATAGATCCATACCAATTTTGTTAAAATCTGATGATGAAATAAGAGATAAAAGCGGAAACTCCTCAACCAGTGATAGCAATATGCATCGCGCGCGATACCGTTTGTGGTGGAATGTTGCTAGGCAACGAAATAAATTTGTTTTGTCAGTTTGCTGAAAATCTACGTTTCCGTTGTTCCATATAAAATTATATTATTCGATTTTATCACATTTTTTGGCGACCGTGACAGGACAAGAACCTGCAATCTTCGGATATTGTATTGGATATCACAAATAATTTAGCTTCTATGGCCGAGTGGTCGAGTATTTTACTCTCTTTACGGAGGTTTCGGGTTCGAATCCCGGTTAAGACACTCTTAAACGAAAATGTCCTTGTGAGACTTTTTTCAGTTTAGTTGGAACATTGCTGCTTGAATCACCTGATTGTCTGAAAAGAAAGATGATTCCGTGATTCGGAAGGCACGTTAGGCCATGTGTCTCGGCTCTAAAATCTACAGAAGGCGTCGTTACTCGTGCTAAGTCAGTGGGTTTTGACAAGGGCCCGGTACTATATTAACTGTGTGACCAGGGTATGTGAGGTTGGTTGTCGACCTTACAAACCACAATATGAAGAAAAAGAAGAAGCCAGCCTACGTTCACTATCTGTATGTAATCAGCTAACGACAGACTTTCAAGATACCATCTCAAACCTGAAACTCCTTACGAATAGCCCAAGTATCGGGGTAAACTATAAGCTTATTAAGAGGGAAGAATAGTACGTGCTCGTCTATACAAAAAGAGAAAAAGTTTTTCCACTTCTAAATATTTTCCAATCTCCATGATTTTTTAGTATGTTATTGACACAGTGAATGACTAGGTTTATAGCTTTTTCTTTTTACAAAATTCGCTATAGATTCAAACTTATATAGGCACCTCAAGTAACGTAATTTTTATGATTAAAACTGTGTCGAATTAAGCCGTTTGTTGAACAAAAACAATGGTTTTTTTTTTAAAACCAAACCTATGAACCTAGAATATATTATGCTGAAACGATCGACATCAAAATAAAAGTGATTTGTTGAAATTTAGTTATTGGAAACCGTTTTCTCCCGAAATGGGAATTTCATCAAGAAAAGTACCTATTGTCAGTCGCGAGCTGCAACGCTCTCGCTCTCTCTCTCTCCCGGGGGCATGAGCGCACGCACGAGCTATAGCAAATGTTTTCCTAAATACCTATTTCGTTAGGATCGCGAAGCTATTCCTTCCTCTTAGCATTGTCAGTTTAGTGGCCAGTTGGACTACTAAATGACCTCTTACTTCGTAGCCTCTTACCCAGTTTAACTTATGTTATTTTCGAAACAATCATTATAATAAACAATTAAACGCACTTGCAAAGCACGAAAGACTCAGTCTAAACTAAGCAAATACCAAAAATATAACATCTTTGTACTGAAACTGTTAAATAACAAAACCTAGCTTTGCATAATGAAGAAAAATAATAGGAAATGTGTCGAGGTTAGGATTAATTACTTACATAAAATATATTTAATGAAACACTGAAAATCATAAAATAAAAATAATTTTAACAAAAAAATAGAAACCTCCTTCAAATTACCTTATATAGTTATCTCCACTAAAAAGTAACAAATAAAATAACATTCCAGATGGAACATGAAAAAAAATATTGCCAATATCCTCAATTAAGTAGATAGGTAGTGTATAAAGTAAATATTTAGAATTTTGTACTTCCTTTTGGAGTCGGTGCCAGCCAAAAAATCGTCGATTAGTCGTGGGCAATTGTTTTAAGTCGTCGTCAATAAAATTCTTTGATAGTCTATGATATAAATGTTTTGTTGTGCTGCGCGGGATGCAATGCCGCACCCGACCAAACGCAGGGACACAGATAATATAAAGGGATAACGACACGAGCGGCTAAGAAAGTCCGGGTAGGTTTCATTCGATAAATAATTAATACTCGTAGTTTCGTCTACAATTTTTGGCTGGCACCGACTCCAAAAGGAAGTACAAAATTCTAAATATTTACTTTATACACTACCTATCTACTTAATTGAGGATATTGGCAATATTTTTTTCATGTTCCATCTGAAATGTTATTTTATTTGTTACTTTTTAGTGGTGATAACCATATAAGGTAATTTGAAGGAGGTTTCTATTTTTTGTTAAAATTATTTTTATGTTTTAATTTTCCCAGGATTATGTCAAGTGACAGTAATAACTCCATTTAAGATTATTAAATAAAATTAAATCGACAACACCTGTCTGTCTGTCTGCCAGTCACAAAGCATTATCACTTAAACTCTAGATCCTTGACAAAACAATATACTTACAAATCGGATTAACAAACAAACAGACGACCGGTAAATAGTTTGTTATACTTATAATAATATAACCACTCGACTATTATAAGTGTCAAATTCTCGAACCGTTATAAACCTTGTAGTGCAGTCGCTCAGTGAAGTTTTATTTGAAATTTTAGGAACCGATTCTTGTGGTATTGTACCGAGTTTTGTGATTCTATCTTTACAATTGAGTAGGTAGTTAGATACGCGTATGATTCTAATTAAAATAAAAACAAAACTCAAAAATATATTTAAAAGTTAAGTTTTTTGAAAGTGAAAAAATTGTGGAATAACTTTACATATATTACTATATTACCATATACAGACAAGGTTAATTAAAAACGTTAAGTAATCATTCGAATTAATTCCCTCTGCCTACTACAGTGCAGATCCGAGTTAAGTAATACATTATATTTCATTATATTCGAGTTTTACAATAAATGCTGTGGTAAATGCAAATTATAAACAAAGTTACTTGATTCAAAATGGTTGATCTTCACGTAAGGTAACAGGTAAGTTTGTTTAATTATCAAAAATGTTTTAAAGACGAAGTATCGGTATCTACATTTTCTAAACAATTTCAATCTTATCGACTGCACTACTTTGCTCCAAGTGTCAAATGTTTAAGCCGTTATAATACCAAACCTAAGCCAATTTAGTGAACGCAACAAGAAAAAAATCCATACAGATCATTGTGTCCTTAAACCAGCTTATTCTGACCTTTATAACAATCTTAAAACCTTCGCGATAGAGATCACGTTTGGACAAACTAAGAGCAATACAAAAATGGTTATTTTTTGTGACTTGGCCGAACCTATATCATTGAATCTCTTTGTTGCATCCACACAATACTAAATGCACTCATGATCTTTCAACATTGTCATCTATACTAAGTACTTGCTATTGCAATTTTATTTTGCCGCTACAAATTGCCGTTTTCTTTGATTTTAGAATGGGATTATGTTTTTGTAGTAGTTTAACTAAGTTTGTTCTGTGGCAAATAATTGAAATTTTGACTTGTACGATTTGTGTGAAGGGGCTGTCGGTGTGACGAATCGGAGGGCGAAGTAATCACTTCATCAGTGTGGTTAGAGAAAGTTGTCAAAGAACATCACTTACTATGGTGACAAGTTTGAGATTGAAAACTAAAATAAGTTAAGCATAATATTATTATTTTGGTATATGCGTGACATAAAATCACGAAGTGATTAAGAATTTGATTATTGGCTTAGTCGGGCTGACACGATGTTTTATTTTTATTGTGACGCCATTTTTTCAGTCGTTGTGTTTGCTCCAATGCTCCGTCTTATTTATCTTCGTGTGGGTTGTAAGGTCGACAACCGACCTCACAAAACCTGGTGGCCTGGTGCCAAAAGCCACTGGCATGGCTCGTGTGTTTAACGTGCCTTCCAAAGCACGAAATCATCTTTATTTTGAGACAATAAAGTGATTCAGTCTGCAATGTTCTAACCAAGCTAGGGTAGGTCTTACAAATGTTTATTATTTTCTATAAGAGCGTGTAAAATTAAACGATAGGCCTTCAAAGTATCTTCTCAAGGGATCGTCGCCCTATCTGTAAACTTTAAATATGTCTGAAGTATCTATGTTTAAAAGCTTCAATATCTTTTAATTTCTTTATTTTCTTTCAGCATTTATCTATCTTTCGTTAGCACGAACAAACTGTTGGACACAAATCGTTCAACGCTTTTCAATAGGTATTATTATCGTAAGTAATACTGAAGCGTAGATTTCACTTCAGTCGTCCGAGTTTCCTAGAACAAACAACCTGAATCTATTCAAAATGGAAGGCTTGGTACGTGGACTGAGGCCCCATAGTAGAGATGGGCAAGTATAATTTGCTATACGAATTAATCGTTTGTTAATTAAACTATGTCGAATACTAATTATCCTTCGAAGGAATCGAATATCATATCATAGGTTCCATTACAATGTGTATTTTGTTTTGTTTTAATGATAACAAATTTAGGGGTTCCCATTGGTTAACATCATTTTGTTTCTCAAACAAGAACTGCTTCTCAGAATGTTAAATATTATCTTTATTCAACTAGTTCAGTAGGTTTGACTTCGAATGATAATTATTAAAAAATCTTTTTGAATAAGTATAAAAAAGTATGAGGTGATGAGTAAATTTAGGTAGTGTATTAAGTAAATATTTAGAATTTTGTACTTCCTTTTGGAGTCGGTGCCAGCCAAAAAATCGTCGATTAGTCGTGGGCAACTGTTTTAAGTCGTCGTCATCGTTAAGTCAGTACATATTTCTATATGACTATCAATAAAATTCTTTGATAGTCTATGATATAATGTTTTGTTGTGCTGCGCGGGATGCAATGCCGCACCCGACCAAGCGCAGGGACAATGACAGGAGCGACTACCAAAAAAGTCTGGGTAGGTTTCATCCGATAAATTAATACTCGTAGTTTCGACGTCTACAATTTTTGGCTGGAACCGTCTCCAAAAGGAAGTACAAAATTCTAAATATTTACTTAATACACTACCTATCTACTTAATTGAGGATATTGGCAATATTTTTTTTCATGTTCCATCTGGAATGTTATTTTATTTGTTACTTTTTAGTGGAGATAACTATATAAGGTAATTTGAAGGAGGTTTCTATTTTTTTGTTAAAATTATTTTGTTGTTGTTGTTTTTTCAATTTATGCAATTCGTTTTGTAACTGACAGGTTTTTTTTTATGGCACTAGTATGACTTTGAGCCAGTGTCAAGTTTTTATTAAGTATGTGAAAAATGTAGAGTGTATCAAAAAGTTTTTTTTTTCTTTTCTACGAAACTGTAAACAAAACACTTTTCTCGCTTAAAAATTGTCACTATAGGGTGACCATGATGACTCATGTTGAAAGGACACATCCAAACATCTAAATATAATTTCACATTTTTAATATTAGTGTCCATTTTGCGTCAAATTGGTAAGGTGAAAAAGCTTGACAAATGGGTGCCCCACGAATTGAATGATCGCCGCCAGCGCTTGCACTGCTCAACAGGCACACCAACGAAGGCATAATATTGAATTACATTGTTACTTGCTATGAAAAATGGATTCTGTTCGACAATCGCAAGCGCTCAGCAAGTTGGTTAGATCATGGTTCAGCACCTAAACAACGCCCCAAACGAAAACTGACCCTAAAAAAGTGATGGTCACTGTACTATCTGGGCTTCGGTGAAATGTATTTTATATCGGTTCCGAGCCTAGCGTAGGTTTTCCACAACTTAACACAACTCGGTTCTCCAAGATCCTCCTTCAAACTCCCTCTTCTTTTTCCTCTCCTACCATAGGCAACGGAAACGACAGTATACAGCCACATCATGCACAACCTTTTATTATTGCATACACTACAGTCACTGTTTGGTGGTCTAGCGCCCGTGTAATTCATCACAGCTTCTTACCAAACGGGATGAGCATTACTGCAGATGTGTACCTACTCATCATCATCATCGTGTAGGTTCCCTTATTCCACTCCGACCAATTGAACCAACCAACTAAAACTGATCAACTATTTTTATTTCCCAACGACACAACTAATTAATTGGTTGTAAGGTCGACGACCGACCTCACAGTTTGTGAGACGTGAACGGTGAAGAACTGAAAACAATGATGGAGAAGCTCGTACATCTCCAACCAGCTTTGGTCAATCATTTGGCTCCGCTGCTCCTGCACGACAACGTGCGACCTCATACTGCACAGCAGACAGGTCTCCAAGTTACAAGAGCTGGAGTTGGAAGTTCTCCGTCATCCACCGTACTCACCAGACCTTGTCGCTACAGAATTCCACTTTTTCCAGAACTTGGATAACTTCTTGGCGGGTAAAAAATTCAAACACCGAGAGGCAGTACAAAATGCCATTGATGAATTTGTTGCCTCCCATCCAGCAGATTTTTTCAAAAAGGGCATCAATAAGCAGGCAAAAATGCATTGATTGCACTTTGATTAATAAAAAATATAGAAAAAAAGGGCGTTAACTTATTATTTCATGAAAAACGGCAATTTCATAGGTAAAGATCTATTATATAATATTGTAAATGAATGCTCATATGGGAATCTAGACGGAAAAGTCGGAAGCAGGAATTTTGACTTCGGAATGAATGAATGAATGGAACTTTGTTTGGACTAGTTAGGTCCCGTTTTTTGGACCTTCTTTGTCCCTCTCCCGCTCGGGCGGACCTCGGAGGGGGACTTTTCCGTCAAGAATTAGGTAATCGTTGCCCATAAAGTTTTTTTGTCAGTTCAGTTTTCTGAAATTTTTAGAAATTGCGGTAATGTGAGGGGCTTAGTAAAAAAACACAAATCAGACATTAAAAAAAATCTCGCGAAGTCTACAGCTCACAGAACCACTAAGTCCTATGGACATTCCTCAGACATACGAAAACTTCAAGCAAGTTTTGTAAGGGCTACAAAATAATAGTATTGGTTTGCAAGAAAAACGTCTCCGAATATACGAGTAAGTTTAATCGCATTGTATCATGATTATTAATAAAAAACAGTAGTTTTAATTATTGTGAATTTTTTATTGAAATTCGACTTATATGTTACAATTATTTAATAATTACAATGGTTCAGACCGCGTTACTAGTAGTAACTTCGAATTATCAGATTAATTATCCACTATTTTATAGTACAGTAGTCATAACCTTATTAGTTCACGTAGCATTAATTTTGGAAGTACAGTCAACCACATAACTTAACTCAAAGATCGTAAGATTTTTTAAATGTTGCTGAGACTTTAAACTCGGATTGAAGCCCTATTATTACAGGGGCACCTTTATCAAAAACGGTTGTGTTGTGTCTATTATCTTCACATCTATTAGGTACCAAAAAGTTTTTGAAACAGCGGCGGCACCTCTTACATTCCTGGTTAAGCTTTCTAATATTTTACAAATAAGTATTAAAATAAACGTATTATGGTTTCGTAAAAAAGCAGCAAGTACCTATTACGATATCACAGTAAAAAACTAATATTATGTAATATCATCAGCAAATGAGTATTGACTATAGTTATTGGCACTGAGTATAAACCACCCTGAGTATAGTAAATAAAAAAATGGAAGTATAATATTGTGCTTAATTTAAATTTCATTATCTCAATCCAATTCAGTGAATCTCCAAAATAAAGTTTACTTAAAATATTGACAATCATTGTGTACTTTGATTGTATACAGCCTATATCGTTTCTAGATACATTCATTTAGCGATTGTATATTTATGCATAGAAAAACAAGTTGATTGATTCTATAGCACAATGTTATAGATATGATTGACAAACAATAGATGTCGCTTGGCACATAGTAGTATATAGAGTCCTCATCATCGTGTGGGTTGTAAGGTCGACGATCGAGCTCACAAACCCTGGTGTAAGTGTTATAGAGCCGCCAAAGGCCACTAACTTGGTTCATGTAATGACTAGATAGTAGCCGGGACCGACGGCGGGGACCGACGATTCAGCCGCAATGTCATAACCAAACCGGGGAAAGTCTCACAGAGATTTTTGCTTGACAGTGTCCCCACCGGGATCGAACCCCGAACCTCCGTAATGGGCGTCGAAATCTCGACCACTCGGCCACGGAGGCTGTTAAAAGTATAAAGTAGTAATCTTACTGTCTTTAGTCGAGAAATTGTGACTAAATGTTAGAAATAAAATTTAATTTTAGTATGAATAAGTTTAGAGATCATTAGTTTGGAAGTTGTCTTAAGCGTCGATTACATTTCTCTAAATATGGGATTCTAGTAACTACCAGTCATTGCTCTTGTACAACTAATTTATGGACACAAATGCGATCCAATCGTAGCAATGTAAATCGAATTAAGTGCTGGATGCAGAGAAGTGTAATCGGCTAATGTACAAGAAGCTACATACAAGATATCTTAACAAAATAATTATGTATAATTATCACAGAGCAAATGAAATAATACTGGAAATAACATATTTGACACTAACTTATTTTTAAAGTTGACTAGAATTCTGGAGACTAGATTACTGATTTAATAATACATGACAATGTCGAGTGGTCGCTTAGTCCAAATAATTAAACACGAAACATAAAATTAATAGGAATTAATATGTGACTCAGGCTGGCTGGACAATTCTTCCAAATGAGCCGCGTTTAAGTAGGTCAATGCATAATTTTAGGTGACGGCTAATCACTCTTATTTCAGTTTATGTGACGCTAGAGAACCCGAGATAATCGAACGCAAACGTCAAAAAAAAAACCATGGTCTCTCAATCTCCGAACAGAAGGGATTCTAACTATTTCTTGCTTATTAATACGGCGTCACCTAAAATTGTGACAGGCATCCAGTTTGAATTTTTGAGATACGTACGTATAGCCATTTAGCTAAAAAACAACGAAAAGCGTGACCAGCCAGCCTGAACTTACGTATTAAACTTCTGGCTGGCACCTCTGAATCTCGACAACGAAAGCGTTTTCGAACAAGGTTCTTTTACTAGCATTTAATGATGGAATTTGTGACAGTCATAGCGTTTGTTTCATGGCGTCACATAAAGGCGTTTACGAGAAATCGATGAAAACTTGGTGCCAGCCAGCCTGATGTTCTGGCTGGCTGGCTCGTTGTATCTGCGCTGTCTGATGGTCTACGGCTTCCAAATTTTCTTCAACATTTAGTGACGGGGACGATTAAGATAACCTGTAAATGTGACGACGATCTCTCCCATAGTTTCAGAGATATTGATCATTGTTATTTTACCATACAAATTTCTATAAATATTGCGTGGTGACCATGATTTTACGTAAGTTAAGGAATAATTTTATTATAACTGACTAGTTGTCGCTCGCGGTTATGGCCCAGTTTTTTTCGATTATTCCTTTGGGAATATTATAATATTAAAATGAAATTTGTTCATCTCCTGAAAATGAAAAAGTTAGACAGGCAGAATTAGAGCATTACTTCTTGAATCGGGGCCTTTATCTACGTTTAGAAGCCCTAAGTTTTACCTAAGCGGGATTTTTTGTATGGAGATTATATGGCGTTACTAACGAATGACGTCACAAGTGGGTCTCTCTGTCTAATCTTGAATTTCAAACCTTTATAACTCGGTAAATTTTAAAGATAGGAGCAAAAAATATTTTAGTGTTCGATAGCAGAAATACTCTGTGGCAGAAACTAAGAATTTTGGATTTATAAAATAAAAAAAGTAGTCCGATCTCCTATTGCTGATAAGTTGCACGTCACTCACGCCTTGTTTTGATAAATCTAACAATTTTGGAATAAATAAATATCTAGAGTATTTTAACGTTTTGGCACATGAAATAATAGTTACTGGATTTGGTTGAACCAAAAAACTGTAACAACTTTGTGGCTTACATCTAAAATAATATAAATAATTGTTCGTTTGTAATATTTAAATATCCAGTTTGTTAAGCGTTTGGCACATAAAATTATAGCTACTAAGTAACTGGGTTTGGTCAAACCAAAAGAATGTAACAATTTTGAAACTTACAACTAGAATGTACAGTCAATTCCCTAAGATATGGTAACAGCGTGACTCCAAAGCGGTAATTTATTGTTTTTACACAATGATGCTAGAGCGTCGGTGGTCTAGTGGCTAGGGCCGCTGCCTCCCGTCCAGGAAACGCGGATTCGATCCCCACCACGTACCAATGTATTTTCGAATTTCGAATTCATACGTACGTTTGTTCGACGCTCTTACGGTGAAGGAAAACATCGTGATGAAACCTGCACACTCCTGCGAAGAAATTCAAAGGTTGAGTGTGAAGTCGACCAACCTGCACTGGGCCAGCGTGGTCGACTAAGGCCTAATCACCCTAATTTAGGGTAGGCTCGAGCCCCTCGGTGGGGACGTATTTGAGCTGTTGATGATACTAACCTGTACGATTCCACAAAATCTTATATAAAACATAAATAATTGCCTAAGAAAACTCCATCGCTTTCGAGTCACAATGTTGCCATATCTTAGGATATTTTTTTTTTTAGGATATTGACTGTACTTGATTTTGTTTGTAATAAATGAATAAATATCTAGAAATTCTTAAGCGTTTTGGCACATAAAATAATAGCTTCTAAGTAATCTGTTTTGGTCAAACCAAACAATACGGTAACAATTTAGAATCTTACACCTAACATAATGGAATTTAATTTTGTACATTGTACAATAACCTTGGAAGTTCGTACACTAACTACTTATAAGTATTTATTATAAAATAAATAAAGTAAAGTTTTGTACATAATAATGTACATATTTGTGATAACCTCGCAATATGTTGCTGGCAAGTTGTTTTAAGATTGTAATATCGTTTTCAGTCTTAGCTAGACAGTGGTCGAAAACAGACCAAGCTTAAAATTAAGTTCGATCGGCCTGTCTATTTCAGCTTTATTTATCAGTGCACATATTTAATGGTAAATACTTTGGACAAGCATGGTACCAAATAACATGTTCCAAAAAATCGATGTTTAAAAAAATATATGTTGAAGATAGTTTGATATCCAAGTTTGATATTATTTACCGCGGAAAAATGTCTTGATTACTCCCACCACGGAGTATCACTTCATCGTAGTAAAATTGCTCAAACTAGCAGCGCCATCTATAAAACACGCTCGGATTATAGGGCTAAGTATGTCTCCGCGTTTTTAGATGGCCCTGTTACATTTAGAAACAGGGAAAATTCACGAACAATGCGGACGTAGCCGAGGGCGGTAAGTAGCATTCGATAAGCGCTTACCTCGCAAAACCCAAGACGATATTTTTGGAATAAGTTGTATCTATTAAAACAGTCCATATGTCGTGGCCATATCGTAAAATTGACCACATCATGAAACTTTCGATCATTTCATGAAATGGTCACGTTTCATGATGTGGGCAACAAAATTTGACCAGATCATTAAATCGTGAACATTCAACGAATTTGTCGTCCACGATTGGCCATATCGTGAAAATAGGGCGTCCATGAAATATTTAATAAGAATCTAAATTATGTGTCCGACAGACATTTTCAGAGAACTTTTTCGTCATAAACTCTTTTTTCTTCCTCATTTTAATAACGAATAGTTCACTTTTTCACTGCGAGATAACGCGGCCGCCATGTTGGTACATAAACAAAGCGCTTCCAGCGCCTCTATCGGCAATTAATGTAATAATTTTACGATATGATCAAATAATCTTGACCATTTCATGAAGTAGCTGCGTTTTAGTTGAATATATCGACAAACGATTTCTATCATCGATCTGGCCAAGGCACATCATGATGTGGCCAATGGATAGTGAAAATTTCATAAAATGTAACCATTTCATGAAATGATCGAAAATTTCATGATGTGGTCAATTCTACGATATGGCCACGACACATACACTAATAAGAAATATGTGCACAGATAGTCACCAGTAACATATTACATACTGGTCGTTAAAGTTCAATACAATATCCTAATTTCGTTATGTACTTCAATTTAATTATGTATGATTAATTTAATACGTAAAATACGCGCCAAATAACTCAGCAGCAACCTGGAGAATTAGGAACCCATATTTTTCGGTTTTTATAGTACTTCTTTATGGCTTTCTTGTACCCTAAGATTGACTGGAAGAAATTGCTACTTTAGCAATAAGGCCGCCTATCTGTACACCCCTTCATCTATCTTTTGTACTTTTAAGCTATATCCTTGTGTGCAATAAAGTATATTCTATTCTATTATCTTTATAAGTTCTTTTAAGCAAAGTTATTTGGCTCGTATTTTACTCAAGGCACCCTGCGACGACCGCGGCAAGTGTACCCTTGCGATTATTTATGTTTTTATTTAAATTAAACATTATCTTCTGTCCAGCTTCGGACACAACTGAGCGATGGCTTTTTTATGTGCTAGTAAACCCAAAATAATGCGTGCATATCTTTTTGGTAAATGGTTGAAGTTGGTACTGCAACTTAGAGTGTAAAGATTCACACAGTCATACTCTAATCCTAATTTTAAAATCCAGCTATCCTTCTCGTTTCTCTCGTTCGATGAAAGAGAGGAGATGAATTCAGATGAACGCATGATATTATTTTGAATGAACGATAACCTAAAATAAAGGCGTTGCTGTCAGATAATGTAAGAGATTTTTAAGTCGCATGTTTTAAGCGCTCTCTAAAATTGTGCAATCGACACGGCCATAAGGTTCCAATTCGATGTTTGAGAGCTCTAATATTAGGATAGTCATCTTTTGTTCCTTTTTAATCTTTTAAAGGTGAAAAGGACGGACGAACTTAAATTAAGAATCAGAGCGTGACCGTCAGAATTAGTCTCATTGTCCTTATTCGGAGTAAGATTTAACAAAATAATTTTTGTATGAAAGGCGAAGTTCACCATAATACGGCTTGAGCACAAGTTGCAGTGCGCTCCGACTTCGCTCATTCGCCAAACAATATTAACTTAGTTAGTTGATCAAAAACATGTTCAATTATTATAATTATTAAGAGTAAGTAAGTTAAAAGAGTATTATAATTTAACTTTCTCAGTGATTGTTCTACACATCAGGTGACGCCATATTATGCAAGATATGTGCTGGGAAAAATATTATCTGAGGTCCAAATTTAGCCAAATCCACCAGATTTAAGATGCCATTTTTGCACTACCTTATATTCTCATTTCAAAGATCAGACTCATCGGTGAGTTGTGTCCGAAGAATCATTATTAAAAAGTCATAGCAAAGCGAGTGAATAAAGTTTAAAAATGCGAGTAAATTAAATAATTGGGAGTCGGCGTAAGGCGTATCCTCTTTGAAGTTATATGGAATCAAATATACAAGAATTTTATTTTGATTAAAGTAACTTAATTTTCATAATAAGGGTGGTTCTATGAATAATTTATATAACAGGTGAAATAAGTTTTAGCTAGCTAAAAACTGTTCTGATTTTAACCCATCACCCATGATATAGAAAGCACGTGGGTGTCAGCCGTGTGGTGACGGCAGAGTAGAATACATTTGTCACCAACCCCTACTCTTCCCGTGGGTGTCGTAAGAGGCGACTTAGGGACTACACATTGAACAGGGAACGGGCAGCAGCGCTCTCTGATACAGTAACCTTTTAATCTGCGATCTCCAACCCGCCTGCCAAGCGTGGAGATTATGGCAAAACCAAATACTTAAGTGGAGGAGGCTCATAGTCCAGCAGTGGACTGTAACAGGCCGTTGATGAAGTGAAAATCAGAAAACTTTTACTCGGGCATTGCATCTGTAGGAGTGGGACGGCAATATATTTACGCAGGAGTAACAGAGATAGGTAATAACAGGTCAACGTACGAATTTTTTTCTGCTCGGCGACCGTGCTTTAATTCTGATAGAAACAACTTTCTATCCAAGAGGGTTTGCTTTTACACGTTGTATAAAAATTTTAATTTCAGAAGATACGCGTTACGCCCCTTCTTTTTTAAGCTGTGATTGTGTCCTATCTACGGTTTTAGAATGAGGTACTTTAGTTTAATGCCTCAAGCTCGCCTCGCTAGCTAATAATCTCAACACATTCAAAGAAATCAGATTCCGACTAGAAATATTCAGATTAATAAATAATTTAACACACACTTTCTTAAAATTGTTGGTACCCAGACTTGGTACTAGAACCGGAAAATAACTGATAAGTACCGGTATTTTAATTACCGGTTTTTATCGGTTGCTTGTTCCCATAAAAGATGAAGTAAACCTGCACTATCATGGTAGCGGTGGTTCCATATTGCAGAGATCAAATTCAGTATTTGTATATCCTTTCTGGTCTACAGACCAACACGTAACAAGACGTTGTATTCGTGTTAGCTAAACAACGAAAAACCATCTGAACAACTTTTATTTTAGAACTTTTTAAAAATCTCAAAAACATATTTCGATTTTTCATACAAATTGTTTTGGTCAGCTAGCCCCGAGTTTTGTATAAAATCGACTTTTTTTAGAAAGAAAGTTGTTCAGTTTCTTGGGCACAACCACTCGAGGTTTGCTCTACTTTATGGGGGATATTCAGACAGCCAATAAAAAAAATTGCTCATAAAACTTCGATAGATGGCGTTGACGATTCGCGGATCCGAAGAAATCCGGCGAGTCACCCAGGGCCATAAAAGGATAAAAAAAAAAAAGAATCCACGAACTACACCTGGCGCCATCTGTCGTCTTAATTAGAACTATTTTTTTTATTTTTTTTTAAGAGCTGTCAAAAGATCCCTCATTAACACTAGTTATAACCATCAATTGAAAGATAATGTGTGTTATAATAACATCGTCTCCCTCGCAAGAAGCAATCTTAAAACATTTTTATACAATATCTACAAGCCAAGCTCAATATTCATAGAATATAATAAAACGCGACGGCGTGGCTACACTATGTGTAAAAGCTATAAATGCCAAATGTACTACAGCAAAAATTGTAAAAGTCTATTTTAACTGTATCCTTTTAATTACTTAATTGGCCCTTTTATTATAATTTTTTTGTTTAACTAGTATATCCTACGGTTCGGTGACGAGACGCCGTGTCGCGTGAACATGTCAAAATGAAGGTACTCCGATAAAATGCTGTTTTATGACCCTTTACCAACGAATTATCTATAGCTTAGAAGAGTAAAAACTACGCCTCAAACTTGACCCCACCAAATGAATGCCTCAGAAGCAAAACTATACCATACGACATTCGAATACGCGGTACAATGATGTTTTATATGACTCGGTTTATAAGAACGTCGAAAGTAAGCTTCAATGTACAGCAGCGACATCATCTGCCTGTCTGTCGTCGTCGTCTGTCAACATTATTAGGCGCCATGTTTTAGCGGGCTTCGTTAAATGGTTACTCTTCTAGACTATAGATAATTCGTTGCCTTTTACAAACTATAGGTAGACATACACCTAATTGTTCTATGACGAAACTATACCCAAAACTAAAGGTACATCTTTCAATCGAAAAACATATTTCACAAATTTCAGCTATTAGCCAAGTAAACGCAATGAAATAATAATAGTAATAATAATTTATTTTCGATAAGTGTTTTTCGATAAAACGTGTATCAAAACCGATAGACTAGAAAAACTGTTTTTAAACAGCGCGGCCGTACCATAATTTCAAATAAACCTTTTCACAAGTAGATACGTTTCAAAGTGCTGTTTCGACCCAACATGTTCACGGACACGACGAACCGAACCCCGTCACAGATTTGGCACTCCGCGTCACTAAATGCTGGCTCTCTTGGCCGGCAAAGTGAAAGTCAGCGTGTCGTTCACGAACAGCTGCTCGTCTTCGTCGGGAAGGTAATACCCGTAGCTGCCATCGTTGGACCCCTGGTCGGCCGCGTGCTGGCTGCGAGGCAACTCACAAATAAACTCCTCCCACGGCCTCTCCATAGATTTTCTCCGCTTCGCAAACAGTATCGACCCGTCGAACGCGTATTCGTCGTCGAAGTGCAGCACCGCATCGTCGTAGAAATAATTCTCCACTTTCTTCGTATTGGTATTCCTCGCTATATTCTTCATTAGCTTCTTTTTAGCGTAACTAGACTTCTCCGAGTCGAATCCGTCGACTAGGGGATCGTTGCTGTGGTTGTCCGACTTCAAGTTCATTGAGTATAGGGAGGAACGAGGACTTTCCATTCTAGTGCTGATGCTGTGTCTGTAAGGGTTCAAATACTGCTCGTTATTGTTGTAGCGCAGCTCGCAGGGCATCATGCCCCTGCGCAGCTGTTCGCGGCGTTTCGCCACCAACTCTTTGAAATCTTCAGGGTCTAATTGGAACTCGTTGTGCTTGGCGTTCATGTAAAGGTAGCCGGAGGCGGAGTTCAGGCGGAGGGATTGGGATCGGTTCTTGTTGGACGATTTCTCTATGTAGCGCGGTAAGCCGCCCAGCTCTCTGGAATGTTTACATTTGATTTGCTTTATATGTGTGGGTGGGACCGGCGAGAGCGGGTCTCGGTACGGTATGGACCTGGAAACGGTGGGAATTGTGTTAAATTTCCAGTCACAGTTGGCTTTAACGAATAAAAAGAAAAGAGAATTGTAAAAATAATTGTATTTTTAGTTCCCACATTTTACTAAAACAGGGGGGGGAAGGGGTTCCAATTTTATGTCGGAGTGTGAAGCAGATGCCTGCATTCGCTTTCCAGGCCATCATGTATTGGAACTCAATCCCGAGTCACACCTCCTAGCGGTCCCCCCCGGTAACTACGGTGCATTGAGATTGAATATGAATTCATTAGTTCAGTTCGCTATCAATGCACTGTAGGCTAACGTGACAGGGAGTAGTTGCCCCGAATTCTTGGCCAGAAAGGCAACTTAGGCTAAAACCCTTCTTTCAACATGAAAAGTGCACATAAAACACGGCCCTCAGTCCCCGGCAGCTCCACTATTCCCGGCTCCGGCAGCGGCTGTGGTTCCGGTGGAGCAGAGGGTGCTAGGAATCTCCGGCAGAGATCCGGCTGCCAAAAACAAACACTGACCCTGGCTACTTTAAATACACGGACTTTGAATGCAGATGATCGGCTATGCGAGCTGTTAGAGGAAGTAGGGAAAATCAGATGGGATGTCCTAGGGCTGTCTGAGGTAAGGCGCAAAGGAGAAGACCTCACTAAACTCTCTTCTGGAGATCTCTTATATCACAGAGGTAACGAAGACTCTACTTACGGAGGTGTCGGTTTTCTCGTTAGCAAAAGGTTGGTACCTGCTGTTCAAAATGTAGCAAGTGTCTCAGCACGAGTCTGCTATGTAATTATCAAATTGAACAGCAGATATCAACTAAAGATCATTCAAGTGTACGCACCTACCTCGGACCACCCAGATGAGGAAGTTGAGAGTTTTTATGAAGATGTTGAAACCGCACGAAAGGAGAATCCTTGTAGATACACCATAATTTTAGGGGATTTCAATGCTAAGATTGGATCTGCCCAATGCAACGAACTATCGGTTGGGCATTACGGATTAGGGCAGAGAAATTCACGCGGCCAAACTCTCGTCAACTTTCTGGAACAACATAAGCTATTCGCCATGAACACTTTTTTCAAAAAAAGACCTGCGCGAAAATAGACATGGGTTAGCCCTGATGGACGTACCAAAAATGAAATTGATTATATTATTAGTTCCGATAGACCAATTGTAAAGGATGTTTCGGTACTATCCCATTTCAAGACCAGCAGTGATCATCGGTTAGTGAGAGCCACACTAGTTCTGAATCTGCACATGGAAAGGAAGAAAATGATAACTGCTCAGAATAGGAAATATGATAACATCGATTATAAATACCTGCAGAAAGAGTTCCAAATTGAAATAAAAAACCAATTTGAAGTATTACAAGAACAGAACTTAGATGTGGACTCACTCAGCGATGGCCTCTGTAAGATCATTGTGAATACCACAAAAAAACACATAGGGGGAAAGAAACGAAGCGAATCAAAACTATCTCCAAACACGCTTTCATTACTGCAGAAGAGGAGATTAATGAAACAAAACACACTAGCAGACCAAAAACAGTTGCGTGATATAAATAAAATTATTAATAGAGCTATCAGAACAGATTTAAGACAATACAATACGAGAATAATTACTGAAACAATTAAACAAAATAGAGGACCAAAGGTATTCAGGCGTAAAATAAATAAAAACAAACAAGAAATAAACAAATTAAGAGACAGTACAGGACACCTCGTTACAGATCGCAACCGCATCCTTGAAATTGTTCAGGAGTTCTATCAGAGTCTTTATACATCGAAAGCAGCTGAGCCTGAATCACCAGAATCCGCGGACTCAAGGGCAAAACCTACCGAACAATACTGGGAAGATAGTTTACCCCCCATATTACAAGACGAGATAGGTTTTGCTTTAAAACAAATGAAAAGGGACAAGGCGTGTGGTGAAGATGGCGTTAGCATAGAAATGCTGCAAGCTGGCGGTGAGCCAGTCACTAAGATACTGATGGAACTCTTTAACAAGGTCATAGAAAACAACACATCACCAAAAACTTGGAAAGAGGCAATAGTTACCATACTTTTTAAGAAAGGCGACAAAGCAAAGTTGGACAACTATCGACCTATCAGCCTTCTATCGCAGGTATACAAGCTTTTTGCAAAGGTCCTGTGTAATAGACTGACACGAGCGTTTGACGAGTTTCAACCAGTAGAGCAAGCCGGCTTCCGGAGAGGTTTTTCTACTATGGACCACATCCATACTATCAAGCAATTGATGGAGAGAAGCAGAGAATATAACCAGCCCATGTGTTTCGCCTTTGTAGATTACGAAAAGGCATTCGACAGCGTCGAACACTGGGCTGTGTTTCATTCTCTTCATCGTTGCGGAATTGACAAAAGATATGTGGACACTCTTCGGGAGCTGTACAGCGCCGCTACTATGCAGGTTCGAATGCATGAACCTACAGGTCAGGTATCACTGAACAGAGGTGTACGTCAAGGTGACACACTCTCTCCCAAGCTCTTCACAAATGTCTTAGAAGACATATTAAAGACTCTTTATTGGGATGAGAAGGGAGTCAATATAAACGGCACCTTTTTGTCACACCTTAGGTTTGCGGACGACCTCATCCTCCTAGCTGAAAATGTAACAGAACTCCAGAATATGCTCGAAGAGTTACACGCAGCGTCATTGCGAATCGGCCTCAGGATGAACATGTCCAAGACCAAGATCATGACAAGTCATCCATTTGTACCAAACATAATTGTTGGTAACTGTCCAATTGATACAGTAAATGACTACGTGTATCTTGGACATCGTTTATCCTTTGGCCGGGAATCGCAGACAAAAGAAATTGCAAGGAGG
The DNA here is from genome assembly GCA_951230895.1 of Carpatolechia fugitivella. Taxonomy (NCBI): domain Eukaryota; kingdom Metazoa; phylum Arthropoda; class Insecta; order Lepidoptera; family Gelechiidae; genus Carpatolechia; species Carpatolechia fugitivella. Next base: position 4,025,325 of record OX579668.1, read on the forward strand.
ATTCAGCTAGGCTGGGCTGCTTTTGGAAAACTGGACGACATCCTAAAATCACGCACATTTCCGCAAAGCCTAAAGACCAAGGTTTACAATCAATGTGTGCTGCCCACGCTAACGTACGGTGCCGAGACATGGACACTCACTAAGGAGACTATGCACAAAATAAAAGTCGCACAGAGAGCCATGGAGCGTGCCATGCTCGGCATAAAACTTCAAGATCGTGTACGGAACACTGAAATCCGAAACCGTACCAAGGTAGAGGACGTAGGTAAACGAATCACTAAACTTAAGTGGGCGTGGGCGGGGCACATAGCGCGGCGGGATGACGGAAGGTGGACCAAAGCAGTGACAGAGTGGCGGCCCAGACTTGGACAACGCTCGGTAGGCAGACCACCAGCCCGATGGTCAGATGATATAGTGACAGTGGAAGGGAAGTACTGGATGAGAACTGCACAGGACTGTGAAAAATGGCGCAATAAAGAAGAGGCCTATACTCAGCAGTGGGTAGATGTGGGCTAGATAGATAGATAGATAGAGATAGACTAAAACACAATAATATTGTTAACTTCTTCGTGAAAAGATGCTTGTGGCTTATGTATAATGGTGAAACACAAAAGCAGTGAACATATTGTCAATTAGGAGCACAACAAATTATTTTTACAGCGCGTGATTTTTTTATTATAAAAAGCGCGTCCAAAGCAGAGATTTATTTTTAGGTCATTCTATATATCTTCATGAATAAATGACCATCGTTTTGTATATTAACAACAGCATTTACCGTGCTTCAGAAAAATCGTTACTCGAAACATATAGGAAGCTAAATTTAAGGCAAGTTAGAGGTTATCACGCTCGTAAAAAGGGCTTCATGCTTGTAAACGATATGATATCAGGGTAGTTTAGCCACTAACCTAGCAATTCCTATTATGTTGGGTATTAACGATGATGAGAGGTGATAATGAGCGTTCTTGCAGTAAAGTCCTCAACCTAAATTTAAGTCCATCTGTTGTATTGTAATAATATGCATAAAAAATATAAATAGGGAATATATTGTTGTTTTCCATAGGGACAAACTGAACATATTAAAAGAATAATGTAAAATTGTTGCCTAACGGAGAATATTTATAGTAAAATATCATAAAGTAGTCAAAACGAAACTTTCAGTATGCAGAAATTGAACAGTAGGCGAAAGGATCACAAATGTACTAAGATGATTGGAAGTTGGCTAACAGAGAAAGTTGGCAAAGGGAACACACATCTGTTAGTGAACTCACCCAAAAAAATGAAATGATGAGTGAGTGTAAGTTTTATGGCTTAATTACTTGAAAACTAACGTGTGAATTGATCTATTTTTTTATGAAGTGAAGATCAGGACTTTTTCTTTCAGCCCTAAAAATATTTGAAACTAATAACTCCCTTTTTTGGGCAGTCGTATAAGAACGATGGACGGACTTAATTGTAGGTTTGGAGCGTTATGCAACAAAGGAGAAGGGTGATTTTGAGAGTGATTAAGCAGAGAATGAAGGTGGGTATGCCGCCCACCATCACCATCAACTCTGCTTCAGATAACATTGGAAAAATCTTTCAAAGGATACAATAGGAGATCGGACTACTTTTTTTTTATTTTATAAATCTAAACTTCTTAGTTTCTGCAATCGAACACTAAAATAATTTTTGCTCTATCTTTAAAATTGACCGAGTTATAAAGGTTTGAAATTCAAGATCAGACACAGAGGCACATACCCACTTGTGACGTCATTTGCTAGTAACGCCATATAATCTCCATCCAAAAAATCGTTTTTGAGAGAGACAGACATATTGAAACTTTAAAAAATCACTGTAAATTCGTTTTTCAACCGATTCTGTTTTATTCTTCGCGAATCGTCTGCTACTAATCTATATTTTTAAAATTATTCATAAAATATGGTGAACAGTCCGATCCCCTATTCCAGACATATTAAGTCAATCTCGATGAGTCAAGTATGAATCACGAATAACCTTTTTTATACTATACATTTTTTTTCCATTGTTATTTGAAATGAAGTATAGGGAAGATGGCGATGGGTGGTGATGGGTGGCGATGGGTGGTGATGGGTGGTGATGGGTGGTACTGACTTGTTGTGTCCGAAGCAGTTGCAGGAGCAGCTGCACACGCTGGGCGCATATTCCTCATCAATGTACAGCGGCGCCAGCGACGTGTCGCCTGCAAACACACGCCATGATAATAATATATATCTACTAGCCTACTAGCGGTCCGCTCGCGGCTACGCTCGCGTTGTGTAAGATTTTCCCGTGGGAATAAGACTTTTTTCCATAAAAAGTATCCTATGCGTTAATCCAGGGTACAAACTATCTCTATTCCAAATTTCATCCCAATCCGTTCAGTAGTTTTTGCGTAAAAGTACTAACTTTCGCGTTTATAATATTAGTAAGGATTATCTTCTTAGGGAATCTATAAAGTTTAACCATATTTTAGGTACTATACTTCGTTATTGATCTTATTAGTTTCTCACTAGCAATGGGAATCCAAATATTTCAATATTCACTTGCTCAGTCAGTAAGGTATTAAATCTTATAACTAAACTGTAGCCTTTCCTACCAGTGGATACATGTCTTGGGTCGGCTGGCACTCCACTCAGCGCCGCCAGCCGTAATCATGTTAGTAATGGCTAACTTTCCGGTCTAGGTGGTAAAGGCTTACTTACCAACCTGGGTCGTAAAGGATCACTCACCGGCCTAGGTGGTTGACTTACCAGTTGATACGTGTCTAGGGTCTGCTGGAAGCCTGGTTCCTCTAGACACTCTTATCAGCGCCATCGTCAGCCGGATCACGTTAGTAAAGGATAACTTTCCTGCCTAGGTGGTAAAGGCTCACTTAGGTCTAAGTAGTAAAATTACTTACCAGTGGACACATGTCTTGGGTCGGCTGGAAGCCTGGTTCCTCTAGACACCCCCCTCAGCACGGCGCCGTCGGCCGTGATCACGTCACCTTCCAAACGCACCGCCACTTGCTGCGCCTGTGGACAAACATACATTTCAATACTTAACTTAAACATTGGTAGACATGTTTATGTGCAGTTGTCACATGATGACAGTGCCATCTTTGAGTTTTATGTTGAACCTTTATATTATGCGCCATCTAGTTGTTTTGCATTGTTACTTTATACTTCATTGTTAACTGACAGACTGGCGTATGCGCATGTCGTTAAAATGATATTAGAGATAATAGTTTTGTATAAAGATGTAAGAGGGCGCTAATTCACATGCACGATGCTGTCTAACTATATGTAATATAGAATAAACCGAGACCTTGCGACGAGTATTACGGTGTTGCATTTTTATTCTTGCTTTCTCCCTTATTATCGTTCCCACGGGAACAGCAGTTGGAGGAATATCTCATTCACAGCAGCGTAACTACCTTAACATAAGGGTGGGTCAACATCGATCGATCATCTTTGGTGAGTTCTTCTCCACAGAGTCCGCACATCGTGTAGTGAACTCACCCAAAAAAATGTAATGACGAAACTAAGAGATGTAACATCCAAAAGTTAATAAGCTATTCATTCATTTCATCTCAGGATCAGGTCAACCTGGCAAAGTAACTCTGAGGATCTCTTGATTGCTTCATCCAAAAAGTTACGCCTACATGAATAGGCGTCTTTATAGAAATAAAGACAGTTAGTAAAGTTGTCTCATCTGGAAAATCTGACACCCGAAAAGCCCCCCTGTTCCAAGTATCCCTACTGGCAGATCCCTACTAGATCACCTGCTGGACCAGTCTCCCGCAGGTACGTACTTCCCGTCGTTGTAAGGTCATTGATCAACCTCACGAACACCAAGTCTGCTACAGTTGGAACTCAGCCACAACGAGATCAGCTGCTGGCCCAGTCTCCCGCAGGTACTTACTTCCCGTCGTTGTAAGGTCAATGACTGACCTCACGAACACCAAGTCTGCTACAGTTGGATCTCAGCCACAACGAGATCACCTGCTGGCCCAGTCTCCCGCAGGTACTTACTTCCCGTCGTTGTAAGGCCAATGACCGACCTCACGAACCCCAAGTCTGCTAGTTTGATCTCAGCCACAACGAGATCACCTGCTAGGCCAGTCTCCCGCAGGTACTTACTTCCCGTCGTTGTAAGGTCAATGACCGACCTCACGAACCCCAAGTCTGCTACAGTTGGATCTCAGCCACAACGAGATCACCTGCTGGACCAGTCTCCCGCAGGTACTTACTTCCCGTCGTTGCAAGGTCAATGACCGACCTCACGAACCCCAAGTCTGCTACAGTTGGATCTCGGCCACAACGAGATCACCTGCTGGCCCAGTCTCCCGCAGGTACTTACTTCACGTCGTTGTAAGGTCAATGACCAACTCACGAACCCCAAGTCTGCTACAGTTGGATCTCAGCCACAACGAGATCACCTGCTGGCCCAGTCTCCCGCAGGTACTTACTTCCCGTCGTTGTAAGGTCAATGACCGACCTCACGAACTCCCACAGGGATAGATGGATTTTTTCCATGTACCCCTACCGGTAGGGATAGCCACCGCTATTCCTATCTATTCGGCCTGTTCCAGTCCAACTCTTGAGGCTACCCCTTACCTGTTCAGCCTGCTGCTGGTCCCGCTTCTCATCTTCAGTGTTCATGGTGACGAAGCGCAGCACGAGCAGGTTGAGACAGGCCGCCACGATCGCCAGCCCGAACAGGATGAAGATCAGCGCGAACATCACGTAGGACGGCTTGCGGTTCAAGGCGTTGTCCTTTTGAAGGGCCACCATGTCGCCGAAACCTGGGTTGAAAAGAGACGTTAGGTAAAATATGGTAGTGATAATTTTCCTTTTTTTGAAGATCTGAAGTGGCAGACACTGGGCATGCAATAAATTTATTTTTATTTCGGTTAAAAAACAGCAGATTGGATGCAATTTGAATACAACTGCAAGCCTACAACTAAATTTTAACTATTGTATTTGATGCAGTAAAATTTTATTTCATCTCTCATGCTCTGAAAGTAGTCCAATAATGACCCCAAAGAAAGGATGTAAGTCCAACTTACATCCCAAGGGATGTAAGTAACTTTGAAATTAAAACTTTTCTTTTTATTATTTTCATAGAAAGTTGCACACGATGAATGGCAAAGGAATAGACGTATACAGCCTACAATAAATTTAATTTCAATAAAAAAAATCACTTGAATATACTTTCCTTTGCAAGATGAATACAAAATACATGTATTTACCAAGAAATAACAATAAAAGGATTAAAAATAATAAAATAAAACATATTTTATTTTGTTTTTTTGTCAAAAATCATGCCTGGCTGGAAACGACCGCGCAAAAAGGCGGGAGAAAATGTATGCCGAAAACAAAAAAGTTATCTGTGGTTTTAAGCAATGTTTTGATTTAGATTTGATACATATTTTATCAATTTATGTCAATTTTAACGTTGAAATTGTGAAAATTAGGTTAATTTCGACTTGTGCGTGACTTTTCAAAAGTTAATATACACTGATGTCATTAAAACCAACTGAAAATTTCGCAGTTTGACTATGAAATAAGTGCACTGATGTGTGTGTCGCACGTATGAAGTCAATGTGGTAGGTATGTATGTAGCCCATGTGTTATTTTTTTACAAACTGACTTGTGTTTTTTCGTCACAATCTAGATGAAAAGCAAAGTGTTCCCCACGTGGGAAACTGATCAAGTCCCTCGCACTATAAGCGCCGTCGCTAGGGTCGTGCGCCAAAATACCTCGGGGTGTAATTGATCGGTTTCATCCCTTGGTTAACAATCTACTATTACTGCCAAGTTATCTTGAGCAAGGAATACGTCGTCACCTCGCAAATGCGGTCTGTCTACTCACTGATAGTAGCGAGAGTGATAAAGCATGTAAACCTGCTTATTTAATTTAATTTCTGAAAATAGTACACACTGGCGAAGTAGCTTGGAGAATGCCACTACCATTTTAAACAAGCATTGCGAACTAAATTGTGCTTAAATGAACCATCATCATCATCATCCTCGTGTGGGTTGTAAGGTCGACAACCGAACCAACGGCTTAACGTGCCTTCCGAAGCAATGTCCTAAATCACAAATAAAAAATGTAAAAAAAAAATGTAAATGTATATTATAAATGTGAAAATATAATATTTGGATGTTTAGATGTTTGTTCCGTTTTCGCTACGGAACGGATTTTGTTGAAATTTGGAATGGAGATAGTTAGTACCCTGTATTAACACATAGGATACTTTTTACGGGAAAAAGTCTTATTCCCACGGGAAAATCTTACATAACGCAAGCCTAGCCGCAGGCGGACAGGTAGTGAACCATAAGAAGACTCGTTATTTACCTAATCGTCTTTTTAAAATCCTTTTGTACGTCAGTCAGTATGGATTTTGTGCTTGTAGATAAGACTCAAATAGCAACTGTTCAGAGCTTTCAGCCGTGTGGTGACGGCAGAGTAGAATACATTTGTCACCAACCCCTACTCTTGCCGTGGGTGTCGTAAGAGGCGACTTAGGGACTACACATTGAACAGGGAACGGGCAGCAGCGCTCTCTGATACAGTAACCTTTTAATCTGCGATCTCCAACCCGCCTGCCAAGCGTGGAGATTATGGCAAAACCCTCCACTTAAGTGGAGGAGGCTCATAGTCCAGCAGTGGACTGTAACGGGCCGTTGATGAGAGCTTTCTTAGCCGTTATTTTTTTCAATGTTAATTGACTCTGTCTACTCACCGATAGTAGTGAGCGTGATGAAGCAGTAGTACACACTGTCGAAGTAGCTCCAGCCCTCGAACTTGCTGAATGCCGCGGCGCCGCCCGCAATGGTGAGCGAGGAAAGCGTCGTCACAACACAAATGAGGTCCACCTCCGACGCGCTTGTCTGCTTGCAGTTCATTGCGCGTTTTATTGATTTTATTATCACGCTGGAAATAAATAAGGGGTAATGTATAGCTTTTATTTAAATGGTCTAGGCCCAGAATTATACCCAAAATACATTTAATTTTTAAAACTGTTTATTATTTAAATCTGTATATTTTATAAACACTACACACTTGTAAAAAAAATATGTAAGTTACAAATTAATAATTTAACTTTTATTCGAAGTCCCTGCCATAGCAGGTGTGTGAGACATGTGAAATTGTTTTTGATTTTCCGTAATATTTTCAAATGCAGGTTCAAGTTGCGAATAGAATACATTTGTCACCAACCCTTACTCTTCCCGTGGGTGTCGTAAGAGGCGACTTAGGGACTACACATTGAACAGGGAACGGGCAGCAGCGCTCTCTGATACAGTAACCTTTTAATCTGCGATCTCCAACCCGCCTGCCAAGCGTGGAGATTATGGCAAATCCCTCCACTTAAGTGGAGGAGGCTCATAGTCCAGCAGTGGACTGTAACGGGCCGTTGATTTGTACTACTAATATTGTTTTACTTTTTTACTGTTGGACTGTCAAAATATAATTATCACGGGCCATATACTATTCAGGGGTTTCGAAGGACCGTAGGCGGGCTGGATTAAATCCTTCGGCCCGCGGGCCGTACTTTGCTCATCACTGGAATAGATCAACTAATTTCCGAAGTCGGACGACTGCTGTGCTTTTGCGAAGTTGTCGGAGCTAGTCTGTGTCCTCAAAGAATCTTCAAAAACCACTGCTAGGATTTTTCTCTTTCGTGGGTAAGACCAACGAAATATTTATAATATAAATAATTATAAAATAAATATAGTCAGTTTGATTTGACAAATGTGTATGTATGTATGATAAGAAGGCGTGCCCAAATCGACCATCGCACCATCTAGCGATGATAACACGTCATCATTTCACCCGAAATACGTCCACTGCTGGACAAAAGCCTCCCCCAAGAATTTCCACATCAATCGGTCGTGCGCTGCCCGCATCCAGCGGCAAAGGTGGTCGCTATTCAAGAACTGTTCTGCCGAAGCATCCGTCAAGTGATGTTGTAAGAACTGAAATACAACAGAATAACGTTGAATATACATGTTCACGTATACCTGGAGAGTCGGTTGACCCGTTCACCGATGCTCTGGAACATGATGAGGCCTAGCGGGATGCCCACGATGGCGTAGAACATCGTGAAGAGCTTGCCGCCAATCGTGGCAGGAGTGGAATGGCCGTATCCTATGAAACAGAAAGAGCGTTATAAATTACGTCCTCTCAGAGCCTCCAAGGCTCGAGCCTACCCTGAATTGCGACTAGGCCTTAGTCGATCACGTTGGCCCAGTGCGGGTTGGTCGACTTCACACACAACCTTTGAATTTCTTTGCAGGAGTGCACACTGTACAGGTTTCCTCACGATGTTTACCTCTACTGTAAGGCGTCGAATAAGCGTACATAATGAAATCGAAATTTGAAAACACATTGTTACGTGGTGGGGACCGAACTCGCGGCTCCCGAACGGGAAGCAGCGGCTCTAACCAAGCTCTAACCAATACATTACTGATGACCAAACGTGGACCAAACCCACGTCAAATAATCTGACTTAAGATTTTTACCGCGTCTTTGCACTCGGCGACTTTTATACACGAGTCGACGTTCATTGCACCGATGTAAGAAAGCACCAGTGATTTTCCATTGCTTTTTTGCTTTGGTTTCTTTAACTTGAGAACATTTGAGTGCCACTGTCTTGTTATTTAAATACCGATATTACCATTAAGTCGAAAAAGCTTACTCACATACTGCAGTAAGCACCGTGGTAGCATAGTAGAAATCACCAGTAAACTTCTACTTCTGCTGGGATTTGGTTACCCCTTCTGTCTCCAATATGTTGAAAATGGCCACTTACCTATTGTAGTAAGCAACATGGTGGCATCTACTTCTGCTGGGATTTGGTTACTCCTCCTCCTGTCTCCAATATGTTGAAAATGGCCACTTACCTATTGCAGTAAGCACCGTGGTGGCATAGTAGAAATCACCAGTAAATTTCTACTCCTGCTGGGATTTGGTTACTCCTCATCCTGTCTCCAATATGTTGAAAATGGCCACTTACCTATTGTAGTAAGCACCATGGTGGCATAGTAGAAATCACCAGTAAACTTCTACTTCTGCTGGGATTTGGTTACCCCTTCTGTCTCCAATATGTTGAAAATGGCCACTTACCTATTGTAGTAAGCAACATGGTGGCATCTACTTCTGCTGGGATTTGGTTACTTCTCCTCCTGTCTCCAATATGTTGAAAATGGCCACTTACCTATTGCAGTAAGCACCGTGGTGGCATAGTAGAAATCACCAGTAAATTTCTACTCCTGCTGGGATTTGGTTACTCCTCATCCTGTCTCCAATATGTTGAAAATGGCCACTTACCTATTGTAGTAAGCACCGTGGTAGCATAGTAGAAATCACCAGTAAACTTCTACTTCTGCTGGGATTTGGTTACCCCTTCTGTTTCTGTCTCTAACATGTTAAAAATGGCCACTTACCTATTGAAGTAAGCACCGTGGTGGCATAGTAGAAATCACCAGTAAACTTCTACTTCTGCTGGGATTTGGTTACTCCTCCTCCTGTCTCCAATATGTTGAAAATGGCCACTTACCTATTGTAGTAAGCACCGTGGTAGCATAGTAGAAATCACCAGTAAACTTCTACTTCTGCTGGGATTTGGTTACCCCTTCTGTCTCTAATATGTTGAAAATGGCCACTTACCTATTGAAGTAAGCACCGTGGTGGCATAGTAGAAATCACCAGTAAACTTCTACTTCTGCCGGGATTTGGTTACCCCTTCTGTCTCTAACATGTTGAAAATGGCCACTTACCTATTGAAGTAAGCACCGTGGTGGCATAGTAGAAATCACCAGTAAACTTCTACTTCTGCTAGGATTTGGTTACTCCTCCTCCTGTCTCCAATATCTTGAAAATGGCCACTTACCTATTGTAGTAAGCACCGTGGTAGCATAGTAGAAATCACCAGTAAACTTCTACTTCTGCTGGGATTTGGTTACCCCTTCTGTCTCTAATATGTTGAAAATGGCCACTTACCTATTGAAGTAAGCACCGTGGTGGCATAGTAGAAATCACCAGTAAACTTCTACTTCTGCCGGGATTTGGTTACCCCATCTGTCTCTAATATGTTGAAAATGGCCACTTACCTATTGTAGTAAGCACCGTGGTGGCATAGTAGAAAGCACCAGTAAACTTCCACTGCTGTCCAGCTTTGTGTGGCTCCGACTTGAGTACCACTGTCTCCATCACGCGAAAATCATCCTCAGTTATGTTGTACTTCCGAATTATCATCCCTTCGATTGCTGAAAGAACCAGGGTTAGAGTCGGATTTATATTTATTTTAAATCAATCAGAACCTATCGATGTGATGATAGTGATGTTGGATGATGTTGTAACTTGTTTTTGTGTGCAATAAAGAGTTTATTTCCCATAAACTTTCAAAATTTCTCACCGAACATTCTTCTCGTTTGTGTTATGTCGAGTAAATACATTGTCATTGGCAAAATACGTCCAAACTAGACGTGAAGCCATCAAGAAAAAAAAAAGAGTTTTTTTCTAATGTATTGTATTGTTGTTTTAAAATGATAGAAGTGAATGTTAATTTATTGAAATAACAAAATAAATGAAAATAAACTAAAGACAGATGTTTCAATTATAATTTTTAGTCAGCTATATATTTATATAAGTTCAATTTCAAATAACAATTGTGGGGTCTAAAAGAAACAAGGTAAAAAAATTATATGCAATAGTTTTCATATGTTAATTTTTAAAGGTCCTTTGAATGATTTTTCTAATGACAACTTGTGCAGATTACCTTTATAAAATATTTGATTTACCTTGTAGAACTTCAAATCTGTTCCTCTCGGTGGTAGACTCTAAAGCATCAAACACAGCAGCACCGACTAGCAGGTATGTAAATGTGCACACAATTAAGGATAAAGTGCGGACATTTTGCTTCTTCATCACTGCCGAGTGTCACCCCGGCCTAGGGCTAGGCCCAATGGCCTAGTCCGCTTTGTACCACTCACTCAAATTCTACCATAGTAAAAAGCTAAGTGACCATTTTAGATTTAGTTTATTTGGCAGAATGCTGAATATTCCTTTGCATTTTTAAAATGATATGCTAATTTTTGTTTTTTTATTTTTTCTTCTAAGGTTTATGGTTTGCAGTACATTATCACAACCAGCTCATTTCAGTATTTATTTTCTCAATAATTAGTGCTTTGTACATAACGGGGTGATTTTTATAAATTAAATTCTATGCATAAATTGATCCCGTAATAGGAAGTCATTTTCTAGGTTTAGCTCAGTACTGTTATACCAATTTGGTCAACATTTACTGAATCGTTTTTGGATCTATGCATTTTTAAAAGTGATTGAGTAGTTATTAGGTAGGAGTTTCTCCACCTGAAAAAGAAACTCATATGTAACTAAGAAAAATATGGCGTTTTGTTTTATTTCTAAGAATATGTAAGACAGCTTTGTCCTTTCAAACATTTATTTGTTTCTCAAAAGTTCCAGAACAAGTCGAATTGAATGACAGTTTACAACTGGCTGAAAAAAGAAATTATGAAATTCAAACAAAGAACTCACCTAGTTTCAGCTGGTAAAGGTCACGGTGCGATGTCCGGCAACAATTTGTACCGCGATTTTATCACAAACGGCATCTATAAATATTTAATTATCTGCAAAGCTGTAGCCTAAAAATAACATCGCGCTACACAGTCCGCATTCAAACCTATAGGTCATTGCACACACTAGAATTGGGTCAAATCATATCACCACTATTTTCAGCACATTTTACAGAAAATGCTTGAGAAAACACCCTATTATTACCAGTTTATGTTATAAGGAGCTATTTTCAGAGTGTAATTCGCCGAGTTACAGGAAAACTAATTAATTTTCAGCTGAAATCCTGAATGCGGTAGACTGCTGTCTTCTGTCCTGTCAAACTCACTAACACATTTCAGTACCATCACGCCAGAAACGAGTTATCACAAAAATTAAATCATCTTGATAAAACAAAACACTAACAAATCACTAAATTGCATTTGGAAGACTAAAAATAACGTAAAAAATATTATTTTTGGCACGAGCAGCCCCCTGCACTTCCTTGATTGACCTTACTGGATTGCCATTTAAAAAAAATATAGAGGTCTATAAAATGTTGCTACTGTATTCTAATTTGGTATTTTATTCATGTTATATCTATGTAAGAAAGAAAGTATCTAAAAATACAATTTTGCTTTTTACTGTCCCAGTGTATTTTTCTTTATCATTGTACTTATTTAAATGTAGAACACAAAATGTTATGGATTTTTAAAACTAAAACAACGCTCTCTGGAAATACTAGAAAATGGGCACAAGAAGAAAGGTTCTATTTCAAGTTACGTTCCTCTCTCCTTGCTTTACTTATTAATACCAGTGCCAAATGTTAGATGGCGCGTTTCTAAACACAATTTTTAGGAAAATATTTGGCTTTATTTATCTAATTTTCAAATACTATTTTTTTTATTTGTGTCCATAAATTTTAATTTGTGATATCACAGTTTGCAAAAAAAAAATGTACTATCGTAGGCTTAATAGTTAGGCCATTCAAACGCCAGCGCCACTCAGCCGGCTACGCCGCCGCTCTCGTAGCAGGCCGCGGCGTTGCTGCTACGCTGCACGTAGCGGTCGTAGTTAGTTGCTACGTATCATCGAGTTAGAAAATACTATTGGTGTGTAGTGTAGTACTATTACAATACTCTGTGATTTAGGTACTAAAACAATCTTGATACGTCATGTACCTGCAGGAAAACTAAATATCGTCCGTGATACCAAAACCTATTTATCGAAAAACACCATTTATTTACAACAGGCCTAGATAGAACCTGAATGTTCAAAAAATGGACCGGCAAAGTGGTGTTTAAGCACTACATTTCCGCAGTACACATTTCAAAAATAAGTTTATAAGTAATCATTGTTAGTTAGGTATGTTAAAATAAGTTAAAAGAAGTAAAAATATGATAACTTATAATATAATTATGTCATAGCGTATTTTCTCGGCTGATGATAATTATATCTTTAATTAAAGTACCTAAAGAGTTATAGATTTGAAATATAAAACACTAACAGCATTTTGTGTGGCTCAAATGGCCCGCCCCTCCATACTTTCTTGGATGTCTTCTTTCATTGTAAGAGCGTCGAATAAACGTAGGTACTGCGGAGTTTGTATACTCCGTGTACAAACTCCGCGCTCTCTTCTTCTTTTATATTGATACTTTTTAGTTATTACTGGCACTCTATAACCTTTTGATATGGAAAAAGCGATTAACAATGAGAGAGTACCCTAGTATATTACTTATTCATCTGTGAAGAGAGAGTCAGAAATTGATGGGCAGTGTTTGAGGATGTTTTGAGGAAAAGAATAGAAGGAAAAACAGGATTAAATTTAAATAGCGAGTACTCTCCATTTCCCGAGCTACGCGCTTCGACGCGAGAGTACATAATTCTAATTTCAAAAACGCATTGGTACAGTCGTCGGCTAAGGAGAAACCTAGTCAGGCAGGCAGGCTATCTCGAAACCGATAAAGATTTTTCAGGTAATTGTACAGTTTACCAATCTGTACAACTATGCGCAATTTCATTAAAGCATAAATGATTATCTGAATACATCCCCACCGAGGGGCTCGAGCCTACTCTGATTTAAGGCGATTAGGCCTTAGTCGACCACGCTGGCCCAGTGCGGGTTGGTCGACTTCAAAGAGCGTCGAATAAACGTATATAGTGAATTCGAAATTCGAAAACACATTGGTACGCGGTGGGGATTGAACCGGCGTCTCCCGGACGGGAGGTAGTGGCCCTAGCCACTAGACCACCGACGCCCTCCTGGAACTGTACTGATTGTCTATTTGTTCTTGTCTAGAAAATCTTTGGCAATACACGACGAACACCTAGCTTTCGTACAGACTCCTTCAGCGTAGCTTTTTACAATCATATCTGTAGAGAGACCTTTTGGCTTTTGTGTAGAGTCTACATAGTTCTACTCAGTACTTACTCTCCTGACCTTCCTTGCACAATAGTAAAGGGCGTGCAGTTTCTAGCCACGCGGGCAGCGCGTGCGCACGGCAACCAGGCCGTGGAGCGAAAGCTGCTAGGGCCCGCTTTCTCGGCAGAGTTGAGCTGCATCGAGTGTGACAGTTGAAGAGTTTGGTGTGCCAGGCGAAGCTAGTGAGGTTATAAGCTTTTGTTGACATCGGAAACTTTTTGAAATTATTTTTTGGTGGGTGAAGATTGTTTCTATTATTAATTACTTGTACATGAAGAGATATATTTCACGCAAGCAAACTACAGAAAACTTTTAATGTTTCAACTTTGGTTTCAACGTCTTTGCTCACGTCACGAACGACATGAATAATTTCCAACTCTTGGAAATGTCCAAGGGGTAATGACCCCTTCTTCAGACTGAATTAAATAAGGGCTAATGAATATCTGCACCAGGGTATCTGCGTCAAGTCGATCTTACAATTACAACCCACACGATACGACGATGGCTGAATAGCTAATTTAATATTATTGTGGTAAAATCAGCTCTATATAGATCCTAGACGCCTAGCTGCGCAATGTCATAAAATTGAGATGCAAAACGGTCGGCGGCGGTTGCAGCGACGCGGCGCAGGCGACGGGTGTACTAGACCTTTCTCTCAAGTTCTGGGTCACGTTTATGTAAGTACTGTTTACGTTTGGAGCCGGCAACGTACCTATACCGTATTAGCAACACGCCAATAGCATTTCATGATAGTGGAACGGTGTTGGTGTTAGGTATGTAAGAGAGTGTGAATGGATGCAAATGCAACTGCTGAGGATATTAGAAGAAGAATAAAAATATTATTGTGGTATAGGTAGTTTATAAAACTTTTTGGTAAAACAACTTTCAAAGTTGTTTAAAAAATTGAAACTTGAAACGGAATATATATTTATCGTGGTTCTTATTTGTGGTAAGTGCCCGTTATTTTATTATAAGGTTTTTTTTTATTAACTAAGTATTCTGCGTCTTCGGTAGTGTAGCGGCGAAGGCAGCTGATTCCGCTACTCGGGACATAGTGGTTTGAATCTCCAAAGAATATGATTACGTATTTATATATTATGTCACCTTAAGATTGTGAACGCCGTTAGTTTAGAATCTAAATCGAGACCAACCGTTTACAAAACCTATTATTTTTTGTTAGTTTATAATCTATCGATGTCAAATCGTCTAATTGTAAACAAAGCTGCAGAGTTCGTAATCTGTCGGGTTTTATCACCCGTAAAATTGTGAACCGTGTTCCTGATTGGTCGGTTTTGGCAGTAGCTCGTTTGGCCGCAGGCGCAGCCAAAACTGACCAATCAGGGCCAGTTTGCAATTTGACGATTTGACATCGATAGATTATAAACTAACGAAAAATAATGCGTTAAATTGTAAATGGTTGGTTTCAGTTCACAATTTTCCGTAATTTTATAATATCGCGAGTTAGATGTTAGCTGATGCCAGAGTTCCGGATTTCTTCGCGATATTGAGGCAGCGTATAGCAGCTTTCTGGGATCGGATACGCAACTCCAATAACGAGCTTTTGTCAGCAGTAAGCCGGGATACCTACGGAAATAGGTTATTTAGGTACTGGTTACACGTGCATCAGACTCCAAACAAAAACGAACCTTTTTTCTGTTGTGTTGTGAGTACCTACCTATTACTATATGTCATTTGTTTTATATTTATATTTTTATATATCTATGGTTCTGAAGCTGAACCTATTGTATTGTTTTAGTTACCTGAAATAAAGATCTATTATTATTATTAGATTATAAACTAACGGCGTTCACAATCTTACGGTGACATATACCTATATAATATTAATAAACGAAGAAAGTATTAAGTACTACGTTTATTCGGAGCTCTTACGATAAAATAATCTGTACTGTAAACTTCACCTGCTCAATGAACAACGAAAATTCCAATAGTTGTCTGGAATTAGTGCATTTAAAATTTTTCATTATAATTTTTCGCAACAGTCGTAGGTACTGCAACTTTAAACACGCACTTTCACAACACCACAATTTCAAATACATAAATAAACTGCACGCACATATATGTTTCATCGATTTTCTTTCTTTTTTATTACAATTAGGTCATTATCCCACAGTTTTTACTTATTTTTATTTTCTGTTCTGCTTGCGATTGCAAGTCATCCACGGGTGACGGCTGAAAATCAGTGTTGCCCTTTGGGCTAATTACACTGAGCCATGGCCCTTTCAATCACTGCAGCACACATGTGCATGCATAGGTACTTCTTTTTTTTGTTATTTCCTTTTTCTGTATCTTTTTTTCTTAAATGTATGTACATGTGTTATGTAGATTTTTGAATAAAACTTTTTATCTATCTATCTATCTATCTACTGTAAAGCCTACAAAAATAAAAAAAACTGTCTCTGATAAAATATATTTGCTAAAATAACTGCTGAGTATAGTGGTATAATGTAAGTAGGTACATACTTAATCCATTGAGTCTATTAGATACGGTTACGGAATTTAATCAAATCGATTTATGTCATCGATTGCTCTCGTCTTTAATCGAGTAGCAACCACCAATCAATTCGGAAAACTCTAGACGTCTGTTGGTTCGCCAGCATGCGCCGACGCAGGCCCTTTCACTAAGAGAAAACCGTGAAAAGTGGGGCTCGAACACAATATCCGACATTTGAAGTAAGCCCTTCACTTGTAGAAAATTCAAGAATATATAAATTAACATGCATTTCTAACTACAGTAGGCAACTGTTTAACTATGTTAACTAAAGACAGCCGTAATCCACAGTTTCGGGGGTCAGCTGTACAGTGTCTTAGCTAAATAAAGCAAATGTAGGTTAGCTCACTGAACCACGCAGGGAGCGCTTCGAGACGCCCTGAAATCGATTAAAACACCCGTAATTGCGTTCCGAATTACTGTCTGTACAAGTGGGAGAGGTGGGTGAAATAAAATTATTCTTTGAAGAAGTCGTGTTTTAGGCAACAAGCACTTACCAAAGGTTCTGTAGGCAGCTAGCTCTGGTATCACTCAAACATAACACACGGGAGCTCCCTAAATTAATATTTCGCAATTATTAATGGGTGCAATGTCACCGGTCGGTCAGTAAGAAGTGAGAAAAAAGAATCGGGACAAAAAGGAGGCAAACAAAAAATTTATATTTCAAAAATACCCCACTTTTAAACACTGTCAGCAGGCAAAACTCTACGTTTTTTTGCTTTTCTGATCGCTGACAGCGCTGAAAGTCTGATTCGGAATACGCCCTTTGTTTCACAAGTATTAAAGTTCGCGAAAACAATTTTTAACTTTCATACCAAATGATCAATTTGTAAAAGTTATATAAAAGTTTTTTTTTTTTTCGATAAATCCTAAAACTTGCTGGAACTAAAGTTGTTCAGTTTCAGGGGCTGACAAAGGCTGACAAGTTGCGTTATTTAACAAACACGTT
Organism: Carpatolechia fugitivella; assembly: GCA_951230895.1. Classification (NCBI taxonomy): domain Eukaryota; kingdom Metazoa; phylum Arthropoda; class Insecta; order Lepidoptera; family Gelechiidae; genus Carpatolechia; species Carpatolechia fugitivella. The sequence continues at coordinate 4,042,764 of OX579668.1, forward strand.
TAATATTGCCCTAGTACCTTCATCACCAGTTCATATTGATGATGATGATGATCTTTATGACTGTTTTCAGCAATGGCGACCACTTCGACTCCTCAGTCGGGCTGGTGCACTCGAAGATGGCTTATGTAGCCGATCTTCGCAGCGAACTTCCGTGCACAGTGAGGGCACGAGAGCACACCGCTTTTAGTTTTTTACTGAAAACCAACGAAGAAAACTAGTCTACCATTTAGTTGACTACACGGCACTACCGGGATCGCTTGAAATTTTAAATGTTTCAAATTGAGCGTGTGTAGGATTCCTCCATTTACTCTAAACGTTTCCGATTGGCGTGACTTGGCTTAACCCGTTAGACTAATAAAAATCTATTATTATACGTTTATTAAGGCCACATCCGCCGAGTCCGTTACATCTTTGTTTTATTGTTAATTGCTTGTAATAGTTTGTATCGTCGTTTACTATTGCCCCTTCCGTTGTTGTCGCGTGTTCGTGCCCATTTCTACTAGATGGACACCTTTCTTTACTCACACATAGAAAGCGCCGTGATAGTGTAAGGATAGTGTCTGCTCACAAGTGTGTATGTGTGCATGTGCATGGGTGGTGTGGTGGGGATGTTATAGGGTTGCCACTGAAATTGATTTTCATTTAGGTTAGAAGAGAATGTTCTTTGAATTCTTATGAAATGTGGTATGATTTTGCTTGTTTTAGCGAATAGTACAAATTTTGATTAGATTTCCGTCTTGTCTTTTAATGATCTGGGTTAGTGTCATTCCAGTAGGTTCTCCGATAATATCGATAAAAGGAGATGCTGCCTAATGATACGTATTTATTGATATTTCCTTTTTTACGCAGATTAGGACAACTATAAATAAAATACAAGATTTTCTTGCAAACAAGGTCCCGCTTCTCACATCCCTACATACCGTGTCGGTACACAGGTTTCCCTGTGTGCGTGTTGCGTATCTGCGCGCAATGCCAATGTCATGCGCGGTGCGCGGGCGCGGAACTTTACGCGTCCGCCTTGCGCGTGCGCTTGTTACATGACCGGAAAACTGCGCGGAAATTACGCTTTTTGTTGTAAGAATGACGCGTGCTTTTGAAGAATATGGTCAATAAATATTATGATGTTGATAAAGGGCGTTTCATGTCTCTTGAGTGATATTTTTGAACAGATTTCTTTTTTTCTTATACAAAATATTACCGTAGTGTTGTAGTGGATTATATGACAAGCGCGCAATGTAATATTTTTAAGCCGAGAGGACGCTATTTGAATCCGGAGCGGAGCGAAGAATTAAAATAATTTAAATTAGGTATAATCAATTTAATTCTGAGTTCTTCTTCTTCATCGTGTGGGTTGTAAAGTCGACAACCGACCTCACAAACCCTGAGTTTATGAATTAGGTTAACACCCTATTTCAGCATATTTTCTTCAAATAGTTGAATTTATATATGAGTGCAATGGCATTGTAAGCTGTATATATAATATTGTATGCACTTGCTGAGTGCAATGAATGAGTTAGGCGATGTAACGGTGCCACCTACAGCTTTCCCTATGTTTAGAAGCTCGGATTCTTTAGTTTATAATATTTCTAGTACTTAGATTTAGAGTCTTGATGCTTTTTCAATTGTCTTTCTAGTACTTAAATAACCACAAGAATGTTACGGCTAATAACATATAGCTTGTCTTTTACCTATTTTCATACGAGATATAGTTCTTCTCCACTTCTTTGTGGGTCGACAACTGACCTCAAAAACAAAGCGCCGCCACTAAAGGCCACTGACTTGGCTCGTGCAAAGACTGCTTCTGTAGATAGCGGTCGGGACCCCGTGCCTTCCGAAGCAAAAAAACATTTTTTTTAACAATCAGGTGATTCAGCCTGCAATGTCTGCCGGACTGGGGAAAATCACCCATATACTTTTTTGTGTGACAGTGTTTTCACAGGGATTCAAACCCGGAACCTCGACCATTCTACCACGGAGGTATAAAAATAGAAACAAAATGAATTATAGTCCATAGTTTACTAGCCATCAGTAGAACGGTAAAGACTATACTAAAATAAGCAGCTGCCACATTAGAGACATACATGAAAGTCCCACTAAACTCTAGAAACTAGGCAAAATTACTTCTAAATACCAAGACTAGTTACATCGCGCTGCACCCGCTTTCACTGCAGTTTACCAGCGCCGGCGCAGCACAGAATGCACCCCGTCTCTATCACTGCTATACTCCGTAATAAATTGCCAAGCATACGATTACATTGGCTATTTATTATACTTTGATATAATCATAGTAATGACAAAGCTACAACACTCATAATACGATCTAGGTAGAGTAATGTAGATTGGTATACAATAATTATTATAGATTGATTATTATTGTTATTTACTTAACTATAATTTTTCAAAATTCGATTATTTTTGTCTAAACTCCTAAGTATGCACAGAGGTCGTCCCTATTATGTGTTTTTAATTAGCCTTTAGTAATAGGTGCATAGCAACATGGAAAATTTAAGATTTTTTTTTTATTAGATCGAAGATTTATAGCCATTACTAACTAAGTAAACAAGATGTCTTTTACAGTTTGATTTAATTTATCTTTGTTTCTCATGATAAGATAAAACTAAGTAAAAAATTAAACGCAGTAATTTCGTAGATCGTTAACCTTTATTGAGCCGTTGATAGATATAACAGTGCTTCCGAAAAATCGCCATCAAAACAAAACTGGAAAATCTAACGGTAAACGTTTTAGCATCACCAATGTAATCGCGTCAAACTAGACCACAGACAATACAGCGCAACAGAATAAAAGAACAATAGCACTGGCAGCTGATAAAGGCTGGTGAAATAAAAAAAGTAAAAAAGCGGCGCGTTCCAAATTCGAATAATTTCCCACACGTAATGTTACGCGGGCGGGCAACGAGCGCAGGCCGTTATATGCGCGGCACTGACACACATTTCGTTTAAGGGAGAGACGTTTACTTTCTTTTATTTTATATACAGTTACTTCTAACAAAATTATGTAATTTAGAAGGCTGAATAAACTAATATAAATGTGGGTTTAGTTTAAAAAAACATAAATAAAGGATTAGCTCTACATTATTTAGTGAAAGAGTCAAGTCATAATTTCAGCCAAAATACGTCCACTGCTGAATAAAAGCCTGCCCTAATAATAATTTAAATACATTATTTTTCACATCAAACTAGTAAAACAATGCAAATACGAACTCTATACTGCTCTTTAGTTACCTATCATCATCATGTTAAAGTCCACTGCTGAACATAGGCCTCTCCAATCGCACTCCAGCGCGACCGGTCCATAGCCACCTGCATCCAACGAGACCCAGCGATCCTCACCAGGTCGTCGGTCCATTTCGTAGGTGGCCGTCCCACACTGCGCTGCTAGTGACCTATACATTTTGTGATTTAATAATAATAATAATAATGGGAGAGAAAAAAAGAAAGAAAAGAAGAATAATAATATAACAAAATTGTCAAAAATTAATCGAATCTTAGATAACCCTTAATTTATAGGAATAGGAAAAGACGAAGAAAAAGAAGAAATTAAACGAATAATTGACAAGGCAGCGTACATACTTATATGTTTCAAATTTTTCAGGAATGTGTGCACATAATCGATTTCTTCGAATAACTATTAAATAGTTAGAAAACACAAAAAAAACATGGCCAAATGATAACAGCAATATTTCCGCTTACCCTTAACATTTTTGCCACCATTCTGTAACCGGTTCTCTCACTAACCTGGTTGTGGACTTGACTCCACTTTACCTCCAATGCCTCATTCCTTCTTACTTTCTCTTTCCACTTCTTAAGAAAACCGTCAATGCATAGTGCATTTGTCGATACTTTGGTTGTAGTTTAGAGTTCTGTGGTGGAGTCGGCATGAGTTTTGCGCTTTCTGATTCTGAGGAGAAATTATCTTGTGGTTCAATTTCAAAGTCACGTACGAGTTGAACGATGTTACGTCTGCCAATTATTTATTATGTTCCTTTTGAATTATTCAATATAAAGTAATTCATTTGGATCGGATATGACGTTTTGTTTATAAATATTTTGTGATATATATGTTTAGTGAGCTTTAGATTTGTTTAAGGGCTTACAAGACTAGCACTTCGGGATAAAATATTAAAATTTTTGTTAAGTTATTTATTACACAGGATTAATATGCGTACAAGTTGGTTCCTAATAACTGAAAACGCGGCCGGTTCAATCAATCAATCAATCAATCAATCAGCCTTTTGAGTCCACTGCTGGACGTAGGCTTCCCCAAGGGCACGCCAAAGCGCATGATCACCCGCTCTTCTTCATCTCAGCTGAAAGACATCCACTGCTGGACAAAGGCCTCCCCCAAGGATCTCCACAAAGAATTGATGCTCTTACGATGAAGATAACCATCGCAAAGAAACCTGCACTTGGCTGTGAACAAATTAGAAGCTTGTGTGTGAAGAGGACCAACCCACATTGGGCCTGTAATAAAAGTCGAAGGCATTTTCGCCCTAATGCAAGATAGGCTTGGGCCACTCGATGGGGACGCATATGAGTTTATAGCATAACACAGACATTAACAGAAACGTCTATAAAAATAGAGGAGACATTATTGTAAGTATTTTTTTAATACTGTCAAACTAAACTATAAATTCGGTAGCCATATTTTTTGCTCACGCTCACGGACAATAGCGCACCTACATCACTATTACATACAGTTACATACACAGTTATATGTATGTATGAATGGTGATTCAACCACTGTACGGTGTATGAGGCCTACGCATAGCAATCTAGGCTGTTTGACTTTGTAAGTGATGCTAACTTGTGCAAACCAAACTGATGATGTGGAGACTGACTGAGGTTACCGCTTCGAGTTGATGGATGACTAAAGTCATTCAGTTGTAATGATTAAGGCCGATTTACACTTAGGCAAGTAGCGAGTGCGAGTTGCAAGTAAACTTAATCGGTCAACTTGCAACTAAAAATAGAAGTCCGGTCTATTTTTTGCAAGTGCAAGTGTTTCCTTGGCAACAGGAAATAATATGCTTTTTGACAACAGGAAGATATGAAACTTTCGTTTTGACAACTTGCACTTGCAACTCGCACTTGTACTTGTCAAAGTATAAACTGGCCTTAATGACGCACACAAAAAAATCTTATTCTTCATCATCGCGTGGGTTGTAAGGTCGACGACCGACCTCACAAACCCTGCTATCAGTGTTGTAGAGCCGCCAAAGGCCACTGACATATGGCTCGTCTTTTTATTTTTTTCCCTAACAGACCTACTTGCTATGTTCTAAAAACTACCCTCGACCACTCGGCCACGGAGTCTGTCAAAATTCATGGCAACAAAAACAAACTAACATCAAAATTCAAGATGGCTCCACTTTTTAAACCTCTTCATAGAATTCCCTGTACTAATCATGCCAAAAGAAATATAACCGCATGGCCTAGGCCTCAGCATTTGACAGCTTTATCTAAAACCAGGGTTAGTGAGGTCGCTCATCAACTAAATTATTAAACAACTAACCAACCAAACAACCACCAACAACCTCACGAAGAAGAAGAAAATGAAGAAAGCCTTGGTCGAACTTGGAGGTCTTGAGGTAAGATTATTTTATTTTTTGACAGTGTATTGGTCACCTTCATCCGTTATAAATAATATTATTCTAGTTTTAAAACATCCTGTAAGTATACTATACCATTGACTCAGCCTCTAGATACACTAAGTGCGCCTACGCACGGCGGCTGATCAATTATGATCTATTGAAGCTGGTTATGCAAATGAATTAGTAGCGTTATTCCTAAGAATTACCGATCATTTGACGTCACGGAAAACGGTAGATTAAATTCTATTCTGAATAATTATAAATTACATTACCGTACTACAACCACAAAGATCCCACTCATCGTGACTAGAGTTAAAAAGGATAATACAGTTATTTTTTGGTAAATCAAACTTGCTTACAAAGTTATTGTATCTATGTCGTATTTCTGCCGTCGTCATCACTAGACTTAAAATGACAACTTTACCGACAAATGACCAATTAAAAAAAAAACTATGAAAAATCTAAGATATTTGATTATTTTATTTTGTCTTTTGCCTTTGGTGTTTCTCAAACAATAGAAGGATATTAATCAAATTTTTGATTCATAGAAACCATCAAAAACTCGTATCGAAGGCGTAGTATTGGACGGCTTGGTGAAGGATGCTGGGCGCCGCCGCCGCGCCGCGCCGGCCGGTGGATGCAAGTAGCGCAAGACCGTTCACGGTGGAAACCTATGGGGGAGGCCTATGTTCAGCAGTGGACGTCTTCCGGCTGAGATGATGATGATGATGATGATTAAAAACTCAACCCATGTCTCCGACTCAGACGCAGCCGAAGTGCCTAAAAACTAATTGCGGCCGTCTTTCATTCGATAATGAAATGACATATTTTTCAGTCTCAAAATGGGAGATTTCGTCTAAATATTTTACTTTTTATCTACGTGCTTACAAAAGATATCAACGCGTGCTGTTCGTCTTGACAACGGGACATGTACGGTTATTAAAATGATTTCATGATGAATTAAAAACTATTATTGATACTCGTATTTATTAATTTAATTGAGTAAAAAGCTCTTTTAAGGTTTAGAATACCGCATGTTTTTCTTCTATTGATCCTGTTATATAGCGTCGGTGTTCTAGGGGCTAGGGCGACTGCCTCCCGTCTGGGAGACGCGGGTTCGATTCCCATTACGTACCAATGTGTTTTCGAATTTATATACGTTTATTCGACGCTCTTACGGTGAAGGAAAACATCGTGATGAAACCTGCACACTCCTGCAAATAATCGTGTGTGTGTGAAGTCGATCAACCCGCACTGGCCAAGCGTGGTCGACTAAAGCCTAATCGCCCTAATTCAGGGTAGGCTCGAGTTCCTCGGTGGGGACGTATATGAGCTGTTGATGATCCTGTTGTTTGGGGCGGACTTCTTACTTTTTGAATTAAATTTTTAATCCTCTTCTGCATCGTGTGGTGTGATTTGTGACGTTGACAACTTTTATTAATTTAAATTAAAAATTAATTTAAGTTTTGGAATACCCGTAATACCTCATACGAAACACTCAAAAAAAGTATTTAACACAGATTAATCAAAAGTGTGGACTGCTCATCTGCAACAAAATTGAGATAGCATAATGTGTTTATTATTGTAGACCTTGCATGTAGTGAAGTAGCTGGTCTCCGAAACTGGAGCACGTTTCGGGGTCGCGTGACACTTCGCGAAGAAAGTCGGCGCGTGCGACGACGGTCGTGCGTGCGTGTGCGGTATACATTGCGCTCTAAAAAGTAAGTTGTTACGAAGTATCAGAAATTATCTTTTTATACGGAAAATACCTACAGAGTAAGTAGCAAAAGTGACACAAGGGCGACAAAAGTTTTTCCAATGCCTATATAAATTAGTGCATACATTAAATACGTCAAATATGTCAATCTGGTAAAATTTTATCTTCGAAAAGCAATAGTTATGATGAGATTTTATGTTATGTAAAAAAGGAATCAAATCGACTATGTGCTAAGAACAGTCGCTCATTATAGAAACAAATTAACGATAGTAGGATAAATATGACAACGTATAAATAACGACGTAATTATAGTATTTTTTGCTGTTACACTCTTAATTATTTAAACAACAGTTATTAGCTAGACCTGTACAGTTAGCTAGGCAGTAGTGGGACGCCCCCTGCCAGGTCAACTGATGAACTGAGGAAGGTCGCTGGTGGTGGCTGGATGAGGAAAGCGGGTGATCGTGCGCTTTGGCGTGCCCTTGGGGAGGCAGCAGTCCAGCAGTGGACTGCAATAGGCTGATTGATTGATTGTTTGAGCTAGACCTACCTATACCTATGACAAAGTATGATTGGAACGTTCTTTATAAAAACTAAAAATTTTCTTATACTTTTGTATCAATAAGCGTTTTAAAATATCTATACAATATATGGGTAATAGCGGACTTATATTAAAGACGATATCTAAGAAGTGGTTAAGCCGTCAATGTATAATGAATAACTGTTAAAATTAGCTCAAGACTCGCCACTTAGCCGCGGGCTAGTGATGTGATGTGTGCGAGTCGATTTGCGTCATCCCGAGATGTAAGTCAGTCAGAGATTCGGAGGTGAAAGGTTGTTTTGATTATTCCACAAATTAACTTTTTGGTCCAATTCGTATAGAAAGCGCATGTTCTAGGTATCGGTGACGCTGTGGGAGATTCTATGGTAAATTTTCCTCTTCTATTGTTTCATGTAGTATCTCTCGCTGGTTGGTGGTTAGGTTGGATTCGGGCTAAATTACTGTTAGGCATCAGTCAGTTATACTGGAGTTGTTACTATAGACCTTTTACGTTTGCGACGTTCAATACTAAATCATCATTTTGTTCTTGATTATTATATTACTGCGATTCTATAAATACCGTTGATGATATTTAATAATTAATAATCACACTAATAAAATTGCAATACTTGTTGTTATGAAACATCTAATACACGTCGTTGCCACGCACAAAAAAAACCTGAAAATTCAATCCAGATTTTGAATCCATTATCAAGATATCAGTAACAAATTCCTAATGATACAGAAGCGAGAATTTGAAGACTCTTTCCTGACCAATTAAGATGCTTATTACCTCGTCTTATACATCAAGTGATTTAATTAACAGCCGGAATACCGATCAGCATCCAATCGCTAACGAAACAATGTTGAATTAATTTACACTACGTTCAAACTACTCATGCGCAGCAACCGGTGAAAATAATTTCCACTTGTCGCCTAGGGAAATGCAATTTTCTTATGCAACTAGCTCTAATGCGATGCAACCACTATATAAAACCAACGTTTCTAATATTACATGCATTAGCTTTCTTCGACATACTCTCAGCAAAATGGCTGACACAAAAAATATAGTGCTTTCTTTTTCAATGTCGTAGAGGGAGCCAGCAGCTCTTAAAACAAAGGTTAGAAAGAGACGGTGGGTGTTATGATATTGCGTGTGATGTCGCGACAAGAGTTTGAATTTCGAACGGAACGCGGCAAACTTCCCGCCAAGCGAATTTGACGGTTGCGTGGAGGAAATAGGAACGTTAATTTTAGCTAGTGCTGTCTTGCCGATTCGCGTGCTGCTAAAAGTGGGACAATCGAAAGCCTTTCTCTGCGGTTAGGTATTTTATGCCGTTAGTTTTTTTTGTGGCTGCCATTACACCAATATGGCGGGTGGCATCATTTTTTCGCCTCGTCACGTTAGATCATTCTTGTTAGACGTTGGAAAGCTGCGCTCTGCTTCTTGGTATCTGAGTCGCATAACTGTACACCGGCTAGTGACGTAATTCGCATTAGTTTTTCTTTTTACTATTCAAATCATTTAATTTGTATTATATCACTGATCACAATAAAACCAACAATAGACAAACACTTACATGTTTTCTGTTTAAAAACATTACGTAGTTAGTTATATACAAATCAAGAGTAATAGCAGAGCATAAGGAATTATTTAAATTTTCTTATTATATAAGTATAATATATTGACACTGAATATTATTTAAGTAATTTTTTATAAAAGAAATATCTTACACAAAATTAATCTAAAAGTAGGTAATTTGTTAAAAAAATGATCTCTCTCAATAAATACTTAAATAATTTGTATACAACTCTCGCAGTATTTGGGTTGGAGCTTTTGTCATGATTATGAACTTAAAAACTACAGGTTACGTAACTAAATGAGTTTATTCGTTGATCAAAAACAAAATACATTTTCAAAATGGCCGCCGCCCTTTCCCGCGCTTTTCCGACTTTCCCGCCACGTCAGTTAGTGGCGCCCTCTGCGGCTACTTGGGAAAGGTAATTGCATCATTTGCATAGGCGGTGCAGCGCGCGTGTCGGGCACTTTCTCCCGCTAACGGGACTCTAAACTGGGACAGTCGAGTAGCTGGCCAGCAAGCCAGCCAGCCAGTTGCATCCGCTTCATTTTATAATCTGTGCTAATGCTGTGTGTTTCAGATCTTAGTGACCAGTGTTAGAAATTGCTGTAAGCAGATTGTTACACGCATTATGTTGGTGCCAGCCAACACTATTTTGCTGTTGTAACTAATGATAATTTTGACTACATTTTGATCCTGGATATTTGAACCTTAATATTGAGCGAAATATGAATGAAACAGCTTTTTTATGAAAACACGAAGCATAGCGGTTTTATCACATCAAATGTTTCCTGCAAGATTATTTCTTTTAATTGTTTCTTCATTGACCATTATTTATTTTTGTACGCAACATCTACCACAGGATCTAAGCATTAGGCTGTACGCTGTTCTATGTTTCCTCCAAGATAAAGCCATCATCATCATATCATGTGGGTTGTAAGGTCGATGACCTACTCCACAAACCCTGGTGTCAGAATTATGGATCCGTCAAAGGCTTCTGACATGGCCTATGTAACTACGTTAATATGCTTTCCGGAGTACATAATCATACTTTTCGAACAATCGGGTAATTCGGCTTGCGTGCGTATCCTAATCAAACTCAATCAGTCAGACAGTCTTTTATTCGACTACAATGTCCTGGTTGGGATTCGAATCTCAGAACCCCAGAACCTGGTAATACCGCACTGCTACATAGGCTCTTTACTTTATCATCTAAAAAAGCCATGGCATTAAGATAAGACTTCTTTTGAATTTATTATTCGAAAAACAAAAAAGGTTTCCAGCTGTAACCAGCCAGTGCATACGTTTCCACCGATGGCCGATCGAACCGTTACTCAAACGTAACCTCGTCAATTAAGAAAGTGTCACAGACACGTAATGTAAGTAACTGACCCCTATAGGACCTTTCTCCGACTTTCGCCGACCTACTTACATTGGCCGTGCAACACTACATAAACCACAGCATTATGTTCATTGTTGCTATTGTGTAGCTGCCCTAGATCTGAATTTCGGGTCATTAAGGTTAGAAGTGAGCGCTCGGCCTTAATAGGACGTTTTAATGGTAAACAGATGTAGAGATGAGTAATTTTACTTAAATTGTGACCGCTTTTCTTACGAGTTGCAAGTTTGAGTGTTTCCTTGGCAACAGGAAATAATTTTTGACAACAGGAAGATATGAATATGACACTTTTGTTTTGACAACTGTATTGCAACTCCTCAGAGGAACAAAAGACCAACGCGCGTCAGAAATATTTGTGCAACTCGCACTTGCAACCAGTAACCTGCGAGTTAAGTTGACTCGCAACTCGCAACTGTACTTGTTAAAGTATAATCCTTTAGCTCCAACGTCCTTAAAGTCTAGAAGAGAATAACCTAATTTAGTATTTTTATAACCACAACCTAAAATAAGATATTTAATTTATTTATATTAGATCTTAAACAAATATGACTCTATGACGTCAATGCCAGAAAAATATGCGTTTGTTACCTTTTTTAAAAGGCAGGAAAATCGTTGCCTCAATTGGTCTTATATAGGATGCTTTTGAGTAATATCAAAGAAAATATAGACAAATAAATAATAATACGTACATACAAGATCACGCACCTATCCCAAAGGGGTTTGCAGAGATTTAGTGGGCTCCCAAGGAGTAAACACTAATACCACGTTTGGCAATATTTTGGGTTAAGATACGACATTCCTATATATACTGATCTTCACGTTTTTAGGGTTCCGCAGTCAAAAATGAACCCTTATAGTTTAGCCATGTCCATCTGTCTGTCTGTCTGTTCGTCCACGGCTTAGCTCAGAGACTCTTAGTACTAAAAGGCTGTAATTTGGCATCGATATACATATTAATCAATCATGCCGACAAAGCTGAAGAATAAAATCTTTAAAAAATATATTTTTAGGGTAAATAAGTGTCAATTGTTAAATGAAGTGGAATGGAAGTACCTGTAAGTGAGCGTGCGATGCGTGATCTGATCTACATTTCGACGCGTTCGATCGAACAGCAATAAACAAAGTATGGTGATAAACGGTCCATGGAGGATACGATAGCTTTGTAAAAGCTATAATATCAAAGCAAAAAATATAGCTTCTAATTTGTCGGCACCTTACATTAGATATATATATTTTGAAGGATGCCAGAGAAAGTTATTAAAAAAAACACCAAAATAAAAATCATCATATGTCCACCCGCAGCTACGCTTGCGTTGTATGAGATTTTTCCAGTAGGAATTTGTATTTCTATATATATAAATAAATAAATATGTGGGGACATCTTCACACGTGGCCATCTGATCCCAAACTAAGCAGAGCTTGTACTATGGGTACAAGACAGCTGATATACATTACTTAAGAAGAAGAAGAATAAGAAATAAAAACAAACAAAATACATACTTATATAGATAAACAACAACCAGACACAAGGCAAACACATGTGCTCATCACACGAATGTATGCCCTGGGCGGGATTCGAACCCGTGACCCTGTGCGTCGGAGGCAGATACACTACCACCTCGGCTACGGAGCCGTATTAAAATCGAAACTAGATAGACAAAAGCTTGTTGCTTTTCTATTAAAGGATAATTTGCACCACGGATTCTTCTTATTTCTGCCCTTGTCCTACAGACAATACAAATCCTAACACTTCTAACCTGAAACTTATTTCTGTACATTCTTTCGTCCAACTCATTTCTTCTTTGCAAATAATGTAGTTGCTGTAACCAAAATTACGAGTACCTCGGTCAGGATACAGTTTTACTCTACATCAGTTGACTTCTAATATCACTAGCGTAGCTCAGCTGTGCGTGCGCGCAGACTCTACCCGTCGATCGTGAGAAGCCACGCGGGAAGTACCTCACAATTTTCACCACTTTTCCTCGGCTCGACACTTTCTTCTGTTTTTTGTGTCGCCTAGCAACCGCAAGATTGTCTCAGCAACAGATTTACACACTCATTTTCATGCATTATTAATTTACTGGAAGTTAGAAGGCATTTTGATTGGAAATTATGCTATATGATGCAGTATATTATATCGTGTGGTGACAGATGTTGATTTAGTGTACATGTAGATGTTTATATTATAAAAGAATATAATTTATACACATCACATTAGCTTCACTTCAGAATAGTTAAAGGCCTATGAAGATTGCTACATTAGTTAATTGTGTAAATTACACACACAACACACACACACACACACACACACACACACACACATACATACACACATGCACGCGCGCTTATAGGTATATTATTATATTATATTATATTCCTTTCTTACCTATTTTTATATCCATTCCATTTTTAGTCATTTAGCTTATTTTTGTAAAATTCTAGAATTTTTGTAACTTAAGAAAAGACATGCAGTTTAATTTAGGATCCGTTGGAGGAGGGGGGCCTCCCGACACAGGCAATTAATTGCTTACTGGGAGTCTCCTTTGTCTAGCTATATACCATGTTTTTATTTATGAAATAAAGAATTTTGTATTTTTTTTGTATTTGTGTAGATGAAGTTAATCAACGTTTGCTGTAAATATTACCTAGGTACTTTAATCTATTGCTATGGACTCCTGTATAAAGATTTTTTTTTATTATACAAAGAAATAGAACAAAGACGCACTACAATAATTATAGAGTGTCGGAAATGACTACAATGTTTTGATTTTCTATCCACCCTTGCCGTGGTGGTCGAAGATGTGACTTGTTTCTTACGAATCCACGTTGCAACAGCTGATAGACATTCAGAGACAAAGCTTAACCAAATAGAGTATTTGACTGTTCCTAAATTAACCATATTTTATGTTTTAATTTGAAAATATAGACCAGTCTCTCTCTCTATCTATCCGACCGATTTCGGCCATGGCGACCACTTCTAGTCCTAATAGATCAGTAGCAGACGATTCACGAAGAAATAAACAGAATCGGTTGGAAAACGAATATTCAGTGATTTTTTTAAGGTTTAATATGTATGTCTCTTTCAAAAACGATTTTTGGTATGGAGATTATAATAATATATCGTTACTTGCTTGTCTCTGTCTAATCTTGAATTTCAAACCTTTAAAGTTAGAGCAAAAATTATTTTAGTGTTCGATAGCAGAAACTAACAAGTGCTGTGTTTGGATTTATAATAAAGTGGTCAAATACCCCATTCTTAACCTAACTCTTAAATAAAATATCAAGCTAAGCAAAAAAACTCCAAAAACATAACATTTAAAATCAAAAAGATATTTGTAAGTCTAATCTAAGTTACCCTTTGTGAGTTGGCAGCGCCTTTGCCCAAAAAATAGCCAATAGCGATACAGAGAGGGAATGCTGCCAGTCTTGTGGAAACTCTGCCGCGGGGAGACGCGGTACAGAATATCTTTTATCTGTAATTTTAATATTATTTTTGTATTAGTCTGTATGTGTTTTGTTTTTGGTACCTGAATAAAGGTTTTCATACATTAGTTACCCTTAAGTCACCTTGGCTTGGACTCGGCAATGAACAATTTTAGTACGCCATTTTGACATTTCTTAGAACAATGTACCATAGTTTTCATCTCTGGATGTCGCATGTCATCCTAAGCGTTTTAAGACCACATGGCTGACATCAGTGTTTTAGTAATAAAGACATTAATATTATTGTTACGAGCGTTATAATAATAATAAATTTTATTTCAGATAATTGTATCCATAATTTGTTAGTAAAGCTTAATCTAATATTAGTAGGCACTTAAAAATAAAATAAAATAAAATTAAAACTAGTTACGGGCTGTGTGTAAGTGCACCCAGCGCCGCAGCATTGGCGAGTCCCACCGTTATATTATATCCTCCAGCTTCTGTTTGACATAACTCACTTGCTTTTGTTTTATCTTTTCTCTGTCATAGTAAATTATGTGTGCATCCGCCAATAGACCAATATAATCGTTATGCGTTTGAGATAGAGGCGCTGCATCGAGGTCACTTTCTCACAATCTGATGCTTAATGAAGAGATCAAAACAAATTAAGAGCTAAGTAAGTAAGTAAGTAAGTAATTTTATTGTTCACTGTGCTCTTTTTGATTTGGCTGTGGAAAGAAATATAGTAAGAAAGTAAGTAAGTAAGTAAGTAATTTTATTGTTCACTGTGCTCTTTTTGATTTGGCTGTGGAAAGAAATATAGTAAGAAAGTAAGTAAGTAAGTAAGTAAGTAACATTTTATTACTAGACCGCCGGCCCAAGTAAGTAATAACACATATGGGACAACAAAGAAAACATTATTATAAAATGTGCGCAAAGGCGGCCTTATCGCTAATAGCGATCTCTTCCAGACAGCCTTTCTTTTTATAAAGAAACAGTGAACGGAAACGGAGTAGTGCGTGAAGGAATTTTAAAGTTATTTTAACCTATAACTATGATATATAGACAAATATAGTGAAATATAAATATAATAATCTATATTTTTGCTACAGATTACGTACGTATAAAGCAGAAAATGAAAAATTTTGTCGATCTTGGACGGGACTCGAACCTGCATTTCCTTGGCTATTCGGGCCAGAAACAGGCGCATTACTAATCATGCCACCAAGCTCTGTGAAAGGTCGACGAAATTTTGCTCAGAGTGCATTACAAGTCCTGTCCAAGATCGACAAAATTTTTCATTTTCTGCCTTATAATTTATTAAAACCATAATAGATGTAATCCGTACTGAAAATAAATACATAATCACAAAATATTTTGTTTCCATGCTGAAATAGGTTTGATTTTCAAAAGTAAGTGTTAAGTCGATGTAAAGTTTGCTAACATAAATGGTGATAAACAATAATAAAATTGTTTATTCGGAAGTCGCATCTAACCTAGACCGTCCAATGAGACAAATTCACATTAATTCATCCTATGCTTGTGCTTGGTTCATATTCACTTTATTTTTATGTTTTTGTGTTAGTCACATCACCTACATCCAAGCTGCAGCCATCAAAGAGATATTGTGATGTGAAATATTAGTCGTATGTGCATCCGTCTGCAAATACCGTTATGCAGTTGAGCTAGGCTAGTGCATTGGGGTCGCTTTCATTTCTCCTCCACGCGCCGAGCCAGCATCGCGGTCACCCCGTTTCGAGACTCGACTCACGCTTGGCAGCTTGGCGATCTATGGTCGCAACTCAAAACAATGCTGGTTGATGGGAGATTGGAGACAATGGGATTGGTGATAGCAGCCACAAACTGCTGCTTTAGATATGCAGATATTTTTGGTCTTTTAACGTGTATCCAGTCTATGCTTAAGAAGGTAGGAGCCACTTTGATGAAGAATGATAACACTAATCTAATTTTTATATTAACCTGGGATTCTTCAATGCCTGTTGGATTGAACTGTGTAGATGACTGAGTTTTTATATTAGTTTTGTAAAAGCCAACATGCCAGTTATCAAGTTTACAGGAAATGACACTATGATCGCTATCTGCACAAAAAATTAACCTGAAGATACATTCGGGAACAAATTTAAAGACTTTTAAAGAATTTTATTGAGTACCGTTGCATTAAACGTTTTGAGAGAAATAGTAGGTAATAATAGCACAGCAATTATCGTCTAATAAAATGGAAGAAAGTTGACGATAAAGATTTAGTAAAACAATAGATACGTTTGACAAAAATAATAAACAAAGCCTGTTATTGTACTGTACTTTCTCTATAATTTTCATGATGGGTCAGAAAAAGTAGTTGAAATCAAGATCTCCAATCATGTTTTTGTCAACAACATTACATGAAAGAGTGATATTATTATAGACTCGGTTTTATGATTTCCTGCAATGTCTCAAGTCTTTAATTGGTATGGTTAAATTTAATCTTTAAAGAGCGTCGGTGGTATACTCGTCGTAGTGCCTAGGGCTGCAGTCTTCCGTCCGGCAGACGTGGGTTCGATTATGTATGTTTTATAATTCATATTACTCGTATATGTACCTTTATTCGCCACTCTTATGGTGAAAGAAAAACATCATCGGGAGGAAACCTGCATACTCTTGCGAAGAAAGGTCGTGTGTGAAGTCATCGAGAAGTTTTGATTTTAGGAGTATAAGAATCTTTGGGAAATCTTTTGATAAACTCAATGAGAACATTTGATTCAAAGTCATTCGTATAAACTATTTTACGGCTCTGCTGATAAATCAATGGAATAACGATTTCTTTAATTTTACTGAAGTACGACATACACACCTTACCTTACACACCCATACACATTACACACCCATCCCTTAATATTTAAGTTTTTTTAAATCCTTAAACATTTAATAAATAAATTTGTAATAGCTTTGGTATTAATAGGTGCATGATTATTGCTAAGCTTCTTTGGAAGAGCGATACCTCCTGACCATTTCTTAGCCTAAAAGGAGGTATCACCCCTAAATAAGATTACTTTGCTAAAAGAGATAAATAATTTTTGTATATCTTTTATTTTACTATTACTTACTAAGGCCGTGCTTACATCGTATTTTCTCTGGGATGCCCTTAAGTTGATACGAGTAATAACTATTATAATACCAACAAACCCAACTCTATCGCTTTTCTAACTGTAACCTAATTTCCTGTTCGCATTGACATTCACTGTGGTGCGTTCATTCACCGTGGTCTGCGCACGCGCTTACTTTCACTGCCACGCCCCCGCCGCCACCCCCACCCCCGCCTTCCTGTTGCGCAATAGTGCGCGGGAAGTGCACGTTGCGTTTGCGTTGGATTACCGTTACCTTGTCTGGTCACACAGGGTAGCGTTATTGGGCCCGTTTCTTTCTTTGTTTACACAAGTGATTTTGTATTATTTTATTCGCGCTTCTTATATAGATAATGTTTTTGTTTATTTTTCGTTCTTTTCTCAACTGACTTAAGAGGTTGAAGAGGGTCCCAAAGAGGAATAAGAGTGGTTTGGTATAAGAGTTTGGGAATATATAATTAAAAGTAATTATTCATCATAAAATTAAATTTTTATTAAAAAACTCATCGATATAAATGAAAATATATTATGTGGTGACATTAATTGTCACACACGCATGGTCATCTGATCCCAAATTAAGTAAATCTTGTACTATGGGTGTCGGACAGCTGCTGATATACATACATTACTTATCATCATTTATTTTTTACTCATTTATCATGTTTTTTGTAAACCTGTAGGCTGTAGTGGTAGGTAGCACAACAGTAATTTCGGACAACTGTATTTGGAGAATAGAAACAACGTCAACATCTCCTCGTATACGCTGCATGCTTCAAAGACAAAGTTTCCATTTTTACGTGAGTGTTTCCATTTTAAATAAATAAATAAAATACGCTGCATGCTGCTGCAACACTAAACAGTTTTTGTATAAAATGGATTACTTAACCTTACCTTTCTACATTAATTGCACTTTCACTGCGCTATCCATCACCTTCCTGTGGCGTAAGAGTGAGACAGGAAACACATGCAATGCTGTTGCGTGTTTGCTAACGGACGGGCATTGGAGAGAAATGGCGATATCCGTTTGAAGTTTAACGTTTAAATAGAGGATTACGTTAAGATTACAGTTGTGGTTATATAACGGCTTTATAGTTAGATTAAGCGTTGTTTGAAAAAAAAAACTGGGAACGGAAATGATGCATAAAGACGATGTCCTGTCTCATCTTTTTTGAGCAATCCATCAAGGTTACAAATATTGCGTAATCGAACAGAAGATGAAAAAGTGGTTTGATACTGAAAATTATATTTTTAACTTCAATACACAATAGAGCAAGTCATTTCCTCAGTTGTTTGTTCAAGTTCATGATGAAGATGTTATATTTTTGGGATCCTGGTCATCATCATCATCATCGTGTGGATTGTAAGGTCGATAACCGACCTCACTAGCCCTGTTGTCAGTGTTATAGAGCCGCCTAAGGCCACTGACTTGGCTCATGTAACGACTAGATAGTAGCCGGGACCAATGGTTTAACGTACCTTCCGAAGTATGGAATCATCTTTCTTTTCGGACAATCAGGTGATTCAGGCTGCAGTGTCCTAACCAAACTGGGGAAAGTCTCATATAGAGATTTTTGCTTGACAGTGTCCCCACCGGGAATCGAACCCGGAACCTCCGTAATGGACTTCAAAATCTCGACCACTCGGCCACGGAGGCTGTTGATCCTGATTTTAAACAGATTAAGTATATAGCTTAATTATTTTTACAGTGGCCTTACATGGGTAAGCAGTAACAGCAGTAAAACTTGAAGTAGAGCTTGAATATTGTTTCCACCAAAATCCTTAAGCAGTTCTACATTACAACCGTTAGGTTAGGTTAAACCGATAAGGATGTTTACCCATTCAACTCGCTAGAAAAACTGAAGTCAATGCCCTCGCAGGCATTCTACTAAACAAACACTAAAACAAATTATACAATAGCAACACAATCCAAAGGAAAAGAAAAAACTTTCTTCGAACACTACAATAACATCGACAGTGCAATTAGTATTGCAGTGGTGATGTAACCACGTGCTTGGCGGCAGAACTTGGCAATGTTTACGTAACATGGCATTGAACTCGACAGGAACTGGCACCAGGAACTAGTTGGAGCTAGCTGCAATTAGCAGAGGGAAATGGAAGCAGGAAGGTGCTGGTGGGCGTTGACTTCGGAGGGGCGTCTTTGAAGACTGTATTTTGGAGCCAAATGCTGTAGTTCGGAGCGTGTCATGTCATTGAAGTAGAGTAGCGTCATCGGAGGTGTAAAAGCGTTGGTGGTGTAGTGGCCCTAGCCACCACTGCTTCCTGTCCGAGAGACGCGTGTTCAATCCTCACCAGGTACCAATGTTTTTCAAATTTCAAATTTATATACCTATACGTTGTTTTTTCGACTCTCTTATGGTGAAAGAAAACATTGTGAAGAGAATTGTACACTCCTGTAAGAAATTCAAAGGTGGTGTGTGAAGAGTGGTGAAGTCAACCAATTTGTACTACTGGGCCAGAGCGGTCGACTAAGCGTCGATCGCTCTTGTTTAGGGAAGGCTCTAGGCCTTAGGCGTCTCGGTGGAGACGTATATGAACTCATGACGAAGTTGATTTGAAAAACTCTTATATACTTTGAAAATTTTATGAGGAAAAGGGTTTTGGATTGATCCCTTAGTTTCAATCTGTCACTGCTTCCTTTCCACTAAAGAATTCATACTTACCCTCATTACTGCTTATACTTCTGCATTAAAATTCTTCAAGCTTGTCTCAATCTGAAACTTTTAAACCCCCCACATTGATATTACGCAATAATTCTACTAGAACAGTTAGGTCAGTAACCTTAAAAAATAAGCCAGGAAGATGTTAACAAAACAAAACAGTTATAGTATAATACGGGTGCGTGTGCGCCGGTGGTCGGATAATACCACGGGGTGAACGACCGCTGACGTAAGAAGAAATGGTTTACGCAACAGAGCCTTGAACCGATGTAGCGGATTCGCGAGCTGCTAGTGACGTCACGCGATTAAGAAGATAGTATAAAATAAAACAATGGAATCTATTTTGTTTTTAAAATAGAGTTATGTGAGCAGCGTAGGACCAGTCATGTGGCTGCGGATATCCTAGAGGGGAGGTTTCAGTCTAGCTGTATGTTGTATGCTTAGCGTTCAGCTGAAATGCAAGGTTTTATGCTGGGCAGAATAGTAAGAGAAACATAGAAACCTCTATGATTTTTATATTGGTGTAGTACAAATTCTGTATAGTGTAGCTATAAAACTTTATCAAAATTCTAGGTCTTCCAAAAAGTTACGTGATTTTTTCTGGTAGAGCTTATTTTTCACAAATTCTTAACTTGTTTACTTTTGGATAAGAACAAGCAGCAACAACATAAAATATTGACTCAGGCTCAGACCAAAAGTTGCGTATCTATCTTGCCTATTACGATACGCCTGTGTTGATAGTGTCTTTATTAACCCATTGGGATTTGTATTTACCAGAAAATAAATAGCCAAGTGTATTAAAAGCACTACCAGCTCTTATGTAGCAGGTCAAGATTGCAATCTTGTGGGTGAACGCCCGCTGACGCAAGAAGAAATGGGTTACACAACAAACCCTTGAACCGATGTTGTGAAATCCGCGACAAATATTCGCCGAATAATATTATTATTGATACTACTATACAGTGACATCACAAATATTTGCAAGATAAAATGATAAACTGCTGGCAGGATATTGACCTTGCTGAGTTTATAATAATAGTCAAGTAACGGCGAAACTTGAGTGGGGAATATTGTAATAGCGTAATGCGTAGCGTATTGTAAGCGCGTTAATATTGTATTAACTTAAAACACCTTTTTGTAACCCTATTGGGACTTTTATACAAGAAGTGATGTCGTACGAAACTATGAGATAAAACTGAAGTGGAATAGTTAGCTCCCTCCATAATTAGGTGGAGCAATGATATTTGAGGGCGGTTGCATGATCTGGACAAGAGTCAGGGGCGCCCTTTAGAGAAGCAGAGGAAGAAGCATAATGTAAGCAAAGTATTATAACAACTGTGATAACTTCACCCATGACTATCTCCAAGATAATACTTATTGAAATCTCCATTCAAAAACTAACTCAAGTCAATGCCCCGTCAAGTCGTTGAATGATACAACAATTTCTATTTTCTAGCATCATATAACACTGGTTCAAGCATCAAGAGCCAAGGTGGGTTACATAAGGCATTTCTACGGCCGACGCAGGCGCAGCGGTCGATGAACTCGCGATCGGTCGTTGCGTGGTACAGTTTGTCGAGGTTTTTTTGCATTTAATTGGCGGTTGAAGAGTAGGTCAGCTGGTTTGGCGATATTTGTTACGGTGGCGGCGGCGGTAGCGGTTAAGAATTTAATCACAGCTCTGAAATTTTATTTGCGTTGATTTTGGAGATGTTTAAGTTTATGCGAGAGCGTGTTTAGTTATTCTCTTGTATTAAAAATTTATGTTTTGATAGAGATTTTGCCCTTTGTTTAAATAATGAAATATGAGAACTATAGCAGATATTACCTATAGTCTAATCGGATAGTTAAGCATGCTGGTAACATGAAACGCTTAGACAAAAACGATAGGGTTCAAGATCCATAACCTTGTCTAATGACCTCAATGTTTATTAACGCCAAGAAATAAGAAGTTCCTATAGGGACTATTCATAAACAAAAAGGTGAAAGTATTCAAAATCAAGAACGGACGTCACTGCCATCCACAATACAGGGACAGGTTGAAATCCTATCACCATAATTACTATTCCATTTGCGCGTCACTTTCGCGCGCACACTTGCGTATGCGACGCGCACCCTGCGTTTGGTGAAACGAATGTTTGCGCGCGCGCACTTTCCGACCGGAGACCGGACGCGGATACTTCAAGCAAAAAAGGTTATTGAACTTGAAGCCGAGAAGGTCAAGATAATGTTTCTTGCGTAAGGAAGGAAGATGAGTAGACAGGAGACGTACGTCAAAATGGCTTATGATAGACGGGTAAGTCAAAAGTACAGTTTTATTTCGGTGTATGGTTTTAGAGGTAGATCTTTTAATAGTAGATGGTGTTATCTTTGAAACCCGCACTTCGGCTAATCAAGCTTGTCTTTCATAAGTTCACTGTTTGCTTCTGCTTTGTTGGCTCCGTTTCTTTTGACAGTAAACTATGCCTTTATAGACCCTCGGGTGCTTGCCTGCCTGTCGAGTGGTAAAAAAAATAATTTGATGCCATTTCGCACAAGTACTTTTTCTGATCCCATATATCTAGATAATTCCACCAGGTTTCTTCCATTTGGTAATCTAAAAGATATTTCGTAGGTGTTATATTTCCATTAACCACCTCGACCAATCCACACTGGGCCAGCGTGGTCAACTAAGGCCTAATCACCCTAATTTAGGATAGGCTCGAGCCCCTCGGTGGGGAAGTAAGTATATGAGCAGTTGATGATAATATTTCCATTGACTAGCCTGATCAGCTAAATCACCAGAGATTTCAAAACACCGAATGCCAGATTTTACATTTTTAAATGAGCTTAAATTTATGTCTATTGAGTATCTTCGTATTGTTAGGTAATAAGTACATTATTCTTCCTGGGTATTGTTACAATAAAGTCATCACACGCACACATGACTAATGACAGTTAGCACGCTAATTCGCGCTGAACATACAATCGACAGCTTGGCGCAAATTGCGCGTTAACGCTTCCTGCGACGTCGGTCGCTGGTGGCGCGTCGGCGCAGGTAAACAATCAGTTTGCGCACTTATGCACGTATAGGTAAAGTACTATAATAATACTGGTTTATGTAATGGTAACATTTCACACATCTCTTTATTTAAAAAGCGAGTTAAAGAGCATTATCTTTCGCTGTCAGATTGATCCATTATATTTATTGTATTTTTAAAAATATATTATATTTTATATTTTTGGGTATATATTTTAGTATCATATTGTGTTAGTTTATTTATATAGATTTACTTAATATTATATAAGTAATTCTTGTGATTGTCCTGTTCTTTTGTATTTTATAAAGTTGTGCACGTTTTATCTGCGTCTTACTATCTCTTTTCTCTGGCGTAGGTCTGCTGGAAGATATTTCTTTAGCAATAAGCAGGCCTGTTGTGTCGTTTTTTTTTTTTTTTTTTTGTATTTTTGTCATCTATTGTGTACAATAAATGGTTAAATAAATAAATAAATAATTACAGTTGCTTTGATATGACCAGAGGAAATATCAAGATATTCGCCTTAAACTTCTGAACTAGAGAGAAGAAAGTGCTAAAATTGGAAGGTAATAAGTTAGTTCGTCATCAATATCTACAGCTCATATACGTCCCCGCCGAGGTGTTCTACCTTGAATAAGGGCGATCAAGCCTTAGTCGTCCACGCTGGCCCAGTGCGGGTAGGTCGACTTCACACACAACGTTCTAAATATCTTCGCGGAAGGGTGCAGGTTTCCTTACGATGTTTTCCTTCACCGTATAAGAAAATTACTTTCGTACGTGGTGAGGATTGCAATCCGCGTCTCCCGGACGGCAGGCAGCAGCCCCAGCCAATACACCATTGAAAAAATTCAAAAGTTGTGTGTGAAGTCGACCAACCCGCACTGGGCCAGCGTGGACGACTAAGGCCTGATCACCCTAAATACGGGTAGGCCTAAGCTTTAGGCCCCTCGGTGGGAATGAATATGAGCTATGCCGATGAGATACATCCCATACGACGAAGAACAAGCCGCAAATTGCTTTTCTGCGGTTAGAATCCAGATGAGATGCGATTCTCTGGGTACATCCTATGACGGCAACTTGTCTGACGCAGCATTCCTTTGGGACCTCCTATATTAAGAAAATGTCGATTATGTTTTATAAACTTATAAATTTATACAGGATGTGATTGAGTAACTTTACTTAACGTTACCAGTAATAACCGGGCCTTGAACCTCGGAAACTGATTGGGAAGTGCGACGTGCAGCCGTTAGACATAATACGCTTCAGCGGTGGCTGTAATAAGCCGAAATTGATTTGTAAATAAGTAACTAATACTGCAGGTAATAGATACTTAATTGTTATTGTTACTTGTTGTTAAATGTTTCAGGTAAATGCACTAGAGCGTCGGTGGTGCAATGGCTAGGGCCGCTGTCTTCCGTTCGGGAGACGTGGGTTCAATCCCCACCTCGTACCAATGTGTTTTCGAATTTCGAATTCATATGTACGAATGTACGTTTATTTTATTCGACCCTCTTGCGGTGAAGGACAACATCGTAAGCAAACCTGCAAAGAAAATCAAGTATGAAGTCGACCGACCCGCACTGGGCCAGTGTGGTTGACTAAGGCCTGATTGCCCTAATTCAGGGTAAGCTCGAGCCCCTCGGTTGGGACGAGGCGTTGATGATAAGAACCAATACATTACTAGAATATAAAGTAGGATTTGGTGATTGCATCCTAAATCCGTAGGTCGTGGCTGACCATTATTGACTGACAACAAAACGTCCCTTACGACCCTCGTATCGTAATGTACTTTTACGATTGCCTTTTTAACGGACCTATCGCTATTTCTACCAAGGTGGTAATATAGCGAGCGCGAACTATACACTATTCAATTATGTAATTATGATTGCATATTTATTTTAAACCTAGATATTGTTATGACTCATGTCATTAGCATACTCTATATTAAAGATTAGAAATATAATAATATACGTATAATGAATGCGTCATCCAATATAAACTCACCCCGAATTCCTTAGGGGGTGAATACACTTATGAGTCACAGCAGTGACGCAGCGTCGCGCATGTGCGCTCGCGTGGAGTGACGTCACAGGGAAACACGGCAGTGCCAATGACGTAGTCACTGCGATAATGCAGTGCGGATGTAGTTCCGGGTTCGTATCGGATTTGATTCTATGATCATAATGATAAAAGTGGTATGTATCATTCATTGATAAAGACATAGGTCTTTTGAACTTATTCTTGGAGCCGTGTTGATAAATTTCAGCTTTCTTTAACAACTTTTCAAGCTGGCTGTACTCATTAATGATGTTGTGTTTCTTTTTATAGTCTTACATTTGAGGAGTATTTATTATTGAGTCCTTAACCGATCGCCAAGGGTTTTTGAAATGACTCATTTTGAAACGCCAATTTTCCCTAATATCCAGGACTCAAGGCAAGCACGGAACATTCTTACGTTTTTAACAATTAGGTGCAGTTTGTCACGTAGTATTGTGGCCCAATATTAGAATAAGAAATGAGTATGTAAGAGGAAGCTTGAAAGTGGCACCCATAGTGGACAAGTTGAGGAGTAACAGGCTGTCGTGGTATGGGCATGTGATGCGAAGAGAGGAATCCCATATATGTTAGATATGAGAGTGAATGGAAAAGCAGGTAGGGGTAGACCCAGAAAAGTATGGATGGATTGCGTGAAAGATGATGTATGTAAGAAGGGAGTGAATAGTGATGTGACGTCTGACAGGGATGAATGGAAGAAGAAAACATATTGCGCCGACCCCAAATAAAGGGAACAGGGCAGGAGAATGGTGAATGATTTATAAAATTGGATTAAACAAATTTACTTAAATTTATTATTGCTATTGACAAAATGTTTTACCTATAACAATACCACATTAACTGTTATTATATTTGGTTGTTTTAATATTACTAAACACTTTGCCTACACGGTCTTTACTTTACCAAAAACAAGTAAAAAGAGAAGGACAATAAAATTCCTGAATAACATTTTATTAGCACTCAAGTTCCTTTTTCTTGACGCAGGCGCAGTGTGACCCACGAATCTTCATCGTGTGTGGAGTAGAGATCTTTTATAACATGAATGTATGAATAAATTAATTGAGAAACAAATACAGTAGCAACCAACCCTAGTGAGTCTGGCAAGATGCCGTAATTATTTTTTCATTATTCTGAAAGTAAGTAGTTCGGAAGTTGCCTGAGGAGCGTACTGAAGGTAATACTTTTCAGCCCGGAGGGACAATCACTTTCAATTGACAGCTGTCAAATTATTTAAAAAAAGACTGGTTCTAATTTCACATTTCTATTGAACTATGTTCCATCTTTATATACAGCTTAAATTGAAATAACACAAAGTTAAGTATTAATGAAAGAATATATATTTTTTAAATGACTTTATTATAATTAACTTTCAACTATTTCTTTAAAATAAAATAGATTTGGGCAAAATATTTAACACTTTTCAATGATGGAAATTAAAAATAATGGCTGAAAAGCTGGCCGGCAAAATAGGCGGGAAAGCAACAATCCGATTATCATTTGTTTTTCGAGTTGTAGGGTTTTGTTTACAATGAGTTCATCTGATTCAGATATGGAAGTCACAAATTTTTTGTTTTTATTTTTACTTTCCTTGTATTCGTAATGAAAAGCACAGTGTTTATCTCTGGTTAAAGACTTATTTAGTGTCTCGAACTATTAAAACCAAACCCCGCCCGTCTCGGCGCTAAATAAGTTACTTTCATCCTATTGAAGAAGGCGGGAGTGCTTCTGTAACCCGTTTTAGTTTGTGGCACTACGCTTCTTGTGATCATACATCGTGTTACATTTAATGGGAAAGAGACACAATTAAAAAAAAAAACCGAAGATATTGCTATTCAGCAAACAGACAAGAACTGTGCGCTAATATTAGTTACTTTTTCATTAATATCATTTGTGTAATTAGTGTACCCAATGAGTACCTACCACAATACTACCTAATAAATTTTTGACACCAAAACATACAAAACTAGACAGTTTAAACTATGAAGGTTCATAGGAGATCTTATTGCTAGGGTAGCAAATCTCTTCTAGGCAACCTTTGGATACCTGCCTTCAATATGTAACAAAATTGGAGCTTGGTATATTATTCAAATGCGTGCGACTCAACTATATTATTTGTTTGTTTGTTTGAATTTTTTTATTACGACTACAAAAATGTAAAAATTATGTCACCCAGCAAAATTAAAATATTAATTTATAAAAATTGCTGTCAGATTTAGTAATCATAGGCATTTTAATTTTGGCACATTTTGATAGTATGCTGTACTGCAATCTCGATCGCAAAAAAAGTCTGTAATTTTCTTTTAGTACAGATTTTCAATTTAATTGCTGGTGACTTTTAGACTGAAACGCTTAGTTCTTGTTTCGTGTTAAAATCTGTACCATTCATCTAATCTGTGGTTTTGTTAATTTATCTCAATAATTTGGGTCTGACCAACGATTTTGGCTGAAAATGCCAAAATGTTTTATAAAAAATTACAAAAAATACTGTGTTTTAATTTTTTTTATATCTTTAAAAATGTCTGAGTTATTAACGATCAAAGTGCACACTTCCGCACGAGGCGAGTAGTGGTAGCTGTGGTAGTGATAGACGTCATATGCACGCAACATTCCTATTACACCGCCCGCAACCGCCTGCATATGACGCCACACGCTCGGAACTTCTCGCGGTCATAACTTTAGTAATATTGCATGTATTGAAGTGAAATAAAAAGTAATATAATGTACATGGTATAAAATTTAATATAAAGCATGTTTTAATGTGAAATAAGAACCTATCGGTGTTCTCGCATAATATTTTCAGAAAAGTTTAAGAACCGTAAACGCAATAATATGACGTCTGAAAAGGCAAGATTCCAGAAACGTGTTTCTCAAACAAATTTCAAACGATTTGTGACTATGCAAAACATACGCACGTTTTAAAAAAATTGTGTAATTTGAAATGCGCAAATAGAAACGGCCGATCATAACCTTTCGGTCGGGTAGAGCCGTCACGTGAAACTTTCTAGTTCGTTGCGTGAAACACTTCAGAAGTTTCAAAGATCATGTAACTGTCGCAGCCATATTGTACTCGTATAACCCGCTGTATTACAAATAGGCGCATCATCAACATCAACGGCCCGTTACAGTCCACTGCTGGACTATGAGCTTCCTCCACTTAAGTGGAGGGTTTTGCCATAATCTTCACGCTTGGCAGGCGGGTGGGAGATCGCAGATTAAAAGGTTACTGTATCAGAGAGCACTGCTGCCCGTTCCCTGTTCAATGTGTAGTCCCTAAGTCGCCTCTTACGACACCCACGGGAAGAGTAGGGGTTGGTGACAAATGTATTCTACTCTGCCGTCACCACACGGCTATAAAATAGACAAATAGGCGCGCCCGATTGAAAAACGTAGTTATTTTGAAATGTGGCTGGCTACCTTTCGATTCGGCTAAAATAAAATACGCCGCATTTTATGAGCACTTTGCGTACTTCAAAGCGGCTTAGTAACGTGGCGCCCATATACAAACGGGCGAATCGTCAATACCCCGCCGCGCCGCGCCACCCCGCTTTAAAAGTTATAGTTCCATTTATCGCCGCAAGTAGCGCTGCACGATCATAACCTCAGAGGAAATAAAAGAAGACCGGCTACACGCGTCAGAAATCTTTGATCACAACAAAAATGTCGTCGCAATCGACCATAGACTTAGATTTTTTTTATGCAATCGACAACGTGTCACAACAAAATATAATTATGCAATAGTACTGCAATCACCTCTGGAATAGCTCAGCCAAGTATCAGTTAAACTTCAGCGACCGAAGCACCAGGCCAGGCGTCATCAGGCCCATTTTCATCCTCACGTGTGGGTCGAATTCCCTCGAGTCTATACTAAACGGTTTGGTGCGTCGTTTCTGATACGCACAGCTACGTGGAGTGCTAAGTCGGTATTCCCGGAGTCGTTTATCTTGGTGTTTTGAAGGTTAGAGTAAATTGGCATCCTCTAGGTAAGCGTTCTTTGAACACGACGCGTCGTCGCTTTCCACAGGTGAAACTGTGATCAAACGCAAATTAATATAGTTTATTTAACCTTTTAGGTACATCAATCCTTTGTGGCGTCATTTAGTTCAAATTTTATTTCCTATAGCTAGCAATTAGCCTCAACGGCTTTATGTGCCTTCAGAAACACAGAGTCGCTTGCAACGTCCTAACGTCCAACGTGTTTGACAGTGTTCCAATCATTAGTTATTAAGTGGCTCAATAATTCTGACGCAAGGGTTTGTGAGATCGGCTGCTGATTATAACTTACACAATAAATAAGAAGTGTGCCAACCGGGATTCAAACTTAATAAAACCTCGGCATCGAGAATTAGACGCTATGACCCCTAAAATACCAGACTAAACGCTATAACCGGAGGCTGTGTTGCTGATTTCATAAATAAATATATTTCGCGTTCTTCCGTTCAATGATGGCGTTTTCCCGCATTTTTGAACTATGCAAATACTGTGTTGCCATTAAACTAAATCTCATCTCTCTACCTACTTATTTCATTTCACGCATACAATTTAAAAACGATAAACTGACATTCCATACAAATTTAAAAAAATGATTAATCAATCGCAATACCTCACAAGCTCACGTCAAATGGAACGTAAACAAGATGAGAGATCAAATGGCGGCGGAACATCGTCGTCAGCTGTTCTGTCAATTTATTTCGTAGTAGAAATCAAATAACGAGCGGTTAATGCACGAAATATAAAACATTAATACTACTCGCTGCAGAATTCACGGAATGAATTTACAAAAATACAAATTTTAAGAGGTCGCATACGTTTTTCGTGATTTCGTATACAAGAACAAGAGAATAAAAAATACGTCTCCTGTAAGTTATGCACGTTTTAACAAATAATAGGTCGTCGTAAATAGAAACAATGTGCGATTACAAAGTGTTTGGTAGAGACGTCATGGCGGCAGAGGGTGAAGAAATTTTTGAATTTGTGAAAGAACACAGTCACGTTTATCTTGGTTTTATTACGTCATACGTTTAGAAACTCGTGAACCGCACCTTCACAATCACAACTCTGTTAACTATAAGTTTCAAACAAACAGTTAAAATTTTCCAAAGGACTTATAATCTTGAAATAAGCTCTGGCGTCACAGTACGAAAGCGATGATGACATAAGTAATTATTTTACAATTTTCTTCTTCATCGAAATAAATGTCTTGAGTAGGATAAGGTTTTTTTGTTTAAGGACCTTTTGTGTTTCCAGGGTTTGTGTCGACAAACCTTGGTGTCAGTGGTATAGAGCCGCCACCACATACTACATGGCTCTGTTCTCAGAGGAACAAAATGACGATCGCTTTGGCTCTGTTAATAGCAAGGGAAATTATTTGGTTGCCATGGTTTTGCGTGCCCCCCGAAGCCCGGAATCATCTTCTTTATTTGTGGACAATCAGGTCAACAAAACTGAGAAAAGTTTCGCAAAGACATATTTTGTTTGAGAGTGTCTCCAACGGAATTTGAACCTGGAACTCTTCTCCACAGATTCCGCCATTGTGTTAGTAGGCTCACCCAAAAAACTGTAATGACGGATCTAGGTGATGTAATAACATCTTATGGAAATAAATTAATTTTGATTTTGAAACTTTCTTACTGAGAGTCGAGCGCTCGACCAGTCGACCACGGAGGCTGTTTTCAATATGAAACCTCTTAAACGACATCCTAACTGACCAGTTTGTATAAAATATGTATAAAAATTTTCAAGTTCCTACTTCAATACCGGCGAACTTTCCACACGAAGCACATCATTTTGTTGAATCACGTGTTAATAAAGTAGTTCTCAGTCGAAATCCAAATTTTCACTGAATTTCATACAAACTTTCATTCCGCCATTTAGCGTGTCATATGCAGACACAAATCACAAGTATTAAAGTATGTTTCTTTATTTATAATAATAATAATAATAATAAGTTTTTATTGCAGACACAAGATCCATAGTGAAAAACAAAATACCTATTATCCAAATATAATAAATTGACGGATTCAGATGAAATATAGAATGGAAATAGTTTGTACCCTGGATCAACACATGTTTTAAGGGAAAACGTCTTGTCCCACGGGAAAAATCTTATGCAACGCGAGCGTATCCAGGTATCCAGCTAAGTAGTAACCTAGATCCGAAACAGATATTAAATTCACAAATCAACCCAGCCGGGAATCGAACCCCGGAACTTTATGTAGAAGGCAGATTGGTGCACAGCTAACTAATCCCGACTGTCAAATAACGTAGCCAAACGTTTAGTCTCTCTAGAGAATATACACCTCGTGAGGTGGGAAACCTTGGTGCAAGTGGAAAGTCTATAAATCCCTGAAAGATTTTGCCTTGACACGACAGCATATTTCGATGGCGATTATGTTTTCCTTAATAATCATTTGCAAAACGTTCGCAACCGCGCCGCGTTTATTATAGGCCGGCTCCACTCCCTCCTTTGCAAACGGTCGAAGCTCTCCCTACGTAGTAAGGTCCGTCTTTATACCGCTTGCGTCCGTCCCGTAATGACATACGCGTGTCCGGTGTTTGCTCATGCGGCTCGTTCCAATTTGAATCCCCTTCAGGTGATTCAAAATCGTTTCATGCGTAAGGCCACGGGCTGTCCGTGGTACGTGCGCAATAGGAATCTCCACATTGACCTCTATATGCGTCAAGCGTCTAAACGCTATTTCGATTCGGCCGTTACTCACCCGAACCTTCTGGTGAGAAAAGCGTCAATTTACTTTCCGCATCCCACTACGCGATTCAAGCGTCGTCCTAGACACGCTCTCACAGATCCGGACGATGAGATCACCGTCGCGATTAAAGCTGCCATTGCGTGTAGGCCACACACTACTACAGAATGCCCTTCAGGTAGCAACCGCCCCCGCCGGCGGGGACGCGGAACGAATAGTAGAATTAATTCAGTAAGACCCGGTAGGGGTCATTCTTCTCCGACGCGCTTCTCGCCCTGGCAACGTTCTGGGCCGCGGTCCGAGCCCGTCTGAGGGCGCCCCCAGATACGTTGTCATAAAATTCCTAAGGGGTACGAGCCTTCTGCTCCCCCGCAAGTCCGCGCCCACTATATTACCACTCTGGTATAAATAGTGATTAGGTCCGTCAAAAAAAAAAAAAGTTTTCCTTATATTACTACCGTACAGAAGGGCCACCCACCCCCTCCCGCTAAAATACGCTTCCTCACCCGGGCTTGTATGGACAGGCTAGAGTGTGCCGTAATTTAAAATTAAACCAATTGAAAAGTTTTTCGCGTTTTTTCGTAAACTTACGTAACAGTGAGTTTGTCCATGCAAATAGAACCACTGCCGCTATACTCAGAGCTCTGCGCTAACTTTCAGTAGCGACGTCATAAATCACAATATTCTAAACTCGTGGAAAAATTCATCACGTTTGTTTTAGTTTATGTTATGGTCGTCAAACTGTGTACTTTTACTGTTACCAACTTCTCAACTCCTCTAATTATAACGAACAGTTATGGTGATATTACAGGGATTATATCTGAGCACGTCACAGTTTGACGTCTGCGTCACCATTGATAAGTCTAAAGTTATTCATACTTAACATGAGAGAGTATAATGATCTAGACACAAGGCAGTGTGTCCGCCAAGTTCGCAAAAGAAAAAGGCGACGACGCACCAGTGTGTTATATTACACGAACCATTACGCGCCATTTTCAACCCCCTCAAAACTTGAAATCTATTAGACCTACACACTTGAAATTTTGCATCTCTATTCATACTGTAACGAGGCATTCGTCCTCTTTCCTGTTTTATGACTGGCAACCTTTCTTGCTGGCAGTTTTATCTTTCATTATTCAGATATCTTACGTTTCGATTTTGTCTTTTTTCCTGCCAAATTCTTCACTTCATGTCCTGATCTCCAACAGTAAACTTACCCATGTTACTATTTCCTACGTTAGTTATATAATAAATAATATATATACATAAATACCTTCGGACCATGCCCCGGTTATTTGCCACACTTTATATTATTATCCTCTACAACATTCTTCGTGTGGCGCAGCAGCTTCGTGGCGGCTGCTGGGCCACAATACTATCTCTAGTAGTTCAGGATGCTGTTTTACGAACGTTTGTCTGATTTTATGAAGATTTTCCTCTTACATCTGGAGAAACCACACTGTAGTATACTATAACCAGGAGTAAGTCCGGTGTAAGTGACGGGAGGTCTCCACCAGGTTAGTATACCATTATCATACCAAACCATCACAATAAGAGATATTGTAACATCCAAAAGTTAATACACATTTTATTCCATTTAATTTTTACACACAACAAAAAATTAAGGAATGTTTTGATTTGTACCAAAAACATAATTTCATATAAATGTAACCAGCCAAGCACGTGTCGGGCCACGAAAAGTGTAGGGTTCCGTAGTTGCCTATACTACTTAGGTACCTGTTTAAGACAGTTAACGTTAACAGTAAAGAGAGAAGAGCTAATTCTCAGAGCGTAAAAGTGTAGCTCTAAATACACCATTCTATAATTGTTTGCAACGTTAACTATGCGACTCTTACGTGACTGTTCAAAGTAATTTATTAAAGGAATCTAAATCCATACTGTAAAGTTTAAACGAACTGTCATCAAATTATTGCACAACTTAAGAATTTTCCACTGCTAAACCATTTATCAACGAGTTTATAAATTCGAATTTCATGGCGAAGACGTCATAACAATATAACATTGCTTTCATGACGCAACGACTTGTTGCTACGAGCGTAGCCCGTAGACATTTGCTACGGCTACGACCACGGAATATAAAACAAGAGTCTACGACAGTCCATTGGGAATAAGTTGAACTTTCTATCGTAAATTAGTTGGTAAGTAATGAATAATGTTTAAATTACCCATCTCAGCTCATAAAATGTTGAGGAGTGTCATTCCTTAGAATTTTGTACTGTAAAGTAATTATTGCATTGACGTGGTCTGTGTCTACCCCTCCGGGAAATAGACTTGAATGTATACTTGGGCCGCTGTTTTCCGTCCAAGAGACGCGGGTTAAATCCCCACCACGCACCAAAGTGTTTTCGAATTTTTAATTCATAAGTACGTTTATTAGATGCTCTCACATCGTGATGAAGCCTTCACACTCCTGCGAAGAAATTCAAAGGTTGTGTCGTCGAGCAACCCGCATTGGGCCAGCGTTGTCGACTAATCGCCCTAATTCAGGGCCATAGTTCGAGCCCCTCGGTGGAGCCGTATATGAGCTGTTAATGATGTTTGTATGTGCATTTGTGTAAGATAATAAATGGTGATCTATATTTGCCTTTTATTTGTAGCAGCAGAGCTAACCTTCAACAACATCAACATCAACGGCCCGTTACAGTCCACTGCTGGACTATGAGCCTCCTCCACTAGTGGAGGGTTTTGCCATAATCTCCACGCTTGGCAGGCGGGTTGGAGATCGCAGATTAAAAGGTTACTGTATCAGAGAGCTCTGCTGCCCGTTCCCTGTTCAACGTATTTATATATTTATGTATTATATATCAGCTGCCTGGTACCCATAGTACAAGCTTGGCTTAGTTTGGGATCAGATCAGGATCAGGGTTGAGATCAGGCCTTGTGTGTACTGTACGTCCTTTTATACATTTATTTATTTTATTTTATCTATTCACAACAAGAGGGTTATTCTGCTTAAGAACATTTCTGGAAATGCATTTCATTTCATTTTTACTCTTTTGCCTATCAAAATTGTTATTCTTTATATGCGACTCGCCACCACACATAAGTGGACTATCTTAAGTGGCGGCTACATAGACTAAGTGAAGATGTATATGCTTGTTATTGGATAATAAAAAAAAAAAAAAAAAAAACGTGTAGTCTTACAGACTTACTTACTTACATTTCTGTGTGTCGCGTGTGAGAGAAAGTATGAGTCAACCCACAGTGTGACGTCATCAAAGACGCGCAAGCGGTTTATCCCAACTGTGATGTTATGATAAGTGAAGTGACTCATCACGACCCGAACGCTTTCCCAATTTTCGTAAACTCATAAAATATTACAATGAATTGAAATCATTTATGGACAATGAATGATTAAATTAATAATTAAATATAATAAAATAAACAGAGCTCAGAATGAATGAATGAATGAAATAAATATGCTCAGAGTGTTTTCTTTTAATATTATTCTATTGGTGATCAGTTCCCAGTTGTTCAGTAAATAAATTTGTAAGCATAGGTACCTATAGATACATATTTTTTATAGAATCTCCATAACTGACCTTTTTATGGCGTACAACGAATTTGTTAACTCAAACTGTCACTGTTACACAATCGGTATTAGTAGTATGCGTATTTATTATTTTGTAAATAAATGTTCTTACTTACTTACTTACTCCGCTGGCTCAGCGATCCAAAGTGGACCTTGGCCTCCGAGACGAGAACACGCCATCCATCTGCAGTGGACTGCCAATCTTCGGCCTGCAACACACGAACATCGGCAATCACCACGTCGCGCCATCTGTATCTCGGGCGCCCGACCGGGCGGCGGCCCGTCGCGACGCCTTCGTACGCTCTCTTGACGGCTCGATCCATCTAGATCCATCCTCGATTCCATCTATTCCATCCTCGATTCCGTCTAGAAAGAATGGGAGAGGATCGAGCCGTCGAGCCGTCAAATGTTCTACTTTGATCAATGTCTTTTACACCCCACTAGGAGCTACTTAGCCTTAGGTGTAATTCGAGGAACAAAATAATAAAATATTTCTATTCCACTTGCACCCGCAAAAAATGTTTCTAGACGTGCTCCAAGTGGAATAGCTTTGGTGATATTCGCACAGGTGCTATTCAGACAGGTGCTCTAAGTGGAATACATTGTATTTATGGATAGATCTTTTCAATTTTGTCTGTACTTCTGATTAATTTCGTAACGAGGCATTCGTCCTCTTTCCTGTTTATGACTGGCAACCTTTCTTGCTGGCAGTTTTATCTTTCATTTTCAAATTTAGATTTCTTACGTTTCGATTTTGTCTTTTTCCTGCTAAATTCCTCATTTTATGTCCTGATCTCTAACAATAAACTTACCCATGTTACTATTTCCTACGTTAGTTATATAATAAATAATATATAAATACATAATTAAATACCTTCGGACCATGCCCTGGTTACTTGCTACACTTTATATTATTATCCTCTACAACATTCTATAACCCATTATTTAACACATAATTTTGAAGCCATATGTATCAGAGTTTTATCTTGACGCATATTATAAGGAAACGTAAAAAAAACTTTTATTTGTTGGTTGTACCGTCCGTGCGGTGTCAGAGCCATGTCTGAATCATGGGAATTACACGGAAATAGTAATTCATGACGTGAAAACATAGCTATATTATTTGGGTTAGTCACAAGTCAACTAAAGGTCAAATTCCTATACGTACATTTACCACTTCATACGTATATTTATCTATGAAGAAACAGACGTTCAATTGCAGGCGCTCGAAGGATTTGAACAACGTTATGATAAAAAAAAATGGTAGTTTTCGAATCCCAATATTGCTGAAGTGGCAGTGGGCTGGCCACGTCTGTCGCAGAACCGATGAGCGTTGGAGCAGACGGGTTCTCGAACGGAGACCGCGTCTCGGGAAAGGTAGTGTGGGACGCCCCCCTGCCAAGTGGACTGATGACCTGAAGAAGGTCGCTGGTGGTGGCTGGATGAGGAAAGCGGGTGATCGTGCGCTTTGGCGTACCCTTGGGGAGGCCTACGTCCAGCAGTGGACTGCAATAGGCTGATTGATTGATTGAATATGGTCAAAAACTGACAAAAACCATAATGTTAAACACAAACAAAAATCATGTAGGGATTTGTTTAACCTATTTATTTAACTACCTGTACATTTATTCACTTTACCGCCGAAAATCCGAACGACATAGATAAAGTGCTAGACACATAATTTATATAGGGATACCCTAAATTATCGTTTTATTTCTTACAGCTTATGCAATAAAATAGCCGTGTGGTGACCGCAGAGTAGAATACATTTGTCACCAACCCCTACTCTTCCCGTGGGTGTCATAAGAGGCGACTTAGGGACTACACATTGAACAGGGAACGGGCAGCAGCGCTCTCTGATACAGTAACCTTTTGATCTGCGATCTCAAACCCGCCTGCCAAGCGTGGAGATTATGGCAAAACCCTCCACTTAAGTGGAGGAGGCTCATAGTCCAGTAGTGGACTGTAACGGGCCGTTGATGTTGATACAATAAAATAATACCTTTTGAGTAGTTACAGCAAAAATTTTGCTATTTTTATTCAATATTCTAAGTTAGAATAACTAACAATACAATTAGATTAATACAGTTAGAATATCTAACAATACATTTGCTTCTTTGTTTCCTCCTTCGTAGGAAGTTAAAACACGCCTATATTGTGACACAACAAGGCCAGTCTGCGCCAGAGTAAAGAGATTTCTGGAAAAACACTAACGTCTTACACAACACTGCACTATTGGCCGCCGTCCAATGCTGAGTTCACTCCAAGGGCATTGAGGCTGATGCACTGTGACGCAGTCATGTAATGTAAAACATGTGTGAGTGTTTGTTTTTGTTGTTTTCAGGAAATTGTTCAGGTGCTGCTGTTTGAAAAGCTCCTGGGAATTTGTGAAGATTGAAAACGACATAATTTATGTAATTTGCAGGAAATTATATTTCCTTATCCAGTATGAAATTTAAACATTCTAACCTGTCAGGCTACGCTCGTGTTGTGTAAGATTTTTCTGTGGGAATCAGAGTTTTTGCCGTAAAAAGTATCCTATGTGTTAATCAAGGGTATAGTATGCGTTCAGTACTAAGGCGTGAAATATATCTTCTCTTCTCCAAATATATTTTCACATTTATAATATTAGTGTGACGTGCTATGATTTGTTTTTATGACGTGAAAATACTAAGATGGACGTATATTTATAGCTTTGTAACTTGCTATACGTTTGCTTTGTAACGAGGCATTCGTCCTCTTTCCTGTTTTATGACTGGCAACCTTTCTTGCTGGCAGTTTTATCTTTCATTTTAAATTCATTTTCAAATTTAGATTTCTTACGTTTCGATTTTGTCTTTTTTCTGCCAAATTCTTCACTTCATGTCCTGATCTCCAACAGTAAACTTATCCATGTTACTATCTTCCCGTCGTTAGTTATATAATAATCTATACTATCTATACTATTATTATAAAGAGAGAAGTCCGTACTGAATGACTGACTGATTGACTGACTGACTCATCAACGCACAGCCGAAACTACTGAAGCTAGAAATACTAAATTTACACAGTAGGTTACATTTATGGCGTAGAGAAGCAATAAGAAGGGATTTTGGAAAATTCCCCCTCTAAGGGGGGAAAAAGGGGGATTCAAGTTTGTATAAAAGTCCGTCATTTCAAAAGTTGGGATCATGGAAATTTGGATTTAGACTGCAATTAATAAATCATTTGATACGTATGTTAGCATTTTATCAAAATCCCTATTTTGAGGGGAAAAGTAGGGATTAAATGTTTGTATGGAAAGTCGTCATTTCTAATGGTAGGAACTTGAAAATTTGGATTTAGGCTGAGATTAATAAATCATTTGACACGTGTTTTAGCATTTTATCAAAATCCCTATTTTGGGGGGCAGAGTAGGGATTAAAGGTTTGTATGTAAAGTCTGTCATTTCTAAAGGTAGGAACTTGAAAATTTGGATGTAGACAGAGATTATTAAATAATTTGACACGTGTTTTAGCATTTTTTCGAAATCCTTATTTTAAAGAGAAAGTAGGGATTAAATATTTGTGTGGAAAGTCTGTCATTTCTAAAATATAAGAACTTAAAAATTTGGATGCAGACTGAGATAACCAAATCATTTGACACGTATTTAAGTACTTTTTTCAAAATCCCTATTTTAAGGAGGAAAGTAGGGATTAATTGTTTGTATAGAAAGTATGTCATTTCTAAAGGTAGGAACATGAAAATTTGAATTTAGACTGCAATTAATAAATAATTTGATACATGTTTTAGCATTTTATCAAAATCCCTATTTTGGGGGGCAGAGTAGGGATTAAAGGTTTGTATGTAAAGTCTGTCATTTCTAAAGGTAGAAACTTGAAAAATTTGGATTTAGACTAAAATTAACAAATAATTTGACACGTGTTTTAGCATTTTTTTGAAATCCCTATTTTGAAGAGGAAGTAGGGATTGAATATTTGTGTGGAATGTCTGTCATTTCTAAAAGATAAGAACTTAAAAATTTGGATGCAGACTGAGATAAATAAATCATTTGACACGTATTTAGGTACTTTTTCGAAATCCCTATTTTAAAGTGGAAGCAAGGATTTAATGTTTGGATGGAAAGTCCGTTATTTGGGATCATGAAAATTTTTATTTAGACTGCGATTAATAGACCATTTGACACGAGTTTTAGAATTTTATCAAAATCCCTATTTTAAGGAGGAAAGTAGGGATTAATTGTTTGTATGGAACGTCTGTCATTTCTTAAGGTAGGAACATGAAAATTTGGATTTAGGCTGAAATCAATAAAAAATTTGACATGTGTTTTAGCATTTTATCAAAATCCTTATTTGAGGGGGAGAGTAGGGATTAAAGGTTTGTATGAAAAGTCTGTCATTTCTAAAGACAGGAACTTAAAAAATTGTATTTAGGCAGAGATTATTAAATAATTTAACTCATATTTTAGCCCTTTTTAGAAATCCCTATTTTAAATGGAAAGTAAGGATAAATGTTGTTATGGAGAGCTGTCATTTCTAAAGGTAAGAACTTGAAAATTTGGATTAACAAATCATTTGATTCATGTTTAAGCATTTTTTCGAAATCCCTATTCTTAAGTACAAATTACCGTATAATACCCTAAGACTGTTATATATGTCAATGGCAGATTCAATTATTAACTATGGTATTTCTAGCTATGGCAGAACGTATAAAACTTATCTACATACCGGAACATCCGGAATATTTTAAGAAGCTCTCAGACACGCGAGCAAGGCGAGTCAGATCAATGTATAAGCATAAGTTATGCCAGCCTCCTAGTCACACTTACATTTATAGAAAGAATATTTATAATATGTCAATTACTGTTTTTAATAATCTTCCTGACGAATTCAAAACCTTAGAAAATAAGACTTTTAAAATAACTTTGACAAACTGGCTATTAGACAAATGTTTTTACAGTGTGAAAGATTTTTTAGAATATAAACATAATTAACATAAATAACTATAATGTAATGTAAAATTTGCACACCTGCACACAGGTTGAATACAAGGACCGCAATAATTGTAACATCCCATTACTGTGTTCATGCAAATAAACTTATTTCATTTCATTTCATTTCATTTCAAAGTATTTATAATTTACAACTAAGGCTATTAAAAGCTATTGTTCCTCTAAAGATCAAATATAAGTACAAAAATAATTATGATAACTTATTCCAGTATTTCAGGGTTTTAAATATATTCGATAAAGTGAAATTCACTATTGTATCCGATTATTGTTCAGACGTCAAAAATTTAGAAATCAAATCTAGGGCTATAAACTTGCGGAAATGGAGAACACTGATAGGTTCTTATTTCACATTAAAACATGCCGTATATTAAAGTTTATATCGTGTACATTACATTACTTTTTATTTTACTTCAATACATGCAATATTACCAAAGTTAGGACCGCGAGAAGTTCTGAGCGTGTGACGTCATATGCAGGCGGTTGCGGGCGGTGTAAAAGGAACGTTGCGTGCATATGACGTCAATATGACGTCACAGCTACCACTCGCCTCGTGCGGAAGTGTGCACTTTGATCGTTAATAACTCAATCATTTTTAAAGATATGAAAAAAATAAAAACACAGTATTTTTTGTAATTTTTTATAGAACATTTTGGCATTTTCAGCTAAAATCGTTGGTCAGACCCATTGTCTAATCTTCCTCTGTGTTGCATACCTAAATTTAACAACGATTATGGTAGAAGGGTCGGGAGGTGCATCCTACCTCAGATACTGAATAGTTTACCAAAAATTGTAGCAGAAAAAGTAATTAATGAGACAAATCCCAAATATATCAAAAACATTGTCAAAACATATTAATTAAGGGATAGGTATAAATCTTGAGTGCTGTCTGAGGGGGATGCACCCCCGTCCTCCTAAATAGCAAAGAAAATTATAAAATGACCTACCTTCCTACCTACCTTTATATTTTTTAATCATATTATGTTGTTTTTAACGGCGCAACATAAATCCGTCATGTTAAGGGCTGCCGCACAATCTTTTACATTTAAGATTAGGGTAAGACCCAATGTAATCTGATAAGTTTTTATTCAATAATAAACAGCTAAAATTTTAATTTTTTTAAGAGGAAGATGGGATTAAATGTTTGTGTGGAAAGTCTGTCATTTCTAAAAGATAAGAACTTATAAATTTGGATACAAACTGAGATTAAAAAATCATTTGACAAATATTTAGGTATTTTTTCGAAATCCCCATTTTAAAGGGGAAGCAGGAATTAAATGTTTGTATGGAAAGTTCGTCATTTCTAAAGGTAGGAACTTGAAAATTTGGATTTAGGCTGAAATTAATAAATTATTTGATATCATGTTATCAAGTTCCCTATTTTGAGGAGGAAAGTTGGGATTAAAATGTTTGTATGAAAAGTCTGTCATTTCTAAAGGTAGGAACTTGAAAGTTTAGATTTAGGCTAAGATTAATAAATATTTTAACACGTATTGAAGTATACTTTCGAAATCTATTTTATAGGGAAAGTAGGGATTCATGGAAAGTGTCATTTCTAAGGCAAGAACTTAAAAATTGTCATTTAGACTAAGGAAAAATAATCGTCTGACATGTTTCTCATTTTCTTGAAATCCCTATTTTGAAGGGAAAGTAGGGATAAAGTTTTGTTATGGAAAGTTTATCATTTCTAAACGTAGGATATAGACAATTTTGATTAAGATTAACAAACAATTTGATACGTTTTTAAGCTATTACGAAATCCCTATTTTGAGGAGGAAGCAGGGATTAAATGTTTGTATGGAAAGTCTGTAATTTCTAAAAGGCAAAAACTTAAAACATTGGTGTTAGACTGAGATTAATAATTCATTTGATACATGTTTTAGCATTTTATCAAATTCCCTATTTTGAGGGGGAAAGTAGGGTTAAAT
Source organism: Carpatolechia fugitivella (assembly GCA_951230895.1). Lineage (NCBI taxonomy): Eukaryota > Metazoa > Arthropoda > Insecta > Lepidoptera > Gelechiidae > Carpatolechia > Carpatolechia fugitivella. The sequence goes on from OX579668.1 coordinate 4,085,077, forward strand.
GTTTCTATGGAAAGTCCAGTTCTAAAGTTAGAAAATTGAAAATTTGGATGTAAGCTAAGATTAGTAAATGATTTGACACGTCTTTTAGGATTTTTTCGAAATCCCTATTTGAAAAGGGAAGTAGGGATTAAATTTTGTATGGAATGTCAGCCATTTTTAAAGTTAGGAACTTAAAAAATTATATAATAAAACTTAATATTATTAAGATTATTCAGTTCGAGTTCCAAAATGTTTTTGAAATCCCGACTTGAAGGGTCCCTCTCCTTAAAGAAGGTATTTAAAAAATATATAAAAAACGAGCCTCCTCCATTTTGAAGTTGGTTAAAAATGTGTTAAAGTATGAATTAATCTACCCGTGCGAAGCCGGGGCGGGCCGCTAGTTATATATAAATACATAAACACCTTTCCTTCGGACTGTGCCCTGGTTATTTGCCACATAACTATATCAAACCTCTACAACACTCTTCGTGTAGTGCTCAGCAGCTCCGTGGCGGCTGCTTTTAAGGAGTTCCTATGGACACCTTTTGGCTCCATCATGAGGCCCTGGACATCACGTATGACTAAAGATATTGTTAAGACAAATCCAACGAGCCCAAACACGACTAGGTTGTGGTGTGTATTTAAGGAGTTCCTACGGACACCTTTCGGCTCCATCATGAGACCCTGGACATCACGTATGACTAAAGATATTGTTAAGACAAATCCAACGAGCCCAAACACGACTAGGTTGTGGTGTGTATTTAAGGAGTTCCTATGGACACCTTTCGGCTCCATCATGAGACCCTGGACATCATGTATGACTAAAGATATTGTTAAGACAAATCCAACGAGCCCAAACACGACTATGTTGTGGTGTGTATTTAAGGAGTTCCTATGGACACCTTTCGGCTCCATCATGAGACCCTGGACATCACGTATGACTAAAGATATTGTTAAGACAAATCCAACGAGCCCAAACACGACTAGGTTGTGGTGTGTATTTAAGGAGTTCCTATGGACACCTTTCGGCTCCATCATGAGACCCTAGACATCACGTATGACTAAAAATATTGTTAAGACAAATCCAACGAGCCCAAACACGACTAGGTGGTGGTGTGTATTTAAGGAGTTCCTATGGACACCTTCCGGCTCCATCATGAGACCCTGGACATCACGTATGACTAAAGATCTTGTTAATACAAATCCAACGAACCCAAACACGACTAGGTTATGTTGTATATTAAAGAAGTTCCTATGGCCACCTTCCGTCTCCATCATCAGACCAGCTCCATAATATTGCATTGTCATCGCGGTTACATAAGTGTACCAAATTTCAGCAAATTCCAATGGCAGCAAATGCTTCAAATTTGAGTTGCAAGATTTCGCCCGAACATACAAACAAACCCCCCACATACAAACCACCCACATACAGTGCAAGCTAATAAAACGCTTGTAATAATAAGCAGGCTTGCTATGTCGTTTTTCTTTTGTGTTATTCTCATTTTTTTCTTGTTTATTGCGTACAATAAAAATGGTTAATTTAATGGATTGTTTGTTGATGATTGAAGTGAGTTTACCTTTCAGAATCTATTGCGGAGTACAACCCACTAAGACTAAAATGTTTAATCACTGGTTCAATTCATGTTCCACTATCATCATCATCATCATCATCATCGTGGGGGTTGTAAGGTCGACAACTGACCTCACAAACCCTGGCGCAATGTTATAGAGCCGCCAAAGGCCACTGACTTGGATCGTGTAACAACTAAATAGTAGCCGGGACCAACGGCTAAACGTATCTTCCGAACCACGGAATCATCTTTCTTTTCGGACAATCAGGTAATTCAGCCTCAATGTCCTAACCAAACTAATTTATGTCTTAAAAATACATAAGGCAAATAAATTAAAGTAAATATTATAAAATAACAAAATTCTATCTATGAACTTCTTATTGTGTTTGGCTGTATGGCTCATTTTCTTTGCCATAATATAGATACATTTAAGAGTAGATACGTTAATGCACTTGTGCACAAAATTCGATCCTGCACAAATAAGCACTTTCAGAGCATGAGAAGTGAAAAAGTAAAGAACACTTACGAAGTGTGGGCTAGGATTTGTGAGGTCGGTTGTCGAGTGCTAAAGTTATGGATCAGTCAAAGTTAAAGTCAAAGTCAAAATTTTTTATTCGAATTAAGATTTTTACAAATAATTTTTCGACGTCAAAGCTATTTTTTGACGTCATCATTCATCGACGTCAAAGCTAGATTTGCGCAAGACCTCTGGCTCATGTAATTAATGACTGTTTTCCGAAGAAAATAGACCTACGACTTAACGTGCCTTCCCAAGTACGTAATAATATTACTTTTCGGACAATGAATGAATTAGATTTTGTTTGACCAGATTGTCACTATTAGGACTCGAACTTGGAACATCGTGATTATATTAATGAAGTATTAAATAATATTTTCTGACGAAGTTTTTATGACTCAAACATTATTGTATCTTAGATTTTGATACACAGAATTTTTTTCTGTAGTTTTTTTCATATGATTTTTGATGGTGATTGCATGAATCATACCCTAAATGTCCTGTTTATTTATGAGTCACAATTATATAAGTATAAAATGAATCACATAACAATGAAGAATCCTATTAGGTACTGATTCAATATTTGATTGAGTCATGTGAACACAGCCCAACATAACGTTAACGTTAACCTTAACGTTTTCATATTGCATAACGTTTTGCTGTAATGTACAAATCATAGAACGACAAATATTAAATTATTAGGTAGATTTGACTTGAGAGCATCGGTGGTTTAGTGGCTAGGGCCGCTGCCTCCCGTTCGGGAGACGCGGGTTCGATCCCCACCACGTACCAATGTGTTTTAGAATTTCGAATTCGATGTACGTTTATTCGACGTTCTAACGGTGAAGGGAAATATCGTGACGAAACCTGCACACTCCTGCATGCGAAGAAATTTAAAGGTTGTGTGTGAAGTCGACCAACCCGCACTGGGCCAGCATGATCGACTAAGCCGAAAATAGTAAAAAAAAACAAAAAAAACAAAAAAAAGCTCTCCTATTTGACATGAGTTTCTTCACTGTTGCATAAGTGTGTGTGGCTATTCTTACACAATTTAAGATTTTCTATTATAAATCAAATTAAAATAGAACAGTAACAATCACAGTATGGTGTGACGTCACGCCTTGTAATTTGTTTTTTTTTCTTCTTCCTAACTAATGGCGACACATCTTAATGTAGACGTATTTCGCCAGTGTCGAGTGATATTTGTAGGTTTAAGATATTTATATCCTTGGATGATTGTTCGGTGAATTGGGCTCAGTAATGTGATAGTACAATTACTGAAGCCACCACGAGGCCTCTTGGCATCATCTAAAAATGTCATCAAAGTGTAAGCGATTCAATTGTTTTATTAAAGTTTATAGTCCCGTAACATTTACTGGATAATACACTATCGAAATTATACACTAAACACTTCAATAAACTAAAATAAAAAATATTAAAACGAAGACACGTCCGCCATTGTCAGATGTTGACAAAAAAGTAAGTAAGTAACACTTTAAAAAGCCCTCTATTTGATTTGGCTTCCTATACAAGTTACCTATTTTGACGTTTCATAAAAATAAACTAGTTTGAGAGGTCAGCGAACTACCTTAATCTGCTAAAGAATTCATTCTAAATAACTTTTCATCTGTCTTTAAAGATACATTTAGTATTACGCGTAATCGTGTTGTCACATTTTATAAACATGTGGTTACCTAGTAGGATTTTAGCCTTATCAATTTATCATGAAGTGAATAAGAGTACAAATAACGTGAAAATCACGCGAGAGCCGCGTGAACGTCTCGTGACGACATTATGTAAGAGATATGGCTACATCCTACTAATATTATTTATATGCGAAAGTTTGGATGTTTGGATGTTTGTTGCCGAATCACGCTTGAACCACTAGTCGGATCGGGATGAAACTTGGCACACATTTAGGTTAGGTCCTGGAATAGGACATAGGCTACTTTTTACTGCGGGAAAACACTTCATTCATACGGGAAAACTCATTAAACACGGGTAAACCGCGGGCGGAAAGCTACCATCTATAAACGAGCAATTCTTGTATATACTCGTAAATAAGAACCTCGGAAACGGCTGCAACGATATCTGTATATAGGGGGTCTCGGGATCGATAAATCGATGTAGTTAGGTTTAACTTTTAATGAGACGGGTCCCACCCGTCTTTTCAGGCATTGAAATATTGCTACGGAATATCTTTAGATTAGACAGGTAATTTCGTCGTTCTCGATAACGTAACTTTAACTAACGACTTGAAAGGCGAAGGTCTTGAGTTTGAATCCTTAAGTAATTTCTTTTATTTATGTTTTTTCATTTATTTACAACTTTTTATATTTTAATTTTAAATAAAAAAAATAACAGATATCGGAATTCCTCTACTTTGTTTTCTTGAAAGTTCTCCAACAGATGGCATTTTAACTCACATAGTGACGAAATATTTTTTTTTCACTCACAATGAAAAAAATAAGGGTTATGAGTTAAAAAACCGGATGTTCTATGAGCAAAGCTCGGTCGCCCAGGTACCTACTATGTATTTATAGATCACTTAGGTATATTTTTGGTTATAAAGTCAATGTCAAAAACTATTTATTTCCATAAGATGTTATTACATCACTTGGATTCGTCATTACATTTTTTTGGGTGAGTTCACTAACACAATGTCGGAATCTGTGGAGAAGAGCTCACCGAAGAAACTCTACAGTCGTCGCATCTTTTGCGTTTCCTTTTTAAATAAAATATTGTCAGTTACAAAATTAATGCTAATTATATATTGAAAAAGCCTGCTACTCAAACAATCTATTCCCATGGACATCTGTCCTCTAAGTAATCAGATATCCTATAGTAACCTTTTCTATACAATTTCTGTTTTATAATTATTTTAAACTTGTCTAAAGGTAAGTTTTTAATATCAGTAGGGACCTTATTGTAATAGCGTATACAATTGCCTTTAAAAAAATTACAAATTCTTGTAGTCGGCTGACATAAGCAACCAACTTAACAACTATACTTATTATTATTATTGGTGTGATTATAGTGAGGAATTATAAGATTAATCTTGGTATGGTAGGCAGTTTGGATATACACCAGTTAGTTGGTTTCATGATACAAGTTAGTGATAACAATGATCACCAATTAGTATCTGATCATTTCTGTTATTCAGAAGGCAACTAAACCTAACACTCCAGCCTACCTGTAAAAATATAAAAAAAGAGGGGTTTTTACAATTTTGTATCTAACGTGCTAATTATTTTTGATAAATCCTATATCATGCGTCATATCTTTGTACTAATAGGAATGTATATTTTAGATGTTGACGACAATGATGACGGATGTATTGTGTCAAGAAGCAGCAATGACACGGAGTTGGTTCACCTCAGTCTAATGCCTAACACTGATCAGCGATGGATGGAGCGTCGTCCCGGTGCCACCTTGAAGTCAATTCATACATCTAGCGACTGTCATGTCAGTAAAATCAGCAAGTCGCTGTTGGGTGAAATGTACAAAATACAAGGTAATTATCTCATTTAAAAACAAAGTGGATACATATCCTATGACTCACTCAGTTCTCTTCAAGGTTTACTTTACCTACTTCATTCTATTACATAATAGTAAATATACTTAATTAGCTCTAAATCATGACGCCGCCATGATTATAAAGAATCTTCTCTCCGCTTCCAAAGTACCAGGCGCTTATAAAACGCAGAAGCTTCTACGAAATGGTTTGCTAAGAGTCAGCCACTGATGAGTCATGATTGCGTAACGAGTCAACGGCCCGGCCTTCGCAGTTCGCGCCACGCTGTTTTGGTACTGATAAGACTATCTGATAGTGCAATAGTATAAAAACTCAACCCGTGGGTGTCGTAAGAGGCGACTTAGGGACTACACATTGAACGGGGAACGGGCAGCAGCGCTCTCTGATACAGTAACCTTTTAATCTGCGATCTCCAACCCGCCTGCCAAGCGTGGAGATTATGGCAAAACCCTCCACTTAAGTGGAGGAGGCTCATAGTCCAGCAGTGGACTGTAACGGGCCGTTGATTTTGATTTTTTGATAAAACTCAAAGTATCTTTGAAGTGTCCAAAATTGGAACTACGGCCCCGATGATGTTGAATTGTCAACTGTAACAATTTGTTAATAAGTTACATTCATATTACATTGCTACTAGCGCCGCCCTTTAGTTAACAGGTTGGTGGGTGTATTGTGTAGATAGCGCCAGTTTGACGTGATGAAGGTTATAGCTGGAGTAGAGTTCAGAAAACTCATTTACTAAGTATAATATTAGTATATAATAGTCTAGTCTATATCGGTAGGTGACTTACTTTCAATAGAATCCGGCAATAAAGTAAACAAGATATTTTTTTGACACTTACTTTCCAAAGACAAACAAGACATTGGTAAGTCAAAAATTAAAATGGCAGTTTTACAAATTATTGAAAGTTTTGTCGTCCGAGTATTTTTTATTAAAATAAATATAATTGAGAAGTTAATAGGGGGTGAAATGATTGTAAGAAGAATGTATGAAAATGATCAGGATTGAAATGTGAATATGATCAGGATTGATACTCAAATGTAAGTAATTACGGAGTAATCGTGTTTAAATTGCTTTGTTTACATTATTGCCGGATTCTATTGAAATGGGACTGTAAGTAAGTAAGTAAGTAACACTTTATTGCATAACACATATGGGACATATAAAGAAAACATTATTATAAAATGTGCGCAAAGGCGGCCTTATCGCTAATAGGACTGTACTGTAGAGTGTTTGACTTTCATTTCCGAAATATTGGGTTCGAATCCCGGGATTGCATGAGATTGTAGCTCTACCGCTCGGCCATTAACTAAACCTGAAATTCGTGAAGCCATAAAGAAAAAAAAAACTAAACCTGAAAACAGGAAGGTTTTTATGAATCTCTAATTGTAATAATACAGATAAGTAGTTTTGTTTAGTAAAAGGTTTTTTTTTTCTTCCTAACTAATGGCGTCACATCTTATGTTATATATAGACGTATTTCGCCAGTGTCAAGTGATATTTGTAGGTTTCAGATATATATCCTTGGATGATTGTTCGGTGAATTGGGCTGAGTAATGTGATAGTACAATTACTGAAGCCACCACGAGGCCTCTTGGCATCATCTAAATATGTCAGCAAAGTGTAAGCGATTCAATTGTTCTATTAAAGTTTATAGTCCCGAAACATTCACTGGATAATACAATATCGAAATTATACACTAAACACTTCAATAAACCAAAATTAAAAAATTAAAACGAAGACACGTCCGCCATTGTCAGATGCTGACAAAAGACCTGTAAAAGGTTACTACTGAATAAATATGCAATCAATCGAGTTTCAAATGAATTGCATTGTTTATTTGAAGTCGGTATCGTATGCGGTTTCATAGTTACATTATGCGGTTAGTTTCGGTAAGTAGGCACATGGTTTTTGTCGTTTCACTGTGTGATTCAATGTGAATCAACTCTATTCTTGGGACTACAACCCTGGATATCATGTAGGTAGACATTTTCTACTATGGGCACGGAAGAAATAATAGTCTATGGGTACTAATAAAATAACAATTATCCTTTTTTTTAGATTTTTAATTTTTTTAAGATTTTTAATTTCAGCCTTTGATACATTAGCAAGCCCTGGTACAATGACTTACACTCAGCAAGCCGTGATTTTATCACCATTATAAACCGCCTTAGATTTGGACATTCCACTACACCAGAGATTGAACATAGTTAATGACAGCAGATGTGAACATTGTCCAGAACCATAATGTGATTGATGCCGAGCACTTAAAAAAAAAGCCTTTTATGTGCGTTGCTTCCGAAAGACGTATCAGTCATTTGCATCATTTTATTTTGTTTTTATAGTAAAGGATTTTAGTATATCTTTTGTTCCTTTCATTTCTCAATTATTGATAAAAAGAACAAGATAAAATCAGTTTTTTTCTCCTTTTGTGTTAAAATTGCAGCAAATATATGGCCATTGTTAGAAATGGCCAACCCGACCATAATAGCCATTTTGTAAAACAATAAATTCATCGTCTTTTAACTTACAATTATTATCTAAGATAGTAGCCGGAAAAGACAGGGCTTAACATGCCTCGCGAAACACGGAATGTCAAAACAAGGCAAAAACAATTTCAAGTTTTGTGCTTTTCGTAGCATACCGAGAATTCCTTGACCCTTTATTTCGCCTAATTGAAAACGGTTATTGTGACCACTACATTATTATATAATACACTAGCAGTGCCCGCGACTTCGTTCGCGCAAGCAGTTTGAGTTTACGAAGAAGTGTTTATATTTGTGTACACATTTAAACGAAATTGTATAGTAGTTTACGAAGAAATATTATAACATGTTTGTTTTTGTTTTCTCGCATTGCGTCTAAGCGTATTTCATGTTCTTCTTCAGTTTCTTGAGATCTATCTCGTCTCTTTCGTTTCGAGTCTCTCGAATACTGAGAAAGACTGTTTTTTTTTCGTGATTTTACGTTGATTTTACAAAAGCGAAGCAAAACCAGATTAGTGTTAACAAATGCTCGAAAATGTACGGAAAATTGATTGGCTGCTCCCCTGCGTGACCGGGTAGGCTACCGTGCCAAATAAACGTGTACGTAAACGACGATAATAACATAAGCCCGAAGGCATCTATATAGTTTTGCTATGGGAGTTTTATCCAGTATTAAACTGTTACCGCCTTCACCACGTGGAGGTACTCCCAGCCTATGTTATTTTTCTGATGTTATAAGTATCTTATATTATAATTATGAAAATATTTTTCACGCTTAACAACTTTTCCTAAGGTTCTATATTTGTATCTCTTGCAGTTTAGCTGGACTGCTAGGGTTCCACATCAGGTGTACCAGACCTTCGATTTTTGTATGTCGTTAGAAAATACTTATCACGCTTAACAACTTTTCCTAAAGTGCTATATTTGTATCTCTTATAGTTTAGCTGTGCTACTAGGGTTCCACATCAGGTATACCAGACCTTCAATATTTATACGTCAATAGAAAATGCTCATTACGCTGAACAACTTTTCCTAAGGCGCTATTTTCATATCTCTCATAGTTTAGCTGGACTGCTATGGTTCCACATCAGGTATTCCGATCTTCAAAATAAATTATAGCCTATATGTTACCAAGAACCAATAGCTATACAACAAAAAAAGTTTCATCAAAATCCGTTCAGTGGTTTTTGCGTGAATCGCGGACAAGACACAGACAGATAAAAATTTCAAAAATCATATTTTTGGTATCTGTTACGTTTAAGAAGACCCCCCAGACGTATTTTTGTTTTTTTATTTTCAATGTACAGAATTGGCCTCTTTACAGATTTATTATATGTATAGATTATATGGTCAGATGTTATCGCTTCCCAAAGTGACCTAGTTATAAATATTATGAATTGTTAATTACAAGAATGTTGTGTTGTAATTTCTAGAATCTTATGAATTTTGAATGTAAACAGGAAAATATTTGTTTATTTTAGTATTGTTTTGGCTACATAGCTTCCTCATCTAGTTCTGGGTTCAGTTTTTAATCTTATCACACAAATAATATTATTAAGTTTTCTCGTTAAAATTATTTCTGTATCGCGCTTTGGTTCCTATACATAGCAGTAGGTCGGTTAGGAAAAAAAAATCTAATTATTTCTAAACTCATCATCATCATCGTGTCGGTTGTAAGGTCGACAACCGACCTCACAAACCCTAGTGTCAGTGTTATAAAGCCGCCAAAGGCCACTGACTTGGCTCATGTAACGACTAGATAGTATACATAAATAAATTACTAGTTACGTATTTCTAAACTAACATAATTATTAAAATATTTTCAACTTATCTTATTACCCTCAATTCACAGCTTGGCTCATCGTCGCAAGATTGCCTGCTTATCAGTTTTTTACAGGATGTACTTCGGGGAGTGTGCTCAAGAGTTGCATGAACTCATTCCGCCTTCCCCCTTCTTCCATCGGACGTCCAGACGCACGGCAGCTTACCATCCTTTCTTGGTGACTATTCCTTGCTTGCGCACCAAACGCTTCTCAACATCTTTTATAATGCGTACCGCAAAGGAGTGGAACCTCCTGCCGGCGTCTGTATTTCCGAGCACATATAATCCGACTCTCTTTAAAGCCAGAGTGAATAGGCTCCTTCTGGGTAAGCTCGCTACATCGTAGATCCCATCCCTGCTCTCGGGCTGGATCGGGGTCAAGAGCAAACCCATACAATATAAAAAAAAAAAAAAAAGTTTCAATTCATATTTTTAACGACTCTTATTTTATATTGTTAATATTTTTTTGATGTTAGTTACACAGTTTTGAAGAGTATGTAAGAGGGATTGAAAACGGTAAGGATAGTGTTAATGTATTGTCACTGTAATTCAATCAAGTGCGTTTTATTTTATAAAATTGGAGAAGAATTATATATAAGGGTAACTTCCGTAGCAGAGAAACTCACAGAGAGCCGGTTGAGATGGTACGGTCACGTTATGCGCAGAGACGAAGATCATGTTGTGAAAAAGCGCTAAGCCTCCCGGAGAACAAAAGGGGCCGAGGACAACCTCCATCTGCCTGGTGGACTAGCATGACCAAAACCCTACACAAAAATAATCTACCCGAACCGACAACCCAGGACAGAGTGACCTGGCGCAGAAATATTAGGAGAGCAGATCCCACCTAAAGTGGGAATGAGCAAAGAAGAAGTAGAAGAAAAATAATTTTATACAACGTGTTAGAAAAGTAACGCAATACCTCTCGGGTGGTAGGTCACGAAACTGAACAACTGTTGTTACAGAATTCCACAAAATAAAAAAAGTAAAACTTTTCATACAAACTGATACAATCTGATCAGCTGATCGAGTCAATTTGTATGAAAGTTCTAAATATATTTTGCTAACACGTATAACAAAGTGAGTGATGTGATGATCTTTTTATACCTACTTCACAATAATATCACACTAATATTATAAATGTGAAAATGTATTTGGATGTTTACATGTTTGGATGTTTGTTCCCTCTTCAGGCTTAAAGTACTTAACGGATTTGGTTGAATTGGGAATGGAGATAGTTTGTAAGCAGGATTAACGCATAGGATAGTTTTTACGGGAAAAAGTCTTATTCCCACGGGAAAATCTTACACAAGTAGGCGTAGCCGCGGGCGGACCGCTAGTTAATTATATTTGACGATTTAATCTAAATCTAACTCTAGAGTCTAACTCAAACAATTCTAAATCATTTAGAATTTGTTTGAGTTAAACTTAATTTTTAGGAAGAGGTGTTAGTACGAAATGGTACGACTCATTATCATTTCAGCCTGTTAAAGTCCACTGCTGAACATAGGCCTCTCCAATCGCACTCCAGCGCGACCGCTCCATAGCCACCTGCATCCAACGAGACCCAGCGATCCTCACCAGGTCGTCGGTCCATCTCGTAGGTGGCCGTCCCACACTGCGCTACGCCACATGGAACGACTAATCTGATAGAATCTAGTTGCTGAAAGTTTTCCAGTAGTTTTATGGCTCCCATTAATAAAGCGGTCGTTTGCACCACCTACCCTCTAGCGGATAAATGATGAACATAATATTTATCTCATATATTCGCGCCTATTCAAGTTCAATGGCCTAGCAAGTTTAGCACTCGGAAAATGGTGTGAACGACCTCGTCATACCTACCCACAACTATTGGAGAGATGGATGACATACATACGGTCATCTTATACGAGACAAGACTGTGTGAAAGAAGCCATCGTTGAACAAAAACTGTATGATGCAACGGTATTTTGTACTAATACTAAGTTAAGTAACGGTGATATATTATTTGATTTTGATTATCGTGAGAACAACACTTGGTTTTGTGTGAAGTCGATCCACCCGCATCAGGCCAGCGTGGGCTGATTGCCCTAATTCAGGGTAGGCTTGAGCCCCTCGGTGGGAATGTATACCTAAGCTAAGTTGTTGATGAGATTATTGTGTACCTATAGGAAGTTACATATTAGGTGATTTAAAAATGCTGAATTCTGGTAGTATTTTGTCGATGAGCCTCCTGGCTTGACTTCTACCTTGATGACATGCTTTGCCCTTTAAGAATAGAATAATAAAAGGTAAAATAATACAGTAAAATATTCAGATACAATGTAGTTATTAAACCAACACACAATCGTACAAAAATTTTCTGGTACATGTCCAAAAAAGTAGGATAAATAATCCTAAAAATAAGTTTTAACTAAAAATATTTTATAAACATATGAAATGGTTCGACCGAATTTTGAATTCATGCTACTAACTGTTGAGGAATGTCCTAATAAGGAGGAAACCCTGTGCATCATCAGTTCATGGCGTAGATCATTAATAGCTATCGTATCAAAATCAAACGTACAAAGTTTCGTGTCCGTGCTACTAACCGTGTTGAGGAGTTCCCTTGTGTGGAGATTCTTTCGTGTCTGTACTACTAAGCGTGTTGAGAAGTTTCCTTGTGTGGAGATTCTTTCGTGTCCGTACTACTAAGCGTGTTGAGGAGTTCCCTTGTGTGGAGATTCTTTCGTGTCCGTACTACTAAGCGTGTTGAGAAGTTCCCTTGTGTGGAGATTCTTTTGTATCCGTGCTACTAACCGTGATGAGAAGTTACTTTGTGTGGAGATTCTTTCGTATCCGTGCTACTAACCGTGATGAGAAGTTCCCTTGTGTGGAGATTCTTTTGTATCCGTGCTACTAATCGCATTGAGGAGTTCCCTTGTGTGGAGATTCTTTCGTGTCCGTGCTACTAATCGTATTGAGGAGTTCCCTTGTGTGGAGATTCTTTCGTGTCCGTGCTACTAACCGTGTTGAGGAGTTCCCTTTTGTGGAGATTCTTTCGTGTCCATGCCACTAACCGTGTTGAGGAGTTCCCTTGTGTGGAGATTCTTTCGTATCCGTGCTACTAACCGTGTTGAGGAGTTCCCTTGTGTGGAGATTCTTTCGTATCCGTGCTACTAACCGTGATGAGAAGTTCCCTTGTGTGGAGATTCTTTCTTTTTATTCGTACAAAGCATAGTGTATTTACGTACCTACGCTGGATTCTGGTAGTATTTTGGAGAAACCCTGTCTACGCAGTGGACTGCAATAGGCTGATTGATTGATTGATTGACGTACCTATATTTATATCTACAAAACGAAGTTATAGATGACGATGTATGTGATCTAATGGATTGAATGCAATTATCACATCACATCACACTAATATTATAAATGTGAAAATATATTTGGATGTTTGTTACGCTTTCACGCCTTAACTACTAAACGGATTTGGATGAAATTTGGAATGGAGAGAGTTTGTACCCTGGAATAATCTTTCATAACGCGAGAGTAGCCGCGGTCGGAAAGCTAGTTATGAATAAATTAACCGTTTATTAACTTTTCGATGTTATATCTCTTAGCTTCGTCATTACATTTTTTTTTAATAATAATAATAATATGTGGGGACATCTCACACACGGCCATCTGATCCCAAACTAAGCAAAGCTTGTACTATGGGTACCAGCCAGATGATATACATTACTTAAATAGATAATAAATACATACATATATATAGATAAACAACATCCAGACACAAGGCAAACACAAGTGCTCATCACACGAATGTTTGCCCTGGGCGGGATTCGAACCCTCGACCTTATGCTTCGAAGGCAGGCGTACTACCAACTAGGCTACGGGGCCGTCAAAATGTTGATATCTTTAAAATTTTACATAAATATTTACATAAAAAAATGTGTCAGCATGAAACCTAGGTTGTAAATAAGTGTTTTCCGAGAGATATACCTAGTTAAATATAACAGGAAAACCACCATAGGAGGTTTTGGAAGGTGCCTATGCGTATTTAAGTATGATTCATCTATCCTATTGTATTACATGATTTGCAATTCGTACCTATAATTACAAAGTCCACGTTTTGTTTTTACATTATTCATTATATTTTACGCAGTAATAATACGATATTTCATGAAAATAAAGTAAATTATAAGAAATATAGTAAGTTAATGAATTCACGGTGTTAAGACAAGTTTGATATTTTTTCAATGGAAAGCTTGGCGATACATAAAACACAAATTAATGAGACAAGAAACTTTTCATGCAATCAACTTGTATATTATTATGACTTTTGCTTGCACTTCGTCAACGGCCCGTGACAGTCCACTGCTATGAGCCTCCTCCACTTAAGTGGAGGGTTTTGCCATAATCTCCTTGCTTGGCAGGCGGGTTGGAGATCGCAGATTAAAAGGTTACTGTATCAGGGCTGCTGCCCGTTCCCTGTTCAATGTGTAGTCCCTAAGTCGCCTCTTACGACACCCACGGGAAGAGTAGGGGTTGGTGACAAATGTATTCTACTCTGCCGTCACCACACGTCTTAACTTAACTGTTGCTTGCACTTGATTGTCTGAAAAGAAAGATGATTCTGTGTTTCTGGAGGCACGTTAAGCCCCGGCTATTAGCACGGAAAATAGTCGTTACTTGAGCCAGTGTCAGAGGTCTTCGGCGGTCCATTACGGTTTGTGAAGTGTCGGTCGTTGACTTACAATCCACACGTTAAGTAGGAGGTAGGCTTGTTTAGACTCTTATGGCTGGTTTACACTTGTTAAGTTGCCAAGTAGTTAAATAAATTTGAACTTAATTTTAGGCCACTTAATGAGTGTAAACAACGACTTTAGTAATAAGTTACAAGTTAAAAATTAGCGTGTAAGTAAACAAGTAGATTAGAACTCTTTCTATTCGAGTCTTTCTATTGGTGGGTGTGACTTGTCACTTTTAAAACGTTTGAACAGTACGGTTTAGTTAATTTTTAGTTAAATGCACAAGTTTGGCGGGGGATCTTGGGATAACTAAAGAGCTTAGCTAGTATTAATTGCATTTGACTTGTGTAAACACATACTTAAAATTTAGTTATTACTTGACAACTTATTACGTGTACACCAGCCTTTAGTGCACTTGAGGTGTAAACACTTACTTAAAATTTGTTCGCTTAAAACTAAGTTACTACTTGCCAACTTAATACGTGTAAACCAGCCTTTATTGCGCTGTTTTCCTTAATAATAGACAGATTATAGCATTTATGAGACATTATAAATTATATAGATAGATTAGTCAATTATTCGGGAGTTCAGGACATTGAACTTCAGTTTGGATGGCGACAGCAAACGGTTCGCAGTATAAATAATTATCTCCGGTCATTAACCCCACACCTACTATCATTATTTAGAGCAATTTCATATTAATCTAGGTTATGTAAGTTTAATAATAATTACAATTTGTTTGAAAAGCCGGTATGTCTGTTAATGTAATGATAAGGCATACTAAAATAATGCTTAATGCTTATTCTCATGGCCTTTTGTAAAGAGTAGTTTTATTATTACTATTTTATGAATTATTTTGAAACTATCTTTACAGACTAATCAGCATGTTAGTCTACAAACCTCCGAAGATAAGAACTAAGTATAGAAAAAGAAATAGTTTCGAGCATTCTCGTATTAGGCAACTCAAAGAATTTGTAATCGTACTGTTCTATCCTAAGGTTATTATCCTATCAAGCTCAAATTGCGATACATGTTTCCATAAAAACCAACCATTTTATATTGGTCTTACACCTTAATAAGTTTTACTTTTAAACGTCTATATCAAAACTGATTGAGGAAGGGGATAGAGGGTCAAATAAAAGTTGTCGATAGACACAAGGCGCGAATTGTGCAATAGAGTTCATACTGCCGAAATTTCGCCGGTCGTCGACCCCCAATATTTACACACCCACACATAGACGAGCGTCGCGACGCCGCTTCCATGCAGACGCACACTCACACACCCGCGTCTCTCGTACGTACACGGCTGAAAATCATGACTCGGGTCCTTGTGCGCTTCAGCGTGTATTCGGGGCCGTTGTATCTTTTTAATTTAGGTTCTTTATTCTTCAATTAGGTGTTTTATAGTGTCGGCTTGTGATGTCGTGTTATGCCAGTTACATACGTCTTCATTTGCACATGTGGCGTGCTCGGATTATTATTAATGGCGCAATAAAGGTCGATGTTCGTGATTGTATTACCTACTTGAGTTAGTCCTTGGATGCCATTTTGACTTTGCAGGTTGACGCATCAGTTTCCTTGTGAAGGAGCATTGATATGGGAAAATAATGCGTCACAATAGTTTTTTGTTTGCGTGCGGTTCTCGGTCATTTCAGTGAGAGATTTACGTTTTTCTATGGTACTTTTTATGTCCAACCCGCACTGGGCCAGCGTGGTCGACTAAAGCCACGCATTAGGAGCTGTTGATGACCGACTATCTCTTCATGTCATTTTTATCTTCTCAAACTTTCATGTTTAAACATACACTACACATCATTCAAAGATAAATACTCAATATCAATCAAGACTGTCTTCCTTTAAAAATTAAATAGAAAAGCATTTGTACGAAAAACAACAATAGGATACACACATATAATATAGTCTTGATATGAATAGTTTTCTTATTTATATTTTTTGGCATGGACACATTATTATATTCTATTCTAAATTATTAAAAATTAACTACACTGTACATCTAGCATGCTGTGGTAGCCTTTGAGTGTGATATATAGTTACTTTTTGTTACTGCAGATTGTATGTACATAGTTTTAAGCTACTATTATGACTATGTTGGCTATTCATTCAATCAATCAATCAATCAGCCTATTGCAGTCCACTGCTGGACGTAGGCCTCCCCAAGGGTACGCCAAAGCGCACGATCACCCGCTTTCCTCATCCAGCCACACCAGCGACCTTCTTCAGGTCATCAGTCCACCTGGCAGGGGGGCGTCCCACACTACGTTTTACGAGTCGCGGTCTCCATTCGAGAACCCGTCTGCTCCAACGCTCATCGGTTCTGCGACAGACGTGGCCAGCCCACTGCCATTTCAGCTTGCTACATTTCTGGACAATATCCACCACCTTGGTCCTCTGCCGGATGATTTCGTTTCGGATCTCCATTATAATAAATAAATAAATAAAACTAAGATATGACTGTTCACCTAAGCGGCCTAATAGATAGGAATTTCTTTCACGTAATTACTTTTACTCATCATCCCGCGCCTACGCCATTTGATCACATCTTTTCTTTTTTGCTTTTGTTTCTACGTTTATATCATTGTACGTTTATTAATTAATGAAATTATATAGGTAGTAATAATAATATATCAAAATAATCGTTCCACTCCGTCATAAACACAAAAATCCAAATAACCTACAGCTATTTTCAAAAGTTACTTTTTACTAAACGAAAACGCGTGTGAAGAACTCTCTATGCCAAAACACTTATGACATTGCAACTGTCTTCGCTCTGCGGTGCAAATTGTGATAAAAGTGAGGTATTAGGTAAACACGTGGTTCAGCTCATGGTATAATAAAGTGACAGTTCCAAGGTCTCTGCGCAACTGCTGGCGCAACTTCTTGCGTACGCGCAGGTTTGCGACAGACGCGTTGCTGAAATCGTGACGGTGGTGGTGATACGATGGGCACATTTTTCTTTTTATTTATAAGACATTTCAAGGACTGTTTCAATTTCAAAAAGTATTTATATCTATTCATTCAAAATTTGTTAAGAAAAAGAATAGGAAATTTCGAAACTTCGCTTATCTTTTGGGAACTTTACAGAATAAAGAAAAAATTCAACAACGGACATTTAAATTTATATAAAAAAAAACACATCTTAAATATACAATTTCTTACTTAATCTCTTCAGATTCAAAGACCGTATTGCATATATATAATAATTTACTAAAAATATCTAAAGTATTATAAGTGAAAACTTGTAAAAGTTGGTTTAAAATTAATGAAATTGACGTAATGTTTAATAATCTTCGATTAATAATACAATACACGTTCGTTGTTCGTTGTTGTTATATCTACGAATAATAAAAATAATGATTAGGTGACCACGCTAGTACAAAAATACTGACTTACGTTTATTTAATTTAATCGTTACTTAAGTTAGATTTAAATGGGTATCATTGGAATGACGAGGTCATTCGGTTCAATATTTGCTGTTCCGAAACGCATAGCAATATCAACGTGAGTTCAATGTCCGAAACGCCATGTCATTGCAACATTGCGGTTCTAGCCTCTTCTCTCGCCTATTGGTCGCCTGGAAGAGATCACTTTTTATATTTCGTATACGTTTGTTCATATTTTAGGTGTAATAAAAATGTTTATACCGTCCAAAAATGCACTACGATTAACAATACATACACTAAGACTACGGCAGTGAATTTTGTAATGTTCAACAACCTAATAGACATAACAGACTATAGGTGCGTGTCTGAGTGTTTTGGTCTACGTCAGAGCGATGAACCCGCGAACGACGACCTCGCGCGCGACCTTGCGATCATGTCAACGACCTCGCTTATTTTCGGGCGTTTTTCTCTAAGGAAAATTCCCGATTGACCAGCCTACGTAGATCTCTCACATCCCTCTCGCTGCAGTCGCTGCCCACTAAAGAGGCGCGGCAAGAGGAGGGTCGAGAGGATCGGAAGGTCAGCTGTAATGGTCGCGCCAGAGGGCAATGGTTTTGCGTTTAGCACCACACACCCACATCGATCGAGAAAACTTGTGGTTTTTTTATACACTGATATCATGTTGGAAAAAATATGTTGAGTGTTACATGTATCTACATTCTACTTACAATAATATATACAATTTTCTCTATATGTATATTTTAGGAAAACACATATTTCCTACACCTACCTTTGTTAGATCTGTCGTAAAGCCCAGAAATGAAACAGATGTTTTATAATTATAGTGAATATACCCATTAACTATTGTAAATAATTTTGCATATATTATATTCTACCTACATCAAGATGTACCAGAAAGTGCTATAACTATTCTCAATTTGGTTTAAGTTTAATGAAGGAGAAAAACAAATTACAGATCAAAAATAGAAACTGAAACACATGTTCAAAACAAATGCGTTCTTGATGAAAATATCCAATGTTTTTACATTTAGCCCAATAAAAACACGGATATAAAATTACGTAGTTCAAGCGACGAGGAAGTATTGTATTTAAAAGCGTTTAAATTAAGAAATCGTCAAAGAACTGCGCGCGCTTACGTCTTAAATACTCTTGCCAAGAAATAGCACATTAATTTAAAGTAACAGCGAAGACATGAGAAGATTAGCGTATTTTATCAGTCTATTAAAGATTCATTAATATTAACCAATATCTAGGTTGGTATTAAGAAATAGAAGACTCATGAAATTCGTTTTGAAAATTAAAAAGTTAGCTCTAGTTACCCATTTGAAGGGGGCCGTTCGCATACTATAGTATACTATAGACCCCCTAAGTCAGGATATTTATTCTCTCCACTTCATAAATAAGAAATGAAACATTTGCCAGGAAATAAATTGCGAAAAAGAGTACATAAAGTGGCGTTTTCCACATGCGTCTTCCTCTTTGTCACGTTTGATGAAGATTCTTAAACATTCAATCAATCAATCAGCCTATTGCAGTCCACTGCTGGACGTAGGCCTCCCCAACGGTACGCCAAAGCGCACGATCAGCCGCTTTCCTCATCCAGCCACCACCAGTTTTTATTTTCTAAAACATTGTAAATATATAAAATAATAAAACAGAATCAGACCAAAGGCCCGCGCTGCTTTGTTAGGCCGCTTCTTATAAATTTCGTGCTCTATTGTTTTTTTCTGTTCTGCTTCTTCTTCTTCTTCTTTCGTGTCGGCAAGAACACGGGCTAAATCTGGATCGCCCGTTCTGCTAACATTATACTTTACCCTAAGATAGTAAACATTCGTAAGGTTTTTCCACTCTTCCGGGGAGTGAACGCCCGATGTTAGGTCGCAGATCGCCTACCCAGGATATACCTATACATACAGGCCCTTTACCTTTTGCCTACATTTGGTACTCCAGGGATGTATAGGCCCTTTACCTTTTGCCTACATTTGGTACTCCAGGGATGTATAGGCCCTTTACCTTTTGCCTACATTTGGTACTCCAGGGATGTATAGGCCCTTTACCTTTTGCCTACATTTGGTACTCCAGGGATGTATAGGCCCTTTACCTTTTGCCTACATTTGGTACGCCAGGGATGTATAGGCCCTTTACCTTTTGCCTACATTTGGTACTCCAGGGATGTATAGGCCCTTTACCTTTTGCCTACATTTGGTACGTCAGGGATGTATAGGCCCTTTACCTTTTGCCTACATTTGGTACTCCAGGGATGTATAGGCCCTTTACCTTTTGCCTACATTTGGTACTCCAGGGATGTATAGGCCCTTTACCTTTTGCCTACATTTGGTACTCCAGGGATGTATAGGCCCTTTACCTTTGCCTACATTTGGTACTCCAGGGATGTATAGGCCCTTTACCTTTTGCCTACATTTGGTACTCCAGGGATGTATAGGCCCTTTACCTTTTGCCTACATTTGGTACTCCAGGGATGTATAGGCCCTTTACCTTTTGCCTACATTTGGTACTCCAGGGATGTATAGGCCCTTTACCTTTGCCTACATTTGGTACTCCAGGGATGTATAGGCCCTTTACCTTTGCCTACATTTGGTACAGATTCAGATTCAGATTTTTATTGCATAAAACATAAATTTTATTTTACATGTCAAAATATGTTATAAATACTAAAAACCTTAGTAAAAATATAAAAACACTAGTTACAGCACTGATACGTATGTCTGGGCTATCAATCCGCAGCGCGATTTCGTGAGCTTGCGTAGAAATCAATAATATTGTAACAAGCTAGATCAAGCAGGCTGTCTTTCAGTCGTTTGGTAAAGGTCTGTTCGCTAGAGTCATCTCTCACGTGTGCCGAGAGCGAGTTGTACAATTTAGGGCCCACCACATCGAGCAGCTTGCACGACTTGGCGAGACGTCGGCGCGGCGCGTTCAGTAGGTGCCGGTGTCGCGTGTTTTTGTTGTGAAATCGCCTCGCTTGGGGAAGCTGTCAATGTTACGTCTTACCTGCTTACATATTTCTAGGATGTAACAACTGGGAAGAGTTAGGACTTTCAATTGTCGGAATAACTCCTGTGCCGGATGATCAAATGGTTTGCCGCTAATTATGCGGGGATGTATAGGCCCTTTACCTTTGCATGTATTTGGGGCTTTAGGTAGTTAGAGACTTGAGAGAGCGTCTGAAAGTTCAAGTTAATTTCGTAACGTTTCGATAATCGTTATCAGATAAGAAAACTGTGAGTATTTTAATGTTTTTTATGGTTTCAGTATCTCATTACTAACATTTTTTTAAAGTAAAAAATACTATAAATAAACATCGTATTGCTGAGTTAAAATATGCAAATATTTTATTCAAAGTATTATTTTTACCATATACTTTAAGCTCAAATGGTTTGCTGACCGCAGTTATTTCCGAGATGATCGCATCACTTAATTTACTATAGTAATTCTCTTAAATATGTAATTGTAAATATATAATTGTCACTATCGCCCTTGTTAAATGCAGCAACTCAGCAACGAATCGACTGGTTCTCTCAAGACACCTATACTCGGGTTTTCACGAGAAATATACAAGACAAGTGTTTATAGTAACCCAATATCACTCTTAGGAAGTGAATTTCCAAAAATCTCTTCTTAGTGCGTTCTAAGAACTAACTTCTTTCAAGTTTCTAGATCTCGTTGTCCGAGTGGACGCAAAGCGGGAGCAAAAATGCTTTCGTATGTCCGGAGGATGTCAAACGATTCTCATGAAATTTTGTGAGCAGGTTCGATAAATATACAGTTTTTTTGGCGATTCGGTTTTTAGATTTTTTCAAAATGGCGGAGTTATGGGGGTAGAAAACGTAAAAAAATCGTAAATCAGCCATTTCGATAAAAAAATAAACTGGCAATGTCTACAGTTCTAAGAGCCACTAATAGGTAGTTTAGGTTCTGCATTGATATGTCAGTCAGTCAGTCATTTACTGGTCGCCAAATAAAGGTGATAATCTATTTATATCCGGACCCCGTTAAAATCCAAAATTAATTAAGAAAATTGAGGACAAGTAAACAAACATCAGAAGTTGCGCATGAGTTATTCGAGGTACTACTGGGACTACAGCAATCTATCATGATCACGTCTATTCAGGCGTCGTCTTACGGAGCTGTAACCTGAAGAACATTGTGCCACTTTCAGAGCTTTTCGTCTTAAGGAGAACAAGCTATTATGTTTCAGACAATATTAGAAAAATCTTTTTTCAAGACACATCCTAAACAGTCTAACAATCTAGAGAAAGCAATTTATTAATAACGTTATCTGCAATAAATTATAGGATCTAACAAGTAACGTTTAATTTTTAATTTGTTAAAAGAAATAATTTTAGCCCAGCGACGCGAAATTAAAGAGTTTGGGGAAACGATGTAATTGGCAAAAGCTGATGGGTGGATCGAAACTCGAGTGGGGAAAATATGCGAATGGAAAGTTAGCTACGCGGAATTAAAAGGTTTGGGGAAACGATCTAAATTCTAACTTCTCATGGGGACGCATATTATGAGTTGATTGTTGTCATTAATTTAAAAGCTGCTGAAATAATTCCTACCTAATTAGTTTTATTTTTAAAATCTTTTTCTGAATAAAGTTGGTCCTCTTTTAAATTTCAGGCAACACATAATCGAGATTAAAATATTATGAATGCCTTTTAATACGAAATTTAAAATGAATCGTTTACAAATTCAACTGGAAAGTAAAGGAAACTTTTCCAATATCACCGCTTCCCCTTAATTCAGGAGATGGTTGTACGTTGACCTCCAAAAATGGCCGGAGTAGGCAATCGAACCCGGAAGGAAGATCTAGAACTGTTTGCGCAAGCGTGGACGGTACGCGAGCGCAAATAGTCTGCTTCACGCATGCTGTTCTTTTCAATAGTTATTTGAGTAACACAGATTTTCAGGTTAACTTATCAAGAATTATGAAAAGTGTGTTGCTGCACGTAATTTGAAAGAATGTCATGATTCGGTTACGGTTTCTAGACTCTCTGAAAGTAATATTTGAGCGCTGATAACTGCAAGTTTTGAGCGATTAGAAAAGTTATGCAACTGCACTAGCGGTTTCCATATTTACGTAAAGTACTTTCCGTGCTTCGAAAGGCACGATAAGCTTAAAACATTTAGATAATAATAAAAAATCTCTTCAATCCATTAAAATTAATCATATTAAATAACATTGATATACTTTTACTGTGGACTTCTTTGAATTTTTCAGATCATAGCTAAAACAAAATTAGTTATTCTACTTTTACTATACCTATATAAAACCGTAAATAAATTGAAATTTCCTTGTACGAATGTGCATTTTCAACACAACTGTTTCACGCAATTATCACATTATTCAACATGGTGTTGAACTGTATCCCACTTCTGATATCGTGCGTGACGTAAGTATTATAATGTATTATAATTACGATCGTAAATGTGTTTTTGAACTGTTTATTACTGCGGCGAACCGTTAAAGTTATCGTGAACTTGTTACCCAGAGAACTATAGTTTGATATGGTATCTAAACGTATTATAGAGGTTAATGCGAAATCTTGTCGGTCTCTGTTCTTTGTTTATTCTAATTTTACGGTTGCTCTACTGTATCGATTTTGATTAAATTTTTAGTACAAAGATTGTTTTACACCCAAGAACGGAAACAGCTACTTTCTGCCGTGGTTCTTTTTATTCCACCACTTCTCTAGAGTTCGTACCAAACGGTTTAGTGCGGCTTCAAGGGGAAAGCTCTTTCTGCGTCGATATTCCCAGAGTATTACGATCTCGGTGCTTTTAAGCCTGGATTCATGTTCTAAGTAAGCTTGTTCCATCTTCAGCAACCTTTCATCAAGTGAGACAGAGGTACAAGAACCCTCAGATTATAAAAAAGAAAAGGGTCATCATATTTTTACTCCAAAACAATACAAAATCGTTAGATTAGGCGCACAAACCACACGGCCCCTCCGTTTGCCCACACAAATCTTAAAATACCCCCATATTGTACTGTATAGGTCGGGTCGTGGAAGGTCAAACCCCCCATGCTGTGGCTATGCGTAAAAGCATATTCGCGCGCTCACAGTATGACGTAATATCGCGGGTTGAATAACACTGCACTCTTAATATGGCGGGATACGTAATGTTATTATCTTTGTGACTTGTGTTCCAATTATAACAAGTGATAATTTATGACATTGTTGTTAAATGAACGAACGGAGATTTTTAAAACCAATTTTTTGTAAATGTGGAAAGTAGAGAAGGCGAATTTGAAAACGAGCGAATTTTTGATTCAGGAAAAGGAGCTGGAAACGTTTTTAATATTTTCATAGATTTTTCAAGTATTATGTATGCTTTTAAATGGGTAGGCAGGATTAGTAAAGTTGACTCACAAGTACACGGAGCACAGATTAAAACTACATTTCAGAAGTTAAAGATTTGAGATAATATCTTTCGCGACTCTTTTTTTCCGTGACCGAGTGGGTGCCAAGCGTCTCCGTTTCAGCTTGGCCAAAATTGCTTTTGTATGTCTATCAGTCCATCCATCTGTCCATCTGTCTGTCTGTTTGTTCCACTCTACAGGTCGCGTTTCTCAACCGATTCTCTTGAAATTTTGTGAGCAGGTTTGTTAAATATATAGTTTTTTTTTTTGTCGAGTCAGTTTATGGAAATTGTAAATAATTACGTAGTTATGGGGGTTGCCAGTTTACAAGGTCTACCGCTGAGGCTGTTTTCCTCTATAGGTCACATTTCTCAACCGATTAAACATTTCAAGGGGTTGGGGATGTTTGTGGAGAAAAAATAAATATAAATATAAAGATATAATGACTCGCGAGGTAATAAACTATTGGCTCTGTGAGCTGTAGAGTTCACAGAGCCAATAGTTTATTTTGTAGCAGCCTTTTTTCCTTATTCCGTCGCCATATCAGTGGCCTTTTGTGGCGGCTCTATAACACTGAGATCAAGGTTTGTGAGGTCGGTTGTCGACCTTACGGCCCACCAGAAGAAGGTTCCGTATTTCATAACGCCGCCAGTCTAACAATGTCATGTCGCGCTATTCATCATTATTACTTAGCAATGATGACATCAGATTTGGTCAGTCGGGTTAAGGACCTCGTAACATACTGAAGTCTCATTGACTTCACTGAACTAAATTATATATACTCGTAAGTAGTAGTTAGAATTTTCTATAGCAAAGGCGCAATAGGCTGTTACTCAATCAACGAGTACTGAGTTATGTATTTTCTATAGAATAAAAGTATCTTTAGCCCCTCTATGGGGTATCTAAAGTCTATTGATGGAGAGAACTTATTCGAGCAGATTCGATGCTATGTCTCCAATGGACTACCCTCTCTAACAGTCTCAAACAACGATAATCTAAGTACTGTAAGGAATGGCTTCCTTTGTGGTTACTGGCTGTTGGGCAGTTTTCATATTTAAAAATTTTGAATTACGAATTATTTGTTTTTTGTTTGGGGCTCAGAGGAACAAAAGACGATCGCTTCGCGGCGACGCGCGTCAGAACTCTTTGGTTTGGGGTTCATTGCTAGCTCAGGGCTTACGTTTCCCTGTTATAGTATATATATCATTGGTCCTAAATACCTACCCTCAGTCTTATTAAAGCAGATACGGATAGGTCAAATTCATTTTAATTTATAGATGAAAACATACGGACGTGATCTGCAACGTGTTAGCTAAATAACGCAATATCTGTCGAGTGGTGGCTAGGCCCATGAAACTGAACAACTTTTGTTTAACTTTTCTTACAAACTGGCAGCTGATGGAGTAAATTTGTATGAAAGTAAAAAAAAAACGCGAAATTAAAAAATCGTGGAACAAAAGCTGTTTAATTTCGTGAGCCCGATAAGTTTTGCGTTATTTGTGTATCGACCTCGACTCATTCCGTTCAAAAGCCTATTTCTTTACCAATTACGCCATTACGCCATGAGTCGGGTGAAGGACCGCTCCAGCCCACAAACGTTGCGTCGACCCCGACAAAGACTAATTTAGACCCGACCACTTCCAACCGATTTGGGCCTAATTAGACCAAATCAACAATTAGTATTGCGTTAGTTTTTTTTTATTGGTTTGTCATGCCTTGGTTGGAAACTGTCAATTTACTTTGATCATTGAAACAAAGTGTCTATGTATTTTTATTTTATTTATATGGAATTTTAGTTAAGGAAATGGTTATGTAAAGCCTGGTTAAGAAATTTGTAAAAAAGAAATATATTTTTTTCTTAATTTTTTTAGGTACCATAATAGTTTATGTTACCAACGGGCTCAAATCTTTAAATATGCACAAAGGTTACATTTGAAATGCAAACCTACTATCTGCTAAGTTGGTTTTGGGGTCGGTTGTTGACCTTACAACTCTCAGGATGAAGATGATCTGCAAATGACGCAGTCAGATCGCATTTGTTATTTCTGTTCTGTTTATGAGTTCATCTCAGCATTTATTTGTAGAATATTTCTTCTAAATATATATTAATATATTTATTATTTATTGTACACAGAAACATTACATTAAATACAAACAAAAAGTTAAACTACACAACAGGTAAGTACTGTTTATTTCTAAAGAAATGTCTTACAGCAGACCTAGGAAGCGAGAATGAGTAGAGAGAAGCGGATTAGACGAGCACAATAATATAGGAATCTGCCGTAAATACCTGAGATAAATGTTGTAACAATAGGACGGCCTCTGGGCTAACTTTACGTGAGAAATAAATTTATTTTCAATTTAACTGTACTATGTCTTTATGAGCATCTGTCCTTATGAGAATCTGTCTTTAAGAGAATTTGTCTTTTTGAGAATCTGTCCTTGTGCGAACAAAGAGTGAATCTAGTATAACGGACTACTGTGTATTTTTTTATTGATTTGATAGATACAGTTGTCCCATTCACATTTTAACCACATTGTATTTTCTTCAGAAGAAAGGGAAAGCTTCTTCTTTTAAAATATCCGTCACTTTTCACTATTTTATATTTATTCATTTATTCTGCAGTTAAATGTAGAGTAGTGTTAACTTAGAATTTAATTCAATCTATTTAGTAAATTGTATGCATGTAAACACTTTATTGCACAATAAAAGTAACATTACAATAAGAAGTCACAAAGAAAAGATAGATTAGGTAGATTTGATTGGATAGATTGACATTATTATTTGTAAGATTACTTATTATGAAAAATATCCTCTACGTACCATGGCGTGGCATACCAAATGTCTTAACTAATGGTAACTAAAATCTAGCAATTTCTAATTAGGTTAACAACGAACCTGTCGTGTTCACGTACAATTTACAACCAGGAAAAGCCCTGACGTCAACTGAAAACTCGAAAGCTAGGTAGCAGCCGAAATGTAGGTGGGGTGAATAAACTGGCCGTTTCAGGCGTGTTTCTGATCGAGCCCCGAAGAAACTGTGTCAGGGCGGCGACCTCGCGGGTGAAGGACCTTGTGGTTATCACTCGAGTGCGTTGCTATGGCAACCGAAGATTCTTTGAAAAGCATTTTCAGGAAATACAAGCGGACCTTTATTATAATGTAAACCCTTGGAATACGAAGGCTTTTTATTTAGCATGAAACTTCTCTAGGATATTTTCAGATTAAATAAAATCGTTAATTTATTCTTGTTATAACTATGCAACTTTACTCTTTTTTGGGTTATAAGAAAGTGGGACTTTACGAGTATATTTTCATAAGATTGTCAAAATTGGAAACGTCCCTCTTAAGCGTTACCATCTTAGCTTTTTTCTGTACTCCAAAGTTGCCTGGAAGATATTGCTAAATTATCAGTAAGGCCGCCTTCCTGCGCAATTAAGTTCTATTCTATTTCAAGATAACTTATACGTCAATAAACATATAATTGCTATATGCGGTTAAAAACCACGCAAAGAAAAACCCAATTTGTTACAAGACAAATAATTTATCAGAGTTCATTCTTACCAACACAACACGCAACAAACTGTCATAATCATAATCATCAACAGCTCATTATACGTCCCCACCGAGGGGCTCGAGCCTACCCTGAATTAGGGCGATTAGGCCTTAGTCGACCACGCCACGCTGGCCCAGTGCGGGTTGGTCGGCTTCACACACAACCTTTGAATTTCTTCGCAGGAGTGTGCAGGTTTCATCACGATGTGTTCCTTCACCGTAAGAGCGTCGAATAAACTTACATTATGAATTTGAAATTCGAAAACGCATTGGTACGTGGTGGGGATCGAACCCGCGTCTCCCGGACGAGAGGCAGCGGCCCTAGCCACTAGACCACTGACGCTACGATAATCATAATA
The DNA here is from genome assembly GCA_951230895.1 of Carpatolechia fugitivella. Lineage (NCBI taxonomy): Eukaryota > Metazoa > Arthropoda > Insecta > Lepidoptera > Gelechiidae > Carpatolechia > Carpatolechia fugitivella. The sequence goes on from OX579668.1 coordinate 4,113,419, forward strand.
CTCAATATAATAATAATAACAGTAGCATGGAGCATGTAATTATTATCAATTACCTCGTTTTGGGGCAAGTGCCGAATTATAGCGTTTGTTTCAGAACGGTGAGGTCATTGCTCCCGACAGGCTCACGTCATCGTCGATAAGAATCCTAATTGACCTGAAAATGTAGAGGTAATTTCCAGAGGCATTTAGACCTAGTTTTTCAATGAATAATGTGATCGTGAATGACCTCATCCACCTGTGAAAGGTCAAAAGTGGAACTCTGTGGAATTTCAAAAAATATTTTCCTAATTGCAAAGTTGTATGTAAGTTGTGCGCCGTGTGGTGACGGCAGAGTAGAATACATTTGTCACCAACCCCTCCCTCTTCCCGTGGGTGTCGTAAAAGGCGACTTAGGGACTACACATTGAACAGGGAACGGGCAGCAGCGCTCTCTGATACAGTAACATTTTAATCTGCGATCTCCAACCCGCCTGCCAAGCGTGGAGATTATGGCAAAACCCTCCATTTAAGTGGAGGAGGCTCATAGTCCAGCAGTGGACTGTAACGGGCCATTGATTTGATTTGATTTGAAAGTTGTATGTATGTATATTGTTTTTATTTTCGTATGTAACTTTCTATGTATGTATAGGTATTTAAGAATTTGTAGAAGAAGAACTTATATTTTTGTATACTTTATTATACAAAAATGGCTATCAACTCTTTCTTCATTCAGCTCAGTTTGTACCACAAGGTAGAGATTGACCAATATTTTAGCAATAAATAAAGCAGCTTGATGATTTGTCTTTTGTTTATTGTGTATTGTAGGTATATTCTTAATGATGTTATGCTCTAATTCTAATTTTAAAATCCAGCTATCCTTTTCGTTTTTATGACCAATGAAAGAGAGGTGATGAACGAATGATATTAACTTGAACGATTGATTGATAACCTAAAATAAGGGCATAGCTGTCAGTTTAAGAGATTTTTAAGTCGCATGTTTTAAGTGCTCTCTAAAATTGTGCAATCGACACGGCTATAAGGTTCAAATTCGATGTTTGACAGCTCTAATATTAGAATGGCCATCTCTTGTCCCTTTCCAAAAGGTAAAAAGGACAGACTAACTTAAATTGAGGATTAGAGGGTGAATCGGGGCCAATATAACTGTAGACTAGGTTTTACGATTTTGAAAATACTTGTGCAGGGTGTGCATTCCGTTTCATAGTGATATGCAATTTAACGTTTTTAACAAATAATTATTTATTTGAGTTTACTAGCCGGGCAGATCGCTAAAATAAAGAAACCGCAAAAACCTGTCCTATCTGCTGCATCGCGAAAACATGCAACGTGAATCACATACACATTCCTTGCTATTTATGTATCCGGAATAACAAAAAATAACAAACATCTATAACCAAATATACTTTTATTGCTTTTCAAAATATTCCCCGTGATGATCGATGCATTTTTTAATACGTTGAAACCAACTTTCGTAGCATTTTTTCCATTCTGTATCGGGTATCTCCAAAACGTGCATTTTGAAAGCATCAACGGCTTCTTCCCGGGACGAAAATCGGTGTCCACGAATTTGTTCTTCACGCTTGGGAATAAATAAAAGTCGTTGGGTGCCAAGTCGGGACTGTACGGCGGATGACCCGTCAATTCGATCATTTGACTATTTAAATACTCCGTTGTTGCGGCCGAGGTGTGACAGCTGGCGTTATCGTGGTGAAGGATTATTCTTCGTTGTCGATTGTTCTTGCGTATTTCTCCAAAGACTTCTGGCAAGCAAATGGTGGTGTACCATTCAGAATTAACCGTTTTACGATTCTCTAGTACCACTGTAGCCACATGTCCACTAATACCAAAAAAGCAGGCAACCATTTGCTTCAAAGTGCTTTTTGCACGAACAACTTTAGTTGGGTTTGGCTCATTTTGGAACACCCAAACCGTTGACTGCTGTTTAGTTTCGGGATCATACGCATATATCCAAGATTCGTCTCCTGGTAGATATTATGAACAGCTTTTGATGTACCACATTTGTATTTTTCTATCATTTTTTTGCACCAATCAACACGAGCCTGTTTTTGTTCAACTGTTAAGTTGTGCGGGATCCAACGAGAACAATTTTTTTTTACAGCCAAATATTCGTGTAATATTTTATAAACACTCGTCATACTAATGCTCAGAAATGCCTCTATCTCGCGATATGTAACATGACGGTCTTGCATTATTAGTTCACGCACAGCATCAATATTTTGTGGTACAACAGCCGATTTAGGGCGACCTTCTTTAAAATCGTCCGCAAGCATACGACGACCACGATTAAACTCACTGAACCAGTGATACACAGTGGTTTTCGATGGGGCTTCCTCCCCAAAAGTCGACAAAAGTTGATCCATGCACTGTTTTTGAGTTAATCCATGCCGAAGCATAGCACGAAAATTTTCACGAGTCAAATCCATGGTGATGATAGACAATGGATTTTAAAAATGGCGCCACAATGTAAAAACAATTGACAGATGAATGAAACAAACTTTATTTTACAGCCAAAGAGTTCTATTTTTAAATGTTATAATTTCTTTTTAAATATTGTTTATGTAAGTGGCCAGTTCCGGTTACATAAATAGCAGCCCTTGTACAATATGACGTAATACTTATGGATAAAACTCTTAGATCGTTTGATTTCCCAAGACGCAAGCAGCGCAAGACAAAATGGATCTATGGATCTAGCAGTAGTAATTTAGAATCGCAGCTATGTCATAAGACCGGATTGATAGCGGATTAAGATATCGATATCTAAATATATGTCGCAGTAAGATAGTTGTAGCCATAATATGATCGTATCACTAGGGATATGATCATATACCGGATGATAGTCATACGAAAGCTCCTATGTACTATCTTACTAGGGATATGATCATGTCACTAAACTAATCTAGTAAAATAGTTATTATCGATCATATTTACCCAATTTTTCTAACCTAATTGTCGAGGTGCCCCGAACTCCCGCACTTGTACTTGTACTGTACTTTATCCATTTTTTAATAATAATGGAATGCATCGTACAGTCATTTGATCGATAATAACTATTTCACTAGATTAGTTTAGTGTTATGATCATATCACTAGTAAGATACTTATAGACAGCTTCCATATGACTATCATCCGGTATATGATCATATCCCTAGTGATATGATTATATTACGGCTATTACTATCTTACGGCGACATAAATATAAGGCCGCCTATCGACTCTACTTTTGTTACAAGCTTTTTTATTTTGGTGTTGTGATTTTGCAATCCTGCCTGATTATGTTTTGAGGAAAGTATGCTGTTTCACGCTTAGCTAGAATAAAATTATAACTGTTTATGAACATATATACAATATTACAATATTTTGTAATATTTTTGTTGTTACTATTATATTTTTTATAGATACTTAAAACTGAAATAACTAGGTACCTAGTTTGCAATCGTTTACAAATTAAAAAATACTGAACCTATAACTATAAATAACCTTTATGTTGAAAAATACGTTACCTATAGATATTTTTCATCACTATATTGGTGTTGACGAATATTTAAACGATGCAGAATTTTGGGGACACAACTAACTATTGTAAACAACAATATTTACCAAAGATGTGATGACCTCCGAGTAGTTTCTTTGGCCGTTCGTATGACGTCATAGAATAATCTAAAGTTTCTACTACGCAAAAGCCATTTTGATATTGATCTGAGCACGCGAATACTACCTTCGTTTTTACTTTTCAAGCATCATAGATTTTTTATATCCTTTTCTTTCTGTACTTTTCCAATTAAATACACGTTGTAAAGTAAAAGGTCATTATTAAGCTCTTCAAACATACCAAAAGCTTTCGTCTCTTAATCAATTTTAGATTTCTGTTAATTATTTTTAGATAATAATATTACATTTAAATAACATTTTTAATCAAACGCAGAACTTTTTAGTTGCTGTCAAACTAGCAAATAGCAAAAAGCGCGACTTAAATTATTCTTACCACACCCCAAGCCCACAACATAAAGGCATCCTACCATCCCACAAATATTAAAATACAAACAATTCGCAATGCGCATGATGTGACGGGGATCGTACACTATAGCAAGTTGCAGCTCTATAGCCGCCGCTGTTCTCATAGCGATGTAAGTGCTGGGATCTGGGGGCAGCGGACGCGCGGCCTTGACGATTCGTGCCCGCCATTGGTATTCTCCTCCCGCCCAGCACATGGAAATGCGTGGAGACAACAATTGCAAGAAATTGTGATTATAATATAGAGCTTTTGTTTCTAAAGGGTTGAGCAGAGCTCGAGCAGATGCAGTTATAAGGAGCACACCATTAAAACTACTTTTAGTAACATGGTTAAGTTAGCATACAATTATGTTTAATTAACATTTGAAAAGACTCAGTTTCAGGTTCATCGTCACCATCATCGTGTGGGTTGTAAGGTCGACTAGGGTCAACCAGGGCGTGTGAGGTCTACAATGTGTAGACTCTACAATGAGGATAACACTGACGTGTTATACAGGCGCTAAAGGCCACTGACATGGCTCGTGTGCCGAGATTGGTAACGACTAGATAGTAGCCGAGACCAACGACTTAACGTGCTTTCCTAAGCACAGAATCATTTAAATTTTTTTCAGACAATCAGGTGATTCAGCCTGCAACATCATCGATCTAAAAAAAACGTATGGAATACCATACCTAAATCCAAAATCTCCATTCAAACGCATCTCCACAAAACTTCTGTGCGCCCTTGAGCGCGCACAGTGCGGCAGGTCGCGGCGCGGACAGTTATAGGCAGTTACGACGCACGCGCGCATGCATCCAGCTCCGCGCGCATATTTTGCGCCTGCGCGCTGCAGTCATAATGATAGGATCACTCACATTCGTAGCGCATGCTAATTAGAGACATGGGTTTGAACTGTTTGAACTTGAGAATAGGTGGGATCGGAGGAAAGGATGTAGATTACCTTATAGGTACCTAGACTATGTTTTTTAAATTGACATACCTTAAACATAAAGTCAAAATATATGTTCAGATTTTAGTATTATTTATTATTGCACACAAAAAAAACATAGAGCGCACAGAATGAAAGAAGAAATAAAAAGGAAATAAAAATATTACTTTTAGGTAGCCATTTATTCCAGGCAAGATTGATAGTTTTTTTAAAAGCACGACCTCATAAAGTAATGTAGTGATAATTGTATTTTCTATAAATAAATAAAAATAAATAAATGTCCTTTCCTTATTTTTTTTTATCAAGTTTTAATAGTAACTTTATTTTACAGTTTACACTAGTTACTAGAGCATAGCATAGAGGAAAAGAACCTTGAGCAATATTTTATGCTTAGATAATGAACGTTCAACAAGTAAGTTGTCACATAATATTATTCAATTTTATTTTACTCACGTGTTTCAATAAGTCATGCTATTTTATGTAATGCACGTGAAACAAAATCAAGTAAATAAAGTTGCATAATTTATAATATATGGATGCATTTATCACAAACAAACACCCACCTGAAGTAGGTACCTAAGTACATGATACTCGTAACAAAACTTATTATTTTTGCTGTCTTTGTTCTTTTGTATATTAAAGATGGTGTCATATTTAAAAGAAAATTATGAAGTAAATCACACTAATATTATAAATGTGAAAACATATTTGGATGTTTAGATGTTTGTTCCGCCTTCATGCTTAAAGTACTCAACTGATTTGGATGACATTTGGAATGGAGATAGTTTGTAACCTGGATTAACTAACGCGGGCGGGAAAAAGTCCTAACCCCACGGAAAAATCTTATATAACGCGGGCGTAGCCGCGGGCGGACCGCTAGTAACAATTATTGCCCAGTCCTGCCAGTAAGAAAGTAAGAATATTGCTGATTTTTTTTAGCCGCCGTCTATACCAAAGTCGTAATTAACGGGCGCGGACTTGCTTCTAGTCTATTTATGTCGTGGCCATATCGTAGAATTGACCACATCATGAAATTTTCGATCATTTCATGAAATGTGACAATTTCATGAAATTTTCACTGTCCATTGGCCACATCATGATGTGCCTTGGCCAGATCAATGATAAGAAATCGTTTGTCGATATGTTCAACTAAAAACGCAGCTACTTCATGAAATGGTCAAGATTATTTGATCATATCGTAAAATTATTACATTTTATTACCGATAGAGGTGCTGGAAGCGCTTTGTTTATGTACCAACATGGCGGCCGTGTTATTTCTCGCAGTGAAAAAGTGAATAATTCGTTATTAAAATGAGGAAGAAAAAATGAATTATGATGAAAAAGTACTCTGAAAATGTGTGTCGGACTTAGAGAACAATAAGTACCAAACATAATTTAGATTCTTATAATATTTCATGGATGCCCTATTTTCACGTTATGGCCAATCGTGGACGACAAAATCGTGAAATGCTCACATGCTCAAATTTCATGATGTGGTCAATTCTACGATATGGCCACGATACATATACGATCACTTTCTTTAAATATTTGAAAGCGATTTAAAAAATTAAATTAAAAAGACACAAAAATTCTCTGAAATATGCGAGGAAATTATAAAATACTAAAAAAAATAACGAACCTTCGATTTGGATGTCTACTCGTGTCGTACTAAACTTATAAGCTCTAACCTTTATCACTTTAACCTCTACTTCGACTACTTAAACCATTCATTGTTATAATATTTCCCTAATTCAATGATAAGTTAACTCCATCATGAAAAATAAGTGACAAGATAGTACGATAAAATTAAGAGATGAAAATTACAAACCGCCATATTGCGCGCTTTTCTTTTTTTTGTTCTGTGCCAGTGTCATACAGAGCATACAGCCAACTCCAATCACTACGATTCATGTACGATTCATATAAAATTTGAATTTAGAAAATAAGAGTATGCTGTAAAAAGACTCGAAAACATTGAAATTTCTAGACGAAAGTTAATTTGCCGGCCTAGGCCGTTTGAGGGCACATTCCTGGCCGCTGTTTTGTATTGGGCAATGTTTCGTCCAAAAATGAGTCACTTCGCGTATTGTTTTTTGGCAGTAATGATCACATTTTCGAGCGTGTCGGAGAAAAAACACTCATGTAGGTAAACTCACTTGCTTTCTTTTCCGCGATGAAACAGAACAAAAGAAACTATAACTTCCATACGTTCTCAATTCAGTTTAATCATCATAAAGAACATGCCATATATCAACATTATAATAATAAGCGAAACGAACGACTTGTTTATTAAACGCGTCCTTACCATTTCTGAACTTCATGGCGCTCCCGCCAAAAATAAACGTCAAAAAATTCAAGATGGCTGCCGGCGCCGACCTCGAACAGTCAGGAAGTGCACGTAATACCAATGAACTTTTCAATGTTACCCGGTTGCAGTGGATCCTGCTGCAAAAATGCACTTCGTTGTGCACCATTTTGAATTTTTGTTTGTCAGTTTTGTTATTTAATTTAATTCGTCCTTGGCTGTTTGTACTTTTAAAGTCAATGATATTTACTCTGTAGTACCAAACATTCTTGGTAATATTTTATTAGGTTCCTTTTAATACGTAAAAAAATCCTTAAAAACTTATTTATAAGGAGTTTGTTTGTAGCGGCTAGTCATGTCATGAGCCCTATTTGTCACCATTTTACAAACCCCAGCGACCACACAGCCATAAAAATCCTTTGTCAGAAATAAATTATATGATAAATAGAAATAAATTGCTCATATTATTATACCAATATTATACGAATAAACGGTGACCACCGTTCTAACGTACTTTCACATAAAATCCAAAGAAAATGTGCACAGAATGTTTTAATTTAAAATACTCGTAGGAGTCAAAATGTCCTACTGCGCAGAAGTTCTGTCGATTTCCGATTTTCATGTTTGATAAAATTGGACCTAGGACAATTTGTTTCAAGATCACCTGTAAAGATACTCAGACGAATATTTAATAAAAGTTACTTTTACTAGTTCCACTTATATTACAAACACTTCACTCACTCACTCATTCACTTTTATTAAATATGTCTACCAAGTTCCATCAAGTGCCGACAATCGCTAGTATCAATTGTATACTCAGACGAGATTGTGAAGATCATGAGATCTTTGAGTCTTGAACGTTTTTCGGTTCATTTTCTCTCCAATTATACTGTAAGATAGAATTAAACAATACAATTTATTTATCCTACCTACATCAAAGTTTTTTTTTACACTAACGACAGAGTCCATTTTGTTATATTTGCATATTATCGTCTCTCTGTCCTAAATGTAAATGAGCCAGTTCCTGTTATCTCTACTGCGCAATGCATGTCCCTCTGTTGACTAGAAGTCCTTACAAGAATAATTAATTTCCCTCCCGATCAGAAGGTCCAAGTAGCAAAAAGTCCAACGCGCGTAACGTCAAATAAGCAACATGCCTAATTTGCACAATGTCTATTTTACCTATTGTATTGGAGAACACATAAAATTGCTTTTAAAATTATTACTTTTCACTATGACGTTATTTAACTTTCCAAAGACGTCACATTATAATGAAAGTACCAAATATACCAAAATTAGATGTAAATTGCCCATGATTGCGGTTTAGAAATATTAAACGAGGAAATTTTAATTTAGAAATGTCCTTTTTTTCTCTGTTTTAATTAGGTACGCTACCGAAATAATCCACATATTAATAATTCAGTTTAAAGAACTTTATTCTCATAAAGACTACACATAAGTCACTTAACATGAGAACTAAAATAATAAAAAAGTATACATTGGCAAATGTCCGTTTACGAAAAACATGCAGTGGGTACTTAATAAAAGAATTCCAATCTTACTCTAAGTTTGTAGGCGCACCGGCCGCTGCCGCCGCCGATACGTACTTTGTGGTTCTGACGTAGTAAGCAAAAATCACCTACGGGTGATAACTTGTGGTTATAAAAGGAATAATGGCTATTAATGTCACTAAAAACATAAGGAAAGTACGAAATTTACAAAGTGGAAAATCCAATCACAACAACGATTAGGTAATTTTTGTTTATGGTTGTTTTTTGATAAAACTTCTTCCGTCATTCAGAATTCGTAGTTCTAATGTCACGCTCCAATATCGAGTTCGTCCGTCCTTTTCGATAGACATCCTAATATTCAAATAATTGAAGTTGGACCTTATGGACTCGGTTGATTGCACTAAAACTGTGCAGCGGCCGTAAAACATATGAATTAAAAAATCTTAAATTGATAGCCCATTATGTTATCATTAATTCAACATAATACACTCGTAATTTATTTATATGAATTCATCTCCTCTCTTTCATTGGTCTTATGACCAAACGGATACGTTAGCAGGATTTTAAAAATTAGAATTAGAACATGGCTATCTGAATCCGGGCCAGGCTGTCCTATTTTGTTCAATGTCACAAAGTACAAAAACTATGGAACTTTCAAATGTTTCTGTGGTCCAACTAATATTAATAGTTCACGGCCCCTAGTAAAAACTACACATCGATTCAAAAATATTCTTCTCCACAGTAGGTAAAAAAAATAAAAAAATATGTTTATTTCTTTTAATAGGTACACCATCGAATAGCATATTGAGGAAACTTCCAGGCCATTCAACAAAAAAAGTTAACAAAGAAAACGCTTCCAAGAAGACGCGACATTTGGCGCAGTCTGTACCTATTTATTTGCCGTCGCCGGCGGTTGCATACAACAAGAACACGCAGAGTCAAGCGCGTGTCCGTGAACCTGCGCCGCCGGAGTCGCGCGGCGCTAAATTTACACGCTGCGCCCGCTGCGTCATCCGGTGCACGCTTCAAGAATATGCCGCAGAAAGGACAGTAGGTACAAACTGAAATTGTAATAGGTCAAACAGCTCATATAGGTCCCCACTAAGGGGCGCAAGCCTTACCTGGGTTGATGCGATCGGGCCCGCTGGCTCAGTGCGAGTTGGTCCATATTACACACAACCTTTGAATTTCTCCGCAAATATTGCAGGTTTCCTCACGATGATGGTTTCCTTCACCGTAAGAGCGTAGAATAACCGTATAAATTTAAAATTCGGAAAACACATTAGTTTCTAAATTCGTTATTGGTACGTGGTGGGGATCGAACTCGCGTCTAACGGACACAGTAACTTTATCCACTACACTACGAGAATATGTCTCGGTGTTCCATCGTAACCCAGCACAATGTGCAATAAAGAATATTTGAATTTGAATATTTAAAAGCCAGTACCTATCCCACAAGAAGCATTTTTGTAGTCACTATTAAAGATGTGTAACAGATTTAGCGTGTATTTCAAACGAGTGTCGTGTCTGCCGTTACAACTAGACAAGCTCAGTCGATGCAGTGCGAAGGTCGCCAGCGAATATGCTGCATAATAAACAGACAGAGTAAACTTCCTGAGCACGTCTGCGGCTGAAGATTATCTGATGCGTCGTTCTATAATCGTCAACATCAACATCAACGGCCCGTTACAGTCCACTGCTGGACTATGAGCCTCCTCCACTTAAGTGGAGGGTTTTGCCATAATCTCCACGCTTGGCAGGCGGGTTGGAGATCGCAGATTAACAGGTTATTGTATCAGAGAGCGCTGCTGCCCGTTCCCTGTTCAATGTGTAGTCCCTAAGTCGCCTCTTACGCCACCCACGGGAAGAGCAGGGGTTGGTGACAAATGTATTCTACTCTGCCGTCACCACACGGCTATAATCGTAAACGTGTTATATATTGGACTGGAATCACTGGAATCAGCCTTTAAAACTCAAAACATTGTTAAATATGACATAAGAAAGAGAAGTTATGCTCTGCAGTGAATATGGAAAAGGGAAATACTTCATACCCTTTGACCATCAAATATGTATTCACAATACGTTCTATCATGATTGACTAGTGATTTTATTGTATTGTGAATATTTGATGCTTCCCACTGCGTTTGTGAACTGTCAATCTTTCAAAACTAAAAAAATGTTAATTATTTCAACTTGTTTCTATCTTTTCAGATCATTTGAAGCTTAAAATTTTTTACGCATTCGGGTTTTTTTGTTTTTTCAATATTTTTTTATCTTTTAGACCTAGATATTGAAATTAAAGAACTAATTACTGGAGATTTTATAACTTTAAAAGAATATGGGTAGGTTCAAGTAGGTTGTCGTACTTAAAACAAAACAAAAACCTAGGTCCTGAAATACTACGATTAGTAACCTACTCATTCCTAAGTATGAGGACGAAGAAAGTCGTCATCAATGGCCCGTTACAGTCCACTGCTGGACTATGAGCCTCCTCCACTTAAGTGGAGGGTTTTGCCATAATCTCCACGCTTGGCAGGCGGGTTGGTTGCGGATCTCCAGATCGCAGATTAAGAGATTACTGTATCAGAGAGCGCTGTTGCCCGTTCCCTGTTCAATGTGTAGTCCCTAAGTCGCCTCTTACGACACCCACGGGAAGAGTAGGGGCTGGTGACAAATGTATTATACTCTGCCGTCATCACACGAAGAAAGTAGTCGTTGCTTATATTCAAATACGGGCCTAATGACGGACTCGAGCCTACACTAAACAATTTTTTTTGTAACCATGCCTTCACATCAGACGAAACTAATTTGTAAATAATTTAAATATTTTTTAATTGGAAGCAATCTTTCAAATTGTTTCCTACATAAGTTTACTTCCTTTCCTTTTATGTTAAACAGCATTTTTCTATTAATCTTTTACAATCAGTAGTCAAACGGTCGGATGTTGAGACTGGCCTAAAATAATAAAAGGATGCATGCGCGGCGCACGCGCTGACTGATTTTATTCCATTTTCGAAAAGGGGTTCGTATTTAAAATTAGAACGGCGCGCAGGAAATCGCTGGCAAGTGAATCATCCACATCTTGAATGGCTTAGCTGCTCGGGATTATGGTGGCGACAGCCATGCAATGCAATGCAACTACATTTTTTTTTCATTGCAGTTTGTTATTGTTGTAAACACTAAGTTACCAATATTCAGTCTTGAAGTCTTATTACTTTATTCAGAATTCGAAATATTTATTCGTAATTTGTGGGTTGGGATTCCAGGATTATCGTTGAAAGTGTCTGTATTAAATACTTGGACAATACTTGTTTATTAAATTATACCTAATTTTCTTCGATGAACCCCTTGGCTGGGAACGTAACGCAATTTTCTTTTTATTTTATTTAATAATCTCGTTTGGTTATCTCATCTTCTTTAAAATCTTTGAATAGACAAGTCACATAATTAAGTACCTAACTATCTCAGTTTGACATAAAACGCATGTTACTCGTAAAGAGGATTTGTACTGTCTGAAGCGACTATTTTAATCCAAAAGCGAGCAGTGTATATCATGTGCTATGCAATCGCCTCAGGGTGCTGGTTGGTTTTATAGTGGTTTTATGAACGGTTTTACAAGTCTTCAATAAGATATGTTGTCCAAATCGTTGATTGATGCGACTTGAAAATTACTTGTTAACGACTTCAACATGTCGGTGTTGTAAACAACTTTTAGCTTTTAGCTTGAATTCATTGTATACGTGTAGATCAGCCCATGAAACTGAACAAAAGATCCACAAAATAAAAAATAAAAACTTTACATACAAACTGATCAGCTTATTTTGTATGGTAGTTAAAAAAAAAATTGTTATTTGTTACACACGATCACCGCGTACAGGGCGCATGCGCAATACAGGAGAACACCTACTTTGATACTTAGAGTCGACTTTAATTTGATTGTTGTTCACTGTGTAATATTACTATTGTAAGTTTTCTTCTTTGAACTTTAACGTCTAGATAAACTTTTTTATTATTATTTTTGGGAATTAGCGAATTTTTAACAAAAAGAATAGCTACTTCTGTAGATAATTTAAACTAAGTCCGGCTAAACGACTTGACGTGCCTTCCGGAACACTCAAAAGTCAAACCTTAAAAAATTTCAACGACAACAACAGCTCATATTATATGCGTCTCCACCGAGAGGTTTCAGCCTACTCTGAACCACGGCGAAAAATGTAATATAATTCAATTTTAAGTTAAAAATGTTTCTACAAGAATCGGTGCCAATATTTACTCAATTTGGATCCAAATCAAAATAAACACTGTCTTAAATCTGCAATTTCTATAGCAAATCTAATGCTCCGCCTACGTCCTTTGTAAATATTCAATTAATATTACGAATATACAAATAGAGAGTTTCTTTAAAAATGCATGCAAACCACAGAGATTCGATCAAACCATTAGCGTTGTGTAGACGGACTGCAAACCAGCTGTTAAATCGCAGTTGCAGAGTGTAGTTCATATAATAGAACCATGTTAAACTGTGTTTTTATATATAAACCGTATTAAAATTGGTTGAGCATCGTGATGTGGTAATTTGAGAATTATTATATTAACAATGGACTAATAATGAGTGCCAATATACCATCAGTGTGTACCATCAGTCGTACTAGCCAGTGGTACAACGGTCCGGCGGGAATATGGTGCCATCATTTAAAAAAAAAGAAAAGTTTCATGTTTTTTTATTATATGGAGAAAAGGGGTAACGAAAATAAAAATAGTACCTACGTCTGCGCCTTTTCCATGGTGAGATATTTTTATACAAACTAATAAAAAAAAACTAATAAAAATCAGTAATTCCCTGAAGTTGTGGAACAAAAGTTGTTAAGTTTCAAGGGCTGAAGCCAAACCCGGTTATAATCTTCTCAAGGTGTCGCGATATTTAACTATCATGTTGAACCAACTGCACCTTAACAGCAGATGTAGTTCAAATGCAGCTCGTCTGTATAGACTCACATTTGAAGCCACGAAGAACTGAAGATGAAAACTGAAGGACGTTCGGGCGAGAGGTCTTCGCCTTTGACGTGGGACTGCATCATAACAATAATAATATGGCAATCCATATTATTATTGTTATGATCATTTTGAGAATTTTCTTACATCGTGTCAATACACGATGTAAGAAAATTCTCAAAATGCATGATTGTCACGAACAATAAGAAATAATTAAGTAAGTGGAATGTTATGTATATGCCACCGTAAGATTGTGAATGTTGTTAGTTTATAAAGTATCTTGCGATATTACGAGTATAGACTGACGTAAAGCCGTGCCGGGGGCGGTCCGGGGCCGGGAAAGCGGGATAGTGCTATGGCGTGGCATAGCGCCGTCCCGCTTGTCCCGGGCCCGGACCGCACCGCTCCTGCTCTGTGTGACTTGGGCTTAAAATTGTGAACTGCAACCAACCATTTACAATTTAACGTATTATTTTTGATAGTTTATAATCTATCGCTGATTAATCGTCAAATTGTTTACAAAGGGAAAAGGTCTTATTCCCACGGGAAAATCTTACACAACGCGAGCGTAGCCGTGGGCAGATCGCTAGTGTGTTAGTGAACTCACCCAAAAATGTAATGACGGATCTAAGTGAAGTAATAACATCCTATGGAAATAAATAATTTTGACTTTGACTTTGACTTTAGTATAAGTTAAACTTAAATGTTTTCCTGAACACGCGCGTCCTTTTGTGTTTTTCCTATTGATATTGGTGACGATAGAAGGTTTTCGTCCGAGTATCATTGTCAACGAGGACATCACACACACTCCTACATAATTGTTTTGGTAATTTCTAGTTCCTTGACGCTTTTGGGGTTTACCAACCAATGGCGAAAGACGTCACTCAATCATACGATGTTACAACATTTTAGGTAATTTGCAAGATACAATGGTCACGATTCACACAGTCACGCTCTAATCCTTAATTTAAGTTCGTCAGTCCTTTTCATCTTTTAAAGATTAAAAAGGGACAGGAGATGGCCATCCTAATATTAGAGCTGTCAAATATCAAATTTGAACCTTATAGACGCGTTGATTGCACAAATTTAGAGAGCACGTAAAACAACCGACTTAAAAATATCTTAATCTGAAAGCTATGCCCTTATTTTAGGTTATCATTAATTCAAAATAATATAATTCGTTCGTTTTAATTCATCACCTCTCTTTCATTGGTCATAAAAAGGAAAAGGATAGCTGGATTTTAAAATTAGAATTAGAAGATGACTTCCCGAATCGAGGCCAATAGTTCCGGATTATATCAATATCAATATCAACGGCCCGTTACAGTCCACTGCTGGACTATGAGCCTCCTCCACTTAAGTGGAGGGTTTTGCCATAATCTCCACGCTTGGCAGGCGGGTTGGAGATCGCAGATTAAAAGGTTACTGTATCAGAGAGCGCTGCTGCCCGTTTCCTGTTCAATGTGTGTGTAGTCCTGAAGTCGCCTCTTACGACACCCACGGGAAGAGTAGGGGTTGGTGACAAATGTATTCTACTCTGCCGTCACCACAGGAAGCATTCACCGGACTTAAATTCCGTGATTTAGTCCCTGAATCTAAGAGTAATATTCCGCGCTTTGGAAAGCATGCTAAACCGTGTTGGTCCCGGCTTTTATCTTTAGGCTTTAGTCATGTATCGCATGCAGAAACCTTGCTGGTTCAAGGGTTTTTGGGTCAATACAACAACATTACACAACATACAACTCACATGATGTTGAAGATGGACTTGGACACGTAATATTTATCTTCATCGTATATATGAACTGTTGACTCACCGAGAGGCTCAAGTTTAGGCCTAATCGCAACAACTTATAGAAGTTGGTGCGATTAGGCCTTAGTCGACCACGATGGCCCAGTGCGGGTTGGTCGACTCCATACACAACCTTTGATAGTACGTTTATTCGACGCTCTTACGGTGAAGGGAAACCTCCACATTCCTTTGATATTTTCGCAGGAATGTGCAGGTTTTCCTTCACTGTAAGAGCGTCGAATAAACGTACTTCGAAATTCTAAAACACATTGGTACGTGGTGGGGATTGAACCCGCGTCTCCCGGACGGGAGGCAGCGGCCCTAATCACTAGACCACCGACGCTCTCTCCACAATCACGAAAATCTTAAAACAAAAGTACCAACAATTTTACCGAGATCACAAAATCTTATGTAGCATAAACAAATCAGTCACACAAATATACACGGTGTAGACATGTTTCAGTTGAATGCACCTATTCTGAAGTTCTTTCATCCACCGTCCTTGATAACTTTGTACATCGCCCTTCGGATTGGGATCCTTGCGCCCATAAATCCACCAAATTAATAAGACAGGTTTATTATTTCACTTTACTGACAGTAAAATTGTAATTGCAAGTCAGTTGCTGGTCCACGCGCTTCAATTGACGTAAAGAAAAGGTTTTGTTTTGTTTTTTTTTTTATATCTTACTGAACATTTCATACAATTGACTTTCGTCGACCCAGTGAGGGTTGGTTGACAAATAATAATTTTCGCAGACCTTTATGAAATTTTTAGTAAATTTTTACAAAAATGTTTTTTCCTTAGAAAACACACAATATTTAAAGGCTCCGACCAGGTTAAACTGAGGAGATTCTTCTGCCTAAAAGCATTATATGTAGAATAATCCTTTTGGAAAATAAATTTAGAGGAACGTACTCCTCCACTTATAATGATTAAAACACTAAAAACAAACTACTCTATACAGTTCGCTCTGTTTTTATTTAATCTGTTTACATGCAATTAAGTCGTTATTATTGCTTTTATAATTGCATTAGTGTCCTTTGTAATACGTCCTTTGATATCCTTCTTACCCAACACAACACTGAGTAAATAAGTGTAAGTATGCGTAAGTCGGCCATTGGTTTGATAGCGGAATATTTATTGCATTGTTTTTCTATTACATACATGTTATTGCTATGGCAGTGCCAATAGAAGATATTATATTATACTAATCAAAACACCGTGTGGTGACGGCAGAGTAGAATACATTTGTCACCAACCCCTACTCTTCCCGTGTGTGTCGTAAGAGGCGACTTAGGGACTATACATTGAACAGGGAACGGGCAGCAGCGCTCTCTGATACAGTAACATTTTAATCTGCGATCTCCAACCCGCCTGCCAAGCGTGGAGATTATGGCAAAACCCTCCAATTAAATGGAGGAGGCTCATAGTCCAGCAATGGACTGTTACGGGCCGTTGATGCTGATGTTGATGACTCAAAATAAACATCTAGAATTCTTGCTTCATCCATCACAGTCTTTATAGGAAAATGATGATGACGAGCTCGTGACTGATATTGGCCACGGCTGCTTCTCTCTAGATTTGCCTAATCCTAATTTAATGTGTAGCAAGCTGAAGTGGCAGTGAGCTGGCCACGTCTGTCGTAGAACCGATGAGACCACGTCTCGGGAAACGTAGTGTGGGACGCCCCCCTGCCAGGAGGACTGATGACCTGAGGAAGGTCGCTGGTGGTGGCTGGATGAGGAAAGCGGGTGATCGTGCGCTTTGGCGTGCCCTTGGGGAGGATTGCGTCCAGCAGTGGACTGCAATAGGCTGATTGATTGATTGATTGAATTTGATTTACATTGCTATTTTGGTCACCTTTATGTACATTTATTTTATTGAAATTATTTTGTTATCTGAAATAAAATACTTTATGAGTATGCTTCATAGCATATTTTATAAAAGAATGTTAGTATTTAAATGAGAATTTCAAAAACCGCCTCACAATCTAGTCTCTGTCAAAATCCACGGCAGCGACCGTATGAAGTTTATTCAAAGTTTATTATGCTCTTTTCCAATATTTGAAAACAGACCAAATACAAATTAAAACAAATCATGCAGCCAGCAACAAAATACATGACCAACACTCGGACGATCGTGGCCCGATGCTACAGTACATAGAACTGCTACTATACTGCAAGAGCAACGGCCGGTGTTTCGAGAAATGTAAATTGACCCCTAGAGGATAGACAGATGCTGCTTGCGCTGCGCATGCGCTTAAATACACAATTACAGTAGTATAATATCATCATCATCATCATTACAGTATGGGCATAGTTTCGAAATCTGTGGTTTAAAGTAGTTTCAACCCTGTACCACGTATCAGTCTTTTTGAAGTATGCGGGTTTATCCGATCCTCTTAAAGGAATACATCCTGGGGAAAGCCTGCAGACACCTGTGAACAAATCTGATCAAATCTAACAAAATTTTGTAAATGTAAATTTGTCTCTACAAGCAAATGGACAATATTTTCAATGTGTTGCGTACTCTGCTAATCATCTACCTAATTTAGTCATAATCATCCTAAACTAAGATATAAATATGACTATTGTGTTCAAAACGGACCAAATTAGAGTCTAGGGAATATGCACATTTTTTTTAAATTCATTAATCGAAATATTTCAAGTTCCAGATAAACACATAAAAATATTTTTTCAAATATCTTGCTCAGAAACAAAGTTATAAGGCTTCAAAGTTGATGGTTAGACAGAGGTCCGACATGACCATTGACATCATTGGTCACGCGGGGCATATTATATCCGCCATAGAAAATTTTGTTTTCGTTGATGATGAAAGGAGGGACAGATATATTTGTTTAATAATGTTGTATCTAGTTTGTTTTTCGATCAATTTCGATTCTGTTTTGACATCAGTATTCTATTTATGTATACTTTCAGATGAACTATGAAAAAATCTTATATTGTTTTTATGCATATTCCCTAAACGGGAGCCCACCAACTAACTGACTATTAATATGTTTTATGATTTTCGGGGTTGTTCACTACCCGAAAATTGCGATAATGTTAGTGTAACTGACTATTGTGTTGATAATCCAATCTGATCGATCTGTAACATCTAGAGGTATTATGTACGTTACGTAGTTGTGTAAATGTTATATTATATAGAAGCCGTAGAATCTGCTTCTATTGATTATAATAATTAATCAATTTCGTTTCGACTTTCAGAATAATAATATATACTATTTTTAAAACACCTCAGCTGCATTCAGCTCCAGGGTCAACGCTCATTACGTCGTGTCAAGGACGAGCCGGGGTCGCTGTAGTTTTGAAGGACGCGCGGCGAATAGAGCGTCGGCCTTACTTTACTTTGGATGGAAATAGAAAATGTTGTTAACGTAAGCCTGCATGTTTATAAAAGCCTGAATGTTTTAATGGTTGGCAAGTGGATAGAGAGGTGGATGAGGTTTATTTTTACCGCGGGAAATATCAGGTTTCTATCATAGTTTGTGTAAAAAAGCCCGGAACTTGCGACCGGAGCTATATGTACATATAGGTATAGATGGTTACCTATTGTATTTCCGATTTTTTTTGTTCCGAATATTGTTTT
The DNA here is from genome assembly GCA_951230895.1 of Carpatolechia fugitivella. NCBI lineage: Eukaryota > Metazoa > Arthropoda > Insecta > Lepidoptera > Gelechiidae > Carpatolechia > Carpatolechia fugitivella. Next base: position 4,132,583 of record OX579668.1, read on the forward strand.
TCCGCTAACATTTTGTAATTTTTTAGTTAGACTTTTTTTATAATCCTAAATTATGTTTGCATTTGTATTAACTTTCCGCGTTTTGATTGACCTTTTTACTTGTTCACCGTTGTTTCAAATTTCCGCTAAACTATTTACCGGTATACCGAAAATCCGTCATAACATTAAACATTTCATTACATGTCCGATACTTCGATTTACCATTATATTACGCACAATACAACCTAACCCCGAAGGGTATGGCCATCCCCTTCTAACCTAAAGTCGGGGTGCCCCGAACTCCCGTGCTCGCTACGCTCGCACCCGCCCTGATTTTGAGCATTAGTTAATGACATGAAAACATGATTTTGACATGTAAACTTAAGGAAATAGTAACTTCGGTTATTAAAACTTATGGAAAATAAAAATATATGGAATGATACAGCTAGCAAACAAAAAAATGTTGTTTTAAGAATATGGTTATAGTTATTCTGGGAAATGATACTTCTGGCAGTCTGTGTCGTAATTTGATCTAAGAAAAAAAAGAAAACAATCGCGTAGTGGTAGTAAAATGCTTGCCTGCCAGTATTAAAAAGGAATCAAATTTGAACACCGAATACCCACCAAAGAAACTACACATGCGTCGCATCTTTTGCGTTCCTTTTTTTGTCAAATAATAATTAGTCATTTACGAAATTCACGCATGTTCAGATAGCCTGTCATTCAAGAAATCTATTCCCATGGATATCTGTCTAAGAAATCAGATATTCTATAATAAGCTTTTTAATACAACTTTTGCATAACAATAGCTTTGAACTTATCTAAAGGTATTTTTTTTAAATCGGTAGAGACCTTATTGTAAATGCGTAAACAATTGCCTGTATAAGAATGTGTTCTCCAATCGAACCTAGAATCACCGGATCTACTGCCTTACACTGACCGCTAGACTACAAAGGCTTTTATCCACAATAACATTGAACATAATGCGTAGTAACTGAAAACTTCATAATAAACAATAACATGCTAACACATGCAGTAAACAAGTTCAAGGACTTCTCCCACTAAAGGCTTGCCAAATGGTATAAGTGGATTTGATATCGATGCAATAAACATTGAGATAAGTACCTAGAGAAGACACCACATTGCAAGTTTTTTTGTTACGCATTGTGGTCCAGTGGACATCAGTGTCTAAGAAAACATACCCCTGCGCCACCGCCGCCGCCGCACAGAATACCCGCGTCATGTAAAAAGAACATTAAAATAAAAAGATAGACAGACGAAGGGGATGTGTTCGCTTTAAAATGGGCAAAGTCTTGCACCAAAGCATTTTAAGCGACGTAATGATCCTGTTCTTATTTATAACTGAATAAAATATACTTTATTGCACCCAAGAAATACACAAAAGAAAAGTACACACAAGAAGTAGAGTGTACTGACAGGCGGCGCCCTTAATGCTAAGGTAGCAATTCTTACCAGGCAACAAAAAAATGCAGAAAAGTACTTGTTAAGAAAAACGGGACTTGTAAACAAATTGAATAAGAAAGATATTGTATTATTATAGCACAACTTATAATAACCTAAGGAACAGTATGGTAAAACCCTTTCGTATCCCACCTGTTGTAGGCCACAGTACGCATTTTAAACAACCCTCTAACTTCATCCCGCGTTATTTTTACGTGACGAGAACCGTACATTCGCGATGTCTACTCTAGTACGTAATTCATATTATTATCTCGATGGCAATAAATCGGTTCTTCGCACAGCAGCGCGGTGAACGTCCTACGTCCTCTGCTTCACCGACATACATCGTGCATTCACTCGAGTGGAGTATTGCTTGTGTACCTAGATAGGAATATTCGATGATGGTGGAAAATGAGAAAATTAGAAATTCCAAAGATCGCACTGTTACGCCAAATTACTTTTGACGCCAAATTGTGCGCTTCATTGTGGGGATTCTTCCCTTCTTCTTCTTCTTCATTGTGGCGTAAGAATCTCCACACATTATTCACATTGTTTCACTTGGAGGAAATTTCATTTATTTCCTCAATTTCTTTAGGTTTTGGATTTATATGTAATTTAAGTAATTATTGTAAATGAGTAATTATTTTTCCCCAAGTAGTCGGTTACAGATTTTTGGTGCTTACTATACTTATATGAATATCTTATCCAATAGTTTTATAGGGCTTGCTTGCACCTACCATAAAATTCTCTCACCTCAGGTTTAGTTGACACGCGGGCCCGGTAAAGTTTGGTCGACTTCACTAACAAGCTTCTAATTTCTTCACGTTTATGGAAAACTGTGTGTCTCGCTATGTTTTTATGTACTTAATACCAGAGGAGGCCTCGCGCCGCTGTATTTACTTTATTTCCAAAGCGTCTAGTAAACATACAATTTTTTTATTGGTGGAATTTGATCCGCTACCTCACATAATCACAGACCCAATCCGCCACACCATGGACGGTCTTACTCATAATTTTTAATAAATATTATTTTAATCTGTGGTTTTATGGACACGATAATCAACATGGTACGAGTAACCTAACCTACCCTAACTCGCATTTGATAAACAAGTCAAAACATTCGGCACGTGAGTCCAAGGTCCCAGGACATGAGTACATTAGCCTCTGTGGTTACTGATGAAGTGATGCTGATTGCTGACGTCATATTATCCAAGAATCTGCGAAACGTGCACTTGATGCCTGGTCTGCAGTCTAAGATAAGTACAGCATATTTTATGTTGTCTCAAACTTAAGATTCGTTATTGTTTATACAATTAGGGACTTAAAATTTAAATATGCAACGTATTTATTTTGTTTTTTAAATTCTGTCCGACGACGGTCTAATCGGAATATCTTAAACAGACGAACATGCAATAAGAGATTGATGAATGTAGATGAAACCAAAAGAGTCTGGATCATAGCATCTAGAAGGACGTGTTCTCGGCCTACTCCGGGAAATACATGTGCCTTTATGTATGTGTGTATGCAGAATTCTGCAGAAATTTTGCTTTATAAATTGTTAGATATCTTGGCTTGGCTTGGATTTACCGAATGGAAACTTTTGTTTTTTGCCAGATTTACGGTTTCAAAAATCAAACAACTACACATTATTTATACAGCAATTGTTATACTGTCAATAAAATATTGCATTAATTTAAAATTATATTAATAATAGCAACCGGGAAAAGCAATAGAAAGAAAAACCTATACATATAATTATAATAAATGCACACCCACCCATAATTTTACTAATTTCACCAACCACAAAACAAAAGAAATAATTTAATTGATCTGTTAAACAAATCTGAGCTCTCTTTCATGCAGTTCTTTTCCTAGTATTTCCACATCTACAAGGTACTCATTTACCAACATAAGGTAAGCAAAGATACACAGCTAATATTATCTCGCCCTTGCATAAAGCATACAAGGCAATTCCTCATTTCAAACAACTACCTTGAGCCCTTATCACCCGTGTCGTTGAAGAACACAATACAAAGTATTATATCTTTATTTTCTTCTGCGTTTAATGCGAACATTGCATTTTGATAACACTGACCTAATCTAAAACAAACCAAGTGAGAATGTACTAGAAGAGAGACGTTTTGCAATTATGTTTTGTTTAGTCCTTTGTCAGGTGCAAGGTCTTTGTGCTCTAATTAAACAAAAGGGTCTTTGTATCGTAATAAAGTAATGTGTTGACTGTGAAAGTATTTGATAAAGGTTCAGACCTGGCCATGTCCTACAATCTGTAAAGTAACACTGTGGTTTTAGTTATCTACTGGCAAACATACAGCATTTTTCGACTCCTTAAGTTATACCTATAACAACAAGTTTAGACAGATATATTATCTTCTTATACCAGCATCAATAATTTTACTTTTTTCAAAGAAACTACATTATTTGTTTTTTATATTCACTCATTAATAATAAATATTCATACACTGCCAGCTATATTTCTATTCATTTTAATTTATCGTCTCACCTCTTTTCATTCATCATTGCCATCACTCAATCATTGTTTTGTTACCATTTCTTAGTTTCCACTTTGCGATTCCTCATCTTCTTCAAATTCTTCAGTCAGATCATCATTTTTTTCATTTTAATAATTTCTTTTGCTTTCTTATATACCTTTTATCACTATTCGATAACGCATAAGGTCGAGTGTTACATTTGTATCACTGTCCTCTACTTCCTCTGTTATCTCACCGAAACTGGGCTACAGTGTTAAGGATGTATTCTGTTTACATGAAATTGAAGTAACCGGGTTTTTATCATTTGTTTTGTAAATTTTCATGGTCTAATGTTTTATGTAAGAGTTTGTACTGTCTTGAAGTATGTAATTACTTTTTTTTTAAGTTACAGGTCACCACAAAATTATAGCTCATGATTCTAAATATTGTACAGGAATATCGTTCCAGTTTTTTTTTTAGTCTCGAAATAGTAAACCAATTTCTTAAGATACCAGAAATGTTAATTTCTGAACTATTCCAGTGTGGCTATTATTATTTCAGCAAGATATCTTTTTCATCGTAAGGATTGTAAAGTCAGAAGCTGATGATCAATTTGTGGTGATCAAACACTAGAAATAAAACGCAATTTTAGGTAGAAGTTATGATATGAAAAAAAAAGCACCGATGAAAGAAATTCCGATGGAATAAGAGTCGTGTGCTGAATGCACATAATTTTTCCAAGACCACTTACACTCAGTATATGAAAGATTACACCAAGTTGTACAGCGAACATAAATATGGTAACAATATTGCATACTCGAAGCCGCTAATGCAGTTGATACAGCACGATAAAGAGTCGGTAATCGATAAGCTCATTACTATGTCTCTTGCGTCTGCGCAGGTAAACAAACTGTCTGCCCGTGAGTGCCGGCTCGGCTTTATTGTTTTGTTTATAAAAAGACACATTTGTGTCTCACTGTCTCGTTTTAATCTTAAGACGCCGAGTATCAACCCTTGAGGCACTACTTTTTCAATTCAGAAAAAAAAACTTTGAAGACAATATTATCTAGTATCTGCCAAAAGATTCCTCACTTCACTGAGTAATATTACTCTATCATCATCATCATCATCATCATCAATATTACTCTAAGTACTAAGTATATTATTGGTCCCGGCTACTATCTAGTCGTTACACGAGCCATGTCAGTGGCCTTTGGCGGCTCTATAACACTGACACTAGGGTTTGTGAGGTCGGTTGTCGACTTTACAACCTACACGATGAAAAGATACTTATGATTAAGAAAATGATGATGATGATAATTAAATGACAATGTGAGAGTAACAGAGATGTAATATTCCTATAGCCATAACATTCATAACGCAGCTGTGAAAAACAAATATTATATGTTGATATAATCGAAAGAATTGATTATAAAGATTCTTGGTTACGTGGACATCGGTTGTGGAAGGTCAGTTTTGCAGAACACGATGGATCGACATAACCATCAGCCCCCGCTGCATGACCACCGTAGATAAAATAAGCCGCGCGACATAAAACGCAACCGCCAATAGTAACGCAGTTCTTGTCTTCGCGCGACATAAACTTGGAAACTATTGGCGGTCACTTTCGAGCAGGGGGCAGCTCTCTTATCATAATATACCTTATTTATGTTTATGTAAGTACATATTTATTTATAATATATGGATACAATACTTTTATATTTATATAAGTCTATTGGCATGTATTACCAAGGACCGAAACCGGTACAGCAAATACCGGTATTATTTGGTAACCACCTATATTTTTTTACCGGTATTTTAAAAAGGTAAGCTTTTGGCGTATTAACCACCGATGCGTAATACCGGTAACCGAAATAAAATTACCTTTATTTCGTGAGATCTCGCGACACCTCGGCACGCGCTATGACGCGCTGTCTATCTCACTCGCACCCGTCGCGTCGTTCCGTCTCGATCGTCGGTTGGTATATTCAAAGAGCGACCGGCTCCTGTCTTATTTGTTAGTAAGTGAGGAGGTCGCCCGATCGCGGTTAGCGTATCTTTCTTTTTCCAGTTTCATAGCGAATTTTGGATAGTTTGGTCTACCCGAGTGTCATAGTTCTACTAGAAATATTAATTAGTCATGAGACGGACTACGTTTACTTTAAAATAAAAATAATATACACTAAGGAGACGAATACCTCAAAATGTGACATCGCAAATTGTAGTAAAATGTACGATTTTCCCCGTAAAAATAGGATATTTTCCTACAAAAAGTATCCTATGTGTTAATCCAGGGTACAAACAATCTTTATTTCAAATTTCATCTAAATCCATCTAATAGTTGAGGCGCAAAATCAATACAAATATAAACATCCAGACATACTTTCACATTTGTAATATTTTATTATTATATATTATTAAAGTGTGATAAGACGCATACGTATGAAAAAAAAACGCATTTCGTTATACTTTTATAATTGATATTTGTTATGATAATAAATATTTACATATATATTATAAATACTGAGATTAATATGCTATTTAAAAAAAAGAGAACGTAAACTTGTGAAATTCAAAATAGCGCCCATAATATGTTTATGGATCGATTTTGTTGAAACTTGGTTGGAATAATATTTTGACATGCAATGAAATCCGTTTCGTAAATACGATGACACATAGACTAGAAAAAATCAATAAAAGTAAAATATCTCGAAAACTATGCGAAATATATAGCGAAAAAATAATGAAAATTTATGCCCCTTTAATAACCCTGAACACGACCATGGTCGTTCTATATAACGACCTTACTTGACCTTGACAAAGTTAAAAAAGTGAGTGTCAAGGTCAAGTAAGGTCGTTATATAGCATGGCCATGGTTGTGTTAAGAGTTATAAAGGGGGCACAAATTTTCGTTATTTTTTCGCTACGACGCATAGTTTTCGAGATATTTGAATATTATTGTTTTTTTCTAATGTCTGTCTGTGTGGCATCTTATTTGACAAATTGATTTTCATTTCATGTCAAAATATTATTCTAAACCAGGTTTCAACAAAACCAGTCCATAAACATAAAAATTGGTTGCCATCTTGGATTTTTGACATTTTTATTATACCGTTGTTAATCTCATGTAAAAATAATGGTCCCAAGCCAAGTTTTAACAAAATCGATCCATGAACGAAATATAGGCTGACATGTTGGATTTTTGTAATTTTTAATAATAATAATAATAATAGTAATAGTTTTAACATTGTTTCGTTAATAATTGGAACTATCTTACCATTCTCAATCAATCAATTAATGTTTACAGGACCATTAAGATATATTTTTCACAAAGTTAAAAAAAGTGAGTGTCAAGGTCAAGTAAGGTCATTATATAGCATGGTCATGGTTGTGTTACAGGTTATAAAGGGGGCACAAATTTTCGTTATTTTTTCGCTACGACGCATAGTTTTCGAGATATTTGAATATTATTGATTTTTCTAATGTCCATCTGTGTGGCATCTTATTTGACAAATGGATGTTAATTTCATGTTAAAATATTATTCTAAACCAGGTTTCAACAAAACCAGTCCATAAACATAAAAATTGGTTGCCATCTTGGATTTTTGTCATTTTTATCATACCGTTGTTAATCTCATGTAAAAATAATGGTCCCAAGCCAAGTTTGAACAAAATCGATCCATGAACGAAATATAGGCTGACATGTTGGATTTTTGTAATTTTTAATAATAATAATAATAATAGTAGTAGTTTTAACATTGTTTCGTTAATAATTGAAACTATCTTACCATTCTCAATCAATCAATTAATGTTTACAGGACCATTAAGATATATTTTTCACAAAGTTAAAAAAAGTGAGTGTCAAGGTCAAGTAAGGTCATTATATAGCATGGTCATGGTTGTGTTACAGGTTATGAAGGGGGCACAAATTTTCGTTATTTTTTCGCTACGACGCATAGTTTTCGAGATATTTGAATATTATTGATTTTTCCAATGTCCATCTGTGTGGCATCTTATTTGACAAATGGAAGTTCATCTCATGTAAAAATAATGGTCCCAAGCCAAGTTTTAACAAAATCGATCCATGAACGAAATATAGGCCGACATGTTGGATTTTTGTCATTTTTAATAATAATAATAGTAGTAGTTTTAACATTGCTTCGTTAATAATTGGAACTATCTTACCATTCTCAATCAATCAATTAATGTTTACAGGAACATTAAGATATATTTTTCACAAAGTTAAAAAAAGTGAGTGTCAAGGTCAAGTAAGGTCATTATATAGCATGGCCATGGTTGTGTTAAGGGTTATAAAGGGGGCATAAATTTTCATGATTTTTTCGCTACGACGCATAGTTTTTGAGATATTTGAATATTATCGTTGTTTTCTAATGTCTGTCTGTGTGGCATCTTATTTAACAAATTGATTTACATTTCATTTCAATATTGTTCTAAACCAAGTTACTACCAAATCGGTCCATAAACATAAAAATTGGTCGCCATCTTGGTATTTTGAAATTTATACCATACCGCCGTTAATCTCATGTCAAATTAATGGTCCAAAGTCAAAGTCAAAGTCAAAATCATTTATTTCCATAGGATGTTATTACATCACTTAGATCCGTCATTACATTTATTTTTGGGTGAGTTCACTAACACATTTTATTTGTAAAGCTCATTATTTGACAGTTAAATAAGGTCTAATAGTCATTCCAAATATATTAAAGTACTTATGGTCACTACCCAGTTTCTGTAGACAGGAGGTTTTTTAATTTAAAATAAAGTCACTTTATTAATGCAGATGAGTATATTTTAATAATTGAATGCAAAAACAACAAGAAAATATTCAAATTACGCGGATGAAGATAGATTACTTTCTGAATCATTTATAATGCCGACGATACGGCAAAAAATCGCTAGCATTGCCATTATTGATTCCTTTCTAAATAAAGGACCTTTTTCGGTAACCGATATTAACACCGGTAATCAAAGCTAGAGGTAACACATTTATAGGTTTCGCTAACCCAAATATCGGTTACCTTTATCTTAAATGTAACCTAGAATTTCTACCTTTACGGCATACCTTTACCGCAAATTTTAAAGGTTTTCGGTCCCTGTGTATTACTTAAGTTATAGCTCTAGTGCACGTTTTTGTCATCCCATTATATCGTAATGAGATGTCTCTCACAACACATTGGTTGGATGGAAGAGAATCTCTCTTTTGAAATAAGTTCGTCTTAGCTTCGGTTTATTATAAGATTTTGTCTGTATGGTGTATTAATAATAATAAATTAATAATAATTAATTATAGTTCTTTATAATTTCATTTTTATGTTTATTGCAATAAACAACTAACTACCTTAACTATATAATAGTCGTAATTCTACAAAGTAAATATTGTGCAACTCTTACTTACGTTCTTGATAGCTCTGCTCACCCCCTTAGACATGAGAGCGTGTTTCTATGCTGAGATGATGAAGATGAAGTAAAAGACGACACGACGCTCCAAAATATCGCAATTCTATAATTTCACAACATTGTTTACGACGAGGTCATTTTCAAGAAGATATTGGTAGCGATTGTCTAAGTCACGCTCTAACTAATCCATAATTTAAGTACGTCAATCCTTTTCACCTTTTAAATATTAAAAAGGAACAGGAGATGGCTATTCTTTTATTTAGAGCTGTCAAACATCGAATTTGAATATGGACGCTGGCGTAGATTGCAGAACTTTTGAGAGCACGTAAAACATACGACTTAAATATGCCTCTAGTTTAGGTTATCATTCATTCAAAATATTATCATTCGTTCATCTGAATTCATCAACTCTCTTTCATTGGTCATAAAAAAGAAAAAGATTTAAAACCCAGCTATCGTTTTCGTTTATTAGTTTCGTCGTTTAGGTATTAATATATCCACCCAAAAATTACAAAAAAATATGTTGTTGTCGCTGAAAATATTGAGAAAACAGATTTGCAAATTTTGAACGTGGGGCGATTTTCGGTGATTTTAATTATTTATTTTTGCTTTATTCCTTGATTATATGTAAAATCTACTTGGTTACGCCGCTAAATGATAAACTCTTCTGTTGGTTGTAATTTTCTTGATTTGGTACATATTCCGAGACGTGAGATCCGCGAGTTCAAAAAAGGGCCTAAAACGATTTTTCAAATATCGCCTTAAAATCTATACGTAAAAACAGTCTTATTATTGTCGTGCACCTGTTTACCTTTCTTGTACGAGTACATACATTCCGCAAGCCATAGCACAATATTTGTGTTAATCCTGCCTGTCTCTGTTTTTCTCCTTGCTCCACATTTTTCTATCGTAATCAAGATTGTTCTGTAGACATTTGACAAACATTCTTATCGTATCTAAATTTAACCGCAAGGAATATTTTTCTTCCTCTTTAAGTACTTTTATAGTAAATAGAACGTTTGCTTAATGTTTTTTGTTTTTAGTCCTTTTATGGTTGGCTATGAACCAGCTCCTGAGTTTCTTTTTTGTATAATACATTTTGAAACAGGAAAATGTGAGTTGAAAGCAATGGGGCTATCTCACTGCACACTATTCCAGCAGCGTCACTTCGAAAAAAAATCATAACTCCGAAAAAAAACGAAATATATTAAAAATGTGGACGATCATTTTGAATTATAGGCATTTTAGTATTTTTTTGAAATAACTTATTTTATAATATCTTATACGGGTAGTAAAAAATAGCGAAGGTGCTAAAAACGGCCGTTATTAGCACTTTCACTATCTGTAACTACAATTAACAAACACAGCAAGTCTTATGAAACAATTTAATCGTTCAGATTTTTGATATTTTTGTTTAATAGGTAATTATTTTTTTATCCAAGTGTCGCTAGTGTTCACATAGAGTGGGTACCTTTATCTTTTAACACTTTAACTTATTTGTATGAAAGGTAAAAGGGATTAAGAAATACAAAGATTGACGTACCTACCCACATTCGTTAAGCTAGGTACGGTACTACACATAAGTACGTATATAAGTAATTATTTCTTAAACATATCGTTTTGACAAACTTGGTTTCGCAGTTAATTTAAACTCTGCTTACCCGTTTGGGAATGAGGGCGTGATTTTATGAACTCCTATGTATTGTATGTATAAATAGTTGCCGAAAATCGATCGTTTTACAATCGATAGTAAAACGCCAAAAACATGTACCCAATCGATAGGCCTATCGTTAGTATCGATAGTTTATGCAATATTGAGGATCAATACTAACGATAGTATCGATAGTTTATGCAATATTGAGGAGCAATACTAACGATAGTATCGATAGTTTATGCAATATTGAGGAGCAATACTAACGATAGTATCGATAGTTTATGCAATATTGAGGAGCAATACTAACGATAGTATCAATAGTTTATGCAATATTGAGGAGCAATACTAACGATAGTATCGATAGTTTATGCAATATTGAGGAGCAATACTAACGATAGTATCAATAGTTTATGCAATATTGAGGAGCAATACTAACGATAGTATCGATAGTTTATGCAATATTGAGGAGCAATACTAACGATAGTATCGATAGTTTATGCAATATTGAGGAGCAATACTAACGATAGTATCAATAGTTTATGCAATATGAGGAGCAATACTAACGATAGTATCGATAGTTTATGCAATATTGAGGAGCAATACTAACGATAGTATCGATAGTTTATGCAATATTGAGGAGCACTACTATCGTAAGTATCGATAGTTTATGCAATATTGAGGAGCAATACTAACGATAGTATCGATAGTTTATGCAATATTGAGGAGCAATACTAACGATAGTATCAATAGTTTATGCAATATTGAGGAGCAATACTAACGATAGTATCAATAGTTTATGCAATATTGAGGAGCAATACTAACGATAGTATCGATAGTTTATGCAATATTGAGGAGCAATACTAACGATAGTATCAATAGTTTATGCAATATTGAGGAGCAATACTAACGATAGTATCGATAGTTTATGCAATATTGAGGAGCAATACTAACGATAGTATCGTTAGTTTATGCAATATTGAGGAGCAATACTAACGATAGTATCGATAGTTTATGCAATATTGAGGAGCAATACTAACGAAAGTATCGATAGTTTATGCAATATTGAGGAGCAATACTAACGATAGTATCAATAGTTTATGCAATATGAGGAGCAATACTAACGATAGTATCGATAGTTTATGCAATATTGAGGAGCAATACTAACGATAGTATCGATAGTTTATGCAATATTGAGGAGCACTACTATCGTAAGTATCGATAGTTTATGCAATATTGAGGAGCAATACTAACGATAGTATCGATAGTTTATGCAATATTGAGGAGCAATACTAACGATAGTATCAATAGTTTATGCAATATTGAGGAGCAATACTAACGATAGTATCAATAGTTTATGCAATATTGAGGAGCAATACTAACGATAGTATCGATAGTTTATGCAATATTGAGGAGCAATACTAACGATAGTATCGATAGTTTATGCAATATTGAGGATCAATACTAACGATAGTATCGATAGTTTATGCAATATTGAGGAGCAATACTAACGATAGTATCAATAGTTTATGCAATATTGAGGAGCAATACTAACGATAGTATCGATAGTTTATGCAATATTGAGGAGCACTACTATCGTTAGTATCGATAGTTTATGCAATATTGAGGAGCACTACTATCGTTAGTATCGATAGTTTATGCAATATTGAGGAGCAATACTAACGATAGTATCGATAGTTTATGCAATATTGAGGAGCAATACTAACGATAGTATCGATAGTTTATGCAATATTGAGGAGCAATACTAATGATAGTATCAATAGTTTATGCAATATTGAGGAGCAATACTAATGATAGTATCGATAGTTTATGCAATATTGAGGAGCAATACTAACGATAGTATCGATAGTTTTTTCACTATCGATAGTATATTAAAAGAAATATCAATACTACCGATATTGGACCATCGAGCGGCAACACTATTTATAATGTATGAAACCCACAGGTTGCGCCTTCAGTTTTTTCACTTTGTGTGTTTGTATAGTTGCAATTTGCAAATGCATGTTGAATTAAATAACAAATTTTGAATGAACAATTTGCAAATTCATATGTTTGCATCATCAAAAGTAAAGATTGCACGAAAATTAACGAGCACTAAATTGAGTCTCAAAATAACGAACAAGGAAAAGATTGAAAACACTTTAATCATACAGGAATCACAAATGAAAGAAAAAAAAACAGGTATCCAAGGCTAAAGAAGCCAGTAAACCCTACGATGCGAAAACAACCTTTTGTGATGCAAATAAATAACCTGGTTTAAAATAAACATTACAGCCTCAGCTGCGTACATTACGGATAAACAAAATGTAATACCTATCAACTGCATTATGGTTATTGTGTGTTGGACAAAACAATTTACGTATCTTGTTTACTTCATCGTGCATTTATAAAGTGCATGTAAGTCATGCGTCTGTTTTTTTGATGGTGATAATTTCTCCAACTCGGGAAGTCGTGCTCTAATCGTTAGTTAAAGTCCAGAAGACAATTTCTTTTTCTCATCATCAAAGTCCATCAATTGATTTCGAGCTATCTTCGGGTGCACCAGCGCCCGACTGACTAGGAGTCGAAGTGGTCGCCATGGCCGAAATCGGTCGGGAAGATCATCATCATCAAATTTAATGACGTTTTTAAATGAATGATAACATTGATAACCTAAAATAAGAGCGTAGCTGGCAAATTAGGAAAACCTACAAAACGGGGTCGATTGTAAGCATCCGTCAATGGCGGTCGTGCTTTTGTTTTAGTTATCTTTTATTTTAGTTTATTTGAGTGTTTAGTGTATAGTTTTGGTATTGTATTATCCAGTGAACGACTCTGAACTATAAACTTTAATAGGACAATTGAAACGCCTGCATTTTTCTGTCATTTACTGATGACTTGCAGTGGCCACGTGGTGGCTTCAGTAATTCTGCTATCAACTTACTGGAGTCCTTCACCGTATACAGCACCCTAGTCTTAGGATTAGGGCTGTCTGTGTAACCTACGCTATTTACTTAGCAAAACCACTTGATACTGGTGAAACACTTAATGTGAAAAGCCACTAATTAAAGATAAGATAATCACTTATACCTATATCTTAAACGAGTAGGGTAGGTTTTTTATTATTACATTAATTTGCGTCTACCTATATACTTATTTGTCTGTAACCACATCTCTAAGTGGTCTTTGTGGTTATTTATCCTCATTACAATAACTTATACATTTCATAAAAATAATTATCGGCAGGCACCTTTGTAATAAAATATACATTCTTTCCAACTTCGGTCACGATTCACGCAAAAATGGGCAGAAGCAAAAATTTAGAGCTGTCATTTATAGTAAATAAATAAATATTTTTAAAAATACCTATGGTGCGTAATTTTATTTATTTATTTTATTTTATTTAGGAGCAAACAGTTATTTAATAAATACTTATTGATACAAATGTTTTAGTACAGGCATACAGTTCCCTAAATTTTTAAATACCTTTACTGTTAAAGAAAGAAATACAGATATTCAAATCTGTGAGAGCACACAGCGGCCCGATAAAAGAATTCTTGCAATTTTTTTCAGCAGGTCAGCAGTGACAACATTTATTTGTATGTTTCTATTTCCAATCTTAAAAAAAAATGAAAAATAAATAAGAACAGAAGAGAAAAGCCCCAAAGTATAGCTGAAACAAAAGAAACCACAAAAGTCACCAGGTTTTGATGATGATGATGATCTTCCCGACTGTTTTCAGCCATGGCCACCACTTCGATAAAAGGTTAATCACAGGGTTGCCGTTATTAGAAACGCAGTTCGTTCGTTCCTTGGTTTGTCGATGGTGCTCACGTGCCCTTACAGGAAAGGCTCGAGCCCCTCGAAGGGGATTTGTGAGGACATCTGCATGCACACATATTTGATCCCAAACTAAGTAGAGCTTCTACTATGGGTATCAAACAGCTGATATACATTATATAAATATATAAATACATACTTATATAGCTTTTCTACCCGGCTACGCCCGGACTGAAACATAATTATATGACAATCGCCATACTTTTTAGTGTAAAGGTCATACTACTCGCAAAACAGATTTTAAATGAAATATTATTTTTTCTTTATTTCACAAATATAGTAGGCTATAACCTGGTCAGTAATCTCTTCTATCGATTGGTACAAACCCCATCGAAATCGGTGCAGCCGTTCTCTAGAGACAACTAGTTATAAAAGGACAAACATTCAGTTTTATATAGTAGATAGGTAGTTAAATAACATCCAGACACAAGGCAAACACAAGTGCACATCACACAAATGTTTGCCCTGGGAGGGATTCGAACCCGCGACCCTGTGCTTCGAAGGCAGGCGTACTACCAGCTAGACTAGGGAGCCGCCGGATATAACGAAAGAAGCAACTAATTAATGTTGTCTTAAAGTTGCTAGAATTGTGGCCTCTGTCCTTGCGCGGTCATAGCTCTCGCTTCCTGCGAATGCTTTTAAAAACGCATAATTGAAAAGTAACATGCTGTTGCGACGAAAATATGCGCTCGAGCGCAAGCAGCGGCGGCGCGACGAACTTCGGTGCTGTAAACACCTTGTTTTGTCCTGCAAAAATAATGCTAATTTGTTTATTACATGGTTAAAGTACAAATACGTACGTACATATTACGTGTTGTTATTCACGTTTTTCTTTTTGGTTAAGTACATATTTACGTAGGTAGATATTTACAAAGATGGTTTGTATTTCATATTGGGAAAATTGCTCTTTTGTTTTTCACGTGTTTGAATAAAGTATAACAGATTTAACATTTATGAGACATAAAACATCTTTTTTTTAGGACCGCGAAAGTTTAAAATTATATATAACAGATTTATCCATTTTTTTAAATTATCTTTAATCGTGTTTAACCAAAGCAGTAAAAATAAGCAAAAAGCATCATTTTGCAAAAAATATTCTTATTTTATGCAGCTGCTTAATTGCTTTAAAAAATACTTTCCAAAATATTTTTAATAAACTTTGTCTAGAAAATATACTGCCGCTCTCCTTTTGTAGCTGATTTATTTCTTTTATATTCTTTATGTTTTTATCTCTCTTCGTAAAAACCGAATATGAAGTATATTATACCTAATTAATTTGTATCATATCACACTAATATTATATAAAATGTGAAAATATTTGGATGTTTAGAGGTTTGGATGTTTGTTCCGCTTTTACGCTTAAAGTACTAAACGGATTTTGATGAAATTTGGTATGGAGATAGTTTTTAACCTGGATTAACACATAAAATACTTTTTATGGGAAAAAGTCTTATTCCCACGGCAAAATCTTACATAACGCGAGCGTAGCCGCGGGCGGACCGCTATGTATAAATTAAATAAAAAAGTACACAAACAAATTTCCATTAAAATATGCCATACCATTTATAAATTGAATAACTACTTATAGTCAACTACCCTATTATGGAACCTTGAAGGAAAATTTATGACAAATCATGATGCCCATTGTTTTTCAGCAGCACCTAATAGAGGTCATTTGCAACACATCGAACAATGGCCGCCTTCAATGTGGTTAAAACCAAATAAGTAACTTAAGATAGGACTCAAATTAATAAAAGTGTAGTAAAATGTGTCCCTACATATTTCTTTATTGTATTTTAATCTTAGTATATAATATATAGGGTGTAACGTTTCAATGAAACAAAAAAAAAGTTTATTGATTTTATCTAAACTTAATATACTGCACTTAGTTAGTGGAAATTATGTATTAAAACCGAAAAAAAATGCAAACAAAATCAATTTTCCGTAATTAAATTCCGGTGAAATATGATTCAGAATCAAAGTCTGAATGTACCTTATCATTTTTTACTCACGCCCTTCTTGATTAAGTACTCATGCAGAATTCAAAAGTGCGAAACATGATTTAAAACCAAGCAACCTAGTAGTATGTCATAAACGTTCGTTATAAAACATCGTGAGGACGTAATAATAACTCCTCGTAAGTTGGTCAACAGGTTCCAGGGAACAGATGGCCCGAACCCGTTTCCGTGACCTGGGACAACTGGCCACACCGTCTGGTTTGGTCCAGACGAGGCAAACACGTCCCGAGACCATGGTCTATCATAACTGAAGAATATAATAAAAGAGAGACTGTTCTTCTTGTTGAGAGTGGGAAACTGATCACAGGGGTTTTTTGTATAAGCCTCTGACCCTCAGAGGAACAAAACACGATCGCTTCGGTCTGACCACATAAGTGTCAGACTGATGTCATTCCCACGGGACGATTTTGTTTTGACATCGAACTAATAATACTAGAGACGATGGCTGCATGGCGTACGCCTTTGCCTGTTACTGTAAAGGACAAATAAAAAATAAAATAAAAAATATGGATGTAAAGCTGGAAAGAGAAGTTAAAGTTTAAGGTTCTAACTTTTCATTAAGAAATATAACTATTTACTTACGTATTATTTTCCAGTACTTCTTTTCTCGATAAAGGTGATTTCAAATTCTATAAAAATTTCCGGAAAATGTCTATAATATTTACGTCTGTAAAAATTGAAATGAGAAAAACACACAAATGGATACGTTTTAAGAAATTCCCTGAAGCGGCAGACATTCTTTGCATCTATTGCCAGCTTTTTAGTTTTCCGAGAATTATGATATTAGCGTCTTTTTTTTTAACGTACTAATCACTATTTCTACCAGAGTGGATATTAGCGTCTCCAAGAACCCACCAGGCATCTTTGGCAGAAGGAAAGTGTTCAAATTCTTTTATGTTTTTTAAAAGTGTTTTATTTTCCCATTTTGATTAAATACTAATACCTACTTTGTTTTGTGAACACAATAATAACGAATAAATAAATTTATTGATAATTTATAGTTTCTGTAGTTATTCCCCTTATTTGCACTGACCATTTCCAATAATAATTATATTAATTTAATAAAGTATTTCTGATAATTTTGCATCCCAGTTTAAGGAAGGTAAACATAAAATATTTAATGGAATGTAGGTAGTAACATTGTTTTAGACAATGACAGAACAAGAATTTAATAAGTTCGTTAGAAAACGTTACATTTCTTCTTTTTAAGTGATATATTCAATTCAAATAAGGTAGTTAAATTTATATTATGTGATCACAGGCAGCAGTTAGGTTTGCAGTGTTTCTTAATAGAAGTACATTTATTAAAATCTGTACATAACTTCGACCGCCATCTTTGTAATGTTTGAAAACTCATTACGGCTGAATTTTGGGTAAAAGCATTATACTATAAGATCAATTTATGGGATTAACATAGGCTATTTTTAATAGAAAACATTGCCATCCATTAATCTCTTCAGCAAAGTTTTGCGCACAGCATTGACGACCTATTGAAAATACTTTTATGGTTCTTAGTACCATCAGCTTGTAGAGGGAACGGTGCCGGACCTGCCCCAACAGTACCCGCCTGGCTTCGTGTAAGTACAGTACAGCATACTTACCAGAGCTGCGCGTGAGTGCAACACGGAGCGAGTATTTCGAGACGAGTACAGATAGCAGGAAAAACGACGCTTCAAGGTTCCTGAAAATATTGTTTTTTAAGAGAAATATACGACACAGATGCTGTCTCTTTTTAATTGACTTCAAGATAGCAAAGGTTCTTTATTACATTATTACACTATATTTTCTTGAACAAACTTACAAAGTCACGTACTGACCCCTTAAGGGATGAGCAGAGCTTCAGTGTCTTATAAGAATCAGGCTCTAAAACTGAGTTTAGGAAAATTGTTGGATTATGATTTGGTGTACGGGGTTATTGTTTATTCAGTCCACAAACTTTAATAATGTTGTTCAGACCATGAAATTGAACAACTTTCCCCAAGAAACATGGGTCCGGAAATGAAAGAAAATTTTGTACCTCCAATACTAATTTCTGAGTGGGCTGCGGCAGTTTGTATGGGAGATCGAATTTTTTTTCAGTTCCAGACCAATTTTTTTCGGGAAAGTTGTTTAGTTTCATGGTCTGAACGACATATTAAAGTTTGTGCACTGAATAAAATATAACCCTGTATATTTATGCATCTATTTCGTAAACCGATTTGTATTTCCAAATCACACTAATATTATAAATGTGAAAATATATTTGAATGTTTGGATGTTTAGATGTTTAGATGTTTGGATGCTTAAATGTTTAGATGTTTGTTCCGCCCTCACGCTTAAAGTACTCAACGGGTTTGGATGAAATTTGGAATGGAGATAGTTTTTAGCCTGAATTAACACATAGCATACTTTTTATGGGAAAAAGTCTTATTCCCACGGGAAGATCTTACATAATGCGAGCGTAGCCATGTAGTAGCCAAAAAATGCATGTGATTCTTCTGCAAAACTATAGTAATCACAATTGGGGCAACTATATCCTCAGGGCATCTATCCGGGTTTACCCTATTCTTGCTCGCATTCCTGGTAGCAAGTTTGTCTGCTGATAGTACACGAAGCATCCGCGCCATTGACTCCTCGGTGCCACTAACCGAATAACCCATTGCACAAAGAACTGGCGCTTTTCAAGGTGAACACACACATCCACATACAACGCACACTGCCACACCTACGTCGTGTACGCACACGGAATCCTGTGTTGCTAACGTGTGATTCAAAATAAGAACGTACAAAAATAAAAACGATGTAAAAATCCGAAAATTATTCGATTTCCAACCTTAACTGAATGCAATAAGATATCAAATTTTGAACTTGAAGCGCAAATGCAAATGTGGTCGAGACGGCTCGCCGAGAAGGGTGCACTCACACGTATGCACACAGACAGTGCATACAGATGCACTTTGCAGTCTGGCACTCACACTTACATACCCATGCATTTACAGATATAACGTTTCTTGAAATAATTTTATTTTTCAATATTTACACATATAATTAGCTGCATATAAAATAAAATACTTAAAAATACCTATAGGTGATATGTCTGAACGCACACACTTATAGGCTTTCGTATGAGTACAATATAATGAATACGTGTTTCAGGATACACACACTTGCAATGTAATGAAGTGATGAATGTATCCTGTAGGGATATGTGTATGTGTGTGTGGTGGATGAATGTAATATAATAAAACAAGTATTATTTATAATATTATTCTCGATGACAACATTTTGTACCTATTGTACTATACTTATTAAATATTACATTGTATGTGTAATCTTGTTTACAAAATGGGTTCCTAAAACTATAGGTAGTGTGGTGTTATTAAGCTTTTCTATGAACAAGTTGATGTGGAAACTTTTCACTTATGATGGTACAAAGAAACTGGCCAGTCATTGTGGTTCAATCAAAGTAAGGAACTATCCAGTGGAACTATCTTATTGCTTTTAAATTTAAGAAAAAGAAAATATGTCCTGAAAAGTGTTCTCTATTGCTGCTGTAAGTATGGAAGTATGGATGTATGGATGGATGTTTACTCTTTCACACGAAAACGGATTGGGATGAATTTTGGAATAGATAGGTACCCTGGATTAACACAGAATACTTTTTACGAGAAAAAGTCTTATTCCCACGGGAAATAATATGTTTTTGTTTTATATATTATGTTATAGTAAAAAAAGATAAAAAAGTAGAAAGTTTAAGTTCGTATCGTGAATAGACTCGATAAACCAGTTTTAAAATGGTAAAAAAACATAACGTTTTTAATTAACGTGTCCTTATATTTGAATTCCGAATTCCGTTGAAGTCGATATTGTCCTTGCGAGGCGGGCCTTGTTCCTCGAGTTCGTTGGACCTCCGAAACTCTATGCAACAACAAAACAGAGTGAACGGACTACGAAACGACGCCGACGCACCTCATAATGTCAACGACTGGCAGTTTTTGTTTTGCTTATAATAAAACTTAACAATTTATTATGCACAAATGTTGAAATTCAAAAATAAAGCAAAAACTGTTTGAAACTTGATAAACAAATGACGTTTTATTTTACCAGAGCATTGAGTTAATATTATGTGTAATAAAAATGTACTCGTAATTAATTATTTATATAGCTAGCAATAATAAAGTAATATCTAAATAAAATATTATGAGAGAGAAATCAAAAACATTACCTCATATTACACTACATTTCTACATACATACTTATGTAAAGACACATTCATATATCCATAAGAGGGTGGAGCCGAGCTTACAAGAACACGGTTCAAAATACCTATTATTACATACAACAACCTACGTTATTTTATCCTATTCAGTTTAGTAACCTGCGTTACGTTAATAAAATAAGAATCTGCTCTACTTCTTATCTCTATTTTTTCTTGTTTGGTATGTACTTATTTTTCTATTCTAAGGAAAAACTAAGAAAGCTCACAAGTTCAAATTAAAGATTTCCTCATTAAGCGGTTCACCGCTGCCCGTAAAACTAATTTACTTAAACTTACTTTACTTTTTCTTGTTACTAAATATCCACTTATGGGCAAAGGCCTCCCCTCCATTTTTCCACCGTTCAAGATCTTGAGGTCCCACATGCCACTCCGTTAAAAATGTGTCCAGGTCATCTCGCTAACGTCTCCGGGGTAGACCCCTTCGTCGACGGCCATTGTCTGGCAACCAATCTGCAACAACATGTCCTGCCCAGTTCGACTTCAATCAATCAATCAATCAGCCTATTGCAGTCCACTGCTGGACGTAGGCCTCCCCAAGGGCACGCCAAAGCGCACGATCACCCGCTTTCCTCATCCAGCCACCACCAGCGACCTTCCTCAGGTCATCAGTCCACCTGGCAGTTCGACTTACTAAAATGTATTTAAATAACAATAACAAAAACATACGGATGTATACTGCGACACTCGGATCGGAGCTCAGTGGTATTATGACCCCAAGATTGGATTAAAGCGGTTTGGATCCAACGTGATACGATAAGTGCTAGTGTTAACTCTGTTTCCATTGTATTCAACCTGAAAAACGAAAATGTTAAATTAAAAAAATAAATAACAAAAAAGGTTTTTTAATTAGGGATAATTAAAAAATGCTGTCGATTGTTTTATTGTCTGCTTGTTACGTTCGTCATAAAATTTCTGTCTAGCCTTGGTTGGTACTCATCAACAGCTCATATATGTCCCTACCGAGGGGCTCGAGCCCACCCTGAATAAGGGCGATTAGGCCTAAATCAAACACGTTGGCCCAAAGCGGGTTGGTCGACATCACACACAACCTTTGAATTTCTTCGCAGGAGTGTGCGTGCAGGTTTCATCACGATCTTTTCCTTCACCGTAAGAGCGTCGAATAAACATACCTATGAATTTGAAACTCGAAAACACATTGGTACGCGGTGGCGTGGTGGGGATCGAACCAGTGTCTCCCAGACGGGAGGCAGCGGCCTTAGCCACTAGACCACCGACGACGGTTGGTATTCAGTGTCATACATTTTAAATGCTACGTACAAAAGTGTTTACAAGGTTTAGGAAAAGTTGTATAAGTAGGTTTTCCCTTATTATTTAGAAAATTACAAGTAATGACGTATTTCTATTAGGACATTGGAACTTATGTATGGACTCACCTAATTGAAAACCCAACGTCATGATTGAGTGTTGAAGTTTGGAAGTCAAAACATTATACGTGTTTGTCCTTGTTTACAATTTCATAAACTCCTGTGTAAGAAACGTTACCGGGAAAGAAACTCACTGAAACTTCTTCCTTCCTTTGGTAAGATGTACGTCACGAGTCAGTTTGGTAATACCTGACTTTGCATCAAATATTTCGCTATTACGAGGGGAAAATTTGAGTTGTGTTATGTCTTTATGAGTTCTGTAGATTGCCTGCCATTGTCGAAAACTAAAACTTTATTTTGACGGCATCAGATGGTGAAAATCAAGTAGGGTTACAATTACAAGTCACGCACGAGTTGCCAAGCAGTTGCGTGTTTTTGCAACGTCGTTGTCGTGTTAACTTAATTTGAGTACCGGAATTCTTCGCGACACTGAGGCAGCGTATAGCAGCATTCTGGGAACGGATACGCAGCTCCAATAACGAGCTTTTATCAGCAGTAAGCCAGGATACCTACGGAAATAGGTTCTTTAGGCACTGGCTGCATTTTTATTTTATTTTATTTATTATGGAGAAACAACAGCTGATAGCGTATACAGTAATTTGAACAAAATACAGGGTAGTACATGGATATAGCACTATCTCCTTAAACATTTCTCGCTAAGATATGACACAATTAAACTAGTGGCTCTGTGAGCTGTAGACCTCGCGAGTCTGTATATATCTTTTAAATATATTTTTTTCTCGACAAACATCCCCAACCCCTTGATTTTTTTCATTTTTAAAGTTTATTTTATTTTATTTTATTTCATTTTATTTTAAGAAATGTGACCTGTAGAGGAAAACAGCCTCAGCGGTAGACCTTGTAAGCTGGCAACCCCCATAACTCGGTCATTTTCAAAATTTTCAAAAACTGACTCGACAATAAAATTCGATTAATTTATCGAACCTGCTCACAAAATTTCACGAGAATCGGTTGAGAAACGCGACCTGTAGAGTGAAACAAACAAACAAACAAATCCACAAACAAACGGACATACAAAAGCAAATTTGGCCAAGCTGAAACAGAGACGCTTCGCTCGCTCGGTCAATAAATGATCAGACTCCAAACAGAAGGTAGGTAACGAACGCCTTTTTTTTGTGAGTACCTACCTGTATTTCTTTATGTCATTTGTTTTTTATATTTATATTTTTATATACCTATTGTTTTAGTTACCTGAAATAACGATCTATTATAATTTTTAATAATATCGCAAAATCTCTTGTTGTCCAATCTGTGAAGCGGAACAACTTTGTGTCATTAATCCATGTGCTGTAATGTTTACAGGCCTTGCGACAGACAACAACAGAATAAAACTTTTAAAGCGAAAATTTGTTTTGTTAGTTTTGCTATTAGGAAACAAAAGAACAACCAAACGACATGCATTCATATAGAATAAGATAGAAAAAAGTTTAAATGTTATGAAAATCCAGTTTTAGTTCGTCAGGTAAACAGACGCATCGGAAAAAGGCTCAAGTTAGATGAAGAGGAAGAGGAGGAGGTAATTTTTAACTTTATAACTTTTAACTTACTTACTTACTTTTTTGCTTACTGTTGGGCAAAGACTTCCTCTCTGTTTTTCCAGCGGTTCATGGTTATGAACTGCCACCAGCACTCCGTCAAAAATGTGTCCAGGTTATCTCGCCAACGTCTCCAGGGTCTACGTCGACGGCCATTGTCTGGCATCTAATCTGTGGACAGCTTTGTCTATCTATCGAAAAAAAGAATTCTGTAGAATCTTACTTTGAATAAAGAATCTTGTATGTGAAACAGCCTCCGTGGCCGAGTGGTCGAGATTTCGACGCCCATTACGGAGGTTCCGGATTCGATTCCCGGTGGGGAATCAAAAATATCTCACATTCCTCAGTATGGTTAAGACAATGCAGGCTGAATCACCTGATTGTCTGAAAAAGAAAGATGCGATTCCGTGCTTCGGAAGGCACGTAAAGCCGTTGGTCCCGGCTACTATCTAGTCGTTACACGAGCCAAGTCAGTGGCAGTCGGAGGTTGGTTGTCGACCTTACAACCCACACGATGATGATGATGATATGTGAGTTAAGCCTGTGATGGCCACAGCCTGCATTAGCCTGCATATTTCCAATTTTCAGATGTCATTTCCTTGAAGGCGAACGTTTTCTCAATGACATCGTAGACACATTGTTTTATTGTTTTCCTTTTGGGGTGTGACAGGAGTCACGCCTCCCGGTACTTTTTGGCTACTGCGTAAGCCTACCAGAAGGAAAGTAGTATTCCTACAAGTTATCCTGTTTTGATAGGAGTAGTAATTTACCTACACGTGTTTGTTTATTTCATCATCCGTATGACATAATGTATGGTCCTTTCCATACGTTGTAAACATTAGGAATATTCTGATCGTGTTTTTGTAAATAAGTAGGCTTAATGTGGTTGTTTAATAACATGGTTTGAATCACGTACAAGCAAACTGGAATATGAGTCGTTTAAATGTAAATAAAAAAATATCATACAGATTCACATTTTGCCTCCGTGGTCGCGGTCCTACTTTTTTTACAGAGGTTCCAAATTCGAATCCCGTTGGGAACACTGTCAGACAAAATCTCTGTTAGAGATCTTCTCTAGAATAGTTAGATCATTGATAATAGATAGGCAGATCATAAATAGATAGATCATTGTAGCTTTGACGTCGAAAAATGATTTGTAGAATTCTTAATTCGAATAAAATATTTTTGATTTTGGAACTGCAGATTACTGCTGGCTGGTCCAAACAGATAGATGTTTTCGTGCTTCTTATTTTCTTTAATTACCAGCGTCACCCTTTTTTATCTTATCATTAATTCAAACTGATGAGAGCGTCGGTGGTCTAGTGGCTAGGGCCGCTGCCTCCCGTCCGTGAGACGCGGGTTCGAGCCCCGCCACGTACCAATGTGTTTTCGAATATAGAATTCATATGTACATTTATTCGACGCTCTTACGGTGAAGGAAAACATCGTGATGAAACCTGCACACTCTTGCGAAGAAATTCAAAGGTTGTGTGTGAAGTTGACCAACCCGCACTGGGCAAGCGTGGTCGACTAAGGCCTAGTCGCCCTAATTCAGGGTAGGGGCCCGGGACGTATATGAGCTGCTGTCGAAAAAAAAAAATTCAAACATCAGTCATTCATCTCCTGTCCTTTTTATTTCCCCGAATATCGAAAAACGATTGCTAGACAAATGGTTAGCTTGTCTAGCCGACGGGCTAATGCGTCATAATAGTTTCATGAATGGAACTTTCGTCACCTCTTGTTACCAATATTTCCTAGCATTGTCGGCCTAATATTTCTATTGCTATTGTCATTCGGTTTCCTCTTATGTGACTAAGGTCACGGCATTTCTTTTACTCATCTCTGCGGGAAAATAGGCTGAACTAAATTTCTATGAAATGTTGAATAATATTGTGGAATTTGTAGTTAATGCCTATTTTCTGTAACCGCAAATTCATTTAATTTTACTGTTTATTGTACACAATAAATTGGACAGAAAACCAACACACAGAAAAATAAAGACAAACAAAGTAAAATTATTTTTGTTACAAAATATTTAACATCATCACATACATTACTTTGTACAGGGTCAGTAGGGACGAGTGAGTGATCTCTATAAGTTTTAAATTTCAATTCTGATAAGGAGCGAAAAACAGTGAATTCCTCATAAAAACACTATAAAAATCTGAAATTAATCATTAAATAAAACACTTATTATTTATCATAAACAAAAAACATTCATTCATTCATTCATTTTGTTGCATAATGAAAGATGCGTCTTTAATTATTTAGATATTTTTTTCTATAAAGTGTTATTTTGTATCATCTGTTATTTTACTGTTATTTGAGAGGCGTGAATTTATTTATGTATGTATTTGATAATTTATTATATATTTTACCAACTATCGTATTCGTCGCATCGTATACAACATTGGACACCGACAGTGCATTGGCTGCAGTCGGGCGCTGCAAGGGCGGCCGGCCAATGATCTAACAGCCAACATCACCGACTCCCGCGCCGATTAGAGGCAGCCCACGCCACGGTATCAACGCTATTGAGTCATCAGCGATAAGACAGATAGGTATTATAAATAAAAGCATTAGGTTTATGATCAGATTAGATATGTGTGGTTTTATATATAGGTATATAATTTGAGAAATACATAGCATTAAATATGCCTAAGGCTTTCAGTGCGGCTGCTGTGGGTTCGAATCCCTGGAGGGAAACCTGTCAACTTTGGGATCCCAGATTGCTTGTAACAGATTGCTTGTAACCACACGATGATGATGATGATGATGATGATGTTAATGATGATTACTTCCGTAGATAAAAGCTGTGTCCAATCCTTTCCGAGGCACGAAATCACCAAAATTTTCAGACAATAAAGTAATTTATTCAGCTTGCAATATCCTAAACAAACTGAGGAGAGGACAGCCTCACTGAAAAAATATCTTTGTTGAACTACGCTCCCTGTAGTGTTCGAACCTCGAACCCTTGGAATGAAAGCCAAACGCTCCCGACAACGAAGGCTGTTATTAAAAAAAAACATTGTAATTGCGGCGATATTTTTCAAACTGTTTAAGTACTCCCAGAAGAATATTGACCTCGGTTGAAAAAAGAAGTTATTTCCAAGATTCATAAACCCGAAAGAATCAGACGTAGACATAATATTACCCCAAGATTATCTACAAGCATAAAAATGCAATCTCCGAGTTCCTTAACCCTTATTTACATAAAAACAGCTGATATACAACTAATATAGATAGGTATAGGTATTATTGCTTAGGACAGACAGGGCTAGGTCAACGACCGATCGATTAGGATGCTGTTTGGGCCTTGAGATCGGCCAGGGAGGGACTCAGGTAGATTCGCAAGATCTGGTTTAGTATTTTAATTAGAGTGGCAAAGGGCAGGTAGAAAACAGCGCATTTCGTTTATTTTTTTTATTTAAAAATGTTAGTGATTTAGGCTCTCTAAAACAAAGATTCAACCCAGAAGGCTTTTAATATCTTACTTTTTATAACGTTATAATCAATTCAATATTTATATTTATGGCTTCTGTCAATGGTGACAATTCTTCCAGTGTCGAGGTTGGAGAATACACGAAGGTAATAAATTATAAAGTAGGACTTGAATCAAAATAATATTCAATCTCTGTGCCAAGCTTCATCAGAATCTGTCCAGATATTGCGTGATTCAGTCACATATTAACCCTTTTTTGTTAAGTCTTCCTTAAAGCATTCGCAACAGTAACTTCGATTTCTGTATGATTATGGAATTCACGGGTAGGGAAGCGTTTAAATGGGAACTAAAAAAAAGTTATAGCGTCTTCCGTGCTTCGAAAGGCGTATAGAGTCGTTGGTTGCGGCTGCAATCGCACATAGTGGTAGACAGATGGCCAACGAAGCGGTTTAGCCGCGAAGCGTTTACAAAATTTTATTTAGTTTACTATTATACTCGATATCTGACACATCAATCTATAAACGAAAATAAAAGTTAAAGATGAGATAAAAACTCTTTATTCGAAGTAAGTTTTAACAAAACCATTTTTAAATAACACTACTTGAATAACACTAGTTGACAAAGAAGGGGCTTTCCCCGAAAATCAATCGATATTGTGCGTTTTCTGTCGGTCGGGGAAATCGCCAGTCTGGCTTCATGTTTCCACTGTGAAAGTGCTTTGTTATTACGTGTGCTGGTGCTGTGCCATAATGCCAAAAATTAAGATTTTTTCAGCTTAAATTAGATTTCTTATGTTAATTATTTTAAAAACTCACTTTTATCAAAAACCCTCGGGAATTTTTCAGCTTTATATATAGCTTGATATAGTTTACAATAGCCAGTCAACATCAACATCAACGGCCCGTTACAGTCCACTGCTGGACTATGAGGCTCCTCCACTTAAGTGTTTGGTTTTGCCATAATCTCCACGCTTGGCAGGCGGGTTGGAGATCGCAGATTAAAAGGTTACTGTATCAGAGAGCGCTGCTGCCCGTTCCCTGTCCAATGTGTAGTCCCCAAGTCGCCTCTTACGACATCCACGGGAAGAGTAGGGGTAAATAGCCAGTAAATATTCTTAATGTATCCTGTGCCATGTAATCTTTGTTAGTCTATAATTTGCAAATCACTTTCAACCTTAGGGTGGTGAACCAATGTTTTGGGCGACTAAACCAAGTCAGGAGGTAGTTAACGTTTTAGCCGTGACTAGTGAAGATTATCATCATTAACAGCTCATATACGTCCCCCATCGAGGGGCTCGAGCCTACCCCGAATTAAGGCGATTAAGCCTTAGTCGACCACGCTGGCCCGGTGCGGTTTGGTCTACTTCACACACAACCTTTGAATTTCTTCGCAGGATTGTGCAGGTTTCATCACGATGTTTTCCTTTACTGTAAGAGCGTAGAATAAACGAAAATAATGAATTCGCAATTCGATACATTGGTACGTGGTGGGGATCGAATCCGCGTCTCTTGGACGGAAGCCCTAGCCACAAGACCACCGACGCTCTTCCATCACACTATAGTTTGTAACCATCACAATATAGCTGATACGCCCCCCATGTCCAGCAGGTTGATATATGCTGAAATATTTGATGACGAAAGATCATATTTTCAGCTTTAGAAAGCAAGATCTAACTTTTGCAGCAATCTGAAGAAAGCTGTCGTAATAATAGCATGTTCCATAATAAAAACGTAACAACAAGAAACTTATTGCAGAAGTATGACGAACATCTTTGCTTTATATAAGGTTGGCACTAAGCTACTTACGGTCTGCGTCACCACTTGGTTTGTGATGAATGTAGATTTCGGTTGATCGTTATGTAACAGTGTATTTCGGAATAGTCAGATTATAATATTAATAATAATGTTTATTTGCCATAAAAAGGAACATAATTGCAAACGAGAAACTAGTCTAATTTTACATACAGAGAAACTCAAAATAAATTAAAATCCCTGACTCCCAAACTAGGCAAAAACCTGTGTCTTGGGAGACAGTGCTTCCATCGTGGAATTGGCGACTAAAGGATAGTCGTATTGCAGCTGTTTATGTTGGTTGACTTCTGCAATTTCTTTAGTTACGGAGAAGAATCTTGTAATGGTCGCGGGAAGCCGCTGGATGCGGGCAACGCAGGATCAGTCGTTGTGGAGATCCCAGGGAGAGGCCTTTTTTAGTAGTGCGTACATCAAAAGCGGATGTTAGTAGATATTCTAGGTGTTTTTGAGTATAAAAGCTGCAATACACCATCGTCATGCAGAAAATGTATGTAACTTCGAACACGCGTATAACGAATACATACATCGTGTCGGTGAGCTGATACGTTTCATAATAAATAAATTTAAAAAATCTATCAATAAAAATTCGTTGTTCAGAATTTGATCTGGAGATATTCCTATCAAGAACTGCTGCACACACAATTACACCCGACGCCCAATCCTTCGTTAATTTTCCACGACAACAAAAAAAAAACATTTCTTTCATAACTTTGAATTCACGTTTTTCATAAAGAATTTTTCCAGAACAAGTTCAAAGAACAAAGAAAAATCTTTTGAAAAGAGACGAAAATACTAAAAAAGAAACGTGATTTTAAAGTTTGGTAATTTTCTCGACTTGTTGCCTTGTTGCTAACATCACTTCGTGGGCTTCTCTGCTTCTAATTGTTGCATTTCACATAAAAGAGTTGTACACATTCTTTTGTCTTTGTTTGATACGATACATTGCCCGTTTTTATTTTCCTTAAAATGTTTTTTTTTATTCATTTTAATTAAGCTTACTTCTTTCTAGTCAAGATAGGCTGATGATTGAGCTAAGTAGGTCAATGGTCAAGGTAACAGCCTCTGTAGCCAAGTGATAGGGCGTAAAAATAACATATCATATATGGCTTGACGAACTTACAACGCAATAAAGAATGAGATCTCCTACGTATTTAAGAAAAGCTCTCGTTTCAAGCAAAAATTGAAAGTTCCAACCTATTAAACAAGATGTATATACCTATATATATTATTAGGTATTGTAGATATTTCCCTAGGGATGCTAGATCCGGCCCCTACGAGAGGGAAAGTTCGTTTACTGGAAGGTGCGGGTGGTGACTGGGCGGCTGGCCGACGAGGATCAAATTCCGGCGAGCATTCACCCACGGCCACGCGGCCAGCTTCGGAGATGGTTCAAGAGTCACGGACCTTTCTAGATCGAACTGGATTATTAGTTCTAGACAGTTTCATAATTAAATAAATAGGATAATGAGACAGAGCGTAGATGGTGTCGTCGTGGCAAGGGCTGCTACCTCCCTTCCAGGAGTCGCAGGTTCCTACCAATGTGTTTTCGAATTTTGAGTTCAAATGTTCGTTTATTCGATTTATTCGACACTCAAAGGAAAATGTTGTGAGGAAACCTTCATACTTCAGCGAAGAAATTCAAAGGTTTTGTGTTAAGTGTACCAACCCGCTTTCGTCCATAAGCCCACGATCTAATTGTGGTTAGGCTTGAGCCCTTCGGTGAGGTCTTATATGAGACATATGACATTAGAAAATTATTCTCCCTCACTAAGTTCATTGTCACTTCAGGTTTACTGTGAACGCACTATTATAACGTTACGAAAGGTTCACGCCAGTTCAGACGTCGTTTATCGACACCTTCTCACTTTGTGCAAACTTCATCGCCGTAGACATAGATGCATTGACTGTGAGTGCACTCAGTTTAATAACTTGCTGTTTCGTTTACGAGATATTTCATTGTTTCTTCTTTATCTTGCTCATAATAAATTATATCGTGTGGGATGTAAGGTCGATAACCGACTCCATAATCATGCTAGTGTAATAAATAAATAAATATGTGGGGACATCTTTACACACGGCCATCTGATCCCAAATTAAGCAGAGCTTGTACTATACTCGTAGGTACCAGACAGCTGATATACATATATGAATAGATAAATACATACTTTAGTATATAGATAAACAACAACCAGACACAAGGCAAACACAAGTGCTCATCACACGAATGTTTGCCCTGGGCGGGATTCGAACCCGCGACCCTGTGCGTCGAAGGCAGATACACTAACACCTGGGCTATGGAGCCGTCAAGTGTCAGAATCATTGAGCAGTCTCGGCTTTGACTCTCTCTCTCTCTCTCTCTCTCTATCGTTGATGAAAACACATTATGAACACTGTTTTATTCAGATTATATTAAGAATATAATTTTACTTGTCACTTTCATAAAATTACAAAAACAATTGAGAAACAATAATAGAATATTAACTAACTTCATGGAACTGAAAACAGCTCGGTCAGTTAGGTCATGGTCGTGTTGCAAACTATTACACGCTACTATAGACAGCATTTTCACAAGTCTACAAACTCTACTAAATTAAAATAATATAAGCTAACACTAAGCATAAGTACCTATATACCAATTAATAAGACAAAATGCAAGTGTTAACATAACCAAAGTAATAACAAATAATAATTACATTCTGGACTCAACAATAACCTACAATTTTTAAAATCATTTCTATTTAATTTGGTGCTAAATCGTACCTTTCATTTTTGTATTCAGAACACATAATTTTACTAACGAAAGATCGGAAAATGTAACAGTTTGACTGTTTATTCAATAACCCTTCCATTGAACTTCATTAAAACAATTTTATCATATCCTTTTGGCCTCACTCGTAGCGGGTCAATGACCCACGTAGGCCCGCGCGTAGCTGATAGCCGCGTAGCTACCACCGGATGCCGACGACCTCTGTAGCACTTTGCTACGAATAAAACGCTAATAAATTTGTATTTTATAATTATTTCCAGAGTATTAATAAGTTGTTTCTTTAGAGAGTAAAAGAAACAGTTCCAATTTAAGAATTACGTGTGTTGTGACACATGCGATAAGAATAAGAGATAAGTTTAGTAATCCCTGCATCGGATACAGTCTATCAGACAACGACCTCTGTTTGTCCGTTTGGAAATGATATAACATCCAAATAATTTACGCTTGCAGTATAAATATTATGGATTCAGATCAAACATGAAGAAATTGATAGAAATAGGCTTATTCAATTAAAATTATATACCTAAATAAAAATGAATGTTTGGTTTGTTCTGTATCTAAGGAAACCACTTTCCGTAAGGAAAACTTTCAAAGAACAAGTTTTCAATGCAATTTTTGGTAGGTATTGATATTATTTGTTTTTTTCTATTCTATTCTATTCTATTCTAAATAGTGTCAAATCAAATCAAATCAACGGCCCGTTACAGTCCACTGCTGGACTATGAGCCTCCTCCACTTAAGTGTTTGGATTTGCCATAAGCTTGGCAGGCGGGTTCGAGATCGCAGTTTAAAAGGTTACTGTATCAGAGAGCGCTGCTGCCCGTTCCCTGTTCAATGTGTAGTCCCTAAGTCGCCTCTTACGACACCCACGGAAAGAGTAGGGGTTGGTGACAAATGTATTCTACTCTGCCGTCACCACTGCTTAAATAATTTAATAGTTGGAAATTTACAAAACTCTTCATTTGAAAATTGCCGTTAAGGAAATATAATAGACAAATTGAATAAAATGTTATTATGAAAGTATATTAAAAAAAAAACTTTGAACTTTCTTAAAAGCAAATTGATTTTTGTTTTATTAATGATGAGCTTTTGGCTGATTTAGAATAAAATCAGATTTTACAGTAGGTAGGATTTGCCGTGGCCGTGTGGTGACGGCAGAGTAGAATACATTTGTCACCAACCCCTACTCTTCCCGTGGGTGTCGTAAGAGGCGACTTAGGGACTACACATTGAACAGGGAACGGGCAGCAGCGCTCTCTGATACAGTAACCTTTTAATCTGCGATCTCCAACCAGCCTGCCAAGAGTGGAGATTATGGCTCATAGTCCAGCAGTGAACTGTAACGGGCCGTTGATGAGGTAGGATTTTAAATCTATGGTTGGAGAGACCTTACCCGAATGCTCCAGGATGACAGATAACCGGGAGAGATGGCGGAAAATCGTGAGAGGAGTAACATCTGCAACCCTGGACCACGATCACTCTGCCAAGAGACTGAGATGATGAGGTAAAGGTGTGGTCTCTGCCTACTTCTCGGGGAAAAAGCATGACAAGAAGAGATATGTATGTATGAATACTACCTACTTTTTAGTAACGTCTGTGTTTGCATGTTGTCAGATATAAACATTACTTCATGAAAATAAATACCATTCTCAGACGATTGCATATAATCTGTCTGACAAAGACCAACAAATTCTTGTGTTTTTCTTTTTTAATCTTATTTGTTTGTACTAAACTGGTAAAGTAAATACGAATACCGAAGTTAAATATTACATAAAGGGTCTTAAATATGGGGAAAGTTATTTTATATAAGTATTGTTAAAAGATAAACTTTCTAGCCCAAGGACTTCGGAGAGAACGAATTAATTTATAGAACAGAGGCGGTCTTATAGATATTAGCAATTTCTCCGTAGCTTCTTAGGTTGTAAACCTATAGTTTCCTTGTAAATATACATATATAGGTATACTAGCTTTCTGCCCGCGGTTTCACCCGCGTTAAATAAGTTTTCCCGTGGGAATGAAGTGTTTTACCGCGGTAAAACGTAACCTATGTCCTATTCCAGGACCTAACCTATATGTGTGCTATATTTCACCCCGATCTGTCCAGTGGTTGAAGCGTGATTGAGTAACAAACATCCAAACTTTCGCATTTATAATATTAGTAGGATTATATCTGTTGTGTTCTTAACTACTCTAAAAAAAGCGCTCATTATAATATTGTTGTTGTTGTCAGCTGAATACGTCCCCACCGAGGGGCTCAAGTCTACCCAAAATTAGGGTTATTAGGCCTTATTCAACTACATTGGCCTAGTTTGACGTTTCTGTAGCCTAGTTGGTAGTATGCCTGCCTTCAAAGCGCAGAGTCGCGGGGCAAACATTCGTGTGTGTTTGCCTTGTGTCTGAATGTTGTCATCTATATCAGCTTGTCTTATACCCATAATACAAGCTTTGCTTAGTTTGGGAGTAGATGGCCGTGTGTGAGATGTCCTCACATATTTATTTATTTACTAGCGGTCTGCCTGCGGCTACGCTCGCGTTGTGTAAGATTTTCCCATGGGAATATGACATTTTCCCGTAATAAGTATCTTAAGTGTTATTTCAGGATACAAACTATGTGTGTGTATCTCAAATTTCATCTAAATCCGTCAAGTAGTTTAGGCGTGAAAGCGGAACAAACATCTACACATCTAAATATATTTTCACATTTATAATACTAGTGTGATTATTTATTTATTTAGGGCAGATTTGAACACTGTGTGGGTTGTAAAACCACTGACCTGACAAGCACTCTGTTAAACCTCATCAGACTAGTAAAAACATCAATTAGCCCTGTCATAACAGTTTTCAAGGTGCCTTATAACACCCTTTATAGATGCAAAAGCCAGTAGCCCGGCCAGACAACAAAGACAGTTAAATCACCCGGCGAGACTCGCGCCCAGTGCGACGCGGGCGCAAACAGAACTACACGACCGTAATGAGCCAAATTACCCGAGGTTACCTTTTATCTGTCTGAGAATTTCAGTTTACGGACTTTTCAGGAGGTTACAGGATTATAAGCTTTGGGACTAAGCCCGAAGGATTGCGAGACTCAAGTGGCAGTGCCCCGCCCACTGCACATTGCACGGAGAACAGACGGACGCTTCGGCAGAAAAGTTCTCGGATGGCGACCATGCACCGGAAGAGCGTGGGTAGGTGACGTCACAAGGTGGACCGACGATTTGGTAAAGGTCGCGGGAAGCCGCTGGATGCGGGCAGCGCAGGACCGGCCGTTGTAGAGATGATGAGAAAGGCGAAGACTTATAAAAGTATATCACCATGACTTTAACCCTTAGATGCATGATTTTTTAGTTTTTAATAATACTTGGTAAAGCTTGTTTTTGGTCC
The DNA here is from genome assembly GCA_951230895.1 of Carpatolechia fugitivella. NCBI lineage: Eukaryota > Metazoa > Arthropoda > Insecta > Lepidoptera > Gelechiidae > Carpatolechia > Carpatolechia fugitivella. Next base: position 4,168,039 of record OX579668.1, read on the forward strand.
AGAATTTTTTCGGTAAATTTTTTCATTATATTTTAAAAATACTGTAAAATACCAAAAAAAACTTAATTTTTTCAGTTTTCTTCAAATTTTTAATTTTTTTTCAAATAAAAATTCATGTTATTCCCTACTCAATACAGTTTTTTTGGTACTTACCAATAGGGCATTTGCAAGTAATTTTGTTTTGGCGGCAAACTCTACCTGCCGTAAAAAAATATAAGAAAAATTTGAAAAATAATTAAAAACGTCGAATTTTTTTTGGTACTAAAAAAGATCACCATAGCCTCCGAGACCATAGCTAATAAAAACAAAAAAAATAATAAAACATTAATATTAATAAATAATATTGCAGGTTGTTATGAAATTTGGTAAACTATGCACCCTTAAGGGTTAAGCTTAACAATAAGTATACCATGAATTCTCATGAAACAAATGAGGATCACCATACGGGAGAAGCCGTGGGTGGTTATCATCTCGACACTGATTGATAACAAACACCACATATTACTAACAACAACTACATATCACTAACAATGAAACCGTTAGACTATGCTTCGTGACATGACTTTAGAGGCCTGAATAAACACAGCTACTTTGCCTATACAAGGTCTTTCCATGAAACAAGTTTCTATGTTCTAAGGTTTACCAGGCCCTTATAATATTTTGGAAAATAAATAAATATTCATGTACGTACTTTTCAGAAACAAATGACACGTTTGAACTCTTTATGAATGTCTGCAAACGCTACAACTGCAAATGAGTGTCGTCACAAAATATTGTTGTGGTCAAGCCACCAGGATGGCCCATTCAGATTACACACATTCAGAAACTATAGAATAGAAAGATCTGTACTAAGGAATTATGTCGTTGATTTTAGTAATAAAAAAACTGCATTCATAAATAATTAAAAAACTCATCCTCAGTTCGGGATTCGAACCCAAATCAAATTCATCAAAGTTTCAATTTAAAAAAAACTACTTTTCATAACACTCGAGAGGTTTTGCGTAAGCTATTAACTATTAAACTATTACTTGCGTACGAGTATAGGTATTTAGTAGATTATTAAGACCTCCTATAGATTTAACAAACAGTTACACTAGATTAGACATTGCACGTGTTCCACCCACGCTGCTCCAATCAGGGCTCGACAGCATCTGTCAAACTGTGTCAGCAACTGTCAGGGACCCATCACGACGTGTGTATCTGCAATTTTATGTGCATTGCTTTATCAATGGGTAAGTTGGTCAGTGATTTTTATTGGCATCTTACTGGGTACGCAATGTATATCGCAATTTGTCTTTTTGAATATTATATAACTAGTGCTGATGTGCTGACGAAATCTTTACCGTGTATGTTTAGCTAATAATGCTGTAATTTGTAGGGCACTGATAAAAGAGTGATATTTTTTTGTAATAAATACTCGTAAATTCAGTTTATATACTGCTGAGTAGATTATGATATATTTTCATATTATGAGGTTTGTATAACGAGCCTGTTTGTTTTATCTAGATCATTAATAATAATGATGCACTTGCCTATTTGCTTTATTTAATGCACTTTGTACAATGCCATCCACATAATTTTTACCTCAGTGGAAGGTAACTCCTATGATGCGAAAATAAAGAAATTTACTAACGGCCACAATCCACAAATTGTAGTGTCTAAATGCGAATTAATTATTACTAAAACTAGGTAAAATCTTCTTGTTTGCAATACATTATACAATAAATACATAATTAATCTTTCCTTGTATCGCAGAGGCCCAATGAAAATTTACTATTTAAACTTTTGCAGTATGTAGCTGTAGTCTTTGTGAGAAAACAATATAAATAAATTACGTGTTTGGAATTTTGCGCGATCTTCTAATTAGCCTAAAGAAAATCTAAAAAGAAAGTTCGTGCATGATTACCCGAGCGAGCGCAAAGCGCGAAAGTGTTTACATACATACATACCTACATACATACATACATCTCCGTTTCAGCTTGGTCAAAATTGCTATTTTATGTACATCTGTCTGTCTGTCTGTTCCACTCTACAGGTCGCGTTTCTCAACCGATTGACAAATTTTGTGAGCAGGTTCGATAAATGCATAGATTTGTTTTGTCTAGTCAGTTTTTTTTTTTTTTTTAATTTCGATGTTAATAGGGTTGAAAATGTAAAAAATCATAAATCAGCCATTTAAAAAATAAACTCGCGACTTCTACAGCTCACAGCGCTACTAGTATATTACCACTTGGTATACATAACATAAGGTTAGTTAGTAAAAAAACGAATCCAATTTACGGTAGTGGGTACTGCAGTATGGATTATGATGACCCCATACTATATTTACCGCAAATAAAATATAATAATTAAAATACAAACCACAGTCTAAAGTCTAACTTCATTTATGTATGACACACAATGAAGCTTACAACAAAACTCCACACAATTTACATGACGCTGTTGACCTCATAGTCCTTAGACGGTTGCTTTATATAATTCTCTCATCATAATCTTCCATTCATGTCTTATTTGTGTAACCCAACACTCTATACGATTTGCATGAGATCCAACGTGACATTATATTGATGAGTTATGAATAATTGAGTTTATGAATACATGCATTTTATTACCATATCGTGAGGGTTTAAGATTAATGACCGACGTTACAAACCTTGGTGTTAGAGATTGTTTTTAGACGGACCTGGTCGCTATTTCTACCAGAGTAGTGATATAGCGGACATGCGGGGGAGCGCAAGCCTCAAACCCCTAAAAATTTATGACAACGTGTCTGGGGGCGCCCTCAGACGGGCACGGACCTCGGCTCAGAACGTTGGCAGGCCGAAAAACGCGTTGGAGAAGAAGATGAAGGTGTCACAGTCATTGAGCTGCCAGGCCTCTGACATCGCATGGCTCATGGAACAATTAAGAAGTAAATACGTAGTAAGATTAAACGACTAATTATTTTTATACCTCACTAGAAGTATGGCCGCGGCTCACGTAATGTAAGATTTTCCCCTGGGAATACGACTTTTTCCCGTAAAAAGTATCCTATTTGTTAGTCCAGGGTACAAACTATCTCCATTCCAAATTTCATCTTAATTCATTCAGTAGTTTAGACGTGAAAGCGGAACAAATATATTTTTAAATTTATATATGAGTGTGAAGTGTGATAGTGAGAAGTGTAATTTGATGTGATGTGCCTTATATGGGATAGTAATCGGCCATAAATGGTCATAAGCATCAAATGAATAATAATCCATTTAGGGACTGGACTAACAGTCAAAAAGTCAGTGTAATATAGTGTAATAAAAAGTCCAAGATCCAACTGCAAGAAAAGCTAATTAAAGCCATTTTTCCGCCATTGTGTTAGTGAACTCACCCAAAAAATTGTAATGACGGATCTAAAGTGATGTAATAACATCCTATGGAAATAAATAATTTTGACTTTGACTTTGAAAGGACAATTTTGTCGTTGTCAGATCATTGTTATTTATTCAGAATCGGAAGTCATTGGTCTTGGTCCCGTTGTCCTAACTGTAATGCACCTATCATTTTTGTAGTGTCTGCATTATTTATATAACAATGTTTTATTTATAGAAATGTTTGCGTAATGCTTTATTCATCGGGGCAGTTGTACGGATCGGCCAACCGAACTCTGGCGTATTGATCAAACTTAGCTTGCGTAACATCCGGGACAAAGGTTGTAAGACGCTGGGGCAGGAAGGTCAATTTGTCATTGTAATTTTTCATTACATTGCTGGCAGATTACTCTAAATAATAACTAATAGATATTATAAATAATCGTAATTGAAGACAACGTTTGATTGCTATAACACTTATAAAACAACAATGAGTATCGTAAAATTAAATGCAAGAGGTCGCGGAGAGAAACTTCTCGACTCATCATCATCATCGTGTGGGTATTAAGGTCGACAACCGACCACACAAACCCTGGTGTCAGTGTTATAGAGCCGCCAAAGGCCGCTGACTTGGCTCATGTAACGACTAGATAGTAGCCGGGACCAACGGCTTAACGTGTCTTCCGAAGCACGGAATCATCTTTCTTTTCGGACAATCAAGTGATTCAGCCTGCAATGTCCTAACCAAACTGGGGAAAGTTTTACAAAGATATTTTTGCTTGACAGTGTTTCGAGCTGTGTGTCTTTGTGAAAAAATACAATGTGTTTAGAAAAGCAATAGAAGTAAATCCTCGCGCAAGAGACCCTCATAGACTCGTATTAGAAGAAACTCCTAGAACTATGGTTTATAACAAGAGCTGCTTAGCGATGGGTGTGCGTGTTTTTAATAAGATACCTGACGATATGAAAAATTTTAATTTAAGACTATTTAAGAAAAAAATGTATGAATGGCTAGGTTCCAAGGATTTATATGACATAAATGAAATAATTTGACAATTTGTAGTTTAGTTTACTGTTTGAAATTGATTAATATTTCACTTATATTTGCATGCTATTTATCTTTATGGCAAAACATGTATGTACGTTATTTTTATTTTACCACCTTTTATACCGTGTTTTTGGCAAATAAAGACTTATCTTATCTTATCTTATCTTATCACAGGGAATCGAACCCGGAACCTCCGTAATGGACGTTGAAATCTCGACCACTCAGCCACGGAGGTTGACTGATCCCTTACCTATATTGAGGGCGAAAAAATAAAGTTTTGTTTTCATGAAACTTTTATTTATAAGCTGCTTGGATGCATCTACATATTTTGTCATCATCGACACTTGACAGAAATGGAAATTAAAAAAATCTTTTGAACTGTAAAAGTTTTCTGAACAATAAGCGTTGTCGTTCATTGTGGCTTTTATGTATTCAATTATCAAAGGTAAAGTATAATAAGTAATCTGGAATCATATTATGAAGATTTTCCCCATTCTAAGTGAATTCATTCTGGAGTCACATGGACGGAGGCGTGACTGGATTCGTGTGCTTACAGATATGAAACAATCGGCGGCTGACTTTTTGTCGGGGTCCAAAGTCATGTCTGAGGCCACCTTGAGGTGATAGAGGTCTTTAGCGTTTCAACGACTCCTTAACAGAATATGTTACATTTTAGCGGTTTCTAAACTGTCAAAAAATAACGAAAAATCAAATTTTTATATCAACGACCAACAAAAATCAGTTATGGCCTAAGCTGAGTCTGATAGGCGGCATTTTCCAGAGGTTTGATCCGCTTAAGTCAACGTTTATCATCATCATCATCCCGACCGAAAGATGTCCACTGCTAGATAGATGCTTCCCCCAAGCAAGGATCTCTACAACGACATGGCCACCACCCAGCAGCCATCAGATCTTGGATCCAGGTCCAAGATCTGGTGAAGGTTGCGGGAAGCCGCTAGGTGCGGGCTGCGCTGGACAGGTCGTTGTTGACTTCTTCCGGTGCGTGGTCGCCTTTCGAGAACTGCCAGTAATTGTCGAGCCTACAAAAAGTATCCCTTGTGCTAGCTCTCTTTATTTCGAGATTCTGTGTAAAATATCTCGTCAATTCTTGGTATCTTTGACCCCCAGGTTAATAAGAGCAATATGTCAAAGAGCCGATTCGAGTCGTGTGTATGGTCACATGGTGATTATTGGCGATTGGTGAATTAGTTATCATTTCAAAAGGCTATTAAGATGCCTTGCCTCTGTAAGTCAGCCCCTGATCAGAAAAGAGGGGTGTTACATTTTGTTTTTTTTTTTTCTATTTCAAGCTTAAGTTTTGTGGATTGGATAACTGGTAACTTTCAAATACATCAGTCTTATAATATAACATTATCATAATATATACTATAATTGAAGTAGGTGTTACTTGAAGATGAAACACGAATACGAGTACAATAATCCTTATTCAACAAAGTGCAGATTTTAACTAATTTTGATAGTAAATAGAATATATTAGAGGAAATTCATGCTTTTCGAAAAAAATGAGTCTGGAATTTACATAGGATGTTTAGCCTGGAAGCGTCAAAACATGGTTGGGATAATTACCGAATATTAAAATCAAAAGTGGGTGTCGTAAGAGGCGACTTAGGGACTACACATTGAACGGGGAACGGGCAGCAGCGCTCTCTGATACAGTAACCTTTTAATCTGCGATCTCCAACCCGCCTGCCAAGCGTGGAGATTATGGCAAAACCAAACACTTAAGGAGGCTCATAGTCCAGGAGTGGATTGTAACGGGCCGTTGATGAAAAACAAAAGACAACTTTAAGTTTATAGCTTCTTCAGTTTAAATTTGTATAAGTAATGATAGTTTTAATAGGTAGGCTTAATTTTTTTATTTAGAATTTGGATATCAATGAACCTAGCATATTATGAGTCATTAGAATATGTCGGAGTCAACTCGTGTCTGATCATATGGCGCAACTGAATACATTTCCATATCAAAAGCTGATTTGTGCCTTTGTACTGGGTATATTATCCTAATTTAAACGTTGTTTAACTTGTAAAGATCAACGGAGGAAACACTACATAATGGTAGTAAGTTGATTAATTATTGTTAGTTTGTTGTTTTTGAGAATGATGCGTTATTTAACTGGAAACTTTTTAATAAGTGAGTCTATATTTTTATCGTAATTTATTTTATTGCAATCTATATCTTATTTATTTTAGATGTTTCTAAATAACATGATGATATTTTCATTTTTTGTAATCATACTAATATTATAAATGTGAAAATATATTTGGACGTTCAGATGTTTGTTCCGCCTTCACGCTTAAAGTACTCAACGGATTTGGATGAAGTTTGGAATGGAGATAGTTGTTAACCTGGATTAACCCACGAGAAAATTTTACACAATGCAAACGTAGCCGCGGGCGGACCGCTAGTTTCTAAATAGACTTATAAAACTGTTTGTATGTGATGTGAAGTGTGGCTTTTTTCTTGACTATCACTTTATTTTTTCTTGTTTCAAACACAGCCTTTTTGTAAACTAGTTTTTAAACAGTTTGTACCATATTTGACATTATTTTATATTAAGTTTATTAACCAGTAAATTGTTTACTGTAGCGTTAAAAATTAAGACATTTGCATGCTAACTTTAGTTTGGCTTACACTATCATCTCATATACAATGTTTTACGCAAATAAAGATTATTTCTATTTCTAACAGTGTTTCATTCGTCAATGGTAAAAATTTGTTCCGTACGATTTTTATTACTTTTTCTTACTTACGTGTGGCTTTCTTTAGTGGAATATTGCAACTCCATAACTATTTAAAATTGGAAAGCATATTTAGTTTATAAATTCATAAAGTGAAATTTTGAGTTCAGAGCTTTGGTGTGAGTATTGCCACCACTCACTTCAATATCACCCTAGTTATAAGGGCACAAGTAGACCAGCAGGATTCCTGCGACCGGTCGGAACACCTGGCAGTACAGTTACTTGCATGCAATCCTACTAACCTGACATAAAAATTGTGTGCACCTGGTTTTATAGACCTCTCGACGTGCCAGTGTAATTTGAGCTGTGATGAGTAAGGAGTAATTCTAGAAGAAGGGTCTGATTATATTGGTCGTTGTTAAGCTTATTGATACACAGGTAACATAGTGTTTACTTGTTGTTCGTATGTAATATACATGCCATCAAAAACATAACTTGTAAAAAAACCAAGTCTCGCACGCAACTTAGTCAACCGTAAAAAGTTGTGAGATCCATGTAATACCAAGTCGGTTCATTTATTCAGCCCCTACTTAAGAGTCCTTCTGTCTGAAGTTATTACGTAATTAGCTCACCTAACAACATCTTATAGTGACCAGATCAATATTAAAAATCTCTTATGTTTTAAATAAATACATAGATTGACCTGGCAATCGCATGAAAACACAATGTATCTCACAAGTAATACATTATTATATTAAATTTGATTGTTTGGTGCGATTGCCAAGTCAATCTATGTATTTATCGCATGAAAACACAATGTATCTCACAATTAATACATTATTATATTAAATTTTATTGTTTAGTGCGATTGCCAAGTCAATCTATGTATTTATTTAAAACATAAGAGATTTTTAATATTGATCTGGTCACTATAAGATGTTGTTAGGTGAGCTAATTACGTAATAACTTCAGACAGAAGGACTCTTAAGTAGGGGCTGAATAAATGAACCGACTTGGTATAACATGGATCTCACAACTTTTTACGGTAGACTAAGTTGCGTGCGAGACTTGGTTTTTTTACAAGTTATGTTTTTGATGGCATCTCATTTCTTTTTGTAGATCGCATGAAAACACAATGTAAAAATGCACACCTACGCTCCACCTACCCTACACCTACCTTACACCTACCCTAAACCTACCCTACACCCACCCTACACCTACCCTACACCTACCCTACACCTACCCTACACCTACCCTACACCTACCCTACACCTACCCTACACCTACCCTACACCTACCCTATACCTACCCTACACCTACCCTACACCTACCCACACCTACCCTACACCTAACCTACACCTACCCTACACCTACCCTACACCTACCCTACACCTACCCTACACCTACCCTACACCTACCTACACCTACCCTACACCTAACCTACACCTACCCTACACCTACCCTACACCTACCCTACACCTACCCTACACCTACCCTACACCTATCCAACACCTATCCAACACCTACCCTACACCTACCCTACACCTACCCTACACCTACCCTACACCTACCCTACACCTACCCTACATCTACCCTACACCTACCCTACACCTACCCTACACCTACCCTACACCTACCCTACACCTACCCTACACCTACCCTACACCTACCCTACATCTACCCTACACCTACCCTACACCTACCCTACACCTACCCTACACCTACCCTACACCTACCCTACACCTACCCTACACCTACCCTGCAATTATATTCCAATTATATTCCATTATACAGGTACACTAATTCATTTACTGCAAATGTAACTTTGTAATCCTATATAATGCCCCAAGATTTATATGGGATTACAAAGTTATCTAGCAGATGATGTATCTAGAAAACTGGGCCGAAATTGCAAAATGTTTTAGTTTTTCCTTGGTTTATACACTAAACACTAATTCAATTCTAAATTTGAAGCTTCTATGTCTGCTAGAAGTGCCTTAGAGTTTTGATGATCGGTCAGTGAGTGACAAAATTAAGAAACTTTGACTAGTTATAATTCATAAACTACAGGCTCAAATTGATTGAAATTTGAAATATACCGTATTTATACAATGCCTGCTTGGTTACTGAAAACTCAGGCTTCTAGTTTCATGCACAACGAAGTTATAGGGGGGTCGAAAATGGCCTGAACTGCTTCGAGAAAAGTATGGTACGGCCGTGCCGCTTTTTTGCTCGACTTGGCGGGGGCACTGCCGTGCCCCCAGATTTATGGAGTTCAAGATACTGGGAATATGGAGATGGTGTGTAGAGTGCGTTTTGCAAAATACAAAATGAACAATTTCTTCATAGTCCATAAATAAATAAACAGGTTACAAAACTGCTGGATTTTGTACAAAGGCGAGTGGAAAAATTTAAAAATTTGTAAGGGGTACGAGCCTTCCGCTCCCCCGCAAGTCCGCGCCCGCTATTTTACCTCTCTGGTAGAAATAGCGATATCTGGGTTACTCACAATTTAAGATTGCTATACACCATGAAATTCTTATCGTTTTGTTCCCTTGGCCAGATGAAAGTACCCATGAATATGAACAACTTTTTGTATGGGACCAACTTTCCTACTTGAAAAAAAAAATCTGCTGTTTCATACATTTATGTCAAGTAGGTAATGCAGTTTTGTATGGAACAGCTGATTTTTTTTTCAAGTAGGAAAGATGGTCCCATACTAAAAGTTGTTCATATTCATGGGTACTTTCATCTGGCCAAGGGAACATAACGATAAGAATTTCACGTTGTATAATAACGGATAACAAGAAAAGTACTTGTTGCTCTCAGAAACAACATAAAAAATACGTTTCTATTTATTTGTGAATCGCATCCGCGGATCCCACTAAATCCCCAAAAAATGTGATTGGACAAAAATAGAAGGATAAACGTGATAACCAAGTGATAACGATACCAATGCTATCAGCTACGACAACTCGTAATGACAGTTCCTGGTACCGGAGGCAGAGGAAAAGGAATGAGTGAATGAATGAAAAAAAAAAACAAGAAGATTTTTAATTAAATAAGATATTAAGGCCTGACAGCCCTAAAACAGGTAGGCTCAAACCCCTCAGTGTAGGCTCGAACCCCTCAGTGTAGGCTCTAACCCCTCAGTGGGGATGTATATGAGCTGTTAATGACCTTACTTTAAAAATTCCAGTAACCTTACAATAAAATTATAAAGTGATTATGTTTAGAAATTGTCTACTGCTGAACATAGGGCTCTCCAATCACACTCCAGCGCGACCGGTCCATAGCCACCTGCATCCAACGAGACCCAGCGATCCTCACCAGGTCGTCGGTCCATCTCATAGGTGGCCGTCCCACACTGCGCTTGCCAGTACGTGGTCTCCATTCAAGGACTTTCTTGCCCCATCGGCCATCCGATCTTCGCGCTATGTGGCCTGCCCATTGCCACTTCAGCTTGCTTATCTACGGGCTATGTCAGCAACTTTGGTTCTTCTACGGATCTCGTCATCTTATAGTTAGTTTATTTATACCTTGGATTTATTATTTATTTATTATATTCAAGAAATAAAGTATTATTCTCACGGAAAAAATCTTGCACAACGCGAGCGCTCCCGTGGGCTAGTACTCCATACATATATTTTAAGATGTTATTATAACAAAAATGCCACGTTCCTTTTTCTTTGAATTTCTAAACAAGTAAAAATCGTATCTTGATTAAAGAATACATATCGCAAAATACTGGTCTAAGCTCCACAAAGCAGGTGTGTACGTACATTGTGTCTCGGTTTTTTCTCAAGCAATTTCGATCAGAAAAAGTTTGTTAGATAATCATTAAGGGCCTACAACTTCGCGACAGAAATAGGGCTTCGGTAGCCATGTACTCACTGCTATTACCGACTATCACCCTAGGCACTTATTATTATGTCAGTATAATTGCATTATTAACGATGATTATTACCTATAGGAGCACAAACAATGTTTTTGTTTTATAATAATAATAGTTTTATTAGCTGACAACAGGGAGGGGGTTTTTATTGTATCTAGGTTTAAGGTTTCGTAACAAATTCATTTGCATTTTTTTTTTTACTTTTGCTATTTTTTTTCTTATTTCAATACACACAGATAAGTTTTCTAGCTGTTTACTCATACATATTCAACTTTTGAAAACATGGCTTTTAATCTTAGATACTAAAACTTTGACAAAATTTTAGTAAAGCAAAGCAAAATTGATTTATGTAGGAGTTTTAGTTAAGGTCTTCTTCTTCTTTCGTGTCGGCAAGAACACGGGCTAAATCTTACTTGCCCAGAAAGCGGCTACCGTGGTAGCCCTCTGGTTACTGACAAGTAAGTCCTCACGCGAGCGGGTGGTCGGGCACGCGGGACAGTTAGTGAGGTGTAGCATGGTTTGCAAGGGTTCTCCACATTCACAGCTGGCGTCGGCGCTACTTGAGTACCCCCACCGACACAGGTTATCTTTGCTTCGGCCAACCTGGGTCCTCAGCCTATTTAGACTTCTCCAGGTTGGCCGAGGTTCCTTATAGCCTGGAGGCAGATTTTCGTTGGGGGGGTACAGTGAATGTGGATACTCGAAGGTAAAACCACTGCTTTAACACTTTCGCACTGTCTGGACATTAATACTTTTAACTTCACTAAACTATACAAAATTGACAGGTCATATCTGAATAAAAGGCACCATTATTATACCTGCGACAACTAGTAGTATGTAAAAGTTAAACACTATTACTAACTACACGTTCTCTCACAAAAAAAATATAAAAACGGTGTATTATCATGCGTATGTAATTCTCTTGAAACCCATGTAACCAGGGGGCCGTTTCACGAAGCTACAAGTTACAAATTACAAGTACAATTTGATGTACATTTTCTAGACAATGAAGTAAAACGATAAGGGCTTCCAGTTTTGGCGAATTGGCTACGCAATGTACATCAAATTGTACTTGTAATCTGTAAATTGTTGCTTCGTGGAACGGTCCCCAGGTCGTCTGACCGGTCCACAGTCTTCAATTTTTTTTTTTCGTTTTCTGCCCCGCTTAGCACCTGGCAGTAGCACAGTTAGCTGCATAATGTAATCTGAAGTTGTTAGGAATGGGACCATATTTAGATCTTCATTAGTCACGATTGTGTCTCAGATAACAGATCGAGAGTTAGTTGTTTTAGAAAAATGTAGCGATTTTCCTTTATGTATTTGAATTGAAGCTTTAAATCCTTATGAGTACTGTTTTTACAAGAAAATTACAAAAAATACAAACATAAAGAAGAACGATACAACAGGCACTGCTTTTTTCTAACGAAATGTCTTCCAGCAAACCTAGGAAGAGAGAAATTAGTACATGAAAGCGGATAAAACGTGGACAATATTATTATAATTTAGCTGTAATAAAATATATTACGCATTACATACAATACATACCTAACCTAAATACATGTAAAATAAATAAATATATATATATTTATACAGAACAATATACTACATATATAATTATATACACAGATACATATACTAATGATAATGTTCCTACTCGCTTTTCTGTAGATTCATTATTAAACTAGATAAACATTAAAAGAATATTAGTTTTTTTTTCTAATGTTTTCAAAAGAAATATTCTCATGAACCTTACCAATCCTTTGTAACTTTTGCTTTTCAAAATTGTACTCTGGTTAATACGCTCAATGTGGTGACGGCAGAGTAGAATACCTTTGTCACCAACCCCTACTCTTCCCGTGGGTGTCGTAAGAGGCGACTTAGGGACTACACATTGAACAGGGAACGGGCAGCAGCGCTCTCTGATACAGTAACCTTTTAATCTGAGATCTCCAACCCACCTGCCTGGAGATTATGGCAAAACCCTCCACTTAAGTGGAGGAGGCTCATAGTCCAGCATTGGACTGTAACCAGCCGTTGATGTTGATGATGGAATACGCTTTGTATAGTAATCAACACATGCACCTAGACATTCGCATAAAAAAAAAACAAAGTTCGTCGGGACTAGGGTTGCCATCTGTCCGTATTTGTCTGGACATGTCCAAACTTATAGACTTTTGTTCGGCTTTTAAAATAGTCAGAATTTTTTGGCTTAGTTGAAAATACGAGTAATAAAACCTAGATAAAAAATTACAAATCAGTCAGACTCCTTAAAGGTCCCCCAGGTCAGTAACTACGTCAGTAGACGGCTGGCTTGTGCAACATTGACACCAGGGTTGGTGAGATCGGTTGTCGACCTTACAAATACGCCCGTCCAAGGCGTGAATTAAAGAAAACACCCACACGATAAAATAAAAAAACTACTTAGTAAGTAAGTAAGTTCGGCCTAAGGACTAGTAGCCCTAATCGCGACGGTGACCTTGGCAGAGGTCGGCGGCCGAAGGATGCGCTTGCACACACACTGGGCTTTATGCAACCAGCCCATTGTTCAGGCATGTTACGATCCTGTGAGTAACCGTTAGTCTGAGTGGCTTGACTCGGCTATTTTTATTTTTTCTTTGTACATACAAAGGTTTTTGAAGCGCGATATTTTTGCTAGAAAAAAAAGGAGAAAAGTACATGATGCGAGCCTCAAGGTGTTTTTAATCCGTTTTTCTCCAAAGAAAGCGCATACCTGCCATAGTCGTGCCAACCATAGACAAGCTTTCTCGGTCTTTGGTCAAAAATTATTTTTTATTTTTTATCTTATTATTTATAGGTGGGTACAGAGGGACAAAGACGATTGCTTCGCAGGCGACGCGCGTCCGATTTCTTTGGTGGGTACTTATTTATGATGGAGACTTATATAACAGTCTCCGTGGTCTGGCTGGTAAACTGTTTGCTCTCAATCAGAGGTGTTGTGTTCAGACTGTATAGATGTTAGTGGTTCAGACGCTGCTAAAAAAATACTTTTTGAGTCTGCTCCATGCAGTTGCTTTGAATTCTAAATTGCTATGCTGGTCTACGACAGTTACGTGAGGCGTATTTATACGTAACTCAAACTCAAAACTTTTATTTACTATAGACTAGCTGTCCGCCCGCGGCCACGCTCTGGTTGTGCAAGATTTTCCCGAGGGAATAAGACTTTTCCCCGTAAAAAGTATACTATGTGTTAATCCAGGTTACAAATTATCTCCATTCCAAATTTCATCAAATCCATTGCGTTCTTTAAGCACGAAGGTGGAACAAACATCCATACATCTAATCATCCAAACATATTTTCACATTTATAATGTTAGTGTGATTTTCCTTAAATTTTCAGTTATCAAAAGATTTAAATCCATGAAGTTGCTTATTAAACAAAATAACTGCATGGATCAAACCATTCGTTACGCGATCTGTTTTGCTGTCATCATCAGTTTATAATCCTATATATTTTTACCATAATATGCATTGTCTGAGGATCTTAGTTGACTGGTTGTCAATGTGGATGTGTGAAGTGAAAATGTATACTATACAGAGTGTTCAAGTAACACTTAGATAAGCCACGACAACAATAAACATTTTCAGATACTTGCATGATGTATGAGTGAAGAGTCATTATAGTCTTAATAGTTTTTCAAATATTGTAATACTTACTTTATTTATTATATTTACTTTTATTAATGGCTACGCTCGCGTTGTGTAAGATTTTCCGTGGGAATAACATTTTTTCCCGCACATCCTATATGTTAATCCAGGTTACATCTCCATTCCAAACTTCACCCAAATCCGTTGAGTTCTTTAAGCGCGAACGCGGAACAAACATCCAAATATATTTTCGCATTTATAATATTAGTGTGATCTCTTTCGTAAGTGTAAGTGGCCAATGCTTTGATCAAATTACCTTTTATATTCGTCCTAAAATGAAAATTAACTGTATTTATTTGAGATAGATATTAGATGTACGAGTACTTATGTTTTCATTGTGAGTACTTATCTTTTGCACCTAAAAATTAAACAGGCTGTATATAACATAGCCTTGAACCTTGCAAGGGACAGGAAAAACCCTTCGCATATTTTTAGTTGAGGAAGATCTCAGGTAGAGATACTGCTTGCAAAGAATAATGTTTGCTGTTACCGATGTTACCTTGTTGATGTAAGTGTGCATGTTGTGTGCAACTCTTGCCTTTCAAAGTATGTGTTTTTATTTAATTTTGGTGGGTGTCTGTCTATATTGAATATTTACTAAGAATAATATTTAGCTGTCTGTCCACGACTTAACATTCGGAAAAGGGGAGTAACTATTACCTGCAGTCAAAAATTTTTGCCAATCTTTGTACTTACTAAGCAAAATACCATGTTTGTTTTGTATTGTCTTTCAAAAGGTTCACAATTAGCCCTCAGAGGAATAAAAGACGATCGCTTCGAAGCGACGCGCGTCAGAGATCTTTGCTATAGCCATAGTTTTGATATTACTCATCGATTTCGCGATGATCTTGAATTGGCGTGCAGTGATGCAATGCTTACGCAAGGGGTCAACGGACGGTCACCGTGACTTCACCGCAAGGTCACGTGCAACGATGGGGCCTCAGTTTTTGGCGGGCTAGGTGGTGGCTATAAACTAAATATCTCAACACCACAAAAAAAATATTACCTGGTAGTAACGTAACGTGACCTTATCGCCCTTATTCAGTCAGGGTACACTCGAGCCCCTTGGTGGGGAAGTATATATGAGCAGTTTTTTTTTTTTTATTTATTTGATAGGAGAACCAACAGTTATATTAAATCTAAATAATTAATACAATTGCAACTTTTAAACCAATTAAAGGTTCCCACAGATAGAACTAGGTAAAAAAAATGAAACTACGTTGAGACTAACAGCCAAGAAGACATTCACGTGACAAGTAAGTACATTAAGCACCAGCTTACCAACACCACAAAACACAAATTGAAACATTAAACAAACACCAAAAAATAAATCCGCAGATGAGAACCGCAGCGCATTGCAATTAATCAACCAATGTAAAGATGTGACTAGTAAGTTGACGCCTTACTGACTCACAACTGTTATTGAATAAATCTAAGTCAAGTTTGCCGGACAACGAACTGAAAGTCTTAACTGCTCACAGCATAAATGTATTCGATCTGTAATTAGTATTACAAGGTTTTAAATGAAGTAAATCATACTTGCGAAGAGATCTAGCAGGGATGTTAAAATTCAATAGAGAAAGTAACTCAGGACTATCAATGAGACCATGGACAATTTTCATCAAGAAGATAACATCAGCTATAGATCGTCGGTTCTCTAACGTTAATAAATGGTGTTTTTTACATATCCTTGCGTAGTCAATAGAATTGAATTGAGTTTTTGTATGGTAGCATAAATAACGAATAAATTTTTTTTGGACGTTTTCAAGTCTACTAATATATGTAGCGTATTTTGGATTCCATATTGACCTTTTATACGTAGAAAAGTCCACATTCATATTTTTTCCGTACTTTTTATTTCTGACTTTTACTTTACTTTAAAGTATGTACTTTTTATTCCTGACTTTTACTTTACTTTAAAGTATGTACTTTTTATTCCTGACTTTTACTTTACTTTAAAGTATGTACTTTTTATTTCTGACTTTTACTTTACTTTAAAGTATGTACTTTTTATTCCTGACTTTTACTTTACTTTAAAGTATGTACTTTTTATTCCTGACTTTTACTTTACTTTAAAGTATGTACTTTTTATTTCTGACTTTTACTTTACTTTAAAGTATGTACTTTTTATTCCTGACTTTTACCTTACTTTAAAGTATGTACTTTTTATTCCTGACTTTTACTTTACTTTAAAGTATGTACTTTTTATTTCTGACTTTTACTTTACTTTAAAGTATGTACTTTTTATTCCTGACTTTTACTTTACTTTAAAGTATGTACTTTTTATTCCTGACTTTTACTTTACTTTAAAGTATGTACTTTTTATTCCTGACTTTTACTTTACTTTAAAGTATGTACTTTTTATTCCTGACTTTTACTTTACTTTAAAGTATGTACTTTTTATTTCTGACTTTTACTTTACTTTAAAGTATGTACTTTTTATTCCTGACTTTTACTTTACTTTAAAGTATGTACTTTTTATTCCTGACTTTTACTTTACTTTAAAGTATGTACTTTTTATTCCTGACTTTTACTTTACTTTAAAGTATGTACTTTTTATTCCTGACTTTTACTTTATTAAAGTATGTACTTTTATTTTAGACTTACATATTTTTATGTTTATTCATCCATCGATCATATTTAATTAAAATAAGGATGGCCGCTTTTTTCTTTAGCTTTAAACTAGCGAAACTTAGACGAACTCGACGCTACCGGAACTAAACGCAAATGCTTTTTTTTTCTACCGTGTTTTAAGCAAGCAGATAACAAGAGCTTTTTCTAACCCACTGTTGCACTTTGGCAACTCTTACAACCGTATTAAATGGTCACTATACTCTATTCAAAGATTATGTGTGAAGTCGACCAATCCGCACTGGGCCAGCGTAGCCGTCTAAGGCCTGATCATCCTTATTCAGGGTAGGCTGATCTTGAGCCCTTCGTTAGGGATTTAGATGAGCTGTTGATGATGACTACTATTTTTACTAGTAAAGTGTGTGCAAAGATTTGTACGCGAGAGGCGAGGGCTCGGCGCATCCTTCCTACTTTGATACACCCAAATCACCCCTCAACTGCGGGGGGGTTGAGGAAACGTAAATTGGTAGGAGGGGTGAATTCTTTTCTATACGTAGCGTAGTACTATATTAATGCTGTGCCACTGTCACGTTTCCAGGCGCATGTGAATGCTTCCCTTACCATAACTTACCATAAGCTTGTTAAATATAATGCTGTTTCACTTACCATTATTTGGATGAAAGTTTCCACTGAGCCCTTGTTTATCATACACACGTGTTGTGAAACACGTGCTAGTACCACGTCCTATTTATTACGTCACCGTAGTACAATGTCCTTATTGTCAATATACTACAAAAGGGTCGAAAACACATAGCCTGATAATGTTGAAAATTATGTTCTAAGTTTGATTCCTAGGGCTATACCAAACAAACAATAAGTACTTTATGGGATTATCCCCAAAAATCCCCATATTGCAGCCTGAATCACCTGGTTTTTCGTTTTTCGAAAAAGTAGAATAGTTTATGTACAAAAAAGAATATTTTCAAAGGGTATGCCCACGCTTAGTCATTCGGTACGTCTTCTGCCATCTGCTTCGAAGTGTATTGGTATTTTTCCATAGCTTTTACTACGATATGAATTTCTGGTAAATCCCAAATAATCCAGGTATGTATGTACCACCTAAGCGAAACGATATAAACGTAGATGTGTTAGATTCTAACAGTTAGATGAATATAAATCTTGAGAGCAAGACTCTGCCCTTACAGACGAGCGACAGGTTACAAACGAGCGACAGGTTGAGGCGGTGACTGCCGATGACAATCTGCGACAGTCTTATCTTTCGTCATGCTGCGTCAATGGTCCATGTTCCGTTGCCAGTTTTCGGCTACTGCCAGGGTGTCTCTGCAAGAGTGCAACTATATAGTGCAATTATTATAAGACTGGACAAGAAATTTGTTTTTTTTAATTCCAATTGTAACTTAACAAAATAATTTTTCGATGTTAACATCTTGCAAAAACAGGCGAGAACGTGATGAATATTTTGTGAGTCTACATCCACATCCACAACAATGAACGCTTACTCAAAATCATAAAAAAAATTGTGTACGGTAAAACGACTGTCATGTAGGGTTTCAGAATTCCCGGGTTTTTCACATTCCTGGGACCCGGGAAAAAATATTTATAATTCCCGGGAATTCCCGGGATCGGGAAATTTTGTAATTTTTTTATATAAGGGAGCAATAATTTAAAAAGGATCATTTTTATTATTCGTAAAACATTTTAAATTTTTCGTAGAGCATCTTTCCAGTCAGAATACACTTTTATAATAAAAATGACTAAAAATTCTTAATTCGAATTGTAAATTTAACAACTTACTTAGCTTTACACTAACTCTTTATACAGCATGAAATTAACATAAAAAAAAAACCTGCGACAAAAATATTTTTGTGCTCTCCATACAAAATGGGTCGGTCGGGCGGGAGTCTCACTTCGTATGGAGAGACCAAAAATTTTTTTGTTACTGGAACTTTTTTTTCGCAGAAAGTTGTTTAGTTTCACGAGTATAACTACACGGGGGGAACAAAACGATGTAAAGTTCATGCTGTATATAGTTACCCTAAACTAAAAACTATAAATTTAAATGTAAAGCTAAGTTGTTACATTTAGAATTCGAATTAAGAATTTCAAGTCATTTTGATCATAAAAGTGTATTCTGACTGTTTGTGGCCACCTCAATAGGCAACCTTTCGTTTTTACCTGTTAGAATAATGAAAACGCTCTAAAAAGCTGTTTTATTCGCTCTGCTACAATTTACAGTCACTGTGTCATTGATATTTGCTTTTAAACGTAATTTAAATTCCCAGGATTTCGGGCGCATATTTCCCGGGAATTCCCGGGAACGGGAACCCGGGAACGAAACACTACTGTCATGTACACCATAGCAGCTTCTTCAAGAATACCTTCTATCCTTTAGATAAAGTTAGCAGAAAGGAGATATTAGTCCAGCCTGCACTTGAGGCTGGCCACAAATGGATAACCTTTTCGGATTTTTACCCGCGACAGGTAGACGTCAGCTGTCGCGTGTTCGTTAGACCACGGCAGTATTTGTCGGCAGTCGCCGCCTCATCCTGTCGCTCGTCTGCAAGCGCCCTTTAGTTTACCATTCACGTGCCCGTATATGTTTGGTATAACAATGTCCAAGTCACGTGGCGGCGGCCAGGTCAGGACTGAACCTGTGTTTATTTTATGAGCATTATCTTGGCTAACCACCGTTGTGTATAAGATGGGAAGTTACGAAACATCAAGTCGCAGCTTCTTTTAAAATTCTATTTGATTCCTGAAAACCGAGCTCTTCTTATCAAGTGGATTGTAAGATAATAATATAAATAAATAAATATGTGGGGACATCTCACACACGGCCTTCTAATCACAAATTAAACAGAGCTTGTACTGTAGGTATAACACAGCTGATTTACGAGTACATTACACAAATAGAGAAATACGTACTTATATAAACAACATCCAGACACAAGGCAAACACAAGTGCTCATCACACGAATGTTTGCCTTGGGCGGGATTCGAACCCGCGACCCTGTGCTTCGAAGGCAAACATACTACCAACTAGGCTACGGAGCCGTCAACAAGTTAAATGACCGACCTCACGAACCTTGGTGTTAGAGTTATGGGCTACCAGAGGCTTTTCACATGGCTCTTTAGTTAGCAGGAGCTAACGGCTTGACGTGCCTTCTTCATTATCTTACTATTCGGACAATCAGATACCAAAGCAGTAAAGTATATTCACTCATTCATTCGTTTAGTGTTTCAACCAGGATATTAACCCCGAACCTCCTTAATGAGAACCGAATTCTACAACTTCATACGAGTAGCTCAAAATGGTGGGGACTGTACAATACTGTACTTAATCATATATTTGTTCCACCTAATAAATTTTATGTAGAAAATATACATTCTGTGACGTAAAGAGTCACCCTGTCACGTTGTATAAACAGTGATGCAGTTGAGAACACGAAAATAAATGAATAAATCATGCAAGTAAGCAGGAATAGAAAATATCGTGGTCCAAATGTACGAATTATTGAGAACTTTTATTTATGCAACTTGCATAGCATAGCATTGCAAATGGACAATTTTGTCGATCTCGGACAGGACTCGAACCTGCATCTCTTTGGCTATTTTCTGCTTTGTAATTATTAGATATTTGGTTAACAAACGTAACCTGTAACAATAATAATCCATAGCAAATAGGTTAGTTAGAAAAAAAAACATTTATTTGTCAAACTTTACGCGTTCTCATTGTGAAACGCAAAAAAAATGAATATTGAATTATCGTTAATCTTTAATAATACTCGTATACGACTCTTTTCCGATGGCTCTGTAGCTTAGTTGGTTAATTGTACGCCTGCCAATGATCGTACTACCGCGACTGCAGGTTCGAATCCCGCTAAGAGCAAACATTTGTGTTATAAGCACTTGTGTTTGTCTTATGTTTGGATGTTCTTTATCTATATAAGTATGCATTTATCTATGTAAAAGGTGTCTGATATCTATTGTACAAGCTTTGCTTAGTTTGGGATCAGATGGCCGTGTGAGAGATGTCCCCACATATTTATTTATTTGTTTATATTTTTAATTCTTCACTCTCTCCCAAAAGTTTTTGTTCAACCTGTCCCGAACATCTCGAATTCCGTGCCCAAATCCGGGGCATTCTGAGAAGCGTTCGCTTAGAACAAAAGTCGTGCAAAAAGAAGAGTTATGCAACGGGGCGGTGCAACGACCGACAAGGTGACCCTATTGCACAGCTCAGGCCGGAGACAGCCCTACAAGACTTTGAAATTCCTGTGTTAGTATCATCATCATCAGCATCATATACGTCCCCACCGAGGGGCTCGAGCCTACTCTGATTTAGAGTTATTAGGCTTTAGTTGACCACGCTGGCCCAGTGCGGGTTGGTCGACTTCACACACAACCTTTGAATTTCTTCGCAGGAGTGTGCAGGTTTCATCACGATGTTTTCCTTGACCGCTTATGGTCGAATAAGCATAATCCGAAAACACATTGGTACGTGGGCATCGAACTCGCGTCTCCCGGACGACGGTAGGCAGCGGCCTTAACAACTAGACCACCGACGCTGTGTTAATATCATCATCAGCGATATAAGATAATAGCCGCCACGGCCAAGTGGTCGATCGTTCGTGTCTCATTACAAAAGTTCCGGCTTCCAATTCTAGTGAGGACGCTGTCAAACAAAAATGTATTTTTGGGGCATTTCCCAGTTTGGTTAGGACATTGCAACTTGATTGTCCAAAAAGAAAAATGTCCTGGCTGCTAATACGAAATTACTAGTCGTTTCGTTACACGAGCCATGGCTTTTGGCGGCTCTATATAATATGATGATGATGATGATGATGGTGATAACATTTACACCGGGGTATGTGATGTTAGCTGTTGATCTTACAACCCGCACAATGAAGAAAAACAAAAATCACACGAAATGTAAAGCGTAGGTGGAGACGGTATTTTAACTAAAAGATAGATGTTACACGAAAGACGTATTTATTTTCATTTGCTAAGATCTTTTCACACGCACAATCTAACCTAGAATCCGCTCTTTTTTCTCATGTCAAAACTTATCTTCCTAATTCAAATAAATCTAAATGTTTACGGCCAGCAACGGCCAAAGAGGCAAAGAGGTATAGGTATGAGTACACATACCTAACAAAATGAAATTAATAGTTTATTAACTTTTGAATGTTACGTCTCTTAGTTTTCTGGAGATAATATCCCAATAAGCTACATAATGTCCTACAGTATTATAAGAGATTGTACCATTCCTTAACTCCAACGTGTCAGAGAGAAGACCTGAAACCTGTTAGAAAGGAGAAAATTAGTTTTTGCTGGTCCGGGAAGTGAAAAAATATATTAAGTCCTTCTATATATTAAGTCCTTCGATTAGACTCATTCACAAAACAAATTCTGAGACGCTTTTTTTAATTGTTGTTTACTATAATTTATGTTTTTACAATTTATTGTATTAAAAAATAAGGAAATATATATATACTATAAATAATAAATATTAGCCGCCTAAGTATAATTTAATTATAATGTTTTTTTTTTAATGGTAAGTAGTAAAGTAGTTACCGCGGTTTGAACATATCTACGTGAGGAGGAGCAGGGTCCCCAAATCAAGTATTAAAAAGTATTGGCTGCGATTCTGATAGACATACACATTTTTTTAATACTGGCATATATTTTTTTGTATCTCCTCACACTTGCAAACTTTAGTTTTAGCTATTTATGTTGAATGTACGGCATTTCATTGTATACGATAATATTGAAGTAGGTCCTATCTATGAAAACACCAAGGTAAATACAATGGATAAAGAATCACATTTAAAAATAATCTCTCCCATGGATTTTAATTGTGTTAAATTTTATTTGGAGAGAAAAAGTATGTCTATCGATTGGTATTATTCTTATCCGTGGCAACTCTTGAACCACTTTCGCCCATCCTCCTTTAAAAATATATATTAAAAAAAGACGATTCGCGAAAAAAATAAAACAATCAGTTACTACAACTATGTTGGATTTTATTGTTTGTGTAGACCTAATAACATTTTATGTATCTATATAAATATGAATCTCTTTAATATCTGTGTGACATAAAAATTAAGTAGGTCTCAAATTTGCCGCCCCTAAAATCTGCCGCCCTGGGTTCCAGCCTACTTAGCCTTCTGGTTAATCCGCCACTGATAAATAACACACTCCATTTATCTCGTATTGCATATTACTGTGTGTGCCGAACCGTCTGCCACAAAAATAATAATACCTACCACTTCCCCCTATACACAAACTCTAACTGCTCCATTTAGTCTCAAAAACATCAAGGTTAGGGTCAACGACCGCCAAGGTGACCCGGGTCACTGTGACCTACCCCAATGTTCCCGGGTTCTGTTCCCAGAATCGCACAATAGAGCAGTCTTTTAATGGTCCGGTTTTGGGGCAAAAAATGGTCTATGTTATGATCTTGAGACGATATTGCATAAGATTGTGTGGTAGGTCTGGCTGGTGATAAATTAAAACGAAACGGAATTTCTTTTCAGAACAAGATGGCGGCTTTTTGTCGAAAAATGTGTTCAATTTTCAAAGCAACCATCTTGTTTTGAAAAGAAATTCCGTTTCGATTTAATTTATTACCAGCCAGACTTACCACACAAGGGCCAGGTTACAATGATTTCGAGGCTTTAACACGTTCCCTGTCCATGACTCCAGACGGAGTCACAAAACGGCCTAATCCATACGTCTATGACTCCATTCGGAGTCATAATCCTTATACGAACATAATAACATTTTTGTCAATGGACGTGCGATGAAACATTTTTTTGACGTTAGGAACGTGTGGCCTAGGAAGTATAAAAACCATAGACAACAAAACATTTGGAAGATTTTGTAGAAGACAGCTGATACAGAGCTACTTACATCTGTTCAATAACTGGGGTTGCAGTAGTAAGTATTTTTGCAAAAATGAGTGATATTTTTGTACTATACTAAGGTTTTATTGAAAACATTTTTGATTATAAACAAGAAACGTACGTTTTGGTGTTACCATCGATTACATTCTAAAATATCTTTATTTTTATTTAAATCCATACGTTCGTCCATGACTCCGAATGGAGTCGTATTACAGACCTACTACAGAATATGGGAAATGGCCAAAATTGGAACTACGACTTTATAATGGAAATGTCAATTTGCAGTAGAGTCGTGATTGGTTAAAATGTAGTTTTGTATTACTACTAGCACCGCCGTTCAATTCACAGATTAGTTGGTAGGTCTTTAATTTCAATACAGACGTTCACGACTCCGTTTGGAGTCATATTATAATTATTAATATTTTACTTAAATTAACTTAAATTTTCAAGTAGAATTGCATTTTTTATAAAGTACAATAGCGAACAATTAAAATAAAACCGATATATTTTTGGACGTTATGGGTATCTAAAACATCTTGTATGGCGGACAGGGAACGTGTTGAGTCGCGGATCCCTAAAAAAAGGAAACGCAAATCAAAAAAGGTCAATAATAATAATTTAAAAAAAAATCTTAGGGCTTGGCCTACCCTCAAACTATATAGTGTATCATGGATGCTACCCTCAATGTATCTCATTTTGTCCTTTCGCCGAAACGAAATACGTAAAATTTAATACTATAATTTTTTAATAAATACGTTTCGAATAGTTAATCCGTGAAAACTGGTGTTTGTGAACTGTGCTGTGCATCATATTAAGAAGAAATATCATATGATAAACTATTTTTTATGGACTTGTGTTTGGGTGTAAAATTAACCTTTTAGCAGCTGCTATAAACCATCAATTCATCGAAAATCACGTAAGTTTCCTTAAAATACTATGACCACTGAATTTAAAATTCTTGTACAGATCTTTTCCAACCAGATTACTCACTCGGTGTTTCGGATGGCACCTTGAACTGTAGGTCCCGGTTTACTGCCTCGGTGGCAGTCGTAAATCCGTGTCAGAGGTTCTTTGACTGGCTTAGAACATGTAGAAAGAAAGAAAGTTAAGAGTTTAGGGTTTGATCCCCAGTTAGATAAATATATAGATTAAATTCCTGGAGCCTAGGTGCTATTTAAGTTAGTTTTTAAGTGTCCATGACATCCCATCCAATTAACTTACGTCAAAATATTCCAAATTCACGGTATTGTATTCCCAAATTTAATAACGACTATGGCAGAAGAGAATGGAGGTGCCTCAAAAATGTAATGTAGGGAACTTGATGACAAAAATAGTAAACAAATAAAAACATAATCAAACGATATCTTAGCAAAGACATTTTCATAGAGGGAACTGATGCATTCTCAGGGTCTTCTGGTCTAAATCTAATGTCATTTAATATAATATACTATATCTTTTAAAAATATAACATACCTATATGTTACATAAGCCGTGTGGTAACGGCAGAGTAGAACACATTTGTCACCATCCCCAAAACTCTTCCCGTGGGTGTCGTAAGAGGCGACTTAGGGACTACATATTGAACAGGGAACGGGCAGCAGCGCTCTCTGATACAGTAACCTTTTAATCTGCGATCTCCAACCCGCCTGCCAAGCGTGGAGATTATGGCAAAACCCAATGGACTGTAACGGGCCGTTGATGTTGATTATGTTATATAAAAAATACTAAATATAAAAAATGTACGAAAAGCGTGAGCAACTCAATTTTAAACCGTGGCCACGCATAATCTTTAATTTATAAGATTTAAGGTCTCTGTTTTTTGTAATATTTCTAGTATTTATTTGTAATAACCAGTTTGAATTTTGTTTTTTTTTTCCCAAATCCAACCCATTAAATTGAAGTATTCCTAAATTCATAAATTCAATGAAGTATGTTCAAGAAATAGATGTCTTAGGCTGATGTACCTACTCGTAGCAATGATTGATGATGTATTGGTTGGAACGTAATAAAACTTAGATAAAAATAACACGTAGCTAATGACGTACAAGTTCAAAATAATAATTTAATTATACGGTAATAACGTTGAATATTTCAAAACAATTTCAGATACTTGCAGGAAAATTGACCTGGTGGGAATATGTTGTCCCTATACAGTTCCTAATACGCCACCAATTTGCACTAATGTATAGATATAATACTGGGAATAACTCGCAAAAGCAAATAATTTACCACAAAAATAATGTTTAATTAAAAAACAACGTATTTTTGCCTGTTGGACCCGTTGTGGTTTATTAACGGTAACAATATAAACTTGGATTGTATAAACTTGTTGACTTAATAAACAAAACTGGTAGGTTTTTTATTTATTTGAGGATGTTCTTGTGTAATAAGTCAACAACAATAAAATTATGTTCGGTTAGGAACAGTTGCTAGAAAAAATCAATACACAATGAAAAGAAAATTTAAGAAAATCGAAACGACTTTTCCTCATCAACAGCTCATATACGTCCCCACCGAGGGGCTCGAGCCTACCCTGAATTAAGGTGATTAGGCCTTAGTCTACCACGCTGGCCCAGTGCGGATTGGTTTTAACGACTATAACCAGAATTAATAGATAGAATTTTTTTTATTGGATTAATAGAGTAGGTTACAAGCTTTTGTATCTACTTGATTGTTATTTTAAAACAAATCAGAATCTTAGGACCTAAGTCTGATCAAAGATCTGACTATCATATTAAGGTGATTCATACGATCTGCTTTTTATCGTGTGGGTTGTAAAATCGACAACTGACCTCACAAACCCTGGTATCAGGGTCATGGATCATGTACGCGCGTCTATCTATGCATTCGTGGCCATAATACATCAGACAGAGCTGCATTAAAATCGCGCGCGAACTGAACTATTCGTTAAGGTGTAACAAAAACCGAGATGAACATGTTATTGTGATGAGGTGTCCTAGCGCCGGCGCATCCAAGTAACGTCGTATTTGCCCCGCCGGCGGATTAGCCCCGCTGCACCTTAACAATAACAAGTGAATTCTGACGTAACTCGGGGCCAATTATGAATCAGCTTGCCTGGCTGCTTGCAGGCGACTGTAGTTCCTGGAAATTGGTCTAGACGATCTTCATCCTATACTTGGTATATAATAAGTAGAGTAGGTGGTGTTGCGGTGTATTACCGAACAATGTTTATTCTTTAGGTACTTGGAATTTAAAAGAGTTAATACTTTTTACCCTACTACGGCGAAGCAAAAAGAAGGGTTATGTTTTTTGCCGCTATGTATGTATGTATGTTTGACTGTTCCCACATATCTCCTAAACTATCTATCATAATTGTACTAATGAGGTATAACGATACGCGAAGAAACTAACGAGAAGCGTCTTGATTGTCCGCTCGTTATAGGCGTATACGAAATATGTGACCACGGCTATCCTCTGAACACTATTGTTTACTTATTGGATATTAAATAAATAACTGAATAATTAATTAATAGATAGTTAAGAATTTGAAGATATTTTCTTCTTTCGTGTCTTTTAGAGCTCGTTTTTTCCGTAGTCGGGTTTTAGTTTTTAAACTTATTTTTTAGTTAAATGAGGCTTGAGGAAAACATGCTCAGGTTGCTATAGCTAAAATGCATGTGCTACATGCCCTGTGGCGTCTCAAAAAATAAACGTAGAAGATACGGGACGTTCTCGTATAGCAGACAGCATCCGCATGACATCGTATTTAAAACTTCTAGCGATTGGTGCCATAAAAGTAAATTAAATCAACATTACTTTAAAACTACGAGTACGACGAACACTAACATTTGTATTATAGAAGTTATTCTGATATACGTATTATTATTGTTTACTGCAGAGCCAGGCAGACATCTTATTTCATCTAGAATAAAAACTATCCAAAGGTTCAAATGTTATTAAAAATCTAGTCGAATATACGAGTAAAACGCCTTTGCATAAATAAACTAATCGAACTCTAATTTTGAATTGGTTTTACTTGCATTTAAAATAGTGTATTTCGTGTGGATTCGTCAATTGAGTCATTCATAAGGGTGGAGATTATGACTAATTTTATTTAGTAAAATAATAAAAAAGACATTGTAGTGTTAAACTATTCTAATTAAACAACTTTGACACTTGAACCAAATACTCGTATTTAATGCTACGGCAATAGCTTGCCAACGTGTCATGTGAAATCACTAGTATTCTTCCAACTTATTATTTGATCAATTCAAGACACGTCATCGACTTAGGTAAATCTAAATTCAAATTAGTTCAAATAAAACATTTTGGGCAAACAACCGACTATTTTCATATATTTACCATGCGAATTGTTCCAAGTCTGCTCCAAAACTCGTACTATACAATACTCGTGCGCATCGAATGACAGACTTGATGAATTTTAATTTGGAAATGTCATCATACCGTTTCGTATTCACATGATGCAAATTATGATAGTTGTGTTTACATAGAACATTGTTGCCGTTTATAGGGTCACATTTATGTAATTAATACAAATATATGCGGGGTGTAATGACGGCCAATTCGCACTGGGCCTGCGTGGTCGAACAAGTCCTGGTGATCACTCAAAAAAACAGAGTAGACCCAACAAACCCCTTGGTGAATACACACGAGTATGAGCAGACGGCAACATTAAGTTAATTAATTTTGCGTATGTACTGATGAATGGTAGGCTCGAGCCCTTCGGCGAGGACGTATAGTATGCAAAAAACCTGGTTGTAGGTATTGTTAAAGATTACTAGCACGTTTTAGTCTGATTTTAATAAGACATAACGTTTTTAATTTACTTTGTTTTTTCTTATTGTGGAACGACACATGCTGCAAAATGAACCGATTTGGATGAAATTTTGGTTTATTTGTTTGTTCGTTTTCTCTTCTTCTTTTGTTTTGGGTGGGACTTAATGTCACAGAATAATTATAGCTTGATGACGAAAATCTCAGTCCCCAGTAGATTTTCTTCGTTGTTTAAAAACTATGGTAGCGTTTGTAATATTTTTAAATCACATAATATTCAATCTAGACTTGTATCACTCAGTATCTTTCCTACAATTTATTAATATTTTATAAATATCTGTTTTATACAAAAGATTGTCTTTGTTGGCGCCATACTATGATATGACTATTGCCACTTTATTATGTTTTTCAGACACCTTTCTTACATAATACTCGTATTAGTTATTTTATTACACATGGTTATCCAAGCAGACATAACATCTACCTACGATCTGTCTATGGCAGTGTAGTGTTGTTACAATAACTGTAGTCTATCGATAGCATCGTGATATTTTTTTAGGTTTAAAAATTTGTCCTATCCTATCGATTGTTTGTCTCTACATACAGTACTTATCGATGCTATTAAATGCCGATAGTTTTAATAGACCTATCGATAGTAACAATGGCCCCGGTTCTTATTTTTAATTAACCTAAAATAAAAGCATAGCTGTCAGATTAAGAGATTTTTAAGTCGGATGTTTTACGTGCTATATAAATTCGATGTTTGACAGCTTTAATATTAGAGTGGCCATCTTCTGTCCCCTTTTATAATGTTTAAAAGGTGAAAACTACTGACCTGTGTGAATCGCTACCGATATCGTTTGTTTGTTTCTAATACTTTCAACACTATTGAAAGTATCGGCATTATTACTATTGATAGATAATATCGACTTTTTTTCAGTTGATAGGAACAACACTGGTCTATGAACCGGTTGCATAATGTAAGTGCAATCGTTCAGACAATCGTCTTAGGGGGAGGGAGGGTGCCAGACGTCGTCGGGGGGATAGGGGGGGAGCGTCGCGACGCCTGACTCACGGTCGCATACAAAACACGTAACGCAAGGGGTTGAAATTGAGTATTTGAGACTTTCGAAGAACTGCAAGGGTTATGTTCCTCTGTCAATATGTTATGCCGTGAAAACTCGCCGTTGTTCAAGGGAAAGGTTTTAGGTTCGTATAGTATTACTTCTGTTATGTTATATAACAGTCTTCGTCCTCCACTGCTAGATAGTGTGATGTTTGGGTCTTGATCGGGGGATACTCTAATCCCAGCTTGGACATAGTAGAAAAAGCTAGTCATTATTAATTTCTTTATTTAATTATAATATTAGAATAAAGAAAAAATAATATTTGTATTTGTATTGTACACAATTAATTGGACTGAAAACAAATACATAGTAAACCGACACAACAGATACTGCTTATTTCTAAAGAAATATTTTATTACAGCAGACCTTAGTACTTTGTGAGACTGTACTCTGATTTTGATAGAGATATTGCAGGCTAAATCATCTGATTGTCCGGAAAATAAGATATCATTTGGGCAATTTTTTTAATAAAGGTATTTAGATTGTAACGATACATGATAATAAAAATAATTGTTATATCTTTGTCAAAATGTTGCATGACGTCATAGTATGCGCTGACGCACGGCGCATCGACCTTGCGCCCTTGAGACGCTCCCTTGCGCGCCGTTTTTGCGCTGTCGCCTGTTCGCTCTAAATAGTCCGCGTGCGCGCATATTTCATAACGCTTTTTGTTTGTTTTCGTAACGTCTTGGGTGCAACTTTCGTCTTTTCTTTGGTGCTGAAAGTGTGTGATACGCTTTTGTTTCTGTTTTTTATTATTGTTAAAATAAATATGAGAAAAAAAACCTATATGCATTTTTATGTTGGATAGTTTGAATTCCAAAATTTTAGAACATTAATTCTGTAAACGGAAGAATGCAGGCTCTGACTGCTTTTACAGTTGTTTACAGCAAGCAATGCAATGCAGTCAAAACATAGTTCGTCTGTGAAAGTGAACTTTCAGATAGTGTTGAAATCAGAAACCTCTGACGAAAACTTTGACGTGGAAAAATAATTTGTAAACATAAACTTATTCGTAGGTAAAAATCTCAATTCGAATAAAGTATTTTTGATTTTGAACCCAAACTAGAGCTTTCTTTAATGTTTTACATGTATATTGCAGTAAAAAACTACGTCATTATCCAAGTGCTACGAAGTTCGTAGACGTGCGTAGCACTCGTAGACAGGCGTAGCACTATTAGACCACTGTCGTAGCCAGCAATAAAACTAGCATTATCAAACATCTTAACTCTAATATTATAATCCACTCGTTCGTCTCGCGCAGCCTGATGCGCTGCGACGCACTATTCGCGTGCGCGCGTTGAACCCGCGCCCTTGAGACGATCCGCTCCCTTCCCCGTCTGCGCGCGCGACGCTTTTTGTGCAATAAAACGCGCTTGAATCACATCTCCACAATGAACGTGATGCATTCATGGAAATATACTCACCGAAGTTAACTGTTCGGTGGTTTTCCTCTATGTTTTAGCTTATACAGATTTAAATAAATGGTTTGGTGTTAGCACGTACAAATCTTTCTCGTCCTGTTTTTGAACTAAATGGATGAAGGTACATGTTTTTAAATAAGGAACATTAGTTTTCTCATTTATTTATATTCAATTTATAGTACAATATATTTGGTCGGTAAAGGACGTGTCTCACGTTTTGGGGACAAATACGAGTCGTTTTGGCGAGGTAGGTCATCTTCGTTATATCATAGTATTTGAGGGAACACATCTTATAATACGTGTATTTTACGCATAAACTTATCTTATTATTTGCGATTATAGTGACAGGTGTCCCAAGCCCTTCACGCCAAGAAAATCTGCAATCTGATTGCATTGCATTTGGAAGATTCGGTTATTATTATTTTTCTTAGGAAAGAGTGTCCAACTTTCTTCTTATCTGACTTGTCAGTTGTAAGACAAAATTGTAACAGATTATAACAGTACACTTTTGCATTTATATGTAGGGACTTTATGAGTAATTTATAATGATAATTATGATTTATTAATATTAAAAAGGACCTTTCAGAAAGTTTTGACCACAATCTAACGTGGTAAGGCGACTGAACGAACATTATTATATTATGACGGCTCCGTAGCCCAGGTGGTAGTGTATCTGCCTCCGACACACAGGGTCGCGGGTTCGAATCCCTCCCAGGGCAAATATTCGTTTGATGAGCACTTGTGTTTGCCTTGTGTCAGGTTGTTGTTTATCTATGTAAGTATGTATTTATCTATTTATGTAATGTATATCAGCTGTCTGGTACCCATAGTACAAGCTCTGCTTAGTTTGGGATCAGATGGCCGTATGTGAAGATGTCCCCACATATTTATTTTATTTTTATTTATATTGGTTAGATTTTTTTCTGCTTGCACTATGTCTATGTAACCCAAACCCAACTAAGCTTACGGCACGTATCATAGCATGCACAAAACAAATCTACATTAGCTATTTTTACAACATGATCGACAACGAATCGCTTTTGATGACTTTACCAAACTGTGCTGAATCGAAAAACCCCACAGAAAATTGCATAATGTTGGTATTTGAAACCTGCACACTCCTGCGAATAAATTCAAAGGTTGTGTGTGAAGTTAGCTAACCCGCACTGGGTTAGCGTGGTCAACTAAGACTTTATCGCCCTAATTTAGGTAAGGCCCCTCAGTGGGGACGCAATTCTGAGCTATTGATGATAAGATAACTATACTAATTTCTTGTTGTTTGATTTATCTAATGATATAAAATTGAAGTCTGATGAATAGTTTTTGATAAACAATACAAATTGCAGTTTTACATACCTATACCTAATTTGATGCACGAACAGATCAATCGATTCATTGGGTAAGTTAATTGCGGCCATTTTGATCGATTCAAAATATGGATTGTGTGTGAGTCACTCGTTTTTTTTTAATATGGATATGTGGCCATTTTCCTTAAGTCGGGCTAGAAAGAAGAGTTGAGAAAGCTGGACTTATCTGGAAATCCGAACTGTAAGAAAATGGCACAAATAATATAGGTAGAAACGTAGCAAAAAAATAAATTAAGAAAGTATGATAAATTAGGCTCAGAATGTTCTATAATAGTACTACGAATTAAGTGATGACTGAAAACCAATGTTAGGCGTGTGGTGCGGGCAGAATAGAATACATTTGTCACCAACCCCTACTCTTCCCGTGGGTGTCGTAAGAGGCGACTTAGGGACTACACATTGAACAGGGAACGGGCTGCAGCGCTCTCTGATTCAGTAACCTTTCAATCTGCGATCTCCAACCCACCTGCCAAGCGTGGAGATTATGGCAAAACCAAACACTTAAGTGGAGGAGGTTCATAGTCTAGCAGTGGACTGTAACGGGCCGATGATGTTGATGAAAACCAATGTTGCCCTCTTGGTAAATAAGGTACATAATAAGCCTTGGCTCTTCTGCATTGCCTCACGAACATGAGCATGTCATTATACCTACTCAACTAGTACCTTAATAAAAGGTAATTTATAGTATAAAAAAAATAGTATAAGTTTATTTTTTGGTTTTATGTCTTGTAAATGTTCGTGTGTTTTGATGGAATAAACTTATTACCATCATCGTTGTATTATCAAAAATATAATTTAGGGTAGACTCGAACACCCTGATAATGTATGTGTATATGAACTGTTGTTGATATTATAAAATAAGGTTAGTAATATGAATCTCTGGATCTTTAGACAAATAAATAAAATGAATCAATCGCGTGTCCATGTTTTTGCGAATAATTGAATCGATTAATTACATTTCTAAGTCAGAATACAGTTTTAAATAATCCGTTGAACTAGAAACACAAATAAATCGATGCTGTTAGCCTGTTAATCGATGTTTGATTGACATAGGTAATCGATACTGGGACTGGTCGAGACATCGATCATCGTCTAAGTAACGGTTAACAGTTAAGATTTAGCTTGCTTACCTACATCAAAGTTAACTGATTAGCCATATGTTACTAACTAGGTATAGGTAAGAACATCGGTGGTCTAGTGGCTAGAGCCGCTGCCTGCCGTCCGTGACACGCGGGTTCGATCCTCACCACGTACCTATGTGTTTTCAAATTTCGAATTCATATGTACGTTTATTCGACGCTATTACTACGGTGACGGAAAACATCGTGATGAAACCTGCACATTCCTGTGAAGAAATTCAAAGGTTGTGTGTGAAGTCCACCAATCCGCACCGGGTCAGCGTGGTCGACTAAGGCCCTAGTTCAGGGTAGGCTCGAGCTCCTCGGTGGGGACATATATGAGCTGTTGATGAACTAGGTACAGTTGGCCGCAAGTGCAGCTTGACATTTGAGCGTTCCGCAGTGTGATATTTGTATTTTCAGCAGCGTTGAAAAATCTTAACGAACTGAGAAAAATTTAATGAGCCGTACACCTTACATAAGTAGCAAAGCTCTAGAAAATACGTCGGAAAACGGGATAGACGGACGTAATGAGCTAGATGCATGACGTAATGAGCTAGATGACGCGTATGAGTTGGACTCATTACAAGTACAATTGCTACTTAATTTAGAGTAATTCGTCGACTCATTATAAAGAGTGACTTACCCCAGTGCACTTTCTTCTACGGTTTCTACTTTGGGTCGCTGATTCAGAGAAGTATGTAGTAGTGAGTGGTATACGGTAGCGAAACATAGATAAATATTTAAAAAGCATTGCAAAATACAGTTTTATTTAAAAAAAATCCCTAACTGACTTAATCGCTTTTTCAACCAAAAGTAATATATTGGGCGCGGACTTGTAAGGTCGACCAAGAAAGTGGTTTACCATTTTTCATTTAATTTCCTAGTTATCGAAAATTTCAATAAGGTTTATACTCGGTATCTGACAACGAAAACGCAAACGAAAATATTCTTTGTTGTTCTATAATATGCAACTGACATTCAACTTTAGGGTGATAAATCAATTTATTTACGACTTTACAATAAAAACAAGAAAAAAGCTTTCAATTCTGATATGTAGGACATTCTATTGTTTTAAATGGCAAGACCAACGAAATACTCACATGAAGTCACAAACTGATCTACAAGACTCCGTTTTAATTAGAATCGAGGATTTTGGCCTCGATTTTGGCAGTACTGACTTATTCAATCTAAAGCTTTAGAAGATTTATAAAATTAGACTTGTATAATCAACAGCTCATATACGTCCCCACAGAGGGGCTCGAGCCTGCACTGTATTAGGGTGATTAGGCCATAGTCGACCACGCTGGCCCAGTGCGGGTTGGTCGACTTCACACTCAACCTTTGAATTTCTTTGCAGGAGTGTGCAGGTTTCATCACGATGTTTTCCTTCACCGTAAGAGGGTCGAATAAACGTACATATGAATTCGAAGTTCGAAAACACATTTGTACGTGGTGGGGATCGAGCCCGCGTCTCCCGAACGGGAGGCAACGGTGCTAGCCACTAGACCACCGACGCTGCGCTAGTATAAAAATGTTAATAATTTAATATCTTCTTCATCACATCAGATCAAATTATGATAAAGTGGTAAACTTGTAATCAAATCAAAGTTGCTGCTATAGACCTTTCAAGTTTGCGACCGTTCGATACTAAATCAAATCAACGGCCCGTTACAGTCCACTCCTGGACTATGAGCCTCCTCCACGTAAGTGTAGGGTTTTGCCATAATCTCCACGCTTGGCAGGCGGGTTGGAGATCGCAGATTAAAAGGTTACTGTATCAGAGAGCGCTGCTGCCCGTTCCCTGTTCAATGTGTAGTCCCCAAATCGCCTCTTACGACACCCACGGGAAGAGTAGGGGTTGGTGACAAATGTATTCTACACCCTATTCTGATTTCCTTCAACATGATTATATTAAACTCTAAATTAAACATGTAGGTAGGTTTCTAGTAATACTCAATAATACATTGTTCTAGACTTGAATTACTTAACATTATGTCCAATAACGTAAACGATATTTTACGTAACACTGCCCTAGAGACCCACAAAATGTGTTATAATGTGCAGTTATATGCAATAATGCAACTGCAATAATTCTGCAATGCTTGGGAATTAATTGTATATTATAATACAGTTTTCAGACTTTGTTCTGTCAGGTTTTTTTCTGTTGACTTGTGTACATTTTTGAGATGTTTTAATTTGTCATCAAATAAATAATATAGATTGCAATCGTGTGTTTCTGTCTGTGAGTGTCGGTGGTCTATTGGTTAGAGCCGCTGGCTCCCGTCCGGGAGACTAGGGTTCGATCCCCACCACATACCAGTGTTTTTTTTTTCGAATTTCAAATTCATTACTGGTCAACTGGTCAACTGTTGTTCCAAATCAGCGGAGTAGATTGTAATTGACTCAAATATGTTATTTCTTTATATATTTAAAAGAAAAGTACAAAAGATACAATTCCTGTGGAGTTTCTTCTGGCCGTTGTTCTCCACAGAGGGCGTACACATAGTGAATCCACCCATGATAGCTTTGACATCGAAAAATTATTTTTAAAAATCTTAATTCGAATAAAATAAATTCTGATTTTGATATGTACGTTTATTCGACGCTCTTACGGTGAAGGAAAACATCGTGATGAAACTTGCACACTACTGCGAAGAAATTCAAAGTTTGTGTGTGAAGTCGACCAACCCGCACTGGGCCAGCGTGGTCGACTAAGGCCCTAACGCTCTAATGCAGGGTAGGGTCGAGCCCCTCGGTGGGGACGTATATGAGCTGTTGTTTTTTTTTATACAGTTACGTCAAAACATAGGTTAACCTACTTAGCGGACTAGTTACGACGATCACCCAATTCGGCAATAGAGTCGGTGTCGTAATAGTTAAGCAGAGTACTCACTCACGCGCACGACATGCGCGCCTGAACGCGGTGCCCTATATCAATATTACCAATTTAAATTCGTTCACATTTACAAACGTTCGGTGTAGCGAGATCGCACGCGTTGATTCGGCTTGCGAGCCGATTGAGCTATTTTGTGAAAAGGAATGTTTATATTTCAAATTTAGAAAAACAATTGACAGTGACGTACGAAATCTGTGGCAGGAAAGGCCAAAGCCTGGATTTATAAGGTGTAATTTTTAGAGCCAGCAGTGGGCAGATTAGACTGAAGTGATGGATAATCGTCATCATCATCATCATTATGGATAATGAAGTTGAACAATCCTCTTAATTTTTTGAAACATTTCCCTATCACATCACATTAAGTGAGGTTTTCAATCATTTTAATTAAGTACATAACAATATTTTTTTAGTGATAGTTGGTATTAGTAAACAATAATCTAAAGCCTTATCTTTTAAGTTATTTTTCCACCCATCTTAAAAAAAGAGAATACAAAAAGAAAAAAATACCATTGAACTTTTTCATCTCCGCTATAACAAGGCATTCGCCGCAGCGAGGCCGCACGCGGCCCAGTTCCGGCGTATCTAAGGCGAATTGCGCCACGCCGATATAGGGCCTTGCATAACCCCACTGAACCATTTCGATATGCTATTGTATACAAAATGGCCGACATGTTGCGCGCGTTTTAGCGTTTTTAGGTTATTTAATTAGGTGCAGTAATTTGTATTGCTGTGATGATTGTTATGTAAAATAATAGTTTGAGAAGGGAGAGGAAGGAATCGTTCAAGGTTGGTAGGAACCTAAATAAGAATAGTCTAAAAAAGGAGCGTTTGGTTCTTTAATTATCATCACACATCATCAGTATTTTTTTTACTAAGTACTTAGTTCTCTACAATTTTATTGCGTAAAATATTTTGTATGAGTTTTTAAATTTGAAATAATTTATGTTAAGAACACCGCACACTCGCTATGGTATGAACCAAAACAGCCTAGCTAATTTTAATAAATCTCTAGCTTGAACCAATAATGTCTTAAAATTACGAAATAGGATTTTGTGATTGCATTATAAGCTTTTAAAAAATCACTTAATCCTATTCCGTAATTTTAAGACATTATTGGTTCAAGCTACGGCTACATTTAGACGTCTTCTATCTAAAATTATCTCAGGAAATCGATATTAGCCTAAACGACTTTAACATTTCACAAGCAAAGAACCTTCAATGAGTTATCTATAGCAGATCTCTATTACACAATAACCCCACACCTTATTATTAATAATTCTACTGCTACTCGGAAACACTATTATCATAATAACAGTAACAGGTAGTCACCTATTAGTTAATGCTATACCTATTATGAGAGAGGTGAGTCAGTACAGTAGCCTTACAATAGCTTTAGTAAGGTCATATCAAAGTAGTTTATAAGTATGCAATTCTATTTTTAAAACTTCATTGCTAATACATTGATTTTCTTCTCTTTATTAATTACGTATGAAGTATGTCTGGATCGTAGCAAGTGGAAGGAAGTGGTCTCTGCCTACCCCTCCGGGAAAAAGGCGTGACTTTATGTATGTATGTATTAATTACTAGTGATCTAAACGCGGCTACGCTCGCGTTATGTAAGATGTTCCCGTGGGAAGTATCCTATGTGTTAATCCAGGTTACAAACTATCTCAATTCCAAATTTCATCCAAATCCGTTAAATAACGTGAAGGCGGTACAAACATCTAAACATCCAATTATATTTTTGAATTTATAATATTAATGTGATTATTTAGCTACAGGGCATTATAATTTTAATACACAAATTAATTTATGAAACGTCGCTACAACTTAATTTGTATAGGAAAAGCAAAAAAAGTCACTTAGTGTTATAAATAATTTGTTCCATTATTTATTATTCGCTTTGTGAAATAAGAACCATCTGTTTCATTGAAAACAAAAGCTGATACAATGACGGCGCCATACGCCAATCTGAAAAACAAAATCTAAAAATAGAATTCGAATAAATAAAGTAAGTATAAAAAATAATATTTAATTCTTATAATATATGTAAGTGTTAATGTACGTGTTATTTACCCAAAACCTCAAGTTTGACCCTCATCAGTCCTTTCAAGTTCAATGAACCAAACTTTATAATATTATAATAATTCAAACTTATACAAAAAGAAGCAGTCATGATGATGATGCAACCGTGTGAATTCCGCCTTAGGATCGTGAGCGCAGCCTAAGGACGACCGGAAGTAGGTGTGAGGAACAGAAGGTGTTTCAAGGCGCATGCGTTAAGAGTATGATGTAATCTTTGGAAACTGTGGCCTATAATTATAATAATTTATGGCCGAATCTCGACCATGACTTTGCGTAAGCAAATGTGAACATTAATAATTTGGATGTGAAGTTCAGAGGTTAGATGATGTTGTTGTCAGCTCATATTCGTTCTCACTCGCTCGGGCTTACCCTAAACTAGGTTGATCAGGCTTTAGCCCACGCTGGACAAATGCGGATCGGTCGCTTTCATTGGTCCTTTGAATTCTTTCGAAGGTGTGCAAATGATCAGGCTTCCCCACGATGTTTTGTTTTAGAGCGTTGAATAAACAAAAGAAAAAAAATAGATTCGATGCTGATAAATTAACTTGCCATTTTTTTCTTACAAGTAACGAATCTGCGTTTGATTTAAGCCTCACCTTTGTTGATGGAAAGTTTAACAGTCAGAGAGACAAAGATGGACAGTTTTAGTAGTTCCGCTAGTTTCGCGTTAAAATGGCAGCTGACCATCCAGATTCAGGTCGGTTGCCAGACCCGCAGTTTACTGGCGAGTCCCGAATCGGGCCGCGGATCAGTTGAGAGGTTAACGAATAAACCAAAATTTGAAACGTACGGACAGTTTTAGTTTTAAAACTTGAAATCCCTCGCATTTCCCTCCAGCATTTAATATTGCTGAGGCAGCCTGGAATTCTAGAGCCGCAGAAATAAATATTCCGTTTGATTTTTCTCTAAGTTGTTCTTATTATCTATGGTATATGCCCCTACGGAAGAGTATAACGGCGACAGAATGCAGCCAATGCGTATTGATTTTGTGAATTTGTGATAAGAATATTTGTGGGGATATTGTCAAACCAAAGATAATATTATATAGGGCAATAAAACTAAAATAGCAAAAACTTTGTCAGCCGTCTTTATAGTAATTTAAGGTATATGTCAACGAACTAAAATAGTCAAGAAGAGTAACCGCTCAGTTTTTTCCCCCGGCTACTTTGGTATTCATTTGATGGGGTCAAGTTTGCAGCGTAGTTACGTTTCTTGACTATAGCTGTGGTGTAAGTAATACACTATCTCTATCCGGCTGTCTACACGTTAATAGAAAAATCGTTCACCAGACTTAAATGATAATTAACTAGCATTTTAGGCGATTTCCATTCCTCCATAAAAACTGCTGCGGCGTATTGCGCCCTCTAAGACTCAGCTTTATGAGATCACGAGAGCGTGTTCTTTCCAAATATCATGAAGAAAAGCACCAAAAATTTTGATGATATCGGTCTTAGACGGGCGGATAGTCTGTAAAATGTAAAAACACAATACAAATATAATTAGACAAGTAGTAATAGGGAATTTCGTGCGTTTTGATCGGTAAACTCTTCTTCATCCGCCATTTGAAAAAATGTTGTAGACATTAGAGAATGTTCGCAAATCTCCTATTTTACTATTTTAAGAAGTATTTGCTTGAAAACGGCCACAAATTCTTTTGAAACGAGTAAATTTGAACAGTTGGAACATTTAGAAAAACAAGTGCGAAATACTGCAGCCCAAATCAGAGCTTTCTACTCACTTGCTGATTAATATACTGCTAATAATACTGACTTATGACTTACACAAAATGTCACAGACAATTCACACTGTACTAGATACGGATAGGCATTCCCACAAACAAACGGATAGATAAATATGATTACGCATTGCGTAACGCGTCGACTGCGTGTTGTGAGTGATGCAACTGCTATCAGTTGGAGTGGCGTACAAGGTTACCACGGTAAATATTACTAACGAAGAGTCTGCTGATTCGTTTGTATGGAGTGGATCTTCGGTCAATTTGTTAGCGAAATCCTTATTAATGATAATAATTAGTCCCAGTAGTGGAGGTAATAACTTTCTTTCATAAGTTCCTAGTGGGGATTTTTAGAAACCAATAATTATGTTATTTCTCTATCAAACATTTCTCTGACTGTAATTTCTAAAAAAAAGCTAACGCGTCTTTACAGATTTTAACCCGTGTTTTGCTTGCCCAGACACTTGTTAGCTCGAAAAGCTCACGGACTCCTCCGAAAAAGCAACTAACCAGAAAATCAAAACGTCTGTTCCTGAAAGTGTTAGATATATGGTTAGAGGAAGGAAAGGATCTGGGTCAGCAAATCAAACCATGTCCCAGTATCGCTAAACACTGCTCAAGACATCAAGCCGTGGTATTGTTCAACAAATTGCCCATTGAACTAAAATGTATTGGTGAAGTAAATAAATTTAAGGTCAAACTAAAATCTTTACTACTAGAAAAAACTATTACTCTGTTGATGATTTCGGCAAGTGACTTGGAATATTTTTATGTTATTACTTTTTAATTTTATGACATGTTTTAATTTATTTTGAGTATTATTTTATGACATTTGTTTTAATTTTATATTGTTTTCTTATTAATTAGATATGTAATATTTCGCACACAGTTGTACTGTTTATGAATAAATGATTGAATTGAAGGAGAAAGGATAAAACCACCAGGCCTTATTGCCAGAGCAGCAGAAACAGTGACAAGTTCCGACTCTTTTACAGTATTTCTTCATCTTCTGTATGGGTTGTAAGGTCGGCACCCGACCGTGCAAGCCCCGGTGTCAGAGCTATGAAGCTGCAAATACCTCTGAACTTGACTCATATATAAATATTTTTCGTAAATAACAGCCGCAACCAACAGCTTGAAATGTTCCTGTGCAGTAAAAAGTAAAAGAGATATAGGCGGTAATTCGAGTATAATTTTGCATAAAAAAGCATTAGTCATATGATTAAACCTCGCGTAGTCAATAATTCTCATTATGTGATGCAACATCTGCGTGCGCGCATTTGACGGGCGATTGTGAAATGCTAGAGGATGTCCCGTCGTCAGTCGGACACGACATCTCGTCTATCAAGCCAATTTAACACATACTTATGAATAGGGTTAAACAATGTTACTTAATATGATATTTTAAACTCCTATGTGACGGGGGTGACGGTGGCTAGGCACATGGGATAAGGACTGGTTTTAATTATTGTGTCTCACTTGTAAACACCCCCCTACAAGTGTTTACCCAGTGCAGTAATATTTGCTCTGTTCTTTTTACTTTAATACTGTTCATGAGTTCATAACTAAAAAAGGAGAAATTTAGGATCGCGCCCGAGTTTTGTGACGGTTTGATTTTCAAGGTGCGATTTAGTTTGTAATCAGACAAAAACTCCAAAAAGGCAGAAATAAATAAAGAAAAAATCACATTTTTTTTATCAGATAAGGTGTCGAATCAACCGTAACGAATAACAATCACACAACGAATTCTTTTTCTATTTTTTGTCTCTACAAACATCAGTCGTCTCGCGTCTCCAATAACGCGTATTGCTTCAACCATCAAGGGCGCCTGCGCACGGATTGCACAGCGCATTCGCGGGCCCCCCTCTACAAACTGCAATCTATGATATTATTGAACGAAAGGATATTTCCTAATATTCCTAGCTATGTCCTTCTAGCTAATACCATATCCTTTTAAATACTTGATATTGCGTAATGCGTCAACAGAACCAACGCCTATAAGTTGCTTCTGTACTAAAACTAATTCAAAAAGTTATACATCCTAAGTTCTTTATACCTTTTAACAAAGACTTGGACAGGAAAAGAGCATCTTATGTTCAGCAAAAAATACATTTGGATGGACGCGACAACTGCGTCTAAAAAAAAAAAAAATTTCTAAACCGATCTATCAAGTTGTCCTCTGTCAATAGGTTTCCTTCAAACCTTTCCAAGCTTGTCGTTCCATGGCCATCCATATGCAGCAGAGAAGATCAGCTTCCCACATTTTTTCTCACCTT
The DNA here is from genome assembly GCA_951230895.1 of Carpatolechia fugitivella. Lineage (NCBI taxonomy): Eukaryota > Metazoa > Arthropoda > Insecta > Lepidoptera > Gelechiidae > Carpatolechia > Carpatolechia fugitivella. The sequence goes on from OX579668.1 coordinate 4,210,975, forward strand.
TTACTCCCGACGGTCAATCATCGGGTAACACGAACGCTGCTTCAACTCAAGAAGCCACAACTAGGAATCGCGGCCAGCGCCATAACTGGTTCCTTCAACAGGCATCTGTTTAATGTAGGTGTGCAGCCTTTTTTGCAGAGGATGCATGGAGAAGGAAGAAACGTGCCCAGATGCCCACGTGCTGTTGGAGTGTCGGAGCGTGTCAATGTACCGGGCAAGGTATCTCGGTTCGCCGGGGACGATCTCCGAGGTGCTGGGTAACATCGGTGGTATGCTGCAGTTCCTCGAGGAGATCGGGTGGCTCGAGTAATGAGCTACCCCACCCACACGCAAAATAGGCGCATCAGACTTCGGTTTGCGGAAACCAGCCCGTCTTACCATACCATACCACCTTTTTATATATGTGAACCATCACATCTTTAATGCGTAAGTTCAGTTAAGGTTTTGTTAAAGCTGTGACTCCAGCTTGTTAGTATATTATTATGTCGTATACACGTCGTACACATAAAATATTAGTACTCCAGTATGTGGTCCTGGTTGTTTATTAACCTGCTAATGGATCTTTTGTAAGGCTGTGTATATTGTTGACTGAGGAAAACGTCTATGTTCGAGTAGTACTTTGTTCTAAGTGACAAGCAAGCCATTGTACTATCCCTAGCTTTCTTCTGACTAAAGGTGGTTCCATTCTGTCTCTCATTTGAAGCTTTGCTAATAAGAGCTTCATATCAGCCTCCAATGGTCAGAAAATTCGTCTCTCGATTCAAGGATTCTGGGAAACTGTCTCCAATATGGTTAGGACATTGCAGGCTGAATTTGATTGTCGGAAAAGTTAGATGATTCCGTGCTCCGGAAGGCACATTAAGCTGTTGGTCTCAGTTATTCTACGAGAGCTAGTCATTAGGTACATTAGCCTTATTAGAGACCTTTGCCAGCTCAATATAATTGACAGGGTTCGTGAGGTCGGTTATTGACCTTACATTATAACTCACACGAAGATGATAAAATATAATCATATTATACAAAACACCGTTACCGTATCATGTATTTGTATTAATATAGAACGTAGTATATTAAATAATATAAGTAGGTAATTGTTTTCGTTCTAAGTAGGTAAGTATGTGTTAACCATTGTTTCATTACGGAAAGGTCAATGAACTGTGTGTTTAAAAAACATTTTTACGTCGCAGAGCGTAACTTGCAAAACGTCTTGATTAATTAAATTAGAATTAATTAAGTTATTGAATAAAACAAGTATTCAGTTTATTGCTTTTCAAATCGTAAAATAAAATAGTACTGAATTGAAGTTGATAGGTTCTTGTATTCTTTTCATTGAATAGTGGCATAGGTTTGATTTTATTTATTTATATTTTTCTTTATACTTACAACTTTAAAATTTTGGTAAAATGTTAGACTGTTTTTAGAATATTTAGATTATTTTTACAAACTGATAAGAAAATATACAGTAGATCATCAGCTGCAGGACAAAAGAAAACAACCTGAAAACAAAGAAAAAACGGTACGGTTTGGTGGACTTATTGCTAACAATTTATTCCAGGTCAAGATTGTTAATTTACCTAATTTAATCGCTATAATATTATATAGAGTGTAAATAATAAGCTACATTAAAAAAATATGTAATGCCTATCTCCTAAGATCCTGTCTACCCAGTAAGGGAATGCCAATCATGACGCAATACTGTTTATCTCTACTGATCCATCACTTCCTGTAGTATAATTATAAACACCACATAAAGATGTCACAAGTGTGCAATAACAGGTCATTGTAGATATAAGGAAGCGTGTCGTCCTCGAGATTACGTGATTGACAAGATACGACAATAATAACATTATACATACACATCACGATTTAATAATTGTAATAGAATATCCCGAGGCAGAGGACCAAGGTAGTTGATATCGTCCAGAAGTGTAGCAAGCTGAAGTGCCAGTGGGCTGGCCACGTCTGTCGCAGAACCGATGAGCGTTGAGTAGCAGACGGGTGGAGACCACGTCTCGGGAAACGTAGTGTGTGCCAGGTGGACTGATGACCTGAAGAAGGTCGCTGGTAGTGGCTGGATGAGGAAAGCGAGTGATCGTGCGCTTTGGCGTGCCCTTGGGTGGCCTACGTCCAGCAGTGGACTGCAAAAGGCTGATTGATTGATTGATTGATTGATTGAATAGACTATCCGCCCGTCTTAGATCAATATCATCTGGTGCTTTTCTTCATGATATTTGGAAAGAACACGCTCTCGTGATCTCATAAAGCTGAGTCTTAGAGGGCGCAATCCGCCGCAGTAGTTTTTATGGAGGAGTGAAAATCGCCAAAAATGCTCATAATTATCATTTAAGTCTGGTGAACGATTTTGCTATTAAAATGGTAATTGGTAATGTAAGAGCGTCGTGGTGTAGTGGCTAGAGTTGCTGCCTCCCGTTCGCGATATCCCTGTTCTATTCTCAACACGTACGTAGTGCTTTCGAATTTCGATTTCAATTATGGACGACTTAGGCCTGATCGCTCTAATTTAGGGTATCGAGCCTTTCGGTGGTAGAGATAATATGAAAGGGTAACAACAAACACGTGAGGTCAAGTTTTAATGTCGGCTGTACGACCGAGCCCTGCTCGATATCTATAAATAAATAATAAATTAATATGTGGAGACATCTTCACACACGGCTATCTGATCCCAAACTAAGCAGAGCTTGTACTATGGGTACCAGATAGCTGATATACCTACATTACTTATATAGATAAATACATACTTATATAAACAACAACCTGACACAAGGCATGCACAAGTTCTCATCACACGAATGTTTACCCTGGGCGGGATTCGAACCCGCGAACCTGTGTGTCGGAGGCAGATACACTACCACCTGGGCTACGGAGCCGTCAATTTATATTCTTGATTTTTATTAAAGGTTACGATAGCTATTAAAGATAGATATTACGGTGCTACGTTGCTACGACGTAGCGAGCGTAGTAGTCGCTACGCCGCTGACGAAGCTGGATTTTTATATTTTAGATAGCTATTAAAGGTACGGGGTTGTATTACGTATCTCACTTTGTGCAAAATGTACTTATACGAGTATAACGATTTACAAGTTTATTAATAAGTCAAAGAAAATACAAATAAGTCAAATAGAAAACAGTCACAAAAAAAAAAAACTTCGTCCAGCGCGTCCCCGCCAGACTACTGCAATACCGCCAGGATACTGGCAGCATTCCCCCTCTGAATGGCTAGACTATTCTTTGAGCCAGGAAGCTGCCAGTCCTACGATCGTCACAGGTCTCGATGAGACACGCCGAAAGGTCCTTTAATAATGTACTTAATATTCAACTATAAGAATATCATTACTATTATTATTTCACTGACTATAAAAAAAAAAAAATGTAATCAATTTCATAATTTGTAAAGTATCGAATTTATACCAAATCTCACGGCTCAGTGCTCGCGTATTACCAACGTTACAATAGCCCGTAGTTGCTTAACTTTGAGTAACGTAAAGGCCTTGTGGCAAATTTACAGCAGTCGCATCGTAACGTAACCCTTACTAATCATGTCTATTGCTCAATTTTAGTCTTCTTTGCTAAACGTATAAAACTAAATAAAACAAAACCTCTTTCGTGGTCGTTCAACCCTCAGAGGAACAAAATACGATTGCTTCGCGCGAGGCGACGCATCAGAAATCTTTGGTTCAACCCTTAGATCAAATATATTTGATCTAAGGTTCAACCCATGAAACTGAACATATTTCAGAATATATTTTAAAGCACATAGAACATTGTACAAAGTTAAAGAAAGTTTTTAAAGAAAATAAATAAATAAAACGCCGAACGGTTGGCAATCTGAACGCGACTCTTCCATCAGCAGCCATGTATTCCACAACTTTTCAAAATTATAAAACATATTTATTTTCTCAACAGGGGGACAACAAAGGCTAAGTAAGATAAGGATATCAATGCTCATACTTTTTTTGTTTTATTAGGCTCTACCGGAAAACTATACATGTATTTTAAATTTTTTGCAATTTTATTGTATTTATTTACGATATTTACTTACAAAAAATATACTTTATATAGGAGCGCTACTACTTTAATAACTAACATTATAAAGTTAGAACTAGAATTAGTTCACACAAGCCACTGTCTTTTTGCAACAACCCCTGAAACGGCGAACCCAACCATCTTCAGCCAAAACTTTTACATAAGCATCAGCAGTTCGTGTGTGTCGGGAAAGATTACCCGAATTTATTCCGCTTATGGATGCAACATTATCAAAATCCACACCCGCTAATTAAAAATCAATACTGTCATCCGTCAAGATATTTAGATATCTCTTAGCTCCTCCCTCCTCTTATGGATTATAAGGTCGTCTTTCCTCGTAAATACGACAGATAACTTGTCTCCGATACGAGGGTTTCTTAGGGTTTGATTGTGGTGATTTATAACCACAAAACAATAATTTATCTACGTTTATAACCCACACGATAAAATGACCACTAAGTATTCACACCGCAACGCAAGTTTGTATTTTGGAGTGCCAAATCAGTATAGGTTGATTAGGTTATGCCATCAAATCCCTTATTCCTCATTAGCACTATCTATACACAGTGTAATGTTTATTACAACTCTTAAAATACACACAGTACAGTCATGAAGAAATCTGCATTAGATTACCCATAAGTGCACCTAATCTTGAAGCGGCATGGTTATGCCATTCAAGCCCTAACTCTATCTAGTCCTAGTACTTAGGATACAACTTTTCGCTGTGGCATTTGGCAGGTTCCCATTGCCCAATATCGAAAGGAGCTCGACGCAGGCGCAACTATGACCGCCTTGACACGCCGTTCCTTTCCTAAGACTCGACATTTTGGTGTCGCAACCCCGCGCGGTATCCTTGAGGCTTGCGTCACTTGTGTAATGATTACTTCATAGAATTGCTGGCGTTCTGCGATAGGTGGCGCCCCGTCGAAATGATAAAGAACGTTTTGAAATGTCAAAAGTTTATATCATGTAAGAAAATCGTCGGGAATTTGATACTGGCTATGAGTCTGAGGGGTTTCGAGTTTTATATTTACATCTTGTTCGTTAAATTTATTAGTCGGCATTTCGTTGTGTTGCAATGTTTAGTCATGTTATATCGTAATGTTATTTTAATAGTTTGTTGCTCTTTAAACAGAGGCTAGTAATAATAATAGTATTCATTGACTACCTCTGTTGGTTCTGGCAGACTCATAAAATAAAGAATGATTTACAGTGGTTTTATAGCGCTTATTTCCATAAGGTAGAGCCTGAAACGTAATTTGTTGTAAACCTTTTTGCGAACAAAATATTTCAGTTGAAAATAAGTTGAGTGAATCTGCCGGCTGCGGGGCTTTGTATGAAAAAGCTATTTTTTTGAACGTCTGACAACTTACATTAGAGAAAGTTGTTCAGTTTCATTCATAGACTGATAATTTCACGGTGTAGAGATTTTTTGGGATTCGTTAAAATAGGAAACATGCATTTGGTTTTTCTGTCCCTTTTTATCAAATTCAACTACCTATGTATGAAAACTGCAAATTGGAATCTTGTACCCATATTTCAACAGTTGCACTTAGAACATGCACGCGAACTTTACCCAACCAACGTTTTTTGTGGGTCAAATGTTGCAGGATGGCTTAAGAGCAGCAACACTTTGATGAAACCCGATGCTAATCTACTTATTTAAGGTGTCTAAATAGACTAAAATTTGCAAAACTGTGGTAATGTGTTTGTAAATATTGTCGCGATTAATTTACTGCTACGTTAAAGTTTTTGCTATTCCTTTTGTATTGCATTTGAGCTGTTACATTAATAATTAGTGTTAGTCATAATGATTATTGTGACTAAAAATATACTTGAGAGGTACTTTATTTCCATTCATTCAGAAAATACAATTTCAAGAAAAAAACATGATCGCCCATTTGGAAACTAAACTTCGCATCCGGTCTTGCAAGTTTGATTTTATCAATATACAGAAGTATAGGGTCCATAATTGCATTCACAATCGCAATAATTCTTATGCAATATACCATAAGCCATTACAGATGAATTCTTGCCAGCATTTATACTGTTTTGATAATAAGGTGCATTCAATGACTGAGTTGCTCCGCCATTTTTGTACTCTGTTTCGCAATTGTTGCATCCCGTTCCACGATTATTGTATCTAGTTGTATCAGGAATGTTGCACCCCGATCCTTGTTTATTGCACCTTGTTGCTTCAGGATTGTTGTACTTCGACGTATCAGCATTGTTGTAGTAATAAACAGCACCATTAGACGACGTTGCAGGATAGTTGTATCCTGTTCTTCGAGAATTATCATAGCCATAGCAAGTCTCGCTACCGTAGGAACCGGTTCCCGGATAGTTGTGGCTTGTTTCGCCATTGTTGTATCCAGGATAGCCGTAATACGATCCAGAACAAAGAGTTACGCAGTTGATTGGAACACAACTTGATAAGTGTTTGCTGACACAACCACAATCATTCTCTGTTGTTGGTGTCGATTTTGATGTCGGAGCGAATCCTGATCCTGATGATGAAGTTACTCCTGAAGTTGTAGTCATTCCTGACGCTGCAGAAGCCCATGATTCAGATGACGAAGTTGCTGTGGCTCCTTTAGATGATTCGGATGTTATGTACACATCTGTTGTTAACGGATCGTTGTTGTTTTTCCCTATAATGTTGATGTAATAGATTTCTTGGTCGTCGCAACCAGAACAGCCATAGCCAGAATTAGGGTTAGGGCTTAAATAAATAGAGCCTTCGTAATTTTGAATGTGAACGGTTGTAGAAGGATCAAGACATGCTTGAGAGGTTATTATCAGAGTCTGGAAATAGAAAAACATTTATTAAGTAGTGTTTTGGAAAATAAAAATGTATCTTGTCTAAGTAATAAGTAAGTAAATAAATATCTGAAGTAATTTACTTACAATTAACAAAAAATAAATCGAAGGCCAATTATTCACCAAAAAGAAGAATCCACGACTGAATATATTCATGTTGATATTTAAATCACTTAGGTTTAATAAATTCGGAAGTCTAATGATACATGGGTTGAAAATTTGCGATATTTATTCCAAATTTTTATCAGTGTTACAAATTTAGTTCCAAAAATGTGTGATCGAAAATTGGCAAGTAGGTAAGTGTTTTGAAATTGTGTTTTGGTTACATTTTAAAAGTCACGTTTCTGCAATTCGGCGAAAAATTATCAATTGCCTAATATTTTTTAATGGATATTAGTAATTTATTCATTGTCATATATGTTATGTACCAATAAGTAGTACAGGCAGACATGAAAATGAGTAGGACAATGAAAAGGTATGCAGCAGGTATGTTTTTTAGGCATCACCTCTTTCTCTACTTCTCAATATCTATACCATGCACCCCACGTTTTTCGTTTTAAGTTCTACAAGAGCACTACACCAATAAAAATCACAATTTAAAATATTTTATACTTTTTAGAGCGATAAAACGTGTTATATTAAAAAAAAAATACTTTATAATTATTTTATTGATAAATATATTATTAAGAGCATTGACGTATGTATATAAAGCTTTTAGTTACCTGTACTGTGATAAGTAAGTAAATAAGTAACAATAATTGATTTTCCTCCTATTTTTTCTTTTAATAATTTAATTTAACTTCCAATTTATTAAATGTCGCCTTTGATGAAATGCCCTCTTTTGCCTAGATTAAGCAAATTATTTCGTTTACATCGGTTGAGGCCGATAACATCCGCCATTGCAATCTTGGAGAGTTTTTTTTATAACTGCGTGCTTTACTTATGAAATCTAAACCGAAAATAAATAAAATCAAACATACTCCAGATACAATTTTAATCTTCTGCCTATTTCTCAAAATACAACATAACTTTTTCGCGACATTCGCCAGAGGAATGTCCTCAAGCGCTTACGCCTGTAACCCCATTCATCTCGACAGTCGTAAATCTACGCGACAGAAATCTCGTGTCGTGATTACTCGCGATCGAGAAAAAAACGTTATCTTTATCAGCCCAAGTACACGGTGCAAGTAGTTCAGTGTGCCAACACGCGACACACTGCCGTTGCGCTGGGAGTAATGTGGATACGGCTAGTGCTTTACAAAGATGTCCATATCTCTGAAAGCTTATTATTTATTGACACTAATACAGAAACAATAGGAATTCCTTTATATTTAAACAAGCGGTGCGCCCACGGCTACGCTCGCTTTGTGCAGATATAAGACGTAAAAAGTATCCTATGTGTTAATCCAGGATACCAACTATCTCCATCCCAACTTTTATCCAAATCAGTTGAGTACTCTACGCGTCAAGGTGCAACAAACATTCAAACATCCAAATATATTTTCACATTTATAAAATTACTGTGAGTGTGATAGTGTGATGTGATGTTATTGTTTGTTTTATTATCTGGTGCGTAACAAGAACTTGTTACTTACTGTACTTGTCACTAATGCTGAGCCCAATACCTATTGCACGATGTATAACTTTACTTTTAATTATCATCATTTTGTACGTATTTTCTTATCGTGTATGAATAAATTATTTTCTTTCTTTCTAAGAACAAGACAGAGAAGAAAAGTGCAAAGGAACAATAATATTTTTAACTTTATAAATCTGTAAGCTTAGTAGGATATAATACAGAAGCGAACAGATGCGCATGGACACTGTGATCTTGAGAGCGCCTTCCCGTAATAGTAGAGGTGGTATTCGTAAAGCGAGTGTCAAGCACATTATGGCCAAACGAAGAGCCATTTTCTATTTAGACCGAACACTTATGCAGATATTTTGCTTTTCTAGACTAAAAAGCTGTGGTTCGTGTCTAAGTTTGATTAGGTATTTCTTTCCTTGGCTTAAATTTTTGGCTTTATATTTTCTAGTCTCAAAACCGCAAGTCGTATCCATGTGATGCTTGTCTTACGGAGTCCCGTTACGTAGCAGTAGGTTACTGTCGAGCGCACATCCCTGTGATGCTGTTCGGCTAGGGTTGACAGCAATGACAGCAACAGAAAATAAAAACAAAAATATATTGACTGAATATTTCACAACTTTAGTAAGAAATTTCATGTTCTTATTTTCAATAACGTAGTGCGGGATGCCCCCCTGGTGGACTGATGACCTGAGGAAGGTCGCTGGTGGTGGCTGGATGAGGAAAGCAGGTGATCGTGCGCTACGGCGTGCCCTTGGGGACGTCCAGCAGTGGACTGCAATAGCCTGTTTTTTTTTATATATATATATTATTTAAGCAGGCAAACGAGCGGACGAGCCACAGTGGTGGTAAGTGGTCATCGTCGCCCATGGACATTCGCAACACCAGGGGGGTTGCCAACGCGTTGCCAGCCTTTGAGAGCCCTATATACTTGCCCCTTGAAGAACCCCATGTCAAAGCACAAAGGAAACACCTCAGGGGGGAGGTTATTCCACACATGATTGATTGATTGATTGAATTTTCAATATCAAGCAACATCTTCTTGAACCTTCAGAATAAATGCTATATACATATTCTTTATTGCACACAATTTCAACATACATTTGATTAAAAATTTACATTGCAAAGGCGAGCTTATCTCTACAAAGGGATCTCTTCCAGCCAACCTATTCATGTAGTAAGATAGAATAATTAAAAAGTAGACAAAAAGTGCGCTAAGTAGGTATAACGTAAATAAATAGACCTACTTGAAAGATATGACAAGATCTGGGACTATTGCTTGATCAGAATCTTCTTGTCTTACGTGGACGACTAGTTTTCAAATTGCTTCAACGCGACCCGACGATGATGGGATCATTGTGTTTTGCCCAGATTAATTTACTTATTATGAGTTATGAGTTTTATGCAGACTCAAACTGATCAGAGGCGATTTGGTCTAGCTAGTGTAGCCAGTCTAATGTTACTGAATTTTAAAAGGTTTGTGTATATTTTTTGTCCCGATTTAATTGGATTTGAAGCTTGGATTTCAAATATTTGAGCTAAGCAAATTGAATACGTTTTTGTGTCAAATGTGCTACATTGGGCAGTCATTTCAAAGCTTTTGCCACTTAGCCCAAATGTTTCTTCTATGACGGCTCCGTAGCCCAGATGGTAGTGTATCTGCCTCCGACGCACAGGGTCGCAAGTTCGAATCCCGCCCAGGGCAAACATTTGTGTGATGAGCACTTGTGTTTGTCTTGTGTCTGGTTGTTGTTTATCTATATAGGTATATATTTATCTATTTAAGTAATGTATATCAGCTGTCTGGTACCCATAGTACAAGCTCTGCTTAGTTTGGGATCAGATGGCCGTGTGTGAAGATGTCCCCACATATTTATTTATTTTATTTTCGGAAGGCTGGCAGCCCTACGCAGCATCCGGCTGGCACCAGGTAAGCGGGTTATGTCACGCGCCCGTAACGCTAACTATGAGAACCGAACCAGTACCGCCACAGCCGCTGTGCTGGTTTAACTAACGCACCGCCTATGTAGCCCGTTTACACCACACCATGCCACTAACCGTGACAGTACAATGTCATTGGCGTTTAAGCGTAGATAGCATGTAAGAAGAATGCTTGACGAAGGGTATGTGTTTGGTTAGAAATGGGCACAGTTTCGCATCAAACACATGTTTTTGCTTCTCTACAGCAATAGTAGGAAGACCTATATACATTGGTTTGATGGTGTGCGTTCATCGTACTTGATACTTGCAGTGATGATGTGTACTTGTTTGATTGGCAGCTATGAAGATCAGGGGGATGCTGGGAAATAAATTAGCCTTCTTTTTAACGAAGAGAGCCGAAGACTTCAAAGACATTAATTTTGCTCTACAAGCACACTATACCTGTAAAATATAATAATATAATATTCATCCTTACAAAAAAAATATTAGTACCGTTAGTGCTGATTCTGGTAACTATATTTTTTTTTTTTAAATAACCTTGATTGGTATCAGAAATGCCTTCCACCTGATCTCAAACGAAGCAAAGCGTGTACTATGGGCCAAATAACTGCTATACATACATAAATATAAATAAATGCATAAACAACGTCCAGACACAAGGCAAACACAAGTGTTTTCAACTATAATGTATGTTCTATGTTTGCAATTAAGTATACTCTATTATTTTCTAAAATATGTAAAGTTTAATGTATTATTATCCATCAAACTTTGATTATGCTCTTATACATTTACTTAACAATATAATATATACTCGTATAAGATAAAATTGAGTAATTGGAGTTAATAAGTAGGTAAAACAATATAGTAATGTATAGCGCTCTCTCACAATATTGCTGCGCCTGCGCCCTTGCAGGGTGTCACAAAATACTGTACCCTATATTCATAAAACCTTTTATGTACCAACTGTGACTTGCAATAAATGTTTTGAATTTGAAATAACTTAGACATGTATGTTTTAATCATCTTAATCTACTTGGGATGAATTTCAGATTGGACGGAGTCGTTCATTGATATAAATAACTATAATAGTTTAATCAAAAAGGACAAAATGACCAAAAAAAATAAATATATACATACGCTCGCGTTGTGTAAGATTTTCCAGTGGGAATAAGACTTTTGCCCGTAAAAAGTATCCTATGTGTTAATCCAGGTTGTCGACTATCGTCATTTCAAATTTCATTCAAATCAGTTGAGTACCAAACATCCAAACATCTAAACATCCACACATTCAAATGTATTTTCACATTTATAAATATTTTAGTGTGAATAAAAAAAAACAAATGCCTCAATAAAGTTCGTCTAATATTTGAGAATAGATTATTACTGATCACGTTTCCATACAAAACACACACATACCAAACCAACGCCGAAACATATTCAACTGTTTGTACCAGTTTGTACTACCTAAATTCTGATCTTATTTCAAAACTCAACCTAATAATATTGTACATTGGGTTCAAAATTATTTAGAGCTGTCCCGAATCTATGACGTAACACTTTAAGGTTACCAATTTATTGCATAACACTATTTAAAGTTTAATTTGGATCGAATACTGCAGTAACTCAAATATTGGATATTTGATGTTCCGTTGTTTAATTTACGATCTAACGGGATTGTTTCACAAATATTATTATGATTCGCGCCGGGACTCGGGCTTCGGGGTGGTTTGTTTGAGTAGGTAGTTTTAAGTTTTAGAATAGAATAGAATAGAATATACTAGTTTTGTTTTAGTTTTAATTTTGACTTTGATCATATTGACATGTTTTATTTAAATGATATAATTTTATTAATTTAAAATTAAATTTTAATTTTGATTGCTAATTGGAAATAAAATACCATTTTGATATAAATATGATAATTTAATGCAAACGACTTTATCATTGTATCTTATATTTTAGTAGATTAACAATATCGTTAATCTAATTATTTTGCCTGTAATACACAATGGTGTTAACTGTTAAGTTTTTATAATTGATGAGTGCCGCTATTCAAACTTACCAAATCAAAGTTGCAGTCATTTACCACTAAACCTTAAAATGTCTTAAATCGAACGGTACGCTTACCCAAATTATCAAGACCCCCAGAATTGTATACCCTAATCCTTTGGCCCCACAAATTATACTCCCAAAGCGGGGGCTGGGAGCTCTTCTTTCTTGGTCAGTTAGTCGTTGGCTAATTTTAGAACATAATTTCGAAACTACACGGTGAATTATTGGCTTATCTCGTTTTGTAATGTAACGGTAATTCGTATTGTAATGTTTCGGGCGTGCCGTTGAATGTTTTAGTACATCGTGATAAAAACCCGTTATAGTACTCTGTTGAAGATGTTAGGTCAATATTATACAGTTGTATGTAAGAATTATGACGTTTGATAGTTTAGTATGCCTAACTTAGTAATGGCTAATTTAAAAGTAAGTATATACGCGCAATTATTGTAATTGTGATAATGGTAAAAGTATGTGATGTAGCCAGAATCTTCCCCCCATGAAAGGAAATATAAATCTCTTTCGTGATAAAAAAGAAAATAATATGCAAAGAATGACGGGCTGTACTGCTTCAAAACTATTATCTAAGAGAAAATTAACTTGTAATGAGTGATCAACCCTTTAAAAGTATATACCTACTTAAATCACATTTTCTTGTATTGCTCTACTTTAAAGTACTTTGGATGGTGATTCTATTTTGTTATTTCACTTGATGTGTTTTACAATACTTCGTTTCTACTTATTGAGTCAATGGAAACGATTTGTTAAATTAACGCCCATAATACTGAACCACTTTTCTTCCAAAACTTTTTAAAACTAGTAATATTTTTTTCTGTACTTTCATACAAGCTGATTGAGTCAATTCAAACACGTTGTATATGAAATCGTAAATGCCTGGCCTCTTGTAAATCCCAGCGTAAGATGCAGGATATGCCAACAAAAGGTGGGTAATAGTTTGCACAGTTTCGAATTATAGCTTTACTGGACCAGATGAGAACTTAAGAAGGTACGTTTTCCTGGTCGGCTAAGAAAGTACTCGTGGGTTTCCTGATAGAGTTTTCTGCAGATGGAAAGCTTCGGAAGGGACAACTTATCAACCCACAAGCAGAAGCTTCGGGGTATGTATGGGTGTGTTTTTATTTCATTTTTTTTTTATTAAAAGTATTTTTGTGTTTAGTAGGTATGTAAATGAACATCGTTTATCCTATAGTTTCCTTAGCAAGTTCCTCTCCACATAGGATTGTGACTTGTGCTTTGCAATAAAATAAAATATCCAATTAATGACGAGCTATATTTATTATACGAGTAGGCCCGTTTTAAACATCAGTATGCCAAATTTCAAGATTTACGTTACATAGTTTTTGAGTAAACCTCTGTGACGGATCAGACCCACACGAGAGTGAGGTTGAATAGTCTCACATAACGCGAGCGTAGCCGCAGGCGGACAGCTAGTGTTAGAATAAATGAGTTTATAGCATCCAGGATGACGTTGCAGTACACAACCGCTGCCTTAGTAGAATGGCAGCAAGCAAATGACCTGAACCAGTTACCTTGGCAGCGCTGCGGCATCGAGACCGTGATGCAACTGTTGCGTCACTGCAGCTTCGGCCGCAAATCGGTCACCTAGTTTCAGTCGTTTCAGCAGATACCTTGCTAGTAGAATATCTGGTTCTCAGTTTGAAATGCCTGTACTCTGCTACGTGCAGTAAAAAATTGTTAGTCTGCGGGTAGACTTGAGATAGCTAATATTGTTATAGTAATCGCATCGTAAGAATACCGTCCTGACAGCCGGCAGGAAATATGAAAACCAGAAAATGGGTGCAAAAGAGACAGAAGAAAAATTTTATGTGTATGACAGCTGTCAGGGCGGCATTCTTACTATGCGATAGGAACAGTAGTTATAATTTATAATTGTTCAATATGACATTCTTTCCGTTTTTGTTGTAATTAGTTGGTGCTTCTTGGGAGCCGAGGGATACGAGCGTGATAATGCATGTATGTAAAACAATACAAAATAAATTCTTAAAATGAATACCGATTGAAAAATAGTTGAACCATAAAGTCCTTCCTAAGCTCCATAACGGAAAGGATAATTGCAGTAATTTTGTAATTAATTGTGATCATAAGAATACAGCCTCCACTCTAATTTACACCTCTACTGTGATAGAAATACAGCCTTATAAGTATTGGCTCAATAAATAGTAAGTATGCGGTGTGATGTAACACGTTGCAAGCTTTCGTGTCAAGGTTGCATCTCGCTGCTCGTGCGCATTTCGGCTGTTGTATTCACGTTTGTGATCGGCAATAGTAGTTGCTTTGTATTTAATGAAAACGCTTAAAAAGAAACTAATAAGTATACCGAAGCGTCCATCAGAAAATGAATATGATAATTCTGTTTAATAGTTTTCGTATTTTTTGTGTGCCGGCGCTCGTAGCGAAGGTTTGAATTATTCCGTTTACATCGGCCTATATTTTACTATCAAACCAATATGTCCCGATATGACAAGTGACCGAGTTATTGCGTAGAGTCCACCGTTACAAATAGAAAAAAAATATTATTTTTTTCTATCTTTGAAGCGACATAGAATATTAAATCATGCGTTTTAGGCGTGAAGTAATAATTATTATTCTGTTTTCAGTATTGTAATTTTTTTTATTTTACGAATTGCATCGTTGTTCAATGCTGACTTTTTAACCCTTCTATTTTGACTCAACGCGGTTCCAGTCTGTAGCTCAAAAGAATGGGCGTGTCTGTTACGAACGAAGAGCTCGACCGTAATACCTACATTATTAACCGACTAAACAACAATACAACCAAATTACAAACATAATACAATACCTAATTTCGATTGTGAGAGTATTACATCGAAATCGGACCTTGACATCAGTTACATCACACCGTTGCAAGGTGAAGAGCGGCTGCTCTGCGCTTGCGCCTAATTCTTATGTAACTGTTGGCTCAGATTATTAATCGCCATTACGAAATTCGTGGCTGTATAATAAGTTGGTTATTAGGTGAAGTTCGAAGATTGGTTTAGTTTGTCAAGTCGGCGTTGCTTTTCGTCTGATTTGAAACGGGTTAAATTATCTGTTAGGGAAGGAAGACACCAGTAGTTGTTGGATAAGCTCGTTTCGTCGACACGCTTTTGAGATCTTTGGTCTTTTCTCTGCTGACAGACTTAGATGGCGAGTTTGGAATCTAGCGGAGAAGCAAAGATTTCTGACGCGTGTCGGGAGCGAAGCGATCATCTTTTATTCCTCTGAGCGGAGAAGTGACCAATCCGACAAATGACGCCCTATGACAGTGTCGTCAATTGTTATCGATCATCTTAGTCAATGCCAAAACAAAAGAAAATTTCTAATGTTTTCTCTCATATACAGCTTTTTCTCTTAAGAATTGAGGGCCAATGCGCTTTCGGCACCGAAAGTCCAGTTCCTTCTTCTTTTATGGCTAGCAGTTGAGCAGTATTACCGATCTATAGAAGACTATATCTATTGTCTACTAGCTACGTACGCGGCCGCAGTTATGTAAGATTTTCCCGTGGAAAATTAATCCTATGTGTTAATCCAGGGTACATCCTATTTCCATTCCAAATTTCATCCAAATGCGTTAAGTATTGAAGGCATGAAAGCGGAACAAAAATCCAAATATTTCTTCACATATATAATATTAGTGTGATTGATAAATGAATCGATAGCAGGTTATCGATAGCATCGACTGTTTTGGACTCTCGGTAGTTTTTTAATATCAATAATATCGAAAGTTTCAGAGTCATTACACTAAAAATGTTTGTTGCAAACTTTTTTTGTTACTTTGATTATAAATCAAACCGGTCAGTCGAGTAGTTGCCCAACAAACTAATCAGCAAGTTTGTTTGAAGATACCCGAGATAGACGCTTCTAGATAGAGTGAGTGGTGATGTAACCGCGTTACAATAAATGTGCCAAGGTTCTGTACTTAATGCAACAACATAGAGCTTACAATGCTGGTGTTGCTTGATTTTAAATAATAGTGACTGTCGAAAAGTTCAAATTAGTTTGGTCAGTTTTGTGATTCTATGGTCAGCAAAAAAGAAATATTGCATATAATAATAATAAACTTTATTTCAAGTATTGCAAACTTATCCTAATGTTAGTAACAGATTTATTCTAATATTGTTTGTTTTTCTTTTCAATTTATTTTTGCTTTAAACAGAATCAAATTTCATAAATCCAGACAGATTGAAGAATTATTCAAGCCATCAAAAGTGCATTTGAAATTGCACGACTTCTCTATTTTTAAGATTAGTAAAATTGGACGTGTTTTTCGTAGTACGGAAAACGCTCCAAATTAATGCTTCTAACGGTCTACCGTGCCGCGACCTGTCCAAATCTGTAGTTGTTTTTTGCTACTTTTAATATCCATCACACACTCACAATCAACACAACCCCATCGAGGAGAGGCTCGAACCTACCCAGAATTAAGACACTTCAATCTGAACTAGAGACCCAGTGAGGTTTGACAGACTTCACACACAACCTTTGAATTTATTTTTGAGGTTTTCTCGATGATTTCCTCCACCGTAAGAGCGCCGAATGAACATCATAAATTCAAGCAACTCACACAAACGACACAAATAGGGGAAGACGTGTGGCTTTCACAAAGAACTTGTTACTATAAAGACTATAAACTAATTTTAATGTGAAATAAAAACTAATAATTAAGTTTCAAGACTACTATGTATATTTCTAAAGAATGTTGTAAGTTTAAGATTGTTCTTATAATTAATGTCATGTTTGCTGCGCTCTAACAGGGCGTCATTGTACAGTATATTTGTTAAGTATAATGACAAATGCAAATAAATATTTTGAGTTCGAGTTTGAGTTAAATTTATAATGCTTATTGGGAAACTGACCACAAACTACAGAAAGAGCAGAGACCGTATGAAGTTTATTTGCTCTTTTTCTAATAGGTATTTGAAAAAAGACCATTTACAAACCTAAAACCTAAAGGTGTTTAAATTAAAACAAATCATTCAGCCAGCATCAAAATACATGGCCAACACGCGGACCATCGCGGCCCGATGCTATCTTACAGTACACACAAATTCGAAATTCAAAAACATGGTGAAGATCGAACCAGCAGCCTCCCGGACAAAATACAGCCCTTTTCACTACACCACAAACGCTTTTACTACTCTACCTATTATTAAAAATTAATAACTTAAAACCAGTTGCTTTGCTACAGTTCGAGAGCCAACCTTGACACGCAATGTAAGTTCGGCAACGTTACATCACCGCGCAATGTATTGAGTCATTAGCCGCCTCTTATTTCATGTCTGCGCTTGCGCGCCAGTTCAGTGAGCGATACCGAAACAGAGCTCTAGTTATACAAACTGATTGTTTGATTTTGATTTAGACAGATTTTCTTTTTTTATTCAAAGATTTTCTAACCAGTCAGTGATTCAGACATTATTTTTCTTATTCAGTCACCAAAGATTCTTTAGCCGGCCAGTGATTCAGACATATTTTATTTTTTATTCAGTCACCAAAGATTTTCAACCAGCCAGTGATTCAGACATTTTTTTTAATTTTTATTCGACCACCAAAGATTTTCTAACCAGCCAGTGTCCCTGAAAGCCACAGATTAAGCACACGCAAGTTCCACATGATGGCGACGAGAGTTTTGCAACGTCGCGGGCACAGGTTGCAGACACCCGTGTAATGTTGTCCAATCCCACTGTAACCACTATTACACGGCCAATTATTATGACACTGCACTTTGAAACGTCCTGCGATATTGCGCGGTGCTTCGCAATTAGGTCAGGTTTGCCTATGCGTGTACTCGTAGCGTGTTCTTTGTTTTATTTCAAAATTAGGTCTATTTTGTTTCGACATGGTTTTATTGTATTGTACGAGGGATGGTATGTGAACATATGTTAGTATATTTCAGTGTATAGGTAAAATTATGTTCCGATTTTAAGGTTGCTACAGCGCGTCGTAGCGCTTGCGTAGCAGTAAGTCAAAATGTTTAGTAATTTTATAAAACTGCTATTGATCGCTAAAACAAAAACAACACACCAACCACCAGCAACCAACCCAACCAACCAACCAACTCAACTCAACTTAACCCAACCCAGCCAACCAACCAACCAACTCAACCCAACTTTTGAAACATTGAAGTGTAATCCTTTCATAACCAGGCTTCTCGCTGTTTAATTTATCATCGTTTTTGGCTATGTTTCTACCAATCGCTAGAAAACCTAATCTCGACCCTGTGATCACAGGAAGGACCTGTAGATCAAACACCTTTTTTAAAATGATTTTAATTTTATTTAATTTTAATTTAATTAATAAATTAATTTAATTATTTGTTATCGTATATAGTATGTAATAAAAAGTCGGGTCATATACAATAAAGTATGTTTACATTACAGTAACTGTGTCAGCGCGTTTCAGATAAGCCAAGTGCGTGTCTATCGAGTACTTAGTTTCAAAACCTGATTGTTGCAAGTGTTTGCTGTGATGGTTACAATTGAAATCTCTCATGGTCACTTGACAATTATTATTTTGGAAGATCTTAGCAAATCATCATTATAACCACCCATCCAAGGATCACGTCTGTCGTTGAACCGATGAGTGTTGGAGTAGACGGGTTCTCGAATGGAGACCACGTCTCGGGAAACGTAGAGTGGGACGCCTACTGCCAGGTGGACTGATGACCTGAGGAAGGTCGCTGGTGGTGGCTGGATGAGGAAAGCGGGTGATCATGCGCTTTGACGTGCCCTTGGGGAGGCCTACGTCCAGCAGTGGACTGCAATAGGCTGATTGATTGATTGAAGGATCATATTCGCTGCTAAATACTCTTCGAATTTCGAATGATTGCTGTTGATGATGAAAGAAGACCAACTACAGACTGGTTGGATCATTCTATATAGATATAGGTTATCGTTTGTAGCGTTTTTCAGTCTCAGAAGAGCTCATTAAAATATTGTTAATATGGTTGGGCATTATACTAATACTGCTAAAGATCTGTTCTAGCATTTAAAAAATACTGAGTTGAAATATATATTGTGTTGTAATTGTCTTACTTTACTATAGTTGTGCTTGATAGACGTATAAACAAATAAAAAACATTCGGACTCAAACTATAATGCTTAAAATAATCAGTTCCATTTCAATAAAAAGTATGAAATTTAAAAACATCAACCACTTCTTTTTTATGACGCTTTTATCTTCTACTGATAGTCTGCACTTTTTGAACTATTCATTTAACACAAACGTTCCAACCTATCAACAGCTCATATAAGTCCCCACCGAGGGGCTCGAGCCTATACCCTGAATTAGGGCGATTAGGCCTTAGTCGACCACGCTGGCCCAATGTGGGACTTCACACACAACCTTTGAATTTCTTCGCAGGAGTGTGCAGGTTTCATCACGATGTTTTCATTCACCGTAAGAGCGTCGAATAAACGTACATATGAATTCGAAATTCGAAAACACATTGGTAGGTACGTGGTGGTGGGGATCGAACCCGCGTCTCCCGGACTGTTTGGCTAGCACTAGACCACCGACGCTATCAACAAACCAACCCGCAAATTCTAAAATACCTAAACCTCTCACCATCAATCACCGACATCAACATTATCAGCCAATAGCCTGCCTTATTAAAACCCTAATCCACGTTGCGACACCAGTTCAATTACCAAGTCAAAACTATCCAGAATAGTGCAACTCGAGTTACGACACAAGTTCCGCAGATATGTCAACATCCACTGTTACTTCATACTTGCTAAATGTACATATAAGTAGTGTTATTCTTGCGGTTGAGAACGGTGCGATTTTTTAGAATGCGCTATTTTTGTTAGATTCAAATGCGCCCTTCCCCCCCCCCCCCCTACCAGCTGAACCGTTGTATTTGGAAATGAGCAAAAATTCACGGCAGTAGTGTACATGATGAATTAACATTAACTAAGCTTTACAGGTTGTCGAATAATAGACCAACTTATAAATGTACTTGTACAAGTAAGAAATTTGGTACATTATCATAGAAAAATATTTTGATGCATGTTACCTGTCTTAAGCAGGTACCTAAGTAGTTTGGACAACTACGGAACCCTACATTTTGCGTGGCCCCACACGTGCTTGGCCGGTTTTTTCACCCTTTGCTTCGAAAAAATATTAATTCTACATTGTAGCTAACCTATGACATTTTATGACATTTTACGACAAAAAATTAATCTCAAACCACGCACGTAAAGGAAAAAGCCAAAGGAGGCAAACCGCAACTAAAGATAATTCAAGGTCCAAGGACAAGGATAATGAAATGGCGGTCAAGTTGATATACAAACAGACAATTCTAAGAAAGAGGGCAAAATTACTTGAGGAAGACCAAATCATTCAGTAAGAAATCCAGACATTTTAAGAACTTGACTCACTGCGATTGTAACTTTTATTTCTCTGTGGAAACGACCATGATATAGCTCTCTTACGTCTACGGTTACGAGTATGATTCGTATTCAGACGAAGTGTATTAAAAAAACAGTTTCTGTTGTTTTTACTAACTTAAATAAATATAAGTTTTTTTATAATGAAAAGTCATACAAAAGAGACTTATTTAAATCTGAACTGTGCATATACCAAAAGTTGCGATGCTCTAACGGGGTCCATGTACTTATATCCATACGATAACCTAATATATTTTATGTACATGTACATGGTAAGAGTAAGTGGACCATCCCGCACTGGGCCAGCACGGTCAACCAAGACCTCCTCGCCCTTATTCGGCTTCAGTCCCTCGGTGGAGACGTATATGAACAAATGTGACATCAACAGATAATAAGTTATTTTTAAACAGTTTGACGAGCCATAGATAAATTACATATTTTTTTAAACAAGACATAGATCGCACCGTATTGGTGCGCTCGGGCCGCAGACCTTCCGGAGGCATATTTCGCCACGAGCGGCCCGCTGCATTTCCACCGAGCGCAGCCGGGTGATTGCCACTAGTGTTAGTAATTGCGTGTTTGTGGGCGGCTTATCTCCTCAATTTATTAGATTGATAGTTTTTTGTTAAAGGCTGTTGATGTATTTAGGTTAAATGAGAAGAAACGTATGGTGACGGTAGAGTAGAACACATTTGCTACCAACCCCTACTCTTCCCGTGGGTGTCGTAAGAGGTGACTTAGAGACTACACATTGAACAGGGAACGGGTAGGAGCGCTCTCTGATACAGTAACCTTTTAATCTGCGATCTCCAACCCGCCTGTTAAGCGTGGAGATTATGGAAAAACCCTCCACTTAAGTGGAGGAGGCTCTAGTCCAGCAGTGGACTGTAACGGGCCGTTGATTGATTTGAAGAAGAAACAAGCGTTTTCAATCAAGATTTATGTAAATCTATGTTTTAAATCACAACATGTAGTATAGGTACTTAGAAAAATAAGATAAGATTGATTGTAATATAAACACACTAGGTAAAATTTTAAACAATGTATAAAACCACTTTAATTTACCTCTACAAAAAATTTGTTAAATAGTAAAATTAATTATCTAAATAAGTTTAAGAATGTAATATTTACTACCTATAAATCATCAACTTAAACTTTGTTAAAACTGTTTTTTAAAAAGCACTGCATACATTCTTATTCGCAAAACATATACAAATAAGTCTATCACACGTCTATTGCGGGCTACTCACCTTCAAAAGGAGTTGCATCAACACACTGAGATATGCAACTTGCTAAGTGCGAATAAAGTCAACAATACTCAACTCACATTGCAACACTTGTAATGTGCCTCGCCAATTTAGAAAGATATTGTATAGATGATAGCCAAAGATAATGCAAAATGTATGTTTAGGTAGAATACCTAGAAATAGGTATTACCAAAACAGTTATATTATTTTTAGATAAAAGACATAAAGGAGAATTCGCGGCGAGAACCGAACTCAATTCCGGAAAAAGCGTTTAATAAATGTTATTGATGATTGGATTATTCGTTGGCGTAAGTGTATCGTTACTGAAGGAGCATACTTTGAAGGTGATAAAATCATCATCATCATCGTATGGGTGTAAGGTAAACCGCACGGGATTGTGTGGTCGGTGATAAAATAAATTTGGATGAATAACTAAAATTTTGTGTATTATTGATCTTTTCCCGGTAATACTTTCTTGATAGAGTAATAATAAATAATAAATATGTGGGGACATCTTCACACACGGCCATCTGATCCCAAACTAAGCAGAGCTTGTACAGTCAGCTGACGAATTAGCTGACCCCCCCGCTCGAAACCGATGAAGTTTTCTTGGGTAATTGTGTTTGCTTTATCATGAAATTTCGTATAATTGTGCAGGTTAACAAACTGTACGAGTATATAAAATGTTATGTAAAAATATAAATAATCACCTGAGAAAATCTCATCGGTTTCGAGCAGGGGGGTCAGCTAATTCGTCAGCTGACTGTACTATGGGTACTTGTACAGCTGATATACATCACATAAATAGATAAATAACAGATAAACAACCAGACACAAGGCAAACACAAGTGCTCATCACACGAATGTTTGCCCTGGGCGGGATTCGAACCCGCGACCCTGTGCGTCGGAGGCAGATACACTACCACCTCGGCTACGGAGCCGTCAAAGAGAGTAGTACACAACGACATGTGATAAACATTAGTAAAATGGATAGTTACTTTCAAGTCTGAACATCAAATTTCTAAGACATTTTGAGATAAGCAAAAGACCTAGAATACGTATTAAATAAAGTATTTATTCACTTGCTGATTGCTTATTTAGAACTTTTTATTCGCCCTAAACAGAAATCTGCAAATATCTAACGAGTCATGCATTTATAGTCCGAGCTGTAAGCAAGTAGGTATATTAGAATACTATTAAAATTTTTGTATGGAGTGATTTATCTGTTCGTTAGAACTGTTTATTCTATAGCCATACTAACGACGACGTTGCAAAAATGATCAATTTGACATCGAGACGTCGTCGCTCGATTTCGTCTCTGAATAGATTCCGTTCCGATGTCGAAAGCGGCTGCAAGGACAACTTAAATCGATTCGACAACCTCTCGTAATCGATGTCCAGGTAGTTCCGAAACATAATAATTTGCTATACTCTTGGTAAATAATTAGAGTCTATAGAAGCGAGACGCGCAAAAAGTTTGTTGGGAATAGAAATGGCGAGTCTGTGAAAATTAAGAGTATTGACCGACCACTCATTCATTCATTCATTCACTCTACGTCATAATTGTATCGAAAAGTATAGCAATGAGAAACTTACTGATTTTATCTGGTTCTTTCATCAGTAGATGATAATTTTCAGATCCAATAGTTAACTAGGAACAACCCAGCAAGAATCTAGTATTGTGTTTTCGGCAGTGGGAAACAAAAAGTTGATTGGAATAGTCAATAATTTATGTACCTATATCTACCTACCTATACGATACGGAATGGCAGCAATATATCTATTTTAGCTTTTTAAATCAAGGTCAAAACTCATATTTTATGCACATAGTGTTACTGAGTCTCATTTCTTATCATGTGGGTCGTATGTAAGCTCATCAACTGACCTCAGAAGCCCAAATGTCGGTGTTATGTAGCCTGCGAAGGTCTCTGACAAGGCTCATTTAACGGATATTTGGTGAGAATTGCCGGCACCAAACACTTACGTACCTTCCAAAGCACAGAATCATCATACTTTCTGGACAATCAAGTGGTTCAGCCTCCAATGTCCTGTTTCCTATCCAAACTGGGGAAAGTCTCACAAAGTCGTTTGACCACCGGAATTCAAACTCAGAACCTTTATAAATAAATAAATAAATATGTGGGGACATCTCACACACGGTAATCTGATACCAAACTAAGCAGAGCTTGTACTATGGGTATACCAGCCAGACAGCTGATATACATTACATAAATAGATAAATACATACTTATATAGATAAACAATAACCAAGTGCTCATCACACGAATGTATGCCCTGGGCGGAATTCGAACCCGCGACCCTATGCGTCGGAAGCAGATACACTTCCACCTAGGCTACGGAGTCGTTTGAGCTTATAATTAGAGTCAAACCCGAAGACTGTGGTTCAACACCACATCAACGGCCCGTTACAGTCCACTGCTGGACTATGAGCCTCCTCCACTTAAGTGGAGGGTTTGGCCATAATCTCCACGCTTGGCAGGCGGGTTGGAGATCGCAGCGGCGTCTGACTGTGGTTATGGTTGTTATAATACAAAAGTAATGAAGTATCATATCAAAGCTAGTGTGTGAACGTCTAGTGGTGCGACTGTGCGGTAGAACAACCTTGCGCGCTTGCCTCACAGCTTGCGTCAAGCTAGGACTGCGTAACTGCTGTGCACGTTTTTACAAGAGTACCTACTGCTCTTTGCTAATTTATGGGGATATTTTAATTTTAGAAAGGGCTTAGAGAAGGGTTAAGTCAGGCTGGTCGAACTTACTATAAATATTCGAGTTGACCACATGGTCATAATCATAATTCATCATCATCATCTCAGCCGGAAGACGTCCACTGCTGAACATAGGGCTCCCCCAATAGGTTTCCACCGTGAGCGGTCCTGCGCTACTGGCATCCACCGGCGCCCAGCAACTCTCACCAAGTCATCTTTCCACCTTGGGAGGCCGTCCATCACTGCGCCTTCCAGCCAATCATAATTAACTCATCTGAAAGATGTCTACTGACTTACTGCTTAAAGTAAAGGGGACATACTGAAGGGGAAGGAGACATACTGAAAAACAGCACTGTTTCAGACTTGGTTTGCCACAATACCTTTAGTATAAGTTTTCATTTGTATTTACTCATTTGTAAGTTATTCTGGCAATAAACAATTTATCTATCTATCTACTGATGATTAAAAGGCATCGCCGAGGATCTTCACAATGGCTGATCTTCCGCCGCCCGCATCTAGTGGATTCCCGAGACCTTCACCAGGTCATAGGATGTTTAAATTCTGGATGCTATAAGGAGGGATAAAAAAGATAAGGCTGCCATTGTAAAACAGCCTCCGTGGCCGAGTGGACGAGATTTCTGCGCTCATTACGGAGGTTCCGGGTTTGATTCCCGGTGGGGACACTGTCAAGCAAAATTCTCTTTGTGAAGCTTTCCCCAGTTTGGTTACTACTTTGCAGGCTGAATCACCTGATTGTCCGAATGGAAAGATGATTTCATGTCTCGGAAGACACGTTAAGCCTTTGCGTTACACGAGCCAAGTCAGTGGCCTTTGGCGGCTCTATAACACTGACACTAGGGTTTGTGAGGTCGGGTGTCAGCCTTACATCCCACACGATGAAGAAGAATAAGATTCTAAAACATCGATTTATCTTGAGTAGGATTTAGACATAGACATGAATCGAACCGTTTAAATTATAACGTTTTGTTTTTTTTTTTATCTACTCTGCTTTTGTTTTTATCGCAGGTTAGCCACACTATTTTTAATAGTAAGTTTTATCTTTCTGAAGTAAATGTGTCTTTTTTGCTAAATAATATAAATTACGGACCGGGCCGTTGATGGAATATAAATTAATCACCACCAACAGCTCATATACGTCGCCACCGAGGGGCTCGAGCCTACCCTGAATTAGGGCGATTTATAGTGATGTAAATTCCGAGGCGACCAATTACCATAATATTTGGTACTGTGTTTACACATTATGTGCTTATTACGTCACTACTAATAATTTATTCATTCGATGTTACATCACGTTTACTGAAATTCATAGCATGTCTGTTGACCGACCTTGAGGGGCATGTAAATAATATTCACTATTCAGTTATGTATTTCAGAGCAGTAAAAACATGGAAAATGCCGTCACATTATATAACACAACAATACCTACCACGAAGCCTGTGCGCGCACCAGTTCCTTGTAAGGAGGAATTTACGACCAGACTATAATTTGAACTGTCCCATATCGATGTGTGGTTTGGAATCGAATAAACCTAGAGACATTTTGCTGAGAAATCTCCTTTATATTATTGTAGAGTACCTACTTGTGATTTTTTATATAAAACTGTTTGTCCATAGTTCTGAAAAACACCCGCGTTCTTATTTTAATAATAAAATGCTGAAACTCAAAATTAAAAAAAAAAAGGGTTTGTTGAAATAATAAAAAGGCTGCTGGTTCTGTATTATTAATTGCTTTTACTGTATTTTTTTTTTAATATACATCAAAACAAATTATTCATGATTAAATTTAATAATCCCGTTTGTCAAAAAATAGATTGGATTTGCATTGATATAAATATTTGTACTTATTAAAGTTTGTAAGGAACTTACGCACGGACTTTATTAAAACGTGACTGATCACGTGTGGTTTTTTTATTTGTGTAAAAATTACGCAAACTTTGTACTATTATTATAAAATGTGTCAATTACAGCTGTTGCGGTCGAAGTAATTATTTGATTTTGTATAAAATATAAAGTTTGTTTGCTATTTGATAGTTTCCTCGTGTATGAAAAGAAATTTGAGATATCTACATACCTTTCATGGATGGACAGATAGCTTTGTATGCAAACACCGCATTATTGAATTCAAACACTAGTGGCTCTGTGAGACATCTCGCGTTTGAAAATTTTTCAAAATACCATTTCAACTCCTAGGATTTAGCTATATCTCGAAAAAAAAGGAGAAAATCTGAACGTAGATATAATTATCGAACCTGCTCACTAAAATGCGATCTGTAAAGGAGAACAGCCGGACATTCGGACTACCCTCGGACATACGAAACCGTTTTATGCCAAGCTGAGACGAAAACACTTCGCGCTCGCTCACTCAATGACAATTAATGAATGAATTATTAAAATTAATGAATGCCCTCTCTAATTAAATGGCGACCTTTACCTTCCTTCTGGTGTGACTGTAGTCAAACGCGAACCTATATCGTATACAAAGTAAATATTGAGCGTCACTTCGGTTACAGAATCGAGAAGCAAACGCTGTGACTTCTAAACCAAGAACATGTTATTTATTATCTACACTATTCATATTGACAGCCTCCGTGGTGGAGCGGTAAAGCTTTGTTTTATTACGAAGGTTCTAGGTTTGAATCCCGGTCGGCTGAGATGATATTTGTTACATGAGCCATGGGCTTTCGGCAGCTTCATCACTCTGAATCTGACATCATAATTTGTCACGTGTTGATTCATCAACGGCCCGTTACAGTCCACTGCTGGACTATGAGCCTCCTCCACTTAAGTGGAGGGTTTTGCTATAATCTCCACGCTTGGCAGGCGGGTTGGAGATCGCAGATTAAAAGGTTACTGTATCAGAGAGCGCTGCTGCCCGTTCCCTGTTCAATGTGTAGTAAGTCGCCTCTTACGACACCCACGGGAAGAGTAGGGGTTGGTGACAAGTGTATTCTACTCCGCCGTCACCACACGCCTACGAACGTATTCGTTGTCGACAGTCTTTGTCATCATCATTAACAGCTCATATACTAGAGCCTACCCTGAATTAGGGTGATCTCCGTCCTTAATAGACCACGCTGGCCCAGTGCGAGTTCGGCTTCGGTGACTTCACACACGACCTTTGAATTTCTTCGCGGTTAGAAGTCGACGAGAGTGTATGAAGAGATTGATGAATGTGGTTGAAGCGAAAGAAGTAAGTATATCTAGATAGTAGCTAGTGGAATGATGTGGTCTCTGCCTACCCCTTTCGGGAAAGTGGCGTGATTTTCTGTGTGTATGTATAAGAAGAAGACTACACTCGTATCAACTGAACCATACAGTTAACTCTACTGACCGAGTAACCGCGTGCGCTACACTATGATAAACGCAGCGATGCAACTGCAACGCTGCTCTCATTATGTGCAATGTCAAGCGGACGGTTCACACGCTCTGCCAACCCCGTTGGTCTTACATTGTCGTTGCAGTTTTTGTGCCAGTTTGTTAGTAAACAAGTGCGGAGAAATGCGGTCGTCGGCTTGCAGACAAAGAGTTTAACAAAGTGCAGGCTTGCAGGTTACGGTCGAGTGGTTATTTTCCGTGAAAACTTGGATATTTTATCATGGTAAAAAATAGCCTATGTCAACCTTATGCTAAAAATTATCGATGTCGGTCGCTGCGTAAAAAAAACCTACTTTTTGCATTATTATTACCACAGAAGAAATAATAGTAGATCTATTACAGCGGTCCGCCCGCGGCTACGCTCGCGTTGTGTAAGATTTTCCCGTGGGAATAAGACTTATTCCCGTAAAAAGTATCCTATGTGTTAATCCAGGGTACAAACTATCTCAATTTCAAATTTCATCCTAATCCGTTCAGTAGTTTTTGCATGAAAGAATAACAAACATCCAGACATCCATACATACAAACTATTAGTAAGGATATATTTATAAGGATATGATGAAAGAAAGATTTTCACAAGTCACATTTTACAATGAAATAAGATTGTAGAACTAGAAGGTATCCAACAATATATCTTGTGAAAGAAATATCCGCAGGCACATAGAAACTTCTTGGTTACAAACATAAAATTTTATAAATAAAAAGCTCAGTCTATCGAGTACTGTCAAACGCAACACAACCTTGAAACGTTTTATTGTAGTGGTGGAGATGTGTGAAAATGATTATAATTATTAATTATTTATTATATATTTTAAATATGTTTTTGTATTATAAAAGACAATGTTTTAATTCAATTCAATTCTTGGGTGAATGGCGTTTCCGTGGTGATTTCGCCAATGTCAAGTTTTATTGATGACTCTGCTTGGATATTATAGGCTTCTACAATTAGACTCAGTCAAAACGACATTCAAAACTGACATGTTTCGAAATCATTTGAAAATACAATTCTAGAACAAAATAAAGCTGCCAGTGTGCATTTATCACATACCGGCATTTTTAAATAACAGAGTAAGGAGTGTAGGTATTGCTATACCTAACACATTTGCCGGTACTGCTACGAAATGCTACCTTAAAATACGATTTAAACGAACGAATACCTACATGGGTAAGTACTTGAAACTAGGTACGACTTTTGTTGATGAAACTGTTCTGTCACTGTCACATCTTTACCACTTTTACCGCGGGGAAACATCTATATCAACGGGATCAGACAATATTGTTATAGGAAAGCAAAGATATACTAACACACTGACCAACTAACCCATCTATACTACGCTATGATAACTATGCAATGCTATGCAACAATGCAGCTTCTTCATCTGCGCTAATGTCACGCGGTCGCGCCATAGAGTGCAGTAATCACAGATCCATTCAAACATCTTTATTACACGATATGCCTCGTTGGAACGGGCAACTTGATTAGCTGGATACATCGCAATCATCACCAGAAATATTCATATACTACGTCAAGAAAAGTAAATGACAACTGGGAGTTTTAGTTGGTTAGTGCCGTTTTTTATACGGTCAATAGAAATAAATGAATTATTTACAGTGTGTAAAAAATATAAATAAATAAGTATACAAGCTATAGGTCTACTCGGCATGACTATTGTATCTTATTATGTCTTTAGTGATTAAAACTCATTAATTATTGACCGAGCGAGCGAAGCGTCTCTGTTTCAGCTTGGCCAAATTTGCTTTTGTATGTCCATCTGTTTGTTTGTTTGTTTCACTCTACAGGTCGCGTTTCTCAACCGATTCTCGTGAAATTTTGTGAGCAGGTTCGATAAATTAACCGTTTTTTTTTGTCGAGTCAGTTTTTGGAAATTTTAAAAAATTACGGAGTTATGGGGGTTGCCAGCTTACAAGGTCTACCGCCGAGGCTGTTTTCCTCTACAAGTAATATTACTTAACCAATAAAATAAGATAAAATAAGATAAGATAAGACAAAATAAAATAAAATTAAATTTAAAAGTAAATAAACTAAAATAAAATTAAATTTAAAATTAAAAATAAAATAAAGTTTAAAAATAAAAAAAAAACAAGGGGTTGGGGATGTTTGTCGAGAAAAAAAAAATTAAAAGATATATACAGACTCGCGAGGTCTACAGCTCACAGAGCCACTAGTTTAATTATTTACCGATCCATCATCAGTTAAAAGGCGCCTGTAAGGCATTTCCTATAGATATGACAAAAAACAAACTATTAACTTAAAAAAAAACTATTACTTTTATTTAAAACGCCAGAGAGTTGTAGACACGACTTTTAAAATAAAATTGTACAAATACTTTACCTTCACATGGAGGTCAAACATAGCGAGAAATTTTCACTTTGTCTTTGTCTAGCCAAACCTGTAAAACACGGAACCAAAGAAGCGAGTAAAATTGTCTTATGTAAACGCTCCACAAAACGGTAATTAAACGCTTGTCCAAAGTTCAGTTCAGTGAACC
Source organism: Carpatolechia fugitivella (assembly GCA_951230895.1). Lineage (NCBI taxonomy): Eukaryota > Metazoa > Arthropoda > Insecta > Lepidoptera > Gelechiidae > Carpatolechia > Carpatolechia fugitivella. The sequence goes on from OX579668.1 coordinate 4,241,715, forward strand.
AGGTTGGCGCAACCGGAGTCAACGTATAGCTCTTCTAGGATCCTTTATAAAACATCAACAGCTCATATCGTCCCTACCGAGGGCGAAGACCTGTTGATGATGAATCTTCCAGGCGGAATTCGAACGCGGGACTTCGCGTCTAGAAGACACTCGCTCTATCGGATATAAATGGTAATCCAAGAAATGTGCAAAAGTAAACTTTGTATAAACAACATTATTTAGATGTTATAATGCTAGAATGCACTTGTAAATAGGTATGTACGCTGATACATAATCTGTTTACATAACAAGCACATGGGCGGTAATGTGACACGACACACGAGGAAATACATAATATGTTATACGTTACTGATCGATTCATGTGTTTCTTGCCTTGATTGCTATAATGTTTTCTTCAATAGAATTCCTATTTTGATGTTTTCAATCGTATGTACAGAGTCAATAATAGTCATAACATTTAAATCCTTTCATCAACAGCTCATATACGTCCCCACCGAGGGGCTCGAGCCTACCCCGAATTAGGGCGATTAGGCCGTAGTCGACCACGCTGGCCCAGTGCGGGTGGGTCGACTTCACACGCAACCTTTGAATTTCTTCGCAGGAATGTGCATCACGATTTTTTTCTTCACCGTAAGAGCATCGAATAAACGTACATAATTATGAATTCGAAATTCTAAAACACATTGGTACGTGGGGGGGATCGAACCCGCGTCTCCCGGACGGGAGGCAGCGGCCCTAGTCACTAGTCCACCAATGCTCTTCAATCGTTTACTGTTGTTTAATTCCCTTGCAATAATAATGTCTTTATCCCGTTTTGAATGTTATTTTATCTCTGTCCTTTATTTATGAAAATTCTCGTATTCAAAATCAAATCGCAGAAAAAGAAAAATAATAAAATAATCTTTGACTGCGATGATAAGATTTTAGTATCTTTAAACCGTCGCGCTTTCCCCGTGGAGGGAAATACATTTGTTTTTACCGCTATTACTCCCAAAGTGGTATATTATAGCGGGCGTGGTCTTGGGTAACATAGCGGGCGCGGTCTTGATTAATATAGCGGGCGAGATCTTGGTTAATATAGCGGGCGCGGGCTTGGGTAACATAGCGGGCGAGATCTTGGTTAATATAGCGGGCGCGGGCTTGAGTAACATAGCGGGCGAGATCTTGGTTAATATAGCGGGCGCGGGCTTGGGTAACATAGCGGGCGAGATCTTGGTTAATATAGCGGGCGCGGGCTTGGATAACATAGCGGGCGCGGTGCTTGGCTAACATAGCGGGCGCGGGCTTGGGTAACATAGCGGGCGCGGACTTGGGTAACATAGCGGGCGCGGGGCTTGGGTAACATAGCGGGCGCGGGCTTGGGTAACATAGCGGGCGCGGTGCTTGGGTAACATAGCGGGCGCGGGCTTGGGTAACATAGCGGGCGCGGGCTTGGGTAACATAGCGGGCGCGGTGCTTGGGTAACATAGCGGGCGCGGGCTTGGGTAACATAGCGGGCGCGGGCTTGGGTAACATAGCGGGCGCGGTGCTTGGGTAACATAGCGGGCGCGGGCTTGGGTAACATAGCGGGCGCGGGCTTGGGTAACATAGCGGGCGCGGGCTTGGGTAACATAGCGGGCGCGGGCTTGGGTAACATAGCGGGCGCGGTGCTTGGGTAACATAGCGGGCGCGGACTTGGGTAACATAGCGGGCGCGGTCTTGGGAAATAATAAAAAATTTGAAGAACACCCGAAATTGTTATTTTTTATTTATTAATTATAAACAAACTTACAAAAATATGTCTTTATAAATACATAGGATCCTTATAAATAACGTGATGTCGCGGTTACATCACTCCACGTGGCCCGTAATGTGCGTCTAATAGGAAAGGCACGCGATAAGGCGCCCTTGGCATTGTATTGTTGCAGTTGCCATAATTGCAACGGCGGAGAAATTTCAGGTTTTATGGTCTGTGGCAGGCTAACATTCATACATAACAAATATTTTTGTAAGCCTGGCAAGAGACCGCGTGGTCATGAGTGTCAGATAACTGAAAATATAAATATTTTTTATTTTGTTGACATCATCATTCAGCCAAAAGACGTCCACTGCTGGACGAAGGCCTCCCCTAAGGATCTCCAGAACATCCGGTCCCGCGCATTCAACGGTTTACTGACATGAATATTTGGAATGAATTTTAATTTTGCTGACATAGATAATAGAATAGAATAGAATATACTTTTTTGCACACAAGAAATAAACAGAAAAATGCAGTTTAAATAATAGTGTACAGATAGGCGGCCTTATTGCTAAGGTAGCAATGTCTTTCATATGACATAATATATACGATACTAATATTTCTTCTTGTTTTAATAGAAATTGACGTTTAATCTATTAGAAATAAAAACTATCAATTATAAAGCATAATAATTAATTAATTAATAATTTATTATGTAGGCTACAGCAATTAAGAGGACCTATAATTCGGAGAATTCTGTTTATAGCCTTGTAAATTACAATCTGGATACAGTAAAACTCAGAAAACTAGACCCTTAATTAAAAGTCAAAAAGCGTCCAGATTTCGCCACTCATTGCGGAGCTTCCGAGTTCGATTCCCGGTGGCGACACTGTCTAACAAAAATCTCTTTTACCCCAGTTTGGTTAAGACTTTGAAGACTTTGAAGGTGATTTATCACCTAATTGTCCTTAAAGAAAGATGATTCCGTGCTTCGGAAGACAAATGAATGCCAAGAACTAAACAACTCGTAAAATATTCTTAAACCAAAGAATACTGTACAAAAGCATTGCGAATCTAAGCCACCAAAATGGTTTAGCATATTGACAGTGCGAAACGAGACGCGGCATCATCAAAAAACAACATTACTTACCAAACTAATTAGTGGGTTATGTAACAACAAACCAGTATGGGCACGTGTCATCCTCACGTGTGCAGGAATACTTACATAAGAGGCGAGACGCCTTCGCAAGGTTGTGATCGGGTTTGTTTTTTACTTATAAAGCGTTTTTTCGCTAGATTTGAGAAGGTATGACGTAGGTTTGACGCGCGTGCTATTTCAAACCTTGCGATGCAAAAGAGGTATTTTTCTCTTGATTTGTTTTGAATAATTGTGACGACTCAGTTCAATCATATTGCTTTTCCGTCGTTTATTCCTGGACGAACGCCTCCGCAATACATATTATTACAATCAGCTCATATACGTCCCCACCGAGGGACTCGAGCTTACCCTGAATACATCAACATCAACATCAACGGCCCTTTACAGTCCACTGCTGGACTATGAGCCTCCTCCACTTAAGTGGAGAGTTTTTGTGCAGATTACTCCACGCTTGGCAGGCAGGTTGGAGATCGCAGATTAAAAGGTTACTGTATCAGACAGCGCTGCTGCCCGTTCCCTGTTCAATGTGTAGTCCCTAAATACATACACATTAAATTAATTTCATTGATGAAGATGTTAGTTAAGGATTAGTTTTTTTTTATTATAAGGACAAATTTTTTAATATCGCTTTTCCCCGAGTGATTTTCAGCTGTTTCCAATACATTTCTAAAGTCACCGTGAAAGCTATCTACCGAGATGCTTTATCAAAAAATACTTCATCTTCCTAAAGACCAAAAAATCCTATATCTTTTCAGACGACGCGACGCGAAAAAGACGCAGACGAAGACGTCTCAACACGATAGTGCGTCGTTTAGTGTGGAGAAACGCAGAAAGAAGCTCAAAAGAGGAAAATTGCGTCTTCCACGCAAGCATTGTGCTAAACATAGCACGGAGGCACGTGGTGGTTACACGAGACTGCTCACGTGTCCAGCTGAAGTGGGCGGTTACCCTTCGTTACAGGGGTCGGGGGTTGAAAAAAGTAGATGGGTATGAGGCTGAATAAAAAATAAGCTTCTTCTTATCAATACGTCAAAATAAAACGACAAAACAGACTGGCTATAATGAAATTCATCATCATCAGCGGCCCGTTACAGTCCACTGCTGGACTATGAGCCTCCTCCACTTAAGTGTTTGGTTTTGCCATAATGTGTTGGAGATCGCAGATTAAAAGGTTACTGTATCAGAGAGCGCTGCTGGACGGTTCCCTGTTCAATGTGTAGTCCCTAAGTCGCCTCTTACGACACCCACGGGAAGAGTAGGGGTTGGTGACAAATGTATTCTACTCTGCCGTCACCACACGGCTAAAATGAAATTAGCTTTTTGCATTTATACCTAACCTTTGAATAGTTCGCCCTTTAGGTAGACTCGAGTCCCTCAGTAGGAATCATCATTAACATAACAGCTCATATACGTCCCACCAAGGGGCTCGAGCCTACCCTGAATTAGGGCGATTAGGCCTTTATCGATCACGCTGACCCAGTGCGGGTTGGTTGACTTCACACGCAACCTTTGAATTTCTTCGCAGGAGTGTGCAGGTTTCCTCACGATGTTTTCCTTCACCGTAAGAGCGTCGAAGGTCGGTAGGGACATATATGAGCTGATAACAGAAGTACGCAGAAGTAGCGAGATCACAGAAGGCAGACCAAGCTACAGGTCTATACGGTTACGGAGCCTTGTAATAACCCCATTATAACACTTGTGTCCACATCGTCATTACGAGTTGTGTTGGAGTTGTGTGAACGCTGGGCACGTGAGCCGCTGCACATGCCAGGATTATAAGGGGGCTGGCGTAACTCCGGGGTGTTGCCTGTGTATGTATGGGTTATCTTTACGAAAAGATGATGTCTCAATGAACCCATACACATACACAGGCAACACCTTTGTTATGGCATGCTGAAAGCTTTCGTTTAATAGTTTTTGTAATTGTCAATTGTTTTAATATGCCAGTGTGAATAGGGAACAAAACTGAAACTTAGCTTAACTTAGCTGGTTTAGCGTTTATTGGTTAAGCAAAATGTCAGACGGATTTTTGAAGTTTTGACATCCAATTAATTGGTATATACTCTTGTTGCGTCATTCCATATTGTCATCCAGCATCATCATTATTTTAGTTGAATGACGTCACTAGTGGACAAAGGTCTCTCCGCACCCACAACCCTACCAGGTTAGGGTTTATTTACCAGTGTTCATCATCATCATCATCATCATCTCAGCCGGAAGACGTCCACTGCTGAAAATAGGCCTCCCCCATAGGTTTCCACCGTGAACGGACCTGCGCTACTTGCATACTTGCTTACCAGTGTTACTGCTACCTATTCAGGACTGAAAAATGGTCTGGTCAATTGTTGTTCCAAATCAGCGGAGTAGATCAATGATATTTTAGTTTATTAACATCGTTTAAGTAGATGGTAATTATGACTTATGTATGATTCTTTATATATTTAAAAAAACGACAAAAGACACGATTCCTGTGGAGTTTCTTCCGGCTAGCTGTTCTTCTCCACAGCGAGCGTACACTAATAGTGAACGTGCCAACCATGAACAAGCTTTCCTTGTCCTTGGTATTTGTTAGCTTTGACGTAGAAAAATTATTTGTATAAATCTTAATTTAAATAACATATTTTTGATATTCTTTTATTTGTTTTTTCTGATACTCTAAAATTACTTAAGTTACTCTCTCAACTTTGATCCGAGGTTCGTGATCTGAGCATCAAAACCTTTTAACATCGGAATAGTGGAAAATGTATTTACCTAATTGTAACTACATTCGTCTAATTATTTACATTTCTAGACATCCGCTCACTAATCACATGTGAAAATTACATACAATTTATCACTTACATACAGACGCCGCCCTTACACCACTTACATAAGCATTTTCTTGGAGCTGTAACCATATTAATGGTTAATAATTAGCTCATTGCGCAGCGCACGCGCACTAGGAGATATTGCTTGTTTATGTTTATTTTCAATAGAGCATGCACATGTCTTACTCACGTGGGTCTAAATCGGGATGCAACTCGCGATGCAGCGGCACAAGTGCAAGTTCGAGCGTGCTATTTTGGGCAGTGCACACGGTTTATCGATAAAAGTATTAAACCCTATGCATACTGTTGCCTATAGGCAACATATCTTTAATGTATTTTTTTTTTTTGTTTTTTTTTTATCTTCCTTAGTACCAAAAAATCGTACATTTTTTATTTATTTTTGAATATTTTCTTATTTTAGGCAGGTAGAGTTTGCCGCCAAAACCAAGTCAGAAATCGAATTTAAACAATAAAAAATAATACTTACAAATTGATACCAAATTAATAAACTATATTGAGTAGGGAATAAATATTAATTTAAAAAAAATAGAAGAAATAAAAGAAAAAAACCGAAAAATTAAAGTTTTTTTTTTAATTTTTTTTTTTATAATAAAGTTTATTTTTTTACTTTTCCCATTTTTCTGGCCCAAAAACATCGCATGGAGTGAGTTCGTAAAGCGAACTCACAAATCCTGGTGTCATGTCAGTACGAGTATTTTAAGAGCCGCCAAAGGCCACGATTCGAACAGCCACGAAGAGGCTGTAATATGTTAAGCCCGTCACAGACGGAGCTATAATATATATTATAGCACGAGGCAGCCAGCTCTCTCATCACCATTCACTTAATTTGTGTGCAAAGTGGGGGTCAAGCAGAATGGCCGGTGTCTGATTGATTCGCCATTTTGTTTGACCCCCGCTTTGCGTGAAAGTGAATGGCGACGAGAGAGCTGGCTGCCTCGTGCTATAATATATATTATAGCTGCCGTGTGTGATGCCCTTTAGTATAGTAGCCGGAGGTATGATAGAATGTTATGAAGTTTAGCGGCCTTATTGCTAATGTAGTTTTTTATCTACGTAAGTATATGTCAGGGGGCGCTGTGGTGAGCTCTTCTCCACAGATTCAACCATTGTGTTAGCGAATCACCCAAAAAAATGTAATGACGAATCTAAGAAATGTTACAACATCATAATACATTATGTAAAAATACAGTAGGTATCCTATTTACCTATCATGTTTTGAAGTTCCAGCAAGAAATTGTCTGATACTTAAGTGTATTAGTTATAATTCGCAGAGGTATTAAAGTAAAAACTATACAATATAAAACTATATTTTTAACTATGTGTTTTGGACTAACTTGGTAAAGTTACCACATTTCCAATAGTGAAAAAACTTAAGGTATAAGTGTAAGAAAATAATGTTATTATTAAAGTAAAACTAGGTCATACGAGCGAGCGAGCTATGGAAAGATCTATGCTTGGTATTTCGCTACGGGATAAAATCCGAAACGAAATCATCCGGCAGAGGACCAAGGTGGTGGATATTGTCCAGAAATGTAGCAAGCTGAAGTGGCAGTGGGCTGGCCACGTCTGTCGCAGAACCGATGAGCGTTGGAGCAGACGGGTTCTTGAATGGAGACCGCGTCTCGGGAAGCGTAGTGTGGGACGCCCCCCTGCCAGGTGGACTGATGACCTGAAGAAGGTCGCTGGTGGTGGCTGGATGAGGAAAGCGGGTGATCGTGCGCTTTGGCGTACCCTTGGGGAGGCCTACGTCCAGCAGTGGACTGCAATAGGCTGATTGATTGATTGAGGTCATACGCTTATATTTATTCAATTATTTCTACAGTACCTAGTTTGTAATCGTAAGAAACTACATTGGTTTTTTTTTTCATACAAATTATATTTTCTCACGTGCCGTTGGGTGTAGATGTTTTCATAACGGGTGTTAGTCACTTGTTTTATTATTGATAACGGGACTTACACGGTTAGATTAATAACATACACAATTTTTGTTTTTATTTTTTCAGACTTGAGGCTGTAAGCATGTCAAAACCAGTAGTTGGTTTCGAAACCGATAAATTAATCATAATAGGGAATTGTTTTCATGCAGTTTAGTCACGATGAAATAGAGAAGCTATGAGTAGGTATAGAGGTACCTTATACGATACTTTGAAAGATCAACCAAATTAGATTTCCCTCACCCCGTTACGCGTTTAAAACGTCGGCCTAAGCATGTTCTGTCCGATCCTGTCGATCCCATCCAGTCTGCTGTTGAGATAGCCATTGCCATTGCCAACTCCACAGAATGACCTTCTGGTAGTAACCGCACCCGCCGGCGGGGATGCGGTAGACCCAATCAAGTTCTGCATAATCCTGGAATCCTTCTCGCCACGGCAACGTTCTAGGCCGAGGTCCGTGCCCCCAAGTGGGCGCCCTTAGGCTGTTGCTATTCATTCTAGGGGCAAGAGCCTTCCGCTCCCTCAAAAGTCCGGTTACGCTTGATACGTCGATTTTGCGACACAAGCAATAGGTCCATTTCAAAAAAAAAAATACATGTAGATTTTGTCTTTTTTGTCGAGTCAAAAGCGTTTTATTTGATGTCAAACTAATATCATATAGTGGCTCTGAGCTGTAGACCTCGCGAGTATTTTTTTTTCGAAATGGCTGATTTGTGTATTTTATTTACGTTTTCAACCCTATTAACTCCGTAATTTTTTTTAATTTAATAAAAAAAAATACTCGACAAAAAGTTCTATAGAACCTGCTCACAAAATTTCACGAGAATCGGTTCAGAAACGCGACCTGTAGAGTGGAGTTGGAGACGCTACTAGCTCGCTCGGTCAATTAGATTCTATGCTTCCACAGGCGTGAAGCTAAGAGTTTAGGTTAGGTTAGGTTCTTTCCTTTTATTTTCGTTATTGTTTTTATCGGCTTTCCCCACCGAGGGGCTCGAACCTATCCTAAATAATATTAGTCAAATCAAAAACTCTCTCCTATCACCTCCACCATTTCCTATCAAATTCCGATCAAAGCAGAGCACATTTTTTCGCGCTATGTGAAGTTTCAGTTTTGAAATTAAATACATAACAATGTCATAGTTAAATTTTCAATAATATTAAAACTGTTTCATGTTAAAATAATAATTTGAATTAACTCACAACATAAAGAAAATTATGAACTCAAAATCACAAATGATAACTCAAAATCAAAAAGGCAATCTCACAAATGATACGTGGCAAATCACCGGGTCACGGGATTGAGTCTGGAGCATGTTGTGTACGCAGGTGATATTTTGAATAAAGTACTATGCAGTCTATACAATCTATGCATAAAGTATTCATACCTGCCTTGTGACCTGAAGAAAACGATAGTCACTCCTATTATTAAAAATAAGACGGGTGATCTAGGGTCAGCTAACAATTACCGGCCGATATCACTAGGTACCGTGGTCGGGCAGGTTCTTGAGAGGCTGTTGCAGCACGAGCTGCTGAAAAATATTGCGATAGATGACTCGCAATTTGGTTTTCGTCCCGGTCTCTCAACTGATCCAGCCATTTTAAGTTTAAAGAAAACTGTGAGCTATTATACACGCCGCGACACTTCTGTGTATGCATGCTTCCTGGACTTGAGTAAGGCATTTGATCTCGTTAATTATGAAGTTCTCTGGGACAAATTAGCCAAAGCTCAGGTCCCTAAGGAGGTGGTGAATCTGTTCAGATACTGGTACGGGAACCAAATAAACAGTGTGAAGTGGGGCGACGCGACGTCTAATTATTATAAATTAGAATACGGTGTACGTCAAGGTGGGCTTACCTCGCCGGACCTCTTCAATGTCTATGTCAACGGTTTGATCGCTGAGTTGAGGGGCACCAGAATTGGCTGTCATATTTTCATAGTTAGCTATGCTGATGACATGGTGCTCCTCTGTCCATCGATCAGTGCTTTAAGAAAACTGCTTTCAGTCTGTGAGCATTATGCTAATGCTCATGGATTGAAATACAATACAGCAAAAACCGAAATGCTTGTCTTTAGGTCGGGGAGAGGTCCGGAGAGGGTGCTGAATGTTTATTTGAACGGTTCAGCAGTTCGGGTTGTAACAGAGTTTAAATATCTCGGCCACATCTTAAGTGAAGACCTGAGCGATGACCGAGATATAGAAAGAGAAAGAAGGGCCTTGTCCGTCCGCTGTAACATGCTCGCGCGGAGGTTCGGCAAGTGTAACAAGGACGTCAAGCTGACATTATTCAAAGCGTTCTGCATGAGCATGTACACTTGCCAACCATGGACTTCTTTCAAAAGAAAAACATACAGCACCATGAGGGTGCAATACAATGACGGTTTTCGCATCCTCATGAGATTACCTAGGTTTTGCAGCGCAGCGGGCATGTTCGCGGACGCACGGGTGCCCGATTTCTTCGGGGTCATTAGATCTCGCATCGCGACGTTTTGGGAGAGAATACGCTGCTCTTCCAATGAAATTTTAGAAGCCGTGACTGATGATGTGTTTTGTAGTCCTATATTCACATATTGGCTATCTGTTCACAGAAATCCCAACAAAAAATGACACTGACTGGTCAATGTAGGAATACTTGTTCAGTGCAAGTTATTTTGTTTATTTTATATGATAAGTAGTGTATTTTGTAATAATGTGTATGTTTTTTATGGGTTTTTTTATGCCTGAATAATAAATATTTATTATTATTATTATTATTATTATAAAATATAACAAAACATAACGAATTCAGCACAAAATGGTGTTTGTGTGTAACTGAAACATTTTACAATAGATCTGATGATCTTAGCAAATTGTTCATCGATGTTTATTGCACAATTTACGCGCCGCACTCGGCTGTTTATGACTGATTCGCCTCTAGCCCTAATCGCAGCGCAGGCGCATGGCTCAGCGCACGTGAACGCGCACGTTACGCCTCTCGTGCGCGGTCGCCGTGCGCGCGCGCGTGCAGTGATAACCGCCGCAATATTATGGCGAATGCGTATCGGGAAACACCATAATATTTAGCTTTTTTCACTTTCCGTGTGTAACTGTACATGTGGAAATAATCGGTGAAGTATGAATGAAAATGTACCGTTTCAGAGAGTTTTTATGCGTTATTTCGCGATTTTTCACAAAAGTGTTAAAGAACCAGCCTAAAAGCCGCCGCATTTTCTTTTAATAGCATAATGAAATCATATATTATTTTTTCATGCTCTTATCTTTAAAAGGATGAAAGAGAAGAGTTTTAGAAGGTTCAAAGGAAGCACACACTACCACGTTTTAGCAACATATTTAGTAACATTATTATTATAAGTTGAGTATCTTATCAATATGGTTCATCGTGAATATCTACGGAAACAGTATTTTATGATGTGTCATGTCAGAGCCTTAGAGATCTTTGGTGGCCGGTCGTTAACCTTACAACTCACACGATAAGAAGAAGATCTTTATATTTAATTTTGCTAATATTTTATCACTTACATGGCATTTTCAGAAACAGCACGTACAGTCGTACATCCCCTATAGCCCCTGGGTCTGCTGGGTAGACGAGTGATGGTGAATCTTTGCGAGTCTATGCCACAACCTCTATAATATCATCAATGTAGCTCCAGTTTTGCCACGGCACTTATCTTAACCAGCCCACATCAGTCTATTGCTGGATGGAAGTCGTTCCGTTCGTCTCCAACTCTCCACCGAGTCCGAACTTCGACTAACTACTCGTACCACGGTGTATTTGTCTCCGTGACTCGTACAGCCTAATTTAGTTCAATGTTGACTCGTCTCTCTCAAGCACGTCACTTATTCAGAACTTTGTCTGTACCTATAGGGTCAGAAGTATTCCAGTTTTTGTCAGCCACCCTCTCTGTATACAATGCGAATTTCCGTCACAATTTTTTATCGAATCTTTAAACTTTGAATGGAAATCAAATCTTTTTTTTTACTCTTGTGTTTTGATTACACAACATTTTACATAACACATATTTGCTATAGTTACAGCTAATTCCTTCACATCTAATAACTCATTAATTATCCTGCGCTGAGTCTTTATTAGCTTCCCACGTGGCCGAGCACGCTTGCAGTCAATCATACTACAACACTATACGTTATTAATATCGGTGCAGTTGCAAAACGCAACCGTGAACTTGGCGCGGTGCAAGTGCATTATATATATTTGGCATTGGTTCAAGAGTGGATATTATGTAGACGACTTGTCCCGGGTTCTAAGATCGGTCACTCTTTTGGTAGGTACTACTATTTATTCTTCTACTGGTATATAATATGTCGTGGCCATATCGCAGAATTGCCCACATCATGAAATTTTCGATCATTGATGTGCCTTGGCCAGATCAATGATAAGAAATCGTTTGTTGATATGTTCAACTAAAAACGCAGCTAAGTACTTCATGAAATTGTCAAAATTATTACATTAATTGCCGATAGAGGCGCTGGAAGCGCTTTGTTTATATACCGCGTTATGTCTCGCAGTGAAAAAGTGAATAATTCGTTATTAAAATTAGGAAGAAATAAAGTTAAAGAAAAAAACCTTTTTTAAAACAAGCTTTTATTATTTGTTAAGAAAATGAACTAAAAAGTTAAAAATAAATTAACTCTAATTAGAAGTATAACACTTTATAAGTTCATTGTAACCTTTAACGATAATTAAGCTTCTTCGTCTACGACAAAATAATTCCATATCGTAATCATATATTTTTAACACCAAAACTTTACACCTTAATTATTAAATCTTCCCGTTTTTATTACAGTCCCAATTTTATAAATAACAAAGCGTGTTACATTGTGATAGCTTACCATCATATATAGTCACTTATAAAGTGTTATACTTCTAATTAGAGTTAATTTATTTTTAACTTTTTAGTTCATTTTCTTAACAAATAATAAAAGCTTGTTTTTAAAAAAGGTTTTTTTTCTTTAATTTTATTTTTAACTTTTTAGTATGTTTAATTCGAGATTTACTACGACGTAGTTAGTAGCGCGTAGCAGCGTTTTTCTGTTATGTAGTCCGTAGTACGTTCACATAATAATGTGTTGCTTTGAGCACTTAAAGTCTATGTATTTTATTTATATTTAAATATTTCATTTTTTTTGTTTGTAGTAGAGTAAACTAATGTTTAAATTAGTTATGTAATCACAAGTTAGTTATTTGTAACATTTCTCATTCTATCCATTTCTTTTAATGCATCAACATTACAAGGTTTCTTCGAATTCAACTTGGAGCAGTCAAGTTCTTCGATTCGAAGTCCTGCTAAAGACTTAACTCTGCTTAAAGCCACATAAGCTTGACCAGCAGCAAATAATTTAGAGCCTAGATAAATAACAGCATGATCTACAGTAGTTCCCTGCATTTTGTGCACAGTTGAAGCCCAAGACAAGACAATCGAAAGCAATCTTCTTTCAGCTGTGCCGTAATTAAATTTAGCAGGAAATTGAATTGATTTAGGCTGTATTATGTGAATGCCATCCTTGCCGAGGTCCATTGTAGAGGGATAAGGGCTTCAGTACAACAGGGTTCGCCCTGGTACCCTGAGGCGCAACGTTAGCGATATGAAATGTTTATACACTCTCATACCATTCAGCCCTCGGCACGTGCTCACCTTGGCATTGGGGCATCCATCTAATCAATCAGACATATAATAATCCACATTCATAACAAACGGAACGAACTTTTTCCCAAATCTGTTGGAGATGCATATTCACGCCAACTAAGATGCTCGTCAAAACGAATCAAATGAGCGCAAACTCGATCGGGTTGCGTCGTTTAATTACGGAGTTCCTATGACCACCTTCCAGCTCCATCATCAGACCCTGGTTACCATATAGTATCAAAGTACTCGACAAGACAAATCAAATGGGCCTAAACTCGATGGAGTTGCGTCGTTCCGGAGTTCCTATGGCCACCTTCCAGCTCCATCATCAGACCCTGGTTACCATGTAGTATCAAAGTACTCGTCAAGACAAATCAAATGGGCCCAAACACGACTATGTTATGTTGTGTATTTGTGGAGTTCCTGTGACCACCTTCCGGCTCCATCATGAGACCCTGAACATCACGTATGACTAAAGATCTTGTTAAGACAAAACCAACAAGCCCAAACACGGCTAGGTTGTGTTGTGTATTTAAGGAGTTTCTGTGGCCACCTTCCGGCTCCATCATGAGACCCTGGATATCACGTATGGCTAAAGATCTTGTTAAGACAAATCTAACGAGCCCAAACACGACTAGGTTGTGTTCTGTATTAGAGGAGTTCCTATGGCCACCTTCCGTCTCCATCATCAGACCAGCTCCAAGGTACCATAATATTGCATTGTCATCCGATTTATACATGAATGTAAAATTTCAGCTCAATCGAAAACTGGGAAGTGGATCAAATTTAACTTGCAAGATTTGATTACAGACAGACAGACAGACAACGGGACAGGTGTAACTAAATAAAAGCTTGTAAAAAAGAGTTTATGACGAAAAAGTACTCTGAAAATGTCTGTCGGAACCTCTCACAGATCCGGACGATGAGATCACCGTCGCGATTAAAGCTGCCATTGCGTGTAGGCCACACACCAATACAGAATGCCCTTCAGGTAGAAACCGCCCCCGCCGGCGGGGACGCGGAACTAATAGTAGAATTAATTCAGTAAGACCCGGTAGGGGTCATTCTTCTCCGACGCGCTTCTCGCCCTGGCAACGTTCTGGGCCGCGGTCCGAGCCCGTCTGAGGGCGCCCCCAGATACGTTGTCATAAAATTCCTAAGGGGTACGAGCCTTCTGCTCCCCCGCAAGTCCGCGCCCACTATATTACCACTCTGGTATAAATAGTGATTAGGTCCGTCAAAAAAAAAAAAAAAAAAAAAGTCTGTCGGAACAATAAGTACCAAACAAACATAATTAGATTCTTATTAAATATTTCTTGGACGCCCTATTTTCATGATATGGCCAATCATGGACGACAAAATCGTGAAATGTTCACGGTTGATCTGGTCAAACACAGGTCAAATTTAGTTGCCCATAACATGAAATGCGACCATTTCATGAAATTCTCGAGCATTTCATGATGTGTTCTGATGTCAGTTTGACTTTCCTGTCTTTTACGAAACACAGAATCATAATATTTGGACAATCAGCTCGTAATATCCTAAACCAAATTGAAGACAGCCTCATTGTTATCATCATCACCAACAGCTTAAATTCGTCCCCATCAAAGGGTTGAAGCCTACCCGAAATAAGGGCGAGACAGTCTCACAAGTGATTTTTTATGGTGTCTTCACCGAGATTCTACAAGTCCTGATCGTCCAATCTTAATTCAGGGTAGGCTCAAGCCCTATGTTGAGACCTGAATGTTCTGAGAAATGCTTTTTCAGTCATAGTTACCTCCTCATTACAAAACTTTTATGAATAATAGAAATGGCTGTTTAATGCGTATACGATTCGATTAGGAAATGCATTGAAGTCTTAAATAAAGGAACGTACCTACTGACCTCCTTAACGATTTTCCTTCCTCATTTGCTTGCTTGTTATTTTATTTTGAAAACAAACCGTTGGTTTCGAAAGTGGCCGAAGGGATTTTTTCGCTATTACGCGTGCATCAATTTATTTTTCTCGCATGAGGTCGTGAGATGCTGGCTGGAGAGCAGTCTTGGAGGACAAAGCTAGGAAAAGTCTATAGTTTAGTAGCTTTTTTATTAGGTCAAAGTTCTTCCTCTCCATTCTCGATACTAGCTTACCACGTAAAAGACCTAACGGACACTCCAAAGATCATCATTGGCTTGCCCTTATCCCATAATTTGGGGTCGGCGCAGTATGTTTTCTTCCTCCATACATCCCTATCACCCGTCATTTCAACACTCACATCCTTCCTGCACATATCATCTTTTACACCATCCATCCATCTTTTTTTTGGTCGTCCTCTCCCAACATATCCATCCACATTCCAATTCAATACCTTTTTCCCTACGTAACATTAATTTCTTCGCATTACATTTTTTTCCAAAACTTACTTACCTCATCAACCAAGGCGTTGGTGTGTAATGTACACGACATATCAGATGCGTTAGTGTGTAATGTACACGACATATCAGATGCATTGGTGTGTAATGTACATGACATATCAGATGCATTGGTGTGTAATGTACACGACATATAAGATGCGTTAGTGTGTAATGTACACGACATATCAGATGCATTGGTGTGTAATGTACACGACATATCAGATGCATTGGTGTGTAATGTACACGACATATCAGATGCATTGGTGTGTAATGTACACAACATATCAGATGCGTTAGTGTGTAATGTACACGACATATCAGATGCATTGGTGTGTAATGTACACGACATTTCAGATGCGTTAGTGTGTAATGTACACGACATATCAGATGCATTGGTGTGTAATGTACACGACATATCAGATGCGTTAGTGTGTAATGTACACGACATATCAGGTGCACACTACACAGTACTTAGTTTATAAGTTGCTCCGATCCAGTGTTCACTTGTTATAGGAACAAAAAGTTAAATAAATAACATCGTCATCGGATTCGGACGAGTAGTAATATGCTCACAAAGAGCTTGCCTGCTCTTTAATAAGAATCTATCGCTAGCTCGGTTTTCTTCTTTCTCCTATCTCCGGCTTTGTTCCATTTATGACGGCTCCGTAACCTAGGTGGTGGGTATCTGGCTATCTGCCTCTGACGCACAGGGTCGCGGGTTCGAATCCCGCCCAGGGCCTTGTGTCTGGTTGTTGTTTATCTATATAAGTATGTATTTATCTATTTAAGTACTGTATATCAGCTGTCTGGTACACATAGTACAAGCTCTGCTTAGTTTGGGATCAGATGGCCGTGTGTGAAGATGTCCCCACATATTTTTTATTTTTACTTGGAGCGTGTATTGAATCATCAAAGGGTCAATTTAGTTTGTTAATGTCCTTTTTTATTGCATTCTGCCATAGATCGATCGGTCATGATCAGGGATCTCTTCATGATCAAATTTCCTGATCACAAGATCTCTGAATACTTGTATCAAATTCTGTGAACCAACCTTATTCCTTGTTAACATTGAACGTTTTCTCTCGGCGTCACGGACAGTAGGAAGTGTAATGCATGTTGTTTGTTATGCAAGGGACCTGCGCCCGCGCACTGACCTTTGAGCCGGCTGCCTTGTGACTCCTTTTTCCTCGATATCAAATGGTTCAAACGGTTCAAACTTTATTGGAAATAAATTACGAGTACGTCATAATATGGCACGCATGCGTCATTCATAATCTTTGCAGTGCATAGTAATGTTCGTTGCAAATATACAACACAAGGTGTCACAATGTACTAAACCAAAAAATGTATGGTGGACAATGAGCAGAATTTAAAACATGATATTACTGTATGATATGGAAAAATATGGTCCTTAAATTACTGTTCTCAGACCAATTCCCCTCCCCTGTTACACATTGTGAGGTAAAGGTGGAGGCGGTATTATTAAAGAAACAAATATTTGCAAGAGATTCAAGTGATTTATTTTATCACGAGATCAGGTTTTACAAAGACCATCAACAATAGAATCAGCTCTTGTCCATCAAAGAATATTTTCTTCTTCTAAATTCAAATAAACCCAACGATTCTAAAAGTATTTACAGCCAGCAATAACCAACGAGGCTGAGACGTATAGGTATGCACACATACCTAACACATTGACATTGCTCGAAAAACAAACTTGGACATTCTACTGGATCATGATAACTAGGAAGTTAAGGGTCCTTGTTATTACCTATTTTATTATTCAAGAGGCAATGACTGATACAACCTCGCCACATCTTTCCTTAGACAAAAGGAAAATCGATCTAGTAACCTCTAAACAAATAGATGAACGGAAACATTTTATCATTCATCTTCATCATCAACCGCTCCATCATTACCCGTTGTACGCGGGGTACCAAGGGTAAAAAAATGTATAAACCCGGTGTCTTACATACGAGCTCAAAGATGGCGCGTGATTCAAAGTCAGTAGATCGTTGCAGAAATCCTAAGGCTTATTGTCCAGCAGCTGACGTTCTCCATCTAAAATGCTGATGATTGCACATCAACAGCTCATATAAATAAATAATAAATAAATCTTTATTTCATTTGCCAAAGAGATACATAATTTGACCATTCAGTCGGAATCTCCTTTTAAGCTAACAGTGCCAGGAGATGCCGCTCTTCCTTAACATGGTTATTATACTTAAGTATCTATCTTGTAAACATAATTTCATATACGTCCCCACTGAGGAACTCAAGCCTACCCTGAATTAAGGCGATTAGGCCTTAGTCGATCATGCTGGCCCAGTGCGGGTTGGTCGACCTCACACACAACCTTTGAATTTCTTCGCAAGAGTGTGCAGGTTCCATCACGATGTTTTCCTTCACTGTAAGAGCATAAAATTATATTACAAAAATATTAAAAATACAAATTTTATTGTATTGTCAGTATTCGAAAAATCTAATACTTAAGTCTAGTGTTTAACCCATATTGAGGATAAGCCTGTAAGCATTTTTTTCGAAATCTCTCTCTTTGCCTAGGCTCATCTCATTTCATTTGGAGTCGGCTACCCTCGTCTTTCTTCGTCAAACACATCGGCTCTGGCTTTTCGAACTATTGTGTTTATTTTTCATCAAGTATCTAACTCATTTGCAGATTAATTAGTACCCATTACACTTAACCACAGTGCCATGCAATATTATTTGTTTTTCGGAATCTTTAGTTTCCCTTTTCCTGTTAAACGAGTGCATAACAATGCTAGGAAGGTTGACGTGTCATTGAACGTCGGTCAATGGCTGGGATGACTAGGTATATCTAATGGACTTTCAACTACATTTACCTACCGTATCGTCAATTGAAACGTCATCACATTATGACGTCTTTCTTCCTTATAATGTCATCATGATCATGACAAAACAGGCTCCCGAGTTTCAGTGTTCGAATCCCGGTGCAGACACTGTCAAAGAAAATTAGCTAGGCACCTGAATATCCGAAAAGAAAAAGATGATTATGTGTTACGGAAAAGAAGGCACGTCACGTCTTGGGTAACGGCTACTATCTACGCGGTAACACTGACACCAGGGTTTGTGAGGTCGGTTGATGACCTTACTGCTATTTACTACGCGCACGACGACGAAGAAGATTGCGCTGACAGACACATTAATGCAGTTCATCAACAGCTCATATACGTCCCCACCGAGGGGCTCGAGCCTACTCTGAATTACAGCGAGTTGGTCGACTTTACACACAACCTTTGAATTTCTTCGCAGGAGCGTTCGTTTCATCACGATGTTTTCCTTCACCGTAAGAGCGTCGAATACAATACAATACAATACAAATATACTTTATTGACACCAAACGAAAACAAAACAGGAAAACATACCAGAAACATAAAAACATAAGAGTCGACAGGCGGCCTTATTGCTAACGTAGCAATATCTTCCAGGCAACCTTGAATAAACGTACATATGAATTCTTAATTCGAAAACACATTGGTACGTGGTGGGGAACGAACCCGCGTCTCCCGGACGGGAGGCAGCGGCCCTAACCACTGGACCACCGGCGCACGCTCGCCTCGTATTAATGCAGTACCATCTCCTATAAACTTAATTTTAGCAGTATACGTACAAGCACTCAGAAAGGATTTTTAAAAATTCCATCTGAAAGTAATGAAGTTTGTATGAAACTCAAAGATGAATGAAATGGAAAGCGGAAAGCTAGTTTACTTTACATAATAAAAAGCTCATTGGCCTCGATTCGAGAAGTCATGCTCTAATTCTAATTTTAAAATCCAGCTATCCTTTTCGTTTTTATGACCAATGAAAGAGAGGTGATGAACGAATGATATTCATTTGAACGAATGATAACTTAAAATAAGGGCATAGCTGTCAGTTTAAGAGATTTTCAAGTCGCATGTTTTAAGTGCTCACTAAAATTGTGCAATCGACACGGCTATAAGGTTCAAATTCGACGTTTGACAGCTCTAATATTAGGATGGCCATCTCCTGTCCCTTTTCAATCTTTAACAGGTAAAAAAGACGGACGAATTTAAATTAAGGATTAGAACGTGACATCCCGAATCGAGGCGACTGTCATGTTATCTTAAAAACATAATATACTTATAATAAAAACTCCTCGCTATACCATATCTAAATCAGCATTATATTTACAAACAAAACAAAGAGTAGTATCTATTTCCAGCACTCGCATACTGACCTACAAAAAAACAATAACTTCCGCACGGGATTCGAACCTGCGACCTCACAATCGCATCTGCAGTCCGTGCGAGGTGCTCTTACGTGACTTGGATCAGGGAAGACCACGAAGGTGATGATGAGGTAAATCTGACATTTAGTGGTCAAACAATGACACAACTATGAATGAAGACTGTAGTAAGAAAGTTATACCTACAAAGTCATTCCTCTAAAAAAAAGACTGTTATATGACGACACCGGATATGTGACGTCAATCATCGACGTTACCTACATGATAATAATTATCTTCTTAATCTTCATCGTGTGGGCTGTTAGGTCGACAACCGACCTCACAAACCCTAGTGTCAGTGTTATAGAGCCGCCAAACTGACATGGCTCGTGTTAGATAGTAGCCGGCGAAGCACGGAATCATGTTTTCGGACAATCAGGTGATTCGGCCTGCAATGTCCTTACCAAACTGGGGAAAGTCTCACGAAGAGACTTTTGCTTGACAGTGTCCCCACCGGGAATCGAACCCGGAACCTCCGCAATGAGCTTCGAAATCTCGACCACTCAGCCACGGAGGCTGTTATAAATAATAATTTATGATGAGGATAAGGAGTGAATCAAACAATTTTGTTTGTTTGTTTTTATTGATTTCATTTGAATTTTTATTAAGGTTAAAAATAAACAACTGAATGTCAAGTAGGTGGATGGTTTAAGTTAATTTAAAACAATATTCGTTCATCTTCCCGAATCTTGTCTGAATCAATTTTAAATAAAAATATGTTATCTGAAAAACGAGTTATTATTAAAATCCTGTTTAATTTATTTGTTAACAATCCAACAAAGTAATCCCTACGTAACAAGAATTATTAGATCAGTCAGAGTAATAAAATCAAAAAGTACTGTCAGAAGTGGGATTCGAACCCACGCCCACAGAAGTGGACTGCGACCTGAACGCAGCGCCTTAGACCGCTCGGCCATCCTGACTTGGCATCACATTGCGAAATTACTCAACACTATCGCGAACTGATAGAATGGATACTAGCATGCGTGGATCGGGGAGCTCATC
The DNA here is from genome assembly GCA_951230895.1 of Carpatolechia fugitivella. Taxonomy (NCBI): domain Eukaryota; kingdom Metazoa; phylum Arthropoda; class Insecta; order Lepidoptera; family Gelechiidae; genus Carpatolechia; species Carpatolechia fugitivella. The sequence continues at coordinate 4,262,678 of OX579668.1, forward strand.
CCCAAAATATAATAGCACTGATTTCGCATGAATAGCAATGTCACGTCATGTGAAAATATTTTCAAAGAAACACCTGAACAAGTGCTTGTAAATTAAATGTTTGACTTTCTACAGCTAATACGCCAAGATTTTTAAACCGCTTAAAACAAAAAAATACTTGGATACTGTGGTTTTCAGACTACTGAACGTAAATTCTCGTAGACGTTGTTAATATAGGGTATAGGTGCTCTGTGAGCTGTAGACCTCGCGAGTCTGTATATATTTTCATATTTATTTTTATTTTTTCTCCACAAACATCCCCGACCCCTTGATTTTTTTTTTATTTTTTTTTTATTTTCTTTATTTTTTATTATATTTTATTTTATTTTGTTATTTTATTGGTTGAGAAATGTGACCTGTAGAGGAAAACAGCCTCAGCGGTAGACCTTGTAAGCTGGCAACCCCAATAGCTCCGTCATTTTTTAAATTTTCAAAAACTGACTCGACAATAAAATTCGATTAATGTATCGAACCTGCTCACAAAATTTCACGAGAATCGGTTGAGAAACGCGACCTGTAAAGTGAAACAAACAAACAGATGGACAGATGGACATACAAAAGCAAATTTGGCCAAGCTGAAACAGAGACGCAGAGAAGACAGAGACGAATAACACTTTTCCGGCAACATATTGTGTTTGCATTACTCGCATGTATTGTCTTGCCATTTCATATTCCGGTAATTTTTTTGTATAATATGGCTATAGGTACTTTTCCAGGAACTATTGCGATTTATTTTTATTAGTGGCCCAAAATATTGTCCAGTAACATGTAGTGTTAATGTGGCGATCACATAATATTGCCGTGAAATAGAAAAAAAAATACTTTTGAGATTGGAGAAAAGATTTTGTAATGAGGTTTCACAAACGAACATAAAAAAAAAAACAAAGAAGTACACATAAATCCCTTGACGATATCAAGACCGAGAAAGGCTTCCCAAAATGGCAAGAATCTGTGATTATGACAACAGTTTTCAAAATATTGTAAACAGAATAAAGTAAATGCCAGTCTCACGTCTTCCCCATCTTTGTCCAAGAGTACAAACAAACTAAACCAAACCCGCTGCATGACGACCGTAGATAAAATAAACCGCGCGACATATAACTTAACCGCCAAAACGTATCGGTCACTTTATATGTCGCTTGGTTTATTTTATCGACGGCTAGTTTAGTGATTGCGCGTCATTTCCAGGGAGCCCAACAAAGCAGAAATTTTCTTCTTCCGTAACTAGTTACGAACCTGCGGTTTTGTACGCGGCCGGAGGGAGACATAACCCCGTTGTTATCTAATATCCTTTACGTAATAGGTCTCGTGTTTTCATAGAACCACCGAGGTGTTTCGCTCGGAGATTTATGACGTCAAACTGGCAATTATCCTCATAACTACCAAGACTCGCTAAGTCATCCCAAAATGGCAATTATGAAAACTCTGATGAAAGTAACTTGCGCGTTGTCACTATTCGCCCCGCATTTTATTCTTCAATTTATAGTTTATACTTAAAAAATACTCTGTTTTGTAAATATAGACGAAATGTTTGATGATCTCAAGGGCGAATCAAGTTAGCGCTACACCTTGTGAAACAAAAATTTAGGTAGGTAGATTGTTTTAATAATAATACTAATTTATTACCAAACACATTTACAGAAAACATTACAAAAACTTTTTTTTTTTTTTTTACGAATATGTAAATGTCCTGTCAAAGATAAAGAAAAAAAAAACATTTAGCATTGTAAACAAAATGTCTTCTATTCGTGAACGATTTAACATGTTTCAAATCTAAAAAAATATTTCCAAATCATTTTTCGAGCTAACTAATATTTTTGCAAGAACGGAAAACTGAAATTTTGAAAAACATTTTCTACAACGTATATTTTATCCTATTTCAAAACTACTACCAAAAACACTTTAATAAAATCGAGTCTGAAATCGGAACTAATTTACTTACGAGTATTCCAATTTCCCAATTTCAAGTCCTTTTATGTTTTATAAGAGGTACCTTACGTCACTAGCAGCCTATGGACGTATTACAGGGCGGGGGCACGTTTTTGAGCCACGTGCCCCTCTTACCCAACAGCGGCTCCAGAAGATAGATCACGTTTGATTTTTTCTTACTTAAGTGGTAATATAGCAGACGGGGACTTGAGGTTATGGAATACTAAAAACATAATGATACAGACCTACTTTGGGGACACCCACCGGGAATCGAACCCGAAACCTCCGTAATGGGCGTCGAAATCTTATTTTACATTGAAATGCTAGTAGTAACTAGCGCCGCCTTTCATATCTGTGGCTGTGTGAGCTGTACGCCTCGCGAGTTAAAAAAAAAAGAAATGCCTGAAATATATATATATTTTTTAATGTCACAAAATATATAATAATACAAATTACAAATTATAAAATTCAAGTCAACTTAAAACTACTTAAAACTAAACAAAAAGTCCGCCCAGCAAGGCCCCCCGCCCTATTTTTTTTTACGTTTTCATACCCTATATCTCCGTCTTTTCGAAAAAAAAATTGAGTCGGTAAATAAATTATGTAATATTATCGAACCTGTACACAAAAATTCATGAAAATCTGTTAAGAGATGCAACCTGCAGAGGAGCACTGCAGGACTTCCCGTTTTTGCATCATCATTGGGCATCATTTTGCCCAAGTTGAAACGGAAACGCTCCGCTCGGTCAATTAGCTCAATTTTCCACCTACCTTTCATAACAAACGCATTCCTGATTTTCAACCTACTCTCTTATCGCGATTATTCTAATCTTTCGTAGGAATTGGATCGTGACATAATATAGCCGTACCGAGTCCGTTTAGCACGTACTTACATAACAGATTCAGGTCGCATTCCTGCCCAGATACCAACGCGATAGGCCGCGAACTTATCTGGACCTACAACTCTGCATCTTCAACAGCTTATACACCCCCATTGAGGGACTCGAGCCTGCCCTAGAGTACAGGAGGGCATGTTAGGAGTATCGAATCAAGTGGCCCACTGTGGGTCGACTTAACACACAACCCATGAATTTCTTCATTGGTTTCCGTACGATATGTTGCTTCACATAGCGTCGAATAAACGTACATATTAATTCGAAATTCGGAACACATTGGTACGTGGGGATCGAACCCGCGTCTCCCGGACGGGAGGCAGCGACTCTCGGCTGCACAACCGACGACGACGCTCTCCGACTGCTCTGCATACTTAGTAGAAAAACATCAACATCAACATCAACGGCCCGTTACAGTCCACTGCTGGACTATAAGCCTCCTACACTTAAGTGTTTGGTTTTGCCATAATCTCCACGCTTGGCAGGCGTGTTGGAGATCGCAGATTGAAAGGTTACCTTATCAGAGAGCGCTGCTGCTCGTTCCCTGTTCAATGTGTAGTCGCTAAGTCTCCTCTTACGACACCCACGGGAAGGGTAGGGGTTGGTGACAAATGTATTCTACTCTGCCGTCACCACACGGCGGCGGCGCGGCGGTAGAAGAACATATATTAAGAAAATACGGGTGCAAGGCGACGTCTTATCCTGTATGAACATTGTGATCTTATACGTCCCCGCCGAAGGGCTCGAGCCTACCATGAGGAAAGGTGATCAGGACTTAGTTGACCCCACTGGCCCAGTGCGTAACTTTGAAGGGCGTATGTTTTCCTTTATTGTATAAAAGAATCGCGCTATACGAGTAACATCCTTATCCTTACTATAAAAAACGTGAAAGTTTGTATGTATGGATGTTTGTTACTCTTTCACGCAAAAACTAACAAACAGATTTAGAGATAGTTTCTACCCTGGACTAACGCATAGGATACTTTTTACGGGAAAAAGTCTTATTCCCACGGGAAAATCTTACACAATGCGAGCGTAGCCGCGGGGGACCGCTAGTTTTGTAATAAATGCGTCAAATTGACGTAAATATGATTTCTAAATTCAAAATTCATTGGTGCGTGTTGGAGTCGATGCGCAAAATCTTCATAAATTCGAGCGTATAACATTACCCAATGACCTGTGGAATAGTAGATTGGAATTTGCATAATGCAAGATCGATACTTTTAGGTTACCCATTGGCCGTTTATCACCCCATTAAGCGTAGTTAATTGCAGCTACTTGACTTGACCTTAGCATTGAAAAGGTCACGTTTCCACACAGCCATTTTTCCAGTAAAAGATGGGCACGTTGCTCTTACATAAAGGCCGTCACGTGCTCCATTCAAACTAGCCAACATGATTTGACCCCCAACGCCTACGCGCTATCTCAAACCTGAAAAAAGACCGAAGAGCCACGAGAGCTCTCCTTACAGTGGCTAATAAACACACACAACTAAAACCCTCGTATAGTACTTGTTACAATACAAATGAAAACGCAACGAAATAGAAATATTGTATATGTGTTGAAATGAAACATCGCTGAGATTTATTTTACGTTAAAAGGCAAGCATTTTTTTTGTCATTAATTCTTTGGTTTTAGACCGGAAATTATTTTTCTGTAGGTGTAATGACTGATATTCCGATATTATAGGTTGTAGCATACAACTGCATCGACGTGTTGCCGCGCCTGCACGCGCGTTCTACTGACCGAGCGGTGACTTTTTTTTTTTTTTTTTTTTTTTTGACAAGGACCTAATGCTTGTGTCGCAAAATCGACGTATCAAGCGTAACCGGACTTTTGGGGGAGCGGAGGGCTCTTACCCCTAGTATTATAGCAACAGCCTAAGGGCGCCCACTTGGGGGCACGGACCTCGGCCTAGGACGTTGCCATGGCGAGAAGCGCGTGGGAGAGGAATGACCCTGACGGGGTCTTCCAGGATTATGCAGAACTTGATTGGGTCTACCGCGTCCCCGCCGGCGGGTGCGGTTGCTACCAGAAGGGCATTCTGTGGAGTGTACTCTATTGGCAATGGCTCTCTCAACAAAAGACTGGATGGGATCAACAGGATCGGACAGAACATGCTTAGGCCGACGTTTTGTACGCGTAGCGGGGAAAGGGAAATAACCGGCGGTTTTCACGACCAGAGGATTCGGGTGGTGAGGCGCGGCATCGAAATAGCGACGTGAAGCGTCTATCATAAAACCTTTAATGGACGGTAGCTCGAGATCTACATGAAGGTCGACGTTGCGAACGAACCACGGGCAACCGGTTGCCCGACGTAAGAAGCGATTTTGAATGAGTTGAAGCTTACGAATGTGAGTGACACCGGTGTGAGCGAAAACTACACTAGCATATGTCATGATAGGACGAATACAAGCGGTGTAAAGCCTCACCTTATTCCTAAGAGAGACTTTACTCCGCTTGCCTATCATGGGGTGAAGACGGCCTAAAACGAACGCGGCGTGATTGCGAACTTTCTGGATGTGCTTACCGAACGTGAGCCTAGCATCGAGAGTGACACCTAGATATTTCACCTCACGCACCCAGGGTACCGGGTGATCGAGAAGTTTGATCTGGGGGAGCGTGGGCTCGGGGCCACGAGTGAAAATAATGGCGGAACTTTTGTCGGGGTTCACTTCTATTCTCCATTTGCGGAACCATTGCCCGAGGGCATCTGCCGCAGTCTGGAGATTCGAAACTATCTGAGAGAGACGGGGGTGATTGGAATAAACGGCAGTGTCGTCCGCATAGAGGGCGAGTTGCACGTTCCTAGGTCTAGGCATGTCGCTAGTGTAAAGAGAGAAAAGGATGGGAGAGAGCACGGAGCCCTGAGGGACTCCGGCGCGAATCGGTCTGCGAGTCGAGAGCACGCCTTCGTATCTGCAGCGAAAAGAGCGATCGGTTAAAAAGTCTCGTATGATGTGTACGAGACGGTCAGGCACCTCGAGTTTGTAAAGCTTGAAAAGCAAGCCTTCGTGCCAGACTTTGTCGAACGCTTTCGCTACATCTAAGAAGACGGCTCCTGTAGGTCTGGGCTTGTTCTTGAGGAGAACAGAGTAGACGTCCTCCACTATGCGGTGGACTTGTTGGACGCACGAGTGTTTGGGACGAAAACCAAACTGCTCGTTGGGGACAAGGTTGTGGGAGAAAGCAAAGTCAGAGAGTCGAGATCGGATTACCCCCTCATACATTTTACCCATGTTAATGAGTAAACTGATCGAGCGGTAAGAAGTAGGGTCGTCGGCGGGTTTGCCAGGTTTGTGAATGCCGATGACGACAGCTTCCTTCCAAGCTTGTGGAAAGATGCATGCCTTCATGGCCGAGTCAAAGATCTTGGTCAGAACTGAGATGAGGTGGTCGGGAAGAAGTTTCAGGACACGGTTGGTGATGCCGTCCATGCCTGGGGATTTACGGGGAGCTAATGCCTTTATGAGGTCTTTCACCTCCTGTTCTGTGACGCAGCGCAGGGGTGGGTCAGTCGGCGGGAGAGAGGCTCTGCGGTTGAGTTCCGTAGAGACCTCTATGAGAAAGTCAGGGTCTGCAGGGACTGTGCTGGGGGTGCACTGTGCTGCGAGGCTGTCTGCCAGACATTCCGCTTTTTCGTCGTCGTCAAAAGCGGGGGGCTGGTTGGGACGTTTGAGAGGGGGCATGGGAGCGACTGCGTCCGCTTTGAGCGAACGAGATAGGCGCCAGAAGGCCAAGTGAGAAGGGACAAGTTTACCGAGAAACTTCTCCCACCTACCGTCCCGTAAAAGAGCTACCTGTGCTTGCACCTCCCTGTGCAAGGCACGCATAACCCTTCGGTTCTGTTCGGTGGGAGCAGCATCGTAAGCGCGAATAGCGGCGTTTCGCTCAGTCCTCAGAGCACGTATTTCGGGCGGCAAGTCAAAGCGACCGTCAGGTCGTACTGTAACTTGCCGAGAGCAGCTGCTCACAACGCCCTGTATGTGCTTGGTGAGGCAGTCAATGGCGAGGTTAATGTCGTCTGGGGAGGAGAGAACGGGGGGGATGCTATCCAGGTGAACAGACCGGGAAGAGGCCAGCGAAGACTGGACTCTGTCCCAATCCACCACCGTTTTAGTCGGTCCGTGACTGTCAGGGCCGGGTACAGGGGTACGCGAGTCGAGACCCAAGAGAACTGGGCGGTGGTCGGATTTGAGTTCATGTCGCACTTCTAACTCACTTAAGCGTAGGCTTATGTTCTTTAGAAGTGCGATGTCAAGGATGTCAGGCTGGTGGTTAGGGTTGTCGGGATAGTGAGTGGGTTCGAGTGGAGCAATGACGTCAAAGTTGAGAGGGTCTGACAGGGAATCAAGGATCCGGCCCCGGGTGGTGGTGACCCTACAGTTCCAGAGAACATGTTTGGAGTTGAGGTCCCCTGCAACGATTACAGAGTCCCCCAAATTAAAAAGAGCTTCTAAGTCCGACCTAAGCAGAGCCCTATGAACAGAAGGGGAAAGGTACGCGGAGACAAGAGTGATTGGGATATGCCCCGTCATGCCGATCCGGCAGCATGACGCTTCGATAAACTCTAAGGGAGGAGTGTCGATAGGGACACAATGAAGCGAACGCTTATAAAAGATGAGCGTACCTCCTAATTGTTCAGAAGTGCGGTCATTACGTATAATATTGTAACCTGCCAAACGCGGATTACGCTGACTGGGTTTGAGAAAGGTCTCTTGGACCATGAAAATATCTAAGTTGTGGTCTTTGAGGAACGTGGCGACATCGTCGCGCTTACCGTTAAAGCCTTGAATGTTAAAGAAACCTATTCTGAGGGATCGGGGTTTGGTTCTGCATGTATTGCGACTATCCATCATTAGTGCTTAATTTGGTAATTCCCCAGGCGTTGGATAAGAGGGGAGAAACGAGCGTATACGGAGAGGAGGCCTACACCGTTGCCTTGGTTTTTGCGGATGAGGTCCGCAAACTCCACGACAGCGTTGAAATCTATTTGAGCGGTAAAGTCCGCTACGAGCGCGAGGGATTCGTCCAAGGAGGACGGAAAGTTGTGGGAGACTGCCTGAGGGGCCTTGGGAGTGGGAAGAGGGGCCTTCTTGGGGGCCTTAGTGGCCTTAGAGGAGGTCTGAGGGACCTTGGGGCTTGTCCTAGCGACAATCTGGGAGAGCGTAGGAGAAGCGCTCTCCGCCTGGGGAATGGAAGCCAAAGAGGGCGAGATAGTAGGGTTGGACCTAATCTCCGGAAACTGCGCAAAGTCAGAAACTGGAGGAGGGGATTTCGGCTTGCCAGTGGGCTGGGAAGCGCGTTGAGCCCGCTGAACCGCCTTGGGGTTCGCTCTCGGAGCGATCGGGCAACCGCGGTAGTTCGCGGTGTGCCCAACCTCCTTGAGCCCCTTGGCTTTGCATAGGACGCAAGCAGGCGGTTCAGTGGGCCTATCTTCCCCTTTCTTGGGACGGGTACAATCTATGGTACCATGGTCACCCAGGCATTTGACGCACCTGGGTTGCGCAAAGCAGTGAGTGGCGGAATGGCCATATAACTGGCAGCGGTGGCACTGGGTTGGGATTCCAGTTTTATTGGGGGGTTGAATGACAAGGCCAGAGAGGCCGCATACAGCTTTAACACCGTAAATGGCTTTGCCGGCGGGAGTGTCGTCAAGAGTGACGTGAACCATGTCATAAGTTCGGCCGTTCCTGTGACTGAACAGGCGGCTTACTTTGATGATAGGGAAAGATTGACTGATAAGATCAGCCTTGACATCGTCAACACTGATCTCCTTGGGAATTCCCTTGATTACCACTCTGAGCTTACGCTCTTCCTCGAGAGCGTAAGTGTGGTATTCCACCGCACGAGCGGCGAGAAGGGAAGTGAGATTACGGAAATCCGTAGATGTAGGGACTTGCACCCTAACACCCTGAGAGGTGTTAGAGGCCGAAAGGAAGTTTATCTTCGAAACATTGCATTTCGAAGATATTTCGGGCCATTTGGACTTGGCCCGGATGAAGATAGGGGGGGGCAGCTTAACGCCCGCAGGCGTGGCTTTGGGGGTGGAGGGTTTGGGCTGCGAGACCTTAGAAGGGACACCTTCTGCGGTCTTTAAAGTCTTGGACGACTTTTTCGAAGATTTACGGGACCGTTTTCCAACGACTTGGAACTCGCCCTCTTCTTCCGAGGATGAAGAGGAAGAGTCCCGAGCGGACGCCTGTGCAGTCTCACAGTCCATCTCGGGATCGAAGCCGGGAGGGACGGACTGGACGAGAGCGCCAGTTGGAACAGAGTGAGGGAGGGTCGCGGATGCAGAAACAGACTCGCGATCTAGAGGGATAATGATTGGCTCTTGAGGAGAGCCTTCAGGGATCGGGGACGGAGAACGCGGATTATCGTATGCGAAAGAACTTACGAATGACGCGACGCGCTGGAAGAACCCGGGAGAGTCGCGCAGCATTTGGAAGAAATGCTGCTCGAGCTGCTCCGGGCTAGCCATGGTTGGGCCGGGACTAAGAAATGGCGAGAAAGCCAAAGCTCCTATTCTAAACGAGCTAACTGCCTAGCACGTTTCACTGCAAGGTGCCGTTCCCCGGAGAAGAAACGCGGAAAGAAACTCCGGGGCGATCGGGTCCTAACGCTACAGAAGGAAGCGCGACCCTCCGGGCGGGAACAGCCCGGGGGGGAACTAACGGTGTTGGTCCTCCTGCCGGGAATAGGCAGGAGGGTGTGACCTACTGCGTGAGCCCTAAGAGTGACTCCTCCGGCGATCTTAATGTCCGGAGGTTCCTAACAAGGTCCTGGTGAGGAGGGCGCCGAAACACCCAGACAGGCAACACCAGGACTGACAGGGGAGGAAGCGAACTCGCCGGGGAGGGACAGAGTCCCCAGCCGTCGTGTTCGGACCCTTCCGACTTTTCTTTGCCTGGAGGCAAAGATGGGAGTGTCGGGTCAACTCACCCACCGGCTTCGTTCACACGCGTACCTGGTGATAGGTCTCGACGTATCCACCGGTGGCCACTGAGGAAATTACTCGTGTGGTCTTTCAAAACAATGATTGAAACACAAGAAACCGACCTTGCGCCTTGAAAAAGGCACTCGGAGGGCAAAGCTTGAGCGGGAACGGTGAAGCCGATCCTTCGAAGCGAAACGGAGAAAACACGATGCGATGACGGCACGTGGTGGATTGCGGCGCGCAGCAGGCGACGCTCGGCACGATGACGCACGCGAGCACGGTGACTCACGGCGGCAGCAGCGCAGAGCAGGGACGTCCGAACAGCGCGACGGCAGACGGGCGAGTCCCGAGCGGTGACTGGCGGCCTGCGATATATTTATAGTGTGCGAGCGAGACAGGACTCGCTCTTGCTATCTTTGTCTCTCCACATAGTTAACACTAGTTGAGATTAATTGCTTAACATACTTTTGGATGTTTCTAAATAATAAAAGCACTCTCACATCCACAAAACTTTACTGTTCTCAATCTCCATCTCGAGTTGTTATATTGGTGACCCCGACGATGTCGGAAGACGGAAAACCTACTGTCGAAGCGGTTTCGCTTAAAGCGCGAATAAGTCCGTTCTGGCGAGATCGACCGAAATTATGGTTTGCACATTTTGAGACCATAATCAGAAACCAGAAACTCAGCGACGCCGACAAGTTCAGTATTGCCGTCGCGCAGTTAGAGAAACCAGACGTCGATCAAATAAGCGACTTAATAATGACACCACCAACCACCGGGATGTACGACACACTAAAGAATCGCTTACTGTCTGTCTATGAAGAATCGGAACCTAAACAACTTCAAATCCTTCTTAACGAAATGAGTCTAGGCGACCAGCGACCGACTCAGCTACTTCGCCGCATGAAAGACCTAGCTGGGAAAAAAATACCCGATGACACCCTCAAGATTTTGTGGATTCAACATCTACCCTCATCCATGCGGGCTGTATTATCAGTCAGTGATGAATCATCCCTGGATTCGTTAGCGAGCATGGCAGACAAGATGCACGAGCAGTCCCGAGAAGTATGCAGCTGCTCATCGTCCACAAGCCGGAACAGAGACGACCAAGACTTACGTTGCTTGGTTATGGACTTGGTGAGAGAGGTAGCAGCCTTGAAGTTCCAGAGGTCTAGACCACAATGGCGTCGTGGTGATAGGCCACGATCACGCTCGCGATCACGCGGGAACTTCAATCAACGAGTCGGCGGGCCCTGCTATTATCATGACCGTTTCGGTGAACAAGCACGAACATGCAGATCACCCTGTAGCTACAATAAGCGTCAGGGAAACTAATGAGGGCTTCAGGAGAGGCGGAACCCGAAGTCGACGCAGTGACCGCCAATCGCTTGTTCGTATACGACACGAACAACAAGTTTCAATTCTTGGTTGATACCGGCGCTAATATATCAGTGATACCAGCGCAAGGAAAAAGGACAAAATCAGCAGATGATTTTTTGTATGCAGCTAATGGAAGTCAAATAGCAACTTATGGAGAAAAGAAGCTTGAATTGAACATTGGACTCCGTCGACCTCTTAAATGGACGTTTATAAGGGCCGATGTCAACCGACCAATCCTCGGTGCGGATTTCATTCAACATCATAATCTACTAGTCGATCTTCGTGCGGGCAAGCTTGTAGATAGAACAACCGAGCTATCGATCAACTGTTGTGTTGCCCAGTCTTCTGCACCTACTTTACAAATTATAAATAAAAATAATCCTTACCATTACTTGTTAGAGAGTTTTACTGAGTTAACATCTCCCATGTTCAGTAGCACCTCCAGCAGCGAAGTCGAGCATCATATTGTGACCAATGGACCACCAGTGTTCTGTAAAGCACGTCCACTGCCACCGCACAAGTACCACATAGCAAAAAAACTTTTTGATGAAATGATGAAAGAAGGTACGTGCAGGCCATCGAAGTCACCTTGGGCCAGTCCATTACATCTAGCACCAAAGAAAAATGATGAACATGGATTTAGACCCTGTGGAGACTACAGGAAATTGAATTCAGTAACGAAACCCGACCGTTACCCGATACCCCGAGTAAAAGATTTCACAAACTACCTACATGGTTGCACAATATTCACAAAGTTGGACCTAAAGAAAGCCTACAACCAGATAAGAATTAGAGAAGAAGACGTGGAGAAAACGGCGGTAATAACACCATTCGGATTGTATGAGTTTCCGCGGATGTGTTTTGGGCTTCGAAACGCAGCGCAGACTTTCCAACGCCATATAGATAATCTGTTACGAGATTTAGACTATGCATTTCCGTTTGTCGACGACATACTTATTGCTTCTAATGACGAAACAACACATAAAATCCACCTAGAAAACGTATTGCGGAAATTGCAGGAAGGAGGTTTAAGACTGAACGTAACGAAGTGTGTTTTTGGTAAAGAGAAAATAGATTTCCTTGGATATACTGTAACGAAGGATGGGATACAACCAGTAGAAGAGAGAGTACGAGCGGTAATGGAGATACCCGAACCGACTACGGTACAGGAACTACGACGATTTATGGGTATACTAAATTTTTATAAAGCGAGTATACCTCACGCATCTCATTGTCAAGAACCGTTACACAGATACCTTCGAAATGCCAAGAAAAACGACAATACTAAGATAAAACTAACACCAGACGAGAAGTTGAGTTTTGAAACATGCAAAGAAAGTTTGAGAAATGCAGTAATGCTAACGCACCCGTCACCAGATGCACCGTTAGCAATCATGTGTGATGCTTCCAATAAGTGTATCGGCGCCGTACTTCAACAAAAGAAAGGCAGTGTGTGGAGGCCTTTAGCTTTTTATTCTCAGAAATTGAACGAAGCACAGAGCAAGTATAGTACGTATGATCGAGAGCTGCTTGCTATGTACTTGGCTATTCGACATTTCCGACGCATGTTTGAAGGAAGGGAAATAATAATATTTACTGATCATAAGCCGCTAACATATGCTCTCCTGAGACAGAACATTAAAACTGAAACGCCAATACGCACTAGATACCTCCACTACATAAGCCAGTTCACGACCGATATCAGACACATCGATGGAAAAAATAATGTGGTCGCTGACGCACTATCACGCGTAGATGCTATTACACTACCTTCGCCTATTGATTATAAACAGCTGGCTCAAGATCAGTATAAGATAAGCGAAGAGCTAGCGAAAGTTAGAAAAAACAACAACGCACTGAAGTTCGAGTACGTCACCCAGGCAAGCACTCAGCATCGTGTGTTATGTGAAACATCGACAGGGGTACCTAGGCCGTACTTGCCGGTATCTTATCGCCGTGTAGTATTCACAGCCCTACATGATCTAAGCCACCCCGGTATACGAGGTACTAGAAAAATGATAACGAAACGATTTTTTTGGCCGAAAATGAATAGCGACATAAACTATTGGGCACGAAGTTGTTTACCTTGTCAGAAAGCGAAGATACAACGCCACACTAAAACAACTTTGGACGAGTATCCAGAAGTACAACGGTTACAACATGTACATATAGATATAATCGGGCCCTTGCCTATTTCGACCGACGGCAAGCGATATTGTATCACAATGATCGACAGAGCAACACGGTGGCCGGAAGCTTTTCCAGTGTATGAAATAACCGCAGAAGTCGTTGCTAGAAAAGTTTACGAAGGTTGGATAGTACGCTACGGCTGTCCCGAATTTTTGACGAGTGATCAAGGCCGACAGTTTGAGTCTGAATTATTCGCAAACTTAATGAAAAGAATGGGGGTAGAAAAAAATAGAACGACCGCATACCACCCACAATCAAACGGTATAATCGAAAGGTGGCACAGAACATTGAAAACCGCAATCACAGCACGGTTACGAAATAATTCATGGACGTACGAATTACCCACTGTTTTGCTAGGACTGCGCGCCGCATTAAAAACTGACGTAGATTTGTCGCCGGCGCAGGCCTTATATGGCACAACAATTCGACTACCTGGAGAAATGTGTGGTGAACAAAACAGATCAACCGGTACCTCATATTTTGAAGAAACGCTCAGTGATTCATTGAAAAAAATGCAATGCGCTCGTCGGAACAGCAATCGTCACGTAACGTTTGTACACGATGCGCTAGAGAATTGCTCACATGTATTCTTGAGGAAGGATTCGTATCATAAGCCACTTACGCCAGCCTACGATGGCCCATACCTAGTGTTGCAGAGGAAAAGCAAGGTTTATACCATTCAAGTAAACAAAAAGGCAATAAATGTCTCTATTGACAGATTAAAACCAGCTTTCTTAATGAATGAAAACAGCTGTGCAAACAATGACTCGAACATCAATAATGAGTACTGTAACACTGATAAGGAACATCGTGACAAGTGCAATGGAGAAAAAACTCGACGTCAACAACCTGCTACAACGCGTCTCGCTCACACGTCGTCGGACCTGCGCGCAAACCCGAATAAGAAACAGTTGGATTATCACCCACTGCAACCAGTACTCAGATCGACGCGGAGCGGACGAGTTGTGCGCGCGCCGGTACGTTTCACTGGAGGGGAACTATGTAGCATACAACTGCATCGACGTGTTGCCGCGCCTGCACGCGCGTTCTACTGACCGAGCGGTGACTGGCGGCCTGCGATATATTTATAGTGTGCGAGCGAGACAGGACTCGCTCTTGCTATCTTTGTCTCTCCACATAGTTAACACTAGTTGAGATTAATTGCTTAACATACTTTTGGATGTTTCTAAATAATAAAAGCACTCTCGATCCCATCCAGTCTTTTGTTGAGAGAGCCATTTCTGTCCGATCCTGTCGATCCCATCCAGTCTTTTGTTGAGAGAGCCATTGCCAATAGAGTACACTCCACAGAATGCCCTTCTGGTAGCAACCGCACCCGCCGGCGGGGACGCGGTAGACCCAATCAAGTTCTGCATAATCCTGGAAGACCCCGTCAGGGTCATTCCTCTCCCACGCGCTTCTCGCCATGGCAACGTCCTAGGCCGAGGTCCGTGCCCCCAAGTGGGCGCCCTTAGGCTGTTGCTATAATACTAGGGGTAAGAGCCTTCCGCTCCCCCAAAAGTCCGGTTACGCTTGATACGTCGATTTTGCGACACAAGCATTAGGTCATCGTCAAAAAAAAAAAAAAAAAAAAAAAAATAAAAGCACTCGATAGGAGGATTCCATTCAGCTCACTCGCCCGTCTGCCGTCGCGCTGTTCGGACGTCCCTGCTCTGCGCTGCTGCCGCCGTGAGTCACCGTGCTCGCGTGCGTCATCGTGCCGAGCGTCGCCTGCTGCGCGCCGCAATCCACCACGTGCCGTCATCGCATCGTGTTTTCTCCGTTTCGCTTCGAAGGATCGGCTTCACCGTTCCCGCTCAAGCTTTGCCCTCCGAGTGCCTTTTTCAAGGCGCAAGGTCGGTTTCTTGTGTTTCAATCATTGTTTTGAAAGACCACACGAGTAATTTCCTCAGTGGCCACCGGTGGATACGTCGAGACCTATCACCAGGTACGCGTGTGAACGAAGCCGGTGGGTGAGTTGACCCGACACTCCCATCTTTGCCTCCAGGCAAAGAAAAGTCGGAAGGGTCCGAACACGACGGCTGGGGACTCTGTCCCTCCCCGGCGAGTTCGCTTCCTCCCCTGTCAGTCCTGGTGTTGCCTGTCTGGGTGTTTCGGCGCCCTCCTCACCAGGACCTTGTTAGGAACCTCCGGACATTAAGATCGCCGGAGGAGTCACTCTTAGGGCTCACGCAGTAGGTCACACCCTCCTGCCTATTCCCGGCAGGAGGACCAACACCGTTAGTTCCCCCCCGGGCTGTTCCCGCCCGGAGGGTCGCGCTTCCTTCTGTAGCGTTAGGACCCGATCGCCCCGGAGTTTCTTTCCGCGTTTCTTCTCCGGGGAACGGCACCTTGCAGTGAAACGTGCTAGGCAGTTAGCTCGTTTAGAATAGGAGCTTTGGCTTTCTCGCCATTTCTTAGTCCCGGCCCAACCATGGCTAGCCCGGAGCAGCTCGAGCAGCATTTCTTCCAAATGCTGCGCGACTCTCCCGGGTTCTTCCAGCGCGTCGCGTCATTCGTAAGTTCTTTCGCATACGATAATCCGCGTTCTCCGTCCCCGATCCCTGAAGGCTCTCCTCAAGAGCCAATCATTATCCCTCTAGATCGCGAGTCTGTTTCTGCATCCGCGACCCTCCCTCACTCTGTTCCAACTGGCGCTCTCGTCCAGTCCGTCCCTCCCGGCTTCGATCCCGAGATGGACTGTGAGACTGCACAGGCGTCCGCTCGGGACTCTTCCTCTTCATCCTCGGAAGAAGAGGGCGAGTTCCAAGTCGTTGGAAAACGGTCCCGTAAATCTTCGAAAAAGTCGTCCAAGACTTTAAAGACCGCAGAAGGTGTCCCTTCTAAGGTCTCGCAGCCCAAACCCTCCACCCCCAAAGCCACGCCTGCGGGCGTTAAGCTGCCCCCCCCTATCTTCATCCGGGCCAAGTCCAAATGGCCCGAAATATCTTCGAAATGCAATGTTTCGAAGATAAACTTCCTTTCGGCCTCTAACACCTCTCAGGGTGTTAGGGTGCAAGTCCCTACATCTACGGATTTCCGTAATCTTACCTCACTTCTCGCCGCTCGTGCGGTGGAATACCACACTTACGCTCTTGAGGAAGAGCGTAAGCTCAGAGTGGTAATCAAGGGAATTCCCAAGGAGATCAGTGTTGACGATGTCAAGGCTGATCTTATCAGTCAATCTTTCCCTATCATCAAAGTAAGCCGCCTGTTCAGTCACAGGAACGGCCGAACTTATGACATGGTTCACGTCACTCTAGATGACACTCCCGCCGGCAAAGCCATTTACGTTGTTAAAGCTGTATGCGGCCTCTCTGGCCTTGTCATTCAACCCCCCAATAAAACTGGAATCCCAACCCAGTGCCACCGCTGCCAGTTATATGGCCATTCCGCCACTCACTGCTTTGCGCAACCCAGGTGCGTCAAATGCCTGGGTGACCATGGTACCATAGATTGTACCCGTCCCAAGAAAGGGGAAGATAGGCCCACTGAACCGCCTGCTTGCGTCCTATGCAAAGCCAAGGGGCTCAAGGAGGTTGGGCACACCGCGAACTACCGCGGTTGCCCGATCGCTCCGAGAGCGAACCCCAAGGCGGTTCAGCGGGCTCAACGCGCTTCCCAGCCCACTGGCAAGCCGAAACCCCCTCCTCCAGTTTCTGACATTGCGCAGTTTCCGGAGATTAGGTCCAACCCCACTATCTCGCCCTCTTTGGCTCCCATTCCCCAGGCGGAGAGCGCTTCTCCTACGCTCTCCCAGATTGTCGCTAGGACAAGCCCCAAGGTCCCTCAGACCTACTCTAAGGCCACTAAGGCCCCCAAGAAGGCCCCTCTTCCCACTCCTAAGGCCCCTCAGGCAGTCTCCCACAACTTTCCGTCCTCCTTGGACGAATCCCTCGCGCTCGTAGCGGACTTTACCGCTCAAATAGATTTCAACGCTGTCGTGGAGTTTGCGGACCTCATCCGCAAAAACCAAGGCAACGGTGTAGGCCTCCTCTCCGTATACGCTCGTTTCTCCCCTCTTATCCAACGCCTGGGGAATTACCAAATTAAGCACTAATGATGGATAGTCGCAATACATGCAGAACCAAACCCCGATCCCTCAGAATAGGTTTCTTTAACATTCAAGGCTTTAACGGTAAGCGCGACGATGTCGCCACGTTCCTCAAAGACCACAACTTAGATATTTTCATGGTCCAAGAGACCTTTCTCAAACCCAGTCAGCGTAATCCGCGTTTGGCAGGTTACAATATTATACGTAATGACCGCACTTCTGAACAATTAGGAGGTACGCTCATCTTTTATAAACGTTCGCTTCATTGTGTCCCTATCGACACTCCTCCCTTAGAGTTTATCGAAGCGTCATGCTGCCGGATCGGCATGACGGGGCATATCCCAATCACTCTTGTCTCCGCGTACCTTTCCCCTTCTGTTCATAGGGCACTGCTTAGGTCGGACTTAGAAGCTCTTTTTAATTTGGGGGACTCTGTAATCGTTGCAGGGGACCTCAACTCCAAACATGTTCTCTGGAACTGTAGGGTCACCACCACCCGGGGCCGGATCCTTGATTCCCTGTCAGACCCTCTCAACTTTGACGTCATTGCTCCACTCGAACCCACTCACTATCCCGACAACCCTAACCACCAGCCTGACATCCTTGACATCGCACTTCTAAAGAACATAAGCCTACGCTTAAGTGAGTTAGAAGTGCGACATGAACTCAAATCCGACCACCGCCCAGTTCTCTTGGGTCTCGACTCGCGTACCCCTGTACCCGGCCCTGACAGTCACGGACCGACTAAAACGGTGGTGGATTGGGACAGAGTCCAGTCTTCGCTGGCCTCTTCCCGGTCTGTTCACCTGGATAGCATCCCCCCCGTTCTCTCCTCCCCAGACGATATTAACCTCGCCATTGACTGCCTCACCAAGCACATACAGGGCGTTGTGAGCAGCTGCTCTCGGCAAGTTACAGTACGACCTGATGGTCGCTTTGACTTGCCGCCCGAAATACGTGCTCTGAGGACTGAGCGAAACGCCGCTATTCGCGCTTACGATGCTGCTCCCACCGAACAGAACCGAAGGGTTATGCGTGCCTTGCACAGGGAGGTGCAAGCTCAGGTAGCTCTTTTACGGGACGGTAGGTGGGAGAAGTTTCTCGGTAAACTTGTCCCTTCTCACTTGGCCTTCTGGCGCCTATCTCGTTCGCTCAAAGCGGACGCAGTCGCTCCCATGCCCCCTCTCAAACGTCCCAACCAGCCCCCCGCTTTTGACGACGACGAAAAAGCGGAATGTCTGGCAGACAGCCTCGCAGCACAGTGCACTCCCAGCACAGTCCCTGCAGACCCTGACTTTCTCATAGAGGTCTCTACGGAACTCAACCGCAGAGCCTCTCTCCCGCCGACTGACCCACCCCTGCGCTGCGTCACAGAACAGGAGGTGAAAGACCTCATAAAGGCATTAGCTCCCCGTAAATCCCCAGGCATGGACGGCATCACCAACCGTGTCCTGAAACTTCTTCCCGACCACCTCATCTCAGTTCTGACCAAGATCTTTGACTCGGCCATGAAGGCATGCATCTTTCCACAAGCTTGGAAGGAAGCTGTCGTCATCGGCATTCACAAACCTGGCAAACCTGCCGATGACCCTACTTCTTACCGCTCGATCAGTTTACTCATTAACATGGGTAAAATGTATGAGGGGGTAATCCGATCTCGACTCTCTGACTTTGCTTTCTCCCACAACCTTGTCCCCAACGAGCAGTTTGGTTTTCGTCCCAAACACTCGTGCGTCCAACAAGTCCACCGCATAGTGGAGGACGTCTACTCTGTTCTCCTCAAGAACAAGCCCAGACCTACAGGAGCCGTCTTCTTAGATGTAGCGAAAGCGTTCGACAAAGTCTGGCACGAAGGCTTGCTTTTCAAGCTTTACAAACTCGAGGTGCCTGACCGTCTCGTACACATCATACGAGACTTTTTAACCGATCGCTCTTTTCGCTGCAGATACGAAGGCGTGCTCTCGACTCGCAGACCGATTCGCGCCGGAGTCCCTCAGGGCTCCGTGCTCTCTCCCATCCTTTTCTCTCTTTACACTAGCGACATGCCTAGACCTAGGAACGTGCAACTCGCCCTCTATGCGGACGACACTGCCGTTTATTCCAATCACCCCCGTCTCTCTCAGATAGTTTCGAATCTCCAGACTGCGGCAGATGCCCTCGGGCAATGGTTCCGCAAATGGAGAATAGAAGTGAACCCCGACAAAAGTTCCGCCATTATTTTCACTCGTGGCCCTGAGCCCACGCTCCCCCAGATCAAACTTCTCGATCACCCGGTACCCTGGGTGCGTGAGGTGAAATATCTAGGTGTCACTCTCGATGCTAGGCTCACGTTCGGTAAGCACATCCAGAAAGTTCGCAATCACGCCGCGTTCGTTTTAGGCCGTCTTCACCCCATGATAGGCAAGCGGAGTAAAGTCTCTCTTAGGAATAAGGTGAGGCTTTACACCGCTTGTATTCGTCCTATCATGACGTATGCTAGTGTAGTTTTCGCTCACACCGGTGTCACTCACATTCGTAAGCTTCAACTCATTCAAAATCGCTTCCTACGTCGGGCAACCGGTTGCCCGTGGTTTGTTCGTAACGTCGACCTTCATGTAGATCTCGAGCTACCGTCCATTAAAGGTTTTATGATAGACGCTTCACGTCGCTATTTCGATGCCGCGCCTCACCACCCGAATCCTCTGGTCGTGAAAACCGCCGGTTACTACCCTTTCCCCGCTACGCGTACAAAACGTCGGCCTAAGCATGTTCTGTCCGATCCTGTCGATCCCATCCAGTCTTTTGTTGAGAGAGCCATTGCCAATAGAGTACACTCCACAGAATGCCCTTCTGGTAGCAACCGCACCCGCCGGCGGGGACGCGGTAGACCCAATCAAGTTCTGCATAATCCTGGAAGACCCCGTCAGGGTCATTCCTCTCCCACGCGCTTCTCGCCATGGCAACGTCCTAGGCCGAGGTCCGTGCCCCCAAGTGGGCGCCCTTAGGCTGTTGCTATAATACTAGGGGTAAGAGCCTTCCGCTCCCCCAAAAGTCCGGTTACGCTTGATACGTCGATTTTGCGACACAAGCATTAGGTCATCGTCAAAAAAAAAAAAAAAAAATAAAAAAAAAAATAAAAAAAAAATAAAAAAAAAAAAAAAAAAAAAAAAAAGCACTTTCACATCCACAAAACTTTACTGTTCTCAATCTCCATCTCGAGTTGTTATAAGGATTGACTTTGTGACTCAATAGCTAAAGATCTAAATGAGTGATGGGAAATAAATGGCTATTACCCCGGGAACATCCTATGGGATAATTCACTACAGAGGGCGTTGACCTTCTAACTACCAATATTACGCAGAGAAATCATGAAAAATTATGGTGGTTTCATGGATTAAATGAGTAAAATTAACAAATAGGATGATTTGTTTTGTGAAACAGAATTAAATCGACGACCTATCAAATGATACACTCATCTTTTTTGTAATTAATTATGTATTGAATTTATTAATCTAGTACCATGTTTTCTTTGAAGGCTCCTACGCGTGGAAATACGAGTATTTACCTGGAAAACCTGTACTCCTACGCAAGAGGTAATTTGTAAATCCTGGTACCCAATTAGACAACAAGGAACAGAATAATCTATCTACCTTAATTTCATGGAAACAATAATATTAGGAAAGTAAATAATGATTTCGTGGAACAGGGATCGTTTTGATAGTCAAGGGAATCTCGTCAAAAACATAATGTGGCATCAAGTTCCTTTTATTTGGGAATGTATCTGATTTCTGCGCTAAGATCCCAAGTTCGATTGCCAGTGATGAATATCGGTTTCGGGTCTGGGTGGGTGTTATTTATTAAAGAAGCTTGAGATTTCCTAGAATTAGGGCCAACAGGCCGCAGATGACCACACAGACAAACATTTGAATTTAGTTGCATGTGTGAAGGTTTCCTTACGATGTTTTCCTTCACCGAGAGCGTCAAATAAACGAACTAATTTCAAAATTTAAAAACATTTGATTCGTACGAAAAAATATCGAACAGAAATTATGTAGTAATTGAACCCCGAACAGTCACTGAACTGCTGAACTCACCACAAGCGGTCTACGTACCACGTGAAACATGAACGTGATTACGGTGTTACGTGGTGTTCCGTCGGACAAGGTTACGGTCGCGCGTGCTAGCCTTCACGTGTCTCCAATACTTAATAATCCTGCCTGCCTGACAATATTGTTGACACTGTAGAAACTTCAGTTCCAATTTTCAGTACCAAATGAGTCAGTAGTAACTTTCAGATTATTAGCTTCTGATCGTATGGTTTCAGGTTCAAATTCGGCACGTAACAAAAAATTATTGAATTTCATAACCATAATGTACCTTTTTATTCGATGTTCTACCAATGGAGGAAAATATTTTGCGGAGTCTAACTTACGAATAAATTCAAATTAGATTAGATTAGATTACTTATTCCTTAAACAAAATATATTGTATTGGAATGTGATACAGTAAGTGAATAAATCAGTAAATTATTTATAAAATCAATTAATATATTATTTCTAAAATTAAATGTCAACATTGATAAAATAGCTTAAATTAATAACCATCTTAAACAAACATTAAAATAACATAAAAATAAAAACACATACATTACAATAAAAAATAAATTAAATATTTGAGACCTTAACCGATCCACTTATTTACTTTGTCCTGTCAATAATATAATAATACTCGTATAATCGAATAGAAATCGTAGAGACATTGGTGTTGATGTTTTAAAGTTCGAACCCACGACCCGTTTGAAAGGCAGCCGCCGCGCCGTCCTATCGGCCGAATTTATCTATTACCCTATCGCATATAACAAGTAAACTGTGTAATATAGTAACTATGTAATAAATGATATGATAATTACCGCGACCACTGACAACACAATCATTGTAAACGTGGCAGGTCGCGTGAGCTCACTTAGTAGAAGATAAACTATGTAATACTCGCGCAGACGCTAACACTCACAGATGTAGTATAACTAGTTGAATAAGTTGTAAAGTTAGTTTTATTGTAAAATAAACCTCCGTGGCTGAGCGGTTGAACATTAGACTCGGAAGTTCTAGGTTCGAATTCCGATGGAGACACTTTCGAACAAAAATATCTTTGTGAGACATTCCCAAGTTAGACTTGGTAATTAATGAATCACCTGATTGTCCGAAAACAAGATGGCTCTATATAACACTGACACTGACGTGTGTGGAGCTTACAACCAACACGAAAGAGAAAAAAGATGAAGAAGAAGTTGCCGTCAACTGTGAAGAAGAACCTGCGAATGAAATTCAACAAGCATCTTTGGATTATTTTCTCTTCATGTTGTTCGTGCATTTGTGCGTAAAAGAACCAGTTTTACTCAAGCAGTCTATTCCCATGGACGGAAGTACACCAAGGAATTTAAATTCTTTTAAATTACTCTATCATCATAATATTTTCATCAATCAGTCCATCACAATGATCAACTTTCCCCAAGGAATATGCACATTTTTTTAAAATTCATTAATCGAAATATTTCAAGTACCAGATAAACACATAAAAAATATTTTTTCAAATATCTTACTCAGAAACAAAGTTATAAGGCTTCAAAGTTGATGGTTAGACAGAGAGGTCCGACGTGACCGACCATTGACGTAATTGATCACGCGGGCCATATATCCGCCATAGAAAATTTTGTTTTCGTTGATGATGAAAAGAGGGACAGATATATTTGTTTAATAATGCGGTATCTAGTTTGTTTTTCGATCAATTTCGATTCTGTTTTGACTGTCAGTATTCTATTTTTGTATACTTTCAGATGAACGAGTATGAAAAAAAATATTTTTTTATGCATATTCCCTCTCTTTGAAAGGGCATAGTTTCATAGGTGAAATTTTGCGTTGTACCTATAATTTCCCCGTTTCAGCTTGGGCATAAATGATTTCTTATGTCCGGAAGATGTCCAGCACATGTCCAAAAGATGTCCAGCGGATGTCCAAAAGATGTCCAGAGGATGTCCGGCTGTTCTCCTCTACAGGTCGTATTTCTCAACCGATTCTCATGAAATTTTGTGAGCAAGTATAGAATGTTTTATCCGATTCAGTTTTTATTTTTTAAAAAGGGCGAAAGAAAATAATATTTCAGACGATTCGAAAAAAAAAACTCGCGAGGTCTACAGCTCACAGAGCCACTAAATTTATGTTTGTTTACAATTTGCTCCAATATGTCGTAACATAACCACGTGCTTACAATACTGACTCAAGTTGTGCTCTCCAACAAATGCAATAATTATGCGCATTTGGAATATACCCGAACGACGAACAAAGATTTGTACTGAATATTCAATCCGGGCATTAGTTTAGTTCGTAAATGTGAAAATATATTTGGATGTTTGAATGTTTGTTCCGCCTTCACGCTTAAAGTGCTCAACTGATATGGATAAAATTTGGAATGAAGATAGTTTGTTGCCTGGATTAATACATAGGATACTTTTTACGGGCGAAAATCTTATTCCCACGGGAAAATCTTACACAACGCGAGCGTAGCCGCGGGCGGACCGCTATTTTCTAATATACGCTTTTCTCCGTGTGGGTCAAAATCTTTGAACGACGGACCACAGATAAATACTTTATAAAACGTCCTGCCAATGTGTTGGTAAGTTATAACATAAACAATACGCCAACTTGTGAGTTTGGTCTCTGGCCCTTTTTCCGAATTTCTCATGATTTCATATAATATCGTTAAATTTCGTTAAATATGGGACGGTCAGTCGATTTGGTGAAAAACCAACACACATCAAAATACGAGTCTTTTAATGTACTATAACTATGTATATCGTTGGACATAGTAAAAAATCTATTCTCAAATGTCATGCTATTTTAATAGAATTATTGCAGACACGTGAACGACGACATGTAAGCACGTCTTACATCGATTGCATTGTATTACAATGTTTCTGAAAACGTGACGGAAACGTTATGTTATTAATAGCTGTATTATCTTGTTTTTGTGGTTAAACTGCGATATTGATTGACCACTGGACTTTTCCAGAGTCTACTACCATTTACACGCATGCGTTCGGGGATACGAGCGTGATAACATTGTTTTCTTTTTGTTTGTTTGTTTGTTTTGTTTACCCGAAAATTGTGACAATGTTAGTGTGAATATTGGCCTCGATTTGGCATGTCATTCTCTAATTCTAATTTTAAAATCCAGCTATCCTTTTCGTTTTTATGACCAATGCAAGAGAGGTATTGAATGAATGATATTAATTTGAACGAATGATAACATAAAATAAGTGCATAGCTGTCAGTAGATTTTTAAGTCGCATGTTTTATAAGTGCTCTCTAAAATTGTGCAATCGACACGGCCGTAAGGTTCAAATTCGATGTTTGACAGCTCTAATATTAGAATGGCCATCTCCTGTCCCTCTTCAATCTTTAAAAGGTAAAAAGGACAGACTAACTTAAATTAAGGATTAGAGCGTGACAGTGTGAATCGGGGCCATTGTGTATTTATGTAGATACGTACCAAAAAAGGCATACTTTACTACTATTAGGTTTACATAAAGTTCAATGATAAAATATGAAGCAAATTCCTTTTCTATTTTATCTAATATTAAAATCACCTCTACGAAGTGTGAAATATATATCGTGAAACTGCTTTCTCGGGCGGTAGTTGAGAACACACTTTCTTTTCATTCTACAAAAACATTATTCAAAAGACTTAAAAGTCTTAAGGGGTACAAGCCTTCTGCTCCCCCGCAAGTCCGCGCCCACCATATTACCACTCTGGTATAAATAGTGATTAGGTCCGTCAAAAAAAAAAAACTTAATAGTCAGTTGATCAGTTTCTATGAAAAAAATATATATAAGATGCAACAATAAAACCGTTCAAGACTAAATTATACAAATGGCTCTTACAGCAGAATTATTATGAATATAGGGAATTCTTAAATTAAAATGTATTTTGACTTTTGTTTAATTTATTAATTTTATTGGATTGTTATCTGAATTACTATGAATGATTTTATATTTACTTGACATATACCACAATTGCAATATTTATTTTATTTTTTTGTTTAGATTTTGTTTAGATATTTAGATTTAATACACTTGTACCTAAACATTTGCATGCTGACTCTAACGTTAGCAAAACATGTAAGCACTATAATTATATCTGTTACTACCTATCTTAACCATGTTTAAGCAAATAAATGAATTATTATTATTATATATATAGAGATATCGGAAAAATACAAAAAATCGAGTTTGGTTATACCATTTGAGAGTTTTTCGTTATTTAACTAACTACGAAATTACGATTACTTTGCAATGAAGTAACAAACTCACTTACCTATTAGTAGAGAAGCTATACTTACAAGGTGTTTTATTATACGACTTCAAAGTTCACAAAACAGGTACGACTTTACTTTTCTCAAACTTATTTATTTATTTATTTATTTATTGCACATCCATAAAATAACAATATGTGTTAAAGAATTAATACACAGTCTTTCTATGGACCCTGTTTATAGGGCACAGCAAAAAGTTCGGAGAGAGCAAGATGTATTTGTAGGATAATATAATATTTTAAAGGTTAGTACCTACATCTTTATTTTTATTTATTTATGTATCTTTATTATATTTATTTTAAATATTTATGTGAGATCAATGTTTCTTTATATCTATAATGATTTATCTTCAAAATACTCTTTTAAATTATAGTATGACTTAGTAAGCAACAAATCTTTTAATTTTTTTAGAAATATTTTATCATTATTTTCATCTTTTAATTGTTGGGCTAGTTTGTTATATATCTTGATGGCCATTACATAGGGACTTGTTGAATATAATTGTAATGTAGAAGTGGGTTGCATTAGCCTGTCTTTATGTCGTAGATTATATTTTATGGGGATTTCACTGCGTTTTTGATAAAGTTCAGGATTATTTCGGACAAAATTACATATTTCATAGATATATAAACTAGGTAGAGTAAGTATATTTAAATTTTGAAAGTGGGGGTTACAACTATCGGTTTGCTTAATGTTTACTAGGATTCTTATAAGTTTTTTTGTAAAGTAAAGACCTCAGGAGCGCCTGTACTATTTCCCCATTGAACCAATCCGTAATTAAGCCACGCAAAAGAATAGGCGTAATATACTGCAAGGGCAGTTCTCAAGTCAGTAGACTTTTTAATTTCCCTTAATGCATATGTGAAACGTGATATTTTACTGCTTATTCTTTGTGTATGTTTTTCCAATTGATGTGTGTATCTATGTCTATTCCCAGTAGGGTGAAATCATTTATAACCTCAAGTTGTATATTTCTGTAAAAGAAGTTGAAGTCTAGTGGACTTTTTTGTCGCGGGTGAAAGATCATTAGTTTAGTTTTTGAGTAATTTATAAGTTGTGTTTAGTCATCCAATCGGTGATCCGGTCTAATGTAGAGGTGAGTTTATTATTTAAATGAAGACTGTTTTCACTCGGAATTAAAATCGATATGTCATCTGCAAATAGAATACAATGGTCATCTGTAATTTTCGGGAGGTCGTTTATGTAGATTAAAAATAGCAAACACCCAACCTTGGGGTATAGATGAATTTAAAGTTTTACAATTTGAGCGTACGTTTTAAATTTCTTTATTTTGTTCATTAAAATGGATAAAAACATAATCCAGTAAGTATTAATAGGACTTTCGTTATTAAGTTTATACAACCTATTAGTTAAATAACGCAACGCAAAACCTCTTATAGAACAGTTCGTAAAATAATGCACAACTTTTCCTTCATTTCTTTTCTAATGGTTTTTGTTTTTTTTTTTACTCGATTTGGTCAGAAGAAAAAAAGTTGAGATATTAAAAAAAAATTATGATAAAAGCTCATTGTAGTATAATAGTGTAAATGAAAGTTGTCCAGTTTTCAGTTTCACGGAACCAACTGAAAGGTTTTTGGTTAACATGTTGTATCATCATCATCATCAACAGCCCATATACGTCCCCGTCAATACAATTAGTACGCTAACAACAACTACAACAAACCTTTTGTTTGACTCTCGAAGCTTCTGGAGTTTTCCATACTGACTACTTGACGGATACAAAGGAAGTTGCTACAATGGGCAACAAAGTGTCGAATTGGGCCACGAAATAGCTGGCAACGTGAGTCGCGCTCACGTGGTCGCCTGTACACGTGAACCAAGCCGGGAGCAGACAGTTATGCAAGCTAGGGAGGGGAACATTCGGGATTTCGGCATTACAGGGGTGTGAGTTTAACAAACAAGAGAACAAACTACCTATTTGTCACATTGGTGGATTTTTGTTCGGCTGTGACAGGAAGAAGGCACTGGATTTTAAAAATATATTATAGTGCTCCTTTCGTAACAAAACACTAAGTACTAATAGTATTTTTAATGATTTATTACGAAATATAACAAATTACAAATGAAATACTTTTTTTTAGTAGAAGCTTCGGTTAAAACGGGTTTATTTTTCAAATGAAATACCTAGTTTTTTTAATCATACTAATTGAGTAAGCATGTTGTTGACGACCACTCTCAGTAGCCAGGAAGACGAAAACCTGCTTCAGTCTCACGTGATGAAAACTAGAACACGTTCATTTCAGAACATCCTATCTACCACAGACCTAAGAACTATCTACAACAATTAAATTAGCCTTAGATAGAAGGAATTAAAATCAGGCACAGTGTTTAACCATTATAAGTTATAACTACATGACTTAAACCAATATTTTTCATTTATCAGTTATTTCTACTTGGTATTGGCCCCAATACGGGAAGTCATGCTCTAATTCTAGTTTGAAAATCCAGCTATCCTTTTCGTTTTTATGACCAATGAAAGAGAGGTGATGAATACAGATGAACGAATGATAATATTTTGAGTGAATGATAACCTAAAATAAGGGCATAGCTGTCAGATTAAGAGATTTTTAAGACGGATGTTTTACGTGCTCTCTAAAATTGTGCAATCGACGCGTACATAAGGTTCAAATTTGATGTTTGACAGCTCCAATATTAGGATAACCATCTCCTGTCCCTTTTTAATCTTTAAAAGGTGAAAAGGACTGACTAATAAGGAAAATAAAGGATTAGAGCGTGACTGTGTGAATCGATACTATTGAGTACAATTTCTATTTGTACAAAGTAAACATTTTAACATGGCATTGCGCAACGCGGCCGTGCGATAACGGACCTTATCCTCACGCGCTAGTGATGTAATTCTAGGTTAATCAAACTCTGATAACGACATATTTCGTTTGCCAGTAACCTACTTTTGTAAAGATAAGAGTTTTATTAAAAAACTAGTTATTACAAGGGTATGCACGAAGATGTTAGGGTTATCACAAAAAAGAGGGTCTTGTAAAGATGCTATTTATGTAAGGTTAAACTTTGATTAGTTTTTCTTTTATTGGTTATTTTATGCATTTTATTTATATTGATATACGAGCTGCCCATAAAAACACGTCTAAAAAGTGAAGATATTGTCGAGTAGAGGCCAGCCTTAGGCAATTTTCTAACTTTTTGGCTATTTTTCACTGAGGGGCTTGAGCCTACCCTGAATTAGAGCGATTAGGCCTTAGTCGACCACGCTGGCCCAGCGCAAGTTGGTCGACTTCACACACAACCTATTCTTCGCAGGAGTGTGCAGGTTTTATCACTATGTTTTCCTTCGCCGTAAGCGTGTCGAATAAACGTACATATGAATTCGAAATTCGAAAACACATTGGTACGTGGTGGGGATCGAACCCGCGTTTTCCTGACGGGAGGCAGCAGTCCTAACCACTCTAGTGACGTGACCGATGCTATTTTTGGCTGACAAATAAAAAAAGTAAAAACCAGTCTCTAGGTCACGAAACAAAATATTATTTTTTAATAAGTCACTCTGCTAATTCAATCAATGCGTATTAACTATAAAAATCTAACGGTATCACCCTTATCTTACCTGATTAAAGACATTTAAGCAACTACAGTGAAATAATATTCATGTAATTAAAAACCACGATAAGATGCTCCGTTGACCTAATTACAGCACGTGTTGTCAAATAAAGCAGTAATTGTTGATAAAAATTGCGTTATAATTAATTATAAAGAAACACTATTACAAGTTACATTACATTTCAACATTGAAGTGTTGATAATACACTTCTCTTCAAAAAAATCGAAACACCTTGCAAGTTTATGTTTTGTAAGGAGTAACAGAAAAATGTGTATATTTAGGAATATTATGTCAAATATCCTTTAATGGTGAGTAATGTGAGGTTTTCAAATCCTATGTGATCACTCATTACTCACTATTAAACGACATTTGACATATTATATTCCTAAATATACACATTTTTCTGTTATTCCTTACAAAACATAAACTTGCAAGGTGTTTCGATTTTTTTGATGAGAAGTGTATTTGTATTTCGTGTGAGTAATTAATGTTTTATTTATTATTTCTACCACAGTAAAAAGTATGTCACAAAAATGTTTAATACAAAGTAATATCTAAGTAGACAGTTCTTTGGACTTATGACAGTTTTTCAGGACTTTTTTTTTTCTTTGAACGGACTAATCACTGTTTCTACCAGAGTGGTAATAAAGCGGGCGCGGTCTTGAAGTTTTTTAGAACATAAGATACTCTAATGAATATCAAATAAATATCAATTCAATCTAAAATTAAATAGCAATTTTAACTACTTGAACGTAAAATGCTAAATTAAGAATATTATTAAATATTTATTTCAGTTTTTTTTTTGTCAAGAATTATTTTTGTATAACTGTAGATATAATAGAATAGAATAACACGGTCCTACGCTCACCGTACGGCAAGGAACTTGTCTTTAAAAATAACAGCGAAAAATTAATTGAACTGAAGAAAAACTGGAAAAAAAGTTTCTTAGCTACTAATTCCTACTTTTAAATGTCTATGACTAATTCACATTCAGATGCTTGGACATTTCCCCACCCTATTAAGCCCGTGCCTTTTTCTCAAAAGCGTAATTTTGACAATGACAAACCAAGTTTCATTCTTTTTAATTTCATTGGCTTAGAACTTTTCAATTGTTTGACAAGTCTTCAAATAAGTTGTTTTAGCCATGTGACCGAAGCCACGTTGAAAAAAAACTCTTTTGGTATTCTTAAAAGTTTCAGACTGAAATCCCAGAAGTGTTCATAAAGGAAGCCAACAAAATGTAAGATTGCGAATTCAGATTTGGCACAAAATCAGCTGTGAATTCAATCATCATTCTTGTGGTTCCAGGCAGATAGAACTGGACTTACCCATGTTTTCCCGTGAGTGTTTACAAGAGGGATTTAGTGCCAGATATAGACGACAGGCTGGCGAATTGTCAATAGGTGCATTAGCCGTGTGGTGACGGCAGAGTAGAATACATTTGTCACCGCCCCTACTCTTCTCGTGGGTGTCGTAAGAGGCGACTTAGAGACTGCACATTGAACAGGGAACGGGCAGCAGCGCTCTCTGATACAGTAACCTTTTAATCTGCGATCTCCAACTCGCCTGCCAAACGTGGAGATTATGGCAAAACCCTCCACTTAAGTGGAGGAGGCTCATAGTCCAGTAGTGGACTGTAATGGGCCGTTGATGATTGATTGATGATGATGCACTATGAAACGTGAAGATCGGTTACTTCTTGTGCGTAGTGGTCTCGCTATGGCCGTAAACGATCAAAAAGATCATCATCATCATCATCAGGTGCGTATATGCCAAATCTTAACACTAAAATATTGCCTAACGTAGTTTTAGAGTGTGATCCTTGGGAGTCGACTAAATTCCTGATCTACGAGTCGGGCGTGGTCTATGTATGTCATCATCATCTCAGCTGAAAGACGTCCACTGTTGGGCAAGCGAGGCCCACGCAAAGAAATCTACAACGCTCCCCCATCCTTCTTACGAGAGGCCACATTACGTCTTCTTTTTACTAGAGAATTTTGTATACCTAGAACAGAAAAGAAAACTTTACTGAAATAACATGTAAAAAGATCTTTCCGCATTATGAAAGGAAAATTCAATCAGAAACCTTTTCCCGCACAATACTTAACTGTTTGTGGTGTAATATTGCATTGATAAAATATTTTTTAATTTTCGGTTTTTCGTGTTGTTTATCTTTTATCTTGCTTGAGATAAAAAAGTAGGCGTATCAATGTTTTACTTTCATCAATCGAGATTGGTTTAACTTTTGAGTCGTAAAAAGGGACAGACCTTATGGTTTTCAGCTCAACTTGAATTATAGTGAGTTTAGCCTAAGTTGGCGATGGGGGCCTAGTGGAGACTGGCAGATTTCACAAATGTAATTCCAAACCATCTTCATAAGTAAATGCTAGGTCATTTCCAGTGATGTTTAGAAGCGTCATCGATAAACGCACATCAAGAATTCAAAAACATATCAGTATGTGATGGGGATCTAACCACAATCTTCCTAACAGAAAGCTACCCACAAATCTTAATTAACAAATTACAGTCTCTTTATAGAATCTATACAGTATCTATACTCATCATCAACATCAACGGCCCGGTACAGTCCACTGCTGGACTATGAGCCTCCTCCACTTAAGTGTTTGGTTTTGCCATAATTTCCACGCTTGGCAGGCGGGTTGGAGATCGCAGATTAAAAGGTTACTGTATCAGAGAGCGCTGCTGCCCGTTCCCTGTTCAATGTGTAGTCCCTAAGTCGCCTCTTACGACACCCACGGGAAGAGTAGGGGTTGGTGACAAATGTATTCTACTCTGCCGTCACCACACGGCAATATCTATACTAAGTCAAAGTCAAAGTCAAAATTATTTATTTCTATAGGATGTTATTACATCACTTAGATCCGTCATTACATTTTTTTGGGTGAGTTCACTAACACAATGGCGGAATCTGTGGAGAAGAGCTACTATAGATACTTAAGTATTAACTGTGTTTTCCAATCGTTACAGATTATATAAAAAATAAGTAGTTAGGTATAATCTGAATTCTAGTAAAATACAATAATAAAACCGCTTAAGTTATTTACGTCGTTTATTTAATTGCTGGATTTATCTTCTCGTACTTTACATTAATAACTACATTACCTGTTGGTTTTCTTTGAAATGCATTTATGGCATTATTGTAATTCAAACTAAAATAACTTTAGTAGGTAAGTAACTAGCCGTGTGGTGACGGCAGAGTAGAATACATTTGTCACCAACCCCTACTCTTCCCGTGGGTGTCGTAAGAGGCGACTTAGGGACTACACATTGAACAGGGAACGGGCAGCAGCGCTCTCTTTTACAGTAACCTTTTAATCTGCGATCTCCAACCCGCCTGCCAAGCGTGGAGATTATGGCAAAACCAAACACTTAAATGGAGGAGGCTCATAGTCCAGCAGTGGACTGTAACGGGCTGCTGATGAGGTAAGTAATTTAAGGTTCTTACCGACCACAGTTTCTTATTGAATTTCCTAAATACGGAAATATCGGAAAATGCAAGTCAATAACGAATTGTAAAATCGTGTGGTTCTTAGTTTTCTATCCTGAAAGTAGCAAAGCAAGGACGTGAAAAGATAATTCTTGTTCCGGACGACCCATTTTCCTACGATACCGCGATTTTCTCTAAGACTAAAGGGTTTTCTCCTCGTCAACGTCCTAACCTGAGATCCATATCCGTCTGGCGCCCTTAGACTTGATTTCATATTTAATGTCATTGTGTAATTAATATTTTAATAAGGAAGTTATGAACTGCTTTCGTACAACTATGTTATGGTTTAAACATATCACTAGGGAAGGATATACATACATATCTAAACTATCTTACTTCGACATGTCTAGGAGAAAACAATAGAATGCGCAAGGACATGTTACACAACTAAGACTACCTACTTGAGCTATCAAACCCACTTGTGACTTTTACAATGTCAATTTATTATTTATAAATGCATTTCAAAACGACAAAATGGCCGTATTTTACATGTATTGTACGCATAATATATATTTATTCTGTACCTATACCTAGTAACAAAAAAATACCTACGTTTCGCATACTAGGTATTCTTTTGTATGACCTCAATAGGACTTATGATATACTTTCTTACTTTTTAATAAATGAACACGAGTTCAGCTGATGTGGCAGTGAGCTGGCCACGTCTGTCGCAGAACCGATGAGCGTTGCAGCAGACGGGTTCTCGAATGGAGACCACGTCTCGGGAAACGTAGTGTGGGACGCCCCCCTGCCAGGTGGACTGATGACCTGAGGAATGTCGCTGGTGGTGGCTGGATGAGGAAAGCGGGTGATCGTGCGCTTTGGCGTGCCCTTGGGGAGGCAGCAGTCCAGCAGTGGACTGCAATAGGCTGATTGATTGATTGGACACGAGTTTAACCTTAGCCTCGACTGCTAGTGATGTTGAGGCAGTGGTTGAGGTTCAAACACACTCTTCTCTTCTTTCTTTTTCTTGGTTCTTTCTTGCTTTCCTCACGATGTTTTACTTCAATGAATAAACTTTTTTATTGTCAATATAGGGCTGCGTAATGCATAATTTCTCTTCTACGTTCACTTATTTACTCTTCGTAGCAAAACGCTACGTTGCTACGATCGCTACGCCGTAGCAGACACATCAATTACTTAACATACTGAAAGACTATTTTTAATGTAAGATCCTGAGATGTGATTTATCTTCAAATATAATATTAGTTAGTGATGGTTGAATAGTGGAAAAAAAAAATTGCAATTTACCTGCATTCTGAATTTAACAGAATTTTATTTCAGTCTGCATGCGACCACGGCAGGAGGAAGCAGAAACCTGTTTATTTGATAAAACCATTATCTAATCCAAATCAAAATTTTAAATTTACTATTCTATAAATAAGAAACCAAACCAACAAAAAAACACGCATGTAGACGGTAACAAACAACATCGGCATATCCTATATCAAAATTCTGTGGTATTTTCCTACGCAAACAATAAGCTAGGCTAGAAGTACTAGGCGAACATAGCCGAACGGTAGGTAGGCATTACATAAGTCGACCTTGTCCGTGGATTGCGTAATGTTTAGTTCACGTGACCAGAACCGCACGTGTGGTGCGCACGCGACTAAAGGTGGACGGGGGAGGGGCTCTGGGAATGACATGAAGTGATATGTGATGTGATGAGTAGCGCATCCTGTGGCGTTGCTTGTCTTGCGTACGAGATTTGATTGTATCAAGTCATGTCCTATAGTCCTGTGTTATACTTCTCTCTGGAAAGACCAAGTTTAATTCAGGAATATTCCTAGTTTTTATTTAATTTCATTGTTTATTCCCTAATCCCGAAGTTTTACATAAAAGATTTTACGAATCTGCTTTTTGTTTCTTTTTTATCAGTT
The DNA here is from genome assembly GCA_951230895.1 of Carpatolechia fugitivella. Taxonomy (NCBI): domain Eukaryota; kingdom Metazoa; phylum Arthropoda; class Insecta; order Lepidoptera; family Gelechiidae; genus Carpatolechia; species Carpatolechia fugitivella. The sequence continues at coordinate 4,297,436 of OX579668.1, forward strand.
TATAATTTTATTGTCACACTGAGGGGCTTGATCCTGCTCTAAATTCAAGCCATCATTGTCGTAAATTCTGACCACTCAAATACTTGCGAATTATTTTTCTTTACTAACTAAAAAGCAAAGAGTTATTCAATATGTGTCAACGCTACACGACAAACAGAATAACCATTATTTTCTATAGATAAATAGTACATTCCTACACTAAAGATAACATTTGCAACCATGTTGCAATCGCACAAGCTTAGTACATAGAAATTACGCATTTAGATTATTATAGCTACTTACCTAGAATTACTCATGTGTTGTTTTCTCAGGTAACAGTAGGTACGATAGGTTAATAGATAAAAAGTGCCAGAATTCTAGCAAATTAAAGATGATAACAATTAGTCCTGTCTATTGGTCTAAGCTTGTCTGTGTAGTTTTCAATTTTGTTTTTCTTCAAGAAAAGGGTTAAAGACTCATCATTGGCCGTGTGGTGACGGCATAGTAGAATACATTTGTCACCAACCCCTACTCTTCCCGTGGGCGTCGTAAGAGGCGACTTAGGGACTACACATTGAACAGGGAACGGGCAGCAGCGCTCTCTGATACAGTAACCTTTTAATCTGCGATCTCCAACCCGCCTGCCAAGCGTGGAGATTATGGCAAAACCCTCCACCACTTAAGTGGAGGAGGCTCATAGTCCAGCAGCGGACCGTAACGGGCCGTTGATGACTCACCATAGCAACAATTTCAACAATTTGCATATTGTAATATGTAACCAATATTAAAACGCTGAACAATGTTTGTTGGTGTGCTGTTTTGTTCATCTATCGCGCAGCATCAGAGTTACGTATCGACGTTTTTTTTTTTTGCAGTTTGTAGGACGGATATTGGATATTTTCATTGTTTTTTATATATTTCCTGCAATAAAAATGGAAAACATTGCGGCCTGCAGACTGTTACATAATATAAGCTCGAATAGTTCTGAAATCGTCTAGGTATATCATCTAAAATAGTGCAATCTCTTCTTATCGGGTAAGTTACAAGGTCAACCAAACTGACCGTTGACCGTTGAAGGCCCGGTTTCCACCAAAGCGGAGAGGAGAGGAGATGTGTTTGAGTAACCAATCAGTTTTTATTATTTCCACATCTCCTCTCCGCTTAGTCTCCGCTTTGGTGGAAACCGGGCTTTATGGAGCCGATCAAGAACTTGGCTCATGTAAAGGCCTCTTTCCGTAGATAATTAGCCGAAATACAGAATCTACTGAATAATAATTAATGCTCTGAAGTCAGTTGTTTCTTTTTTATTAATTATATTAATTTGAGTCCAAAAACATAATTTGTCAATCTAAAACTGGAAAAGCGGCTGTCAATAATTTATGTACAAACTCCTGCCTGTTAGAATTGAAGACATCTGTCCTTGTGTTGTGGATACTTTCCATAAAACTGCGCGACTGCGTAGTATTATAATGCCCTATGAAAAACATTGCGCGTGATTGTATGAGTAATACAGATTAGTATGATACTCTTATTAGTGCGCATGTCGCTCAGACAGTAATCCCGAATTACATTTTGTTAAAAAATACACTGATAAATTTGATCAGATTAACTACAGAAAAATCATTCAAAAACATATCGCAAACTAATACCTGCTGATATTTGGTTTTTAATTTTATGTTTTAGACGGTTAGTTGATTCGTTTGTATTTGTTTTTTTTTATACCTAAACCCACAAGCAATATTCAAAAAGGTGGCGTTCAAAAAACATTCCTAGGATGACGACGACGCCGCTATGAATCAAGAACTCCAAGAAAGTATGACTCACTGATAACAAAATATTCTCGAAATGATACGAATTAATTTTGAACCAAGAAGAAGCTAATATTACTTGTTATATTACTACTACATACATAACACATTCTTCATTGATTCATCAAAGACCTAACTGCTTCCGTTTCCCGCTATTTCTCTGAGTCATTCGCTGTTGGCGCCAATCCGCGATGACGCGCCATCTTGTTTTTCGAATTTCGAATGTCAATGCCAATGGTTTTATTATGCCAGCACGTTATATAATAATCATTTATTAGAATCGATTCTACCGAATTGCGTAATCGTTTTGATACTTAGAAGTTATCTTGGAACTTGTTCTGGAAGTCGGATAGAGCTATTGGATATCACACTGTGACATTGGGTATTGGTTTTCTTGCCATAATGTTTTCTATACCTATTATTCATAAAAATATAATAGTCCCTAAATTATCTAACTAAAATCGCATTTCCGTTTTTCCAAGAAAGCAGACTTCTAAATTCCGAAAAAAACTTGCGTTTTAAAAACGTAATTATCTAACCTAAAAGAATGATGATGATTTCGGCCATGGCGACCACTTCTACTCCTAGTCAGTCGGGCGCTGGTGCACCTGAAGATGGCTTATTTCTAAAAGAATATTATTATTATAGGGCTAGGAATGTACTTACTTATTTTATTCGTTGTGGGTTCTTGCTCTATTTTGTCATTTTTGACGGTATTTTATTTCTGATATCAGTAAGGAAATAGGTGAATTGATATCGCTTAACGCTGCTGTACTAACAACAATTATATAGGTATAACTATTTGTAACGTAGGTAAATGGAACACGCCATTATCACGATAATTACATTCCTAGTAATAAATAAAATAATGCTGTTATTATGACCTACTTTAGTACCTATGTTTTAAACACGTCTCTCATGTAGAGGTTTATTTTTATTTACCTAACCTCTTTGTCTCTCTTTCCGCGCTACTTTTTAGGGTTCCGTAGTCAAAACGGAACCTCATAGTTTCGCCATGTCCGTCTGTCTGTCCGTCCGCGGCTTAGCAAGGCATGGATATACATATTATTAATCATGCCGGCAAAGCTGAAGAATAAAATCTTAAAAATAATCTATTCTCAGTTAATGGTTTTGGAATAAACTGTAAATGTTCAACTTTAACTTACAATTTAGGTTTGATTTTTATGCTACTTACCACCTAACAAAAATAAAAACTTACGTATATTTCATTCATTCATTCATTCATTCATTTTCTTAATCGCACGCACGTTTTTCTTTTTAAATAATAAATAACATTTTATTTAAGAATTGCTTATAAAAACAAAGCAAGTAGCTTTAGCTGTTAACTGTATGTAATAAAAAAATGAGACCATTCTCCGGAAATACCGATAAGCTAAGTTATTTGACTGCAAACGAAACTATGATGTAAACTATTTTTTAATTTTCTTTTAACTGGCAGTACTGGTACATATTTTTTTTATTCAGTTCGCCCCTTTCTGGAGCAGGCAAAGAGCAATGCCATGCAGCCGTCATTCACGACGAGTGATCGACATACTCGTAAAAAGATTAAACAAGAGGCCTCGTGGTGGCTTCAGTAATTGTACTATCACATTACTGAGCCCAGTTCACCGAACAATCATCCAAGGATATATCTGAAACCTACAATTATCACTCGACACTGGCGAAATACGTCTACATAAGATGTGTCGCCATTAGTTAGGAAGGAGAAAAAAAAAGAAGGTGATTAAAAAGTAAGAATACGGCTGGGTGGCTGCAAAGTGACGTCATCTTGTTATTTATACTCGCGTACATGAATACTGTTACTCGTTTATTATTATTGTTTTTTATGTTATTGGACAGTGGACAAGATTTTAGATAGATACTCGATAAAAAACATATCAGCTATTACATTTTACATGTCTGGAATTTCCTAATTTTTCATAATATTAAGGCTATCATGATGTAAAAAGTACATTTTTTTAATTTCATCGGTCAAAAACGAAAAAAATAGACTACACCATTTAATGAAAATGTTTGTTACCCCTTATCGCCGCATGAGTTTATTACTTTGCCTAAATAAGTTGTTCTATTTTTAAATTTAACTACGATAACAAGTGTCCCTTTATGGAACCAGACATGTTTATCATTTCCATAGTGTGACGTAGAGCCCACAGATAAAGCCGTGTACTTATTTCTGTACAAAAAACATAAAAACGTGGGTGTGAACGCGATACGTAAAGATAAAGCATGTTTTACACGTCTACGTTTTAACGATTTCTTTAATACCAAGTCTAATTAATAGAATAATAACTATGAATAATGATGTCTAGTCCCAATTCCGCCACGGAGCTGCTGGGCACCACACGAAGAGTGTTGTAGAGGGTTATGTGGCTATAACCAAGGTTCAGTCCGAAGAAAAGGAATTTATATATTTATATATTATATTTATATATTATATTATTTATTATATAACTGTCATGGAAAACAGTAGAAAATAGTAGATAAGCTGTTTACTATCGGAGATCAGGACGGACATGAAGTAAAGAATTTGGCAGGAAAAAGACAAAATCGAAACGTAAGAAATCTAAATTTGAAAATTAATTTAAAATGAAAGATAAAACTGCCAGCAAGAAAGGTTGCCAGTCATAAAAGAGGAAAGAGGACGAATGCTTCGTTACAGTTCTAGGTAGACAACTTAGCTCACAAATCCTGATGTTAGCATTATATACAAAATTGATGTTATTTAATAACGAAATTCCACTCAATAGGTTGTTCTGCTTTCAAATTTTGTTACGATCACTCTGTGTGCAGAGTTTCATCAGAATCAAAATCAAAAGTATTTTATTGGAATTAAAATGTTTACAATACATTTTTCGACATCAAGGCTATCATGGATAGTTCACTACCAGTGTACGCTCGCTGTGGAGAAGAACAGTGTACGCTCGCTGTGGAGAAGAACAGCCAGAAGAAACTCCACAGGAATCGTATCTTTTGTACTTTTCTTTTAATTATACTAGTCATAATTTTACAATCTACTCCGCTGATTAGGAACAACAGTTGACCAGACGTTTTTATCATCTGAATAATCATTTATTGTATAGTAGGCCTTGAACATAAAATATTTTAATTTCAGTTTTAAATTGGTAATCGGACAGATTTACAATATCATCTGGTATACTATTATAGAAGCGAATACCCCCATGAATGAATTGTTAACCTTACATAGTCTAAATTTTGGGTGTATTTTTTTTCTAGTACCTATATTATGCATATCAGAATTCTTAGGAAATAGCGGTTTGTTCTTCCGGACATACAAGGTGTTTACAAATATGTACTGTGAGGATACCGTGAGTATATCAAGTTCTTTAAACAATTCTCTCAGGGAATCACGACCACGCTATTTATATATGGAACGTATCAACAGCTCATATACGCCCCCACCGAGGGGCTCGAGCCTACCCTGAATTGGGTGTAGGGTTTATATCATAGATATTTAAACTAAAGAGTTAACAACAAAACCAAATAATGATGTCATGTATGTTATTTATTAAAATAAAATGTATCACCAGTTCAAATGGGAATACCTAAGGGGAATCCCTGAGGTATACCCAAACAACGAAATCTAGGTAATTGATACAATAATCACGAATCTTAATCATAAAACAATGCGATTATACATAGATAAAACTAAAAATAGTTGTGACAACGAATATGACAATGTTTTGATTGTTTTTATGAACGTTAAAAAAATATAATTTCGGAAAAGTTCTAGAGTTAAAGTAGTTCTAGAACTGAACGAACCGGCTAGCTTTTGCTTTTGCGTAACTTACACGATGTATTTTATTTTTTGTCCTCTGCTTCTTCTTCTCCACAACGTGAGAGCTGTCAGGTCAACAACCGACCTCGTAAACCGAGTGAAAAAGAAGATAAGGTGTAGAACGTAAGAATGGCTTTATTAGTAGTACTTATATGTAACTAAAATGTCACGTAGATAGTTTTATTTCAAATCAAATCAAATCAACGGCCCGTTACAGTACACTGTTGGACTATGAGCCTCCGCCACTTAAGTGGAAGGTTTTTCCATAATCTCCACGCTTGGCAGGCGGGTTGGAGATAGCAGATTAAAAGGTTACTGTATCAGAGAGCGCTGCTACCCGTTCCCTGTTCAATGTGTAGTCCCTAAGTCGCCTCTTACGACACCCACGGGAAGAGTAGGGGTTGGTGACAAATGTATTCTACTCTGCCGTCACCACAAGCATAATTTAGTAAGCCTAAAATAAAAATTGCGTTACCTTACGTATATTTATTGCATATCTATTATGAAGAAAGTTAATTACATAATGTGTAGGTAGCCTATATCTTTCTAATAGAAAAAAATTGTAATTGATTAGTTGAAAATAGTGATTGAAATAATAATTGAAATAATAATTGATAAGATAAACATGATCGAGTTTATTTTCGTCGGTGGCTAATTGCTTCAAATAGAATAAAAAATAAAAAATTTGGGCATTTCTTACAATTTGCAATATGACAGTGACCAATGTCTCCTTTTAAAATATGCCTGTGTCAGAAGACATCGCTCTTCCGTAAATACGCCGCCTTCCTAAGTAGATAAGCTATAAATACAACTTAAATTTGTTTACTACTATTACGTTTTTTTTTATAATCTATAGGAAATACATGCAATACAAGAAATAAAAATTACCAATTACGCCAATTACTGTAGCGATTACCTTATGTAACATTTAATGGCTATTTTTTATTAGCAAGATAACTTTTATTCAAAGTCCAAACTTCGTATCTTTGGACTTCGTGTTTATACTTCACAGCACATAGAATAGAATAGAAAATAATAGAATAGAATAGAATAGACGCACTACACTGTTTACTAATGCGCGAGAGCTATCGTGAAGAACCACCTGCGTTAACAGCCTCCGTAGCCGAGGTCGAGATTTCGACGCCCATTACGGAGGTTCTGGGTTTGATTCCCGGTGGGGATACTGTCAAGCGGAAATCTCTTTGTGAGACTTTCCCCAGTTTGGTTAGGACATTGCAGGCTGAATCACCTGATAGTCCGAAAAGAAAGATGATTCCGTGCTTCGGAAGGCACGTTAAGCCGTTGGTCCTGGCTACTATCTATAAAAAATATCGTTACATGAGTCATGTTAGTGGCCATTGGCGGCTCTATAACACTGACACCAGGGTTTGTGAGGTCGGTTGTCGACCATATAACCCACACGATGATGATGATGACAACCTGCGATTTTTAAAAAAATCGTAACAATTTATATACAAAGTACCTTTTCATTATCATCATCATCTTCAACAACAACAGCTAATATACATCCCCACCGAAGGGCTCGAGCCTACCCTTTTCTTCAATTAATATTTAAAACCGAGATATTTATGTAGTACGTGAAGACTAGCGGCAGTAGCAGCGGTTAGGACATGTTTTTTTTTTACTTTTTTTTATTTTGCGAGTATTATTGAAGCACATCTCAAGTATGGAAAGTACATTCATTCAGTCATTATCTCTAAAATGAAATTAAAAACGAAAAAAATAGATAATATTTTTTTTATGGATTTTATATTTTTGACTTATGTGGCAGAGGGCTTCCGCAGTGCGCCGCCATACCGTTCGGTCTTGAGCTTGGCGTTTCAACTCGCTCCAGGTCTTTCCTACGTTCTTCGCCTCTGCGATAATCGTCCGCGCCAGGTCTTTTAAATAGGTATAAAATGGACTAACATAATATCCCTTTTAGATATTTTACTGCGTAATTTGCTTCAACTCGTCAATGTTTCCTGAAACTAATATCTAACTTACATATGAAAAACACGTCACGTCACTAAAACCACATAACTAACGTTTTGATTAAGATCCAGCGGTTATTACATAGGTATTTTTAGTCTCGTGTTAGGTATACACGTGATGCTGATTATATATTATAATATATAGGTAATTCAATTATATTGTAAACGTCATCACATTACACTAATATTATAATGTGAAAATATATTTGGATATTTGTTCCGCCTTCACGCCTAAAGTACTGAACGGATTTAAATGAAATTTGGAATGGAGATAGTATGTACCCTGGATTGTTGCAAAGGTTACTTTTTACGGGAAAAAGTTTTATTCCCACGGGAAAAGCTTGCAAAACGCGAGCGTAGCCGCGGGCATACCGCTACTGAAATATAAACTGTCAGATATTTCAAAGTATATTTCATTTATTAATTCATTCAAGTTGCCAAAATGACTTGTACATAGATACAAACACAACAAACAGATAGTAGCAGAGATCAACGGCTAAAATAACATACTTTCTGAAACATGGAGAATACTCTAGTTAAAAATTCCACAAGCGGCTACAGACACATTTGCCCAACTTTATAGGTACCCCTCCTTTTTAGGGTTCCGTAGCCAAATGGCAGAAAACGGGACCCTTATGGATTCGTCATGTCTGTCTGTCTGTCTGTCCGTCCGTATGTCACAGCCACTTTTTTCAGAAACTATAAGAACTATACTGTTGAAACTTGGCAAGTAGATGTATTCTGTGAACCGAATTAAGATTTTCATACAAAAATATAAAAAAAACAATATTTTTTTTTTTTTTCATCAAACCCATACGTGGGGGTGTCTATGGATAGGTCTTCAAAAATTATATTGAGGTTTCTAATACCATTTTTTTCTAAACTGAATAGTTTGCGCGAGAGACACTTCCAAAGTGGTAAAATGTGTGTCCCCCCCCTGTAACTTCTAAAATAAGAGAATGATAAAACTAAAAAAAATATATGATGTACATTACCATGGAAACTTCCAACGAAAATTGGTTGAACGAGATACAGTAAGTAGTTTTTTTTTAATACGTCATAAATCGTAAATCGTAAACCGCGGCTACTATCTAGTCGTTACACGAGCCAAGTACGGAACCCTTCATGGGCGAGTCCGACTCGCACTTGGCTGCTTTTTGTAAAAGCTTGTTTGACATTTTGATATGTTTTTTACGAGTATATACCTAGCCGTCTACAGACGTGTTCACAAAGTTTTGAAATTGTTATTTTGTAAAAGTGTATCAATTTATGTTCACAATAAAGTCAATTTGGGTTTTTTTAATAAGTATATCAACTTAAATTCCCCGCTTGTTATGATTACACAGTGTTTCCTGTATTTCTTCGAACAATGGCCGCTAAGCTTGCGGTTATTTAAAAAAAATCATTGTTTATTTTCAAAATGTGAAGGAAGTTATGTGTAGAAAGTGGGTTTTTTTAGGGAATTACCAATTACGTTTGTATACGTCATAACTTTCATTTATTTTACCTCTTACATAATTTTCTATTTTTAACCGACTTCAAAAAGGAGGGTCTTAATTGAGAATCTCAATTCGGCTGCGTTTTTTTTTTCATGTTCTTTTCTATGTCATTATACCTATTTGATATCTGCACCTATATGAACAGATTTAGTTAGTTATTTTTATAGCCTTTTAGACAAATTTATAAAAAAAACTGATCACGAGTGATGCTAACCTACCTTTTGCACATAAGGTCCCGAGTACGATTCCCGACTGAGCTCTTTGAACCCTAGTTAAAATATATGTTGTAGGTCTGGGTGTTATTTTTACATTTCATTGCCCATTGATATAATATTGCCTCATCAATTTTGTTTCCTTTACAATTTTCAAGGGATCGAAAATAGAATTTAATTCATTTGAAACATTTTATTTAATGAGTGTTCAGTTCCTGAACTACTTTTCCCGAAGGAATTTTACGAGTATTTTAAACTGTAACACTTCCTAATGTACTGTTTAATGGTAAGCTGTGGTTAACGGGGCTGGTTGCATAATTACTGAACTGTGTTTGTAATATTAGATAATACGCTTCATATTCATACTGTGCTACTGTTTGTTAACCCTAATAAACTAAAAAAAAGGAATATACCTACCTGTAAGTTGTCAGATAAAAAAAACGATCAGCTGTCCACGCGATTTGTTAGATAGATATTAAGAAAATTTGATACTTGGTATTTTAAAATTTTATTATATTACTTGTTTTATAAATAAAGACTTTGTAGTTGCTTGCTACGCCCTACTAAACAGGGTACATGTATTAGTTAAGGCTTAACATGTTTGCATTGAATAAATGATATGATATGATATGATTTTAAAGCCCAAGTCACACAGAGCGGGAGCGGCGCGGTCCGGGGCCGGGAAAAGCGGGACGGCGCTATGCCGCGCCATAGCACCGTCCCGCTTTCCCGGCCCCGGACCGCCCCCGGCACGGCTCTGTGTGACTCGGGCTTAAATCAAGGGCCATTTTTAACTGACGAAAAAAACAAAACAAGAACGGAGGAGGTGCTCACTCAAGTGGACACGTGTATTTTTTATTATTATTTGTCGTCTGTTACCCGTTCCTCGGGGAAAGATGTTCAATTTCACAGAAACAGATTCAATCCGGTTAATGTTTTCAGGATGTTGCCAGGACTTACCGCGATTTGGCAGCGCCGCTGGCATGTTTGCGGAAGCACGCACAGATGGTTTCGCAGCAATAGTGCGAAAACGCTGTGCGTCGCTTTTAAATCGAACTCGAGCCAGCCCCAACAGTATCCTCAAAGCATTATCTGATAGGTGGGACTCCCCACTTCTCAAAAGGTGGATCTTCTTAGTCGGACACTCTTGTCAGAGTGGTCGTGGTTGCGCTGACGAGGTACACGGTGGAGTGTTTGGTGGGTCGATATCTTTTCCGAGGGTAGCTCTCCTGGCAATGTGCTTCCATTTCTGACGGTTAGAGGCGTCGCGAATACACTGGACCATGGTGGACTCAGTAGCCTTTGTGATGGCGTCTATCCAACAAAAGGATGGAGCTCCACAAATTTCGTGTGTTTGCTTATGTCTTACTAACACTAGTATATAAGTTATTTTGTATTATTATGGACTTTGTCCGAAATAAATGATTTATTATTATTATTATTATTAAATTTCTGCCTACCGAAGATTACAATTAGATTTCAACGAATGCCACAACAATTGCCTAGACATTAGACAAACCATCTAATACTAAATCAACAAACGCTAGGAATTCAAAACAGGTTGGGGTTACACTGTTCGACCTGTAACCACTGAAAGTCTAAACAACAATCACACGTATGGCACGCGCGCGCAAACAACACGACAATCAGAGTATTATATTGACTCAACAGTCAATGGATCAATAGATCTTTGTACAATGTAGAATAGTTGCAACGGCTCGCTATTGTCTTTTGAAAATATTTGTTGTTACTCTAGGTAGTCTCTAGTAGTTATACAAGCCCTGTAAGGGCATTGTAATGTCATCATCATATTGACAGCTATTATACGTCCCCTATTGGCCACGAGCCCCGCACTTGGAGACGTATCATCATTGTAATGTCATCATCATATTGACAGCTATTATACGTCCCCTATTGGCCACGAGCCCCGCACTTGGAGACGTATCATCATTGTAATATCATCATCATATTGACAGCTATTATACGTCCCCTATTGGCCACGAGCCCCGCACTTGGAGACGTATCATCATTGTAATATCATCATCATATTGACAGCTAATATACGTCCCCTATTGGCCACGAGCCCCGCACTTGGAGACGTATCATCATTGTAATGTCATCATCATATTGACAGCTAATATACGTCCCCTATTGGCCACGAGCCCCGCACTTGGAGACGTATCATCATTGTAATGTCATCATCATATTGACAGCTATTATACGTCCCCTATTGGCCACGAGCCCCGCACTTGGAGACGTATCATCATTGTAATATCATCATCATATTGACAGCTAATATACGTCCCCTATTGGCCACGAGCCCCGCACTTGGAGACGTATCATCATTGTAATGTCATCATCATATTGACAGCTATTATACGTCCCCTATTGGCCACGAGCCCCGCACTTGGAGACGTATCATCATTGTAATGTCATCATCATATTGACAGCTAATATACGTCCCCTATTGGCCACGAGCCCCGCACTTGGAGACGTATCATCATTGTAATGTCATCATCATATTGACAGCTATTATACGTCCCCTATTGGCCACGAGCCCCGCACTTGGAGACGTATCATCATTGTAATATCATCATCATATTGACAGCTAATATACGTCCCCTATTGGCCACGAGCCCCGCACTTGGAGACGTATCATCATTGTAATGTCATCATCATATTGACAGCTAATATACGTCCCCTATTGGCCACGAGCCCCGCACTTGGAGACGTATCATCATTGTAATGTCATCATCATATTGACAGCTATTATACGTCCCCTATTGGCCACGAGCCCCGCACTTGGAGACGTATCATCATTGTAATATCATCATCATATTGACAGCTAATATACGTCCCCTATTGGCCACGAGCCCCGCACTTGGAGACGTATCATCATTGTAATGTCATCATCATATTGACAGCTAATATACGTCCCCTATTGGCCACGAGCCCCGCACTTGGAGACGTATCATCATTGTAATGTCATCATCATATTGACAGCTAATATACGTCCCCTATTGGCCACGAGCCCCGCACTTGGAGACGTATCATCATTGTAATGTCATCATCATATTGACAGCTAATATATGTCCCCTATTGGCCACGAGCCCCGCACTTGGAGACGTATCATCATTGTAATGTCATCATCATATTGACAGCTAATATACGTCCCCTATTGGCCACGAGCCCCGCACTTGGAGACGTATCATCATTGTAATGTCATCATCATATTGACAGCTAATATACGTCCCCTATTGGCCACGAGCCCCGCACTTGGGGACGTATCATCATCATCAACAGCTCATATACGTACCCACCGAAGGGCTCGAGCGTGTCCTGAATTAGGGCCAATCAGCACACTCTGGCCCAGTGCGTGTTGAATTAGATCATTGTCATAAACAAAATCTACGATATACTTGCACTATCCCGCGCTACTATAGGAGTTTCCTATACCCAAAGGAAGAAATTGCTATGAAGCAATAAGTCCGCCTAACTGTACACGTCTTCCTGTTCTTACTTCCACTCTGTACTCTTTCTCTCTTCCACTCTGTATTATTTCTGTGTGTGCAATAAAGTATATTCATTCAAAAGTATATTAACTATAAAAATCATCATCATCATCAACGGCCCGTTACAGTCCACTGTTGGACTATGACTCCACTTAAGTGGAGGGTTTGCCATAATCTCCACGCTTGGCAGGCGGGTTGGAGATCGCAGATTACAAGGTTACTGTATCAGAGAGCGCTGCTGCCCGTTCCCTGTTCAATGTGCAGTCCCTAAGTCGCCTCTTACGACACCCACGGGAAGAATAGGGGTTGGTGACAAATGTATTCTACTCTGCCGTCACCACACGGCTATTTCAAACAACAATGCAATATTTGTTAGCATACGACTGTATTTTCCCTTTGACAATAAGTTTATTTATAAGCGCATTCTTAATTCTTGGTAATGCTATTCTTAATTTAAAATACTATACAGTCAAACAGGGAAACTAGGAAAACCTAGCGTTGAGCGAAAACTTAGAAATTCCCTTTTCCAATGAATGAAAACCCAGCAAAAGATAGGTAATTAAATTTATTAAAGGCGTTTATGTATTAATAGTAAATGCACTCAAAAATTTACCATCCGGTTTTTATCATGGAAATACACGTCGTTTGCGGAATGTTCCAACCACAAGCACATTTTATTTTACCTAGTAGATAATCTTACCAGGTGACCCTATCACAAAACGGGAATATCCTGTTCCGATATTTTCCTTGTTACGTCATACATTTTAAGCTCTGTCTTTTGTTTTTAGGTTACACCTCAGAGAAACAAAAAAGGCCACGCGCGTCCAAATTCTTTGGGGTAATTCTTTCCACGTGACATTGTGTTTTCGAATTTCGAATTCATATACCATATTCATATACTCTTACGATGAAGGAAAACATCGCGAGGAAACCTGCACACTTCTGTGAAGAAATTCAAAAGTAGTATGTGAAGCCGCCCAACTCGCACTGAGCCAGCGTGCTTGACAGGGTAGGCTCGAGCCTCTCGGTGGGGACGTAAGCTGTTGTTGAAGAGTGTCGGTACGGTTTGATTCCCAAATGCCCCCCCCCCCCCCACTGCTACGAGATAAAGGCGTTCTCAAGATCAAAATGTCCTGCCGCGGCTGGCTACAACACTATAACAAAACTGTACTTATATTCGACACCCTTAATGCTAAAAAAGATCCCCTTTGTATATAGTTAATAACCAGTCTCATTGTATATTTCCTCACGTGTTTCTCTAAAATATTATACATACATTTTCCTATAAGATAAAATTAACATGAAACGTGACTAAAGTTATGTATTCTACGGTTATGTAACAAACTTGTGCGAATTTTATATTAGGAAAACGAGTTTTTAATATACCTATAAATGGTAGGTAGAAGAAGCGTTCAGTTTTACTTTGTTTTTTACATAGAGATGTTCAAGGGCGGATCTAGGTTTGTTTCTGGGGGGGACGAGCAAAAAAAACAACAGTAACTGTTAGAAATAAACTTGAAGTATCATACTTTAACTTTATATCTAAGTTCAAGTATGTGTAGGGAGGTTTATGAATTTTAATAGTAATAGTTTATTTGCTAGAAAATACATGTTATTTTACAAAGGTCTTATCGTAACAATTACAGAATCAATGTATTCTGCCGACAACACTCGGCATGCAAAAATATTAAGATTAGCAACAATTTAAAACAAAGAAATTCGTACGAAGAATGTCAAAATTATCATGCATAAGTAAATTATAGTAAGATAGTCAATGTCACATTTTCTTTATACACTAACAACTCTGATAGTTTGATTTGCTTCTAAGTATCTCCACAATACACAAAAATACCGTCTAATATGTGCCCCGTGCCCCCCTAAATCCGCCCTTGATGTACACCTTTGACTATAAAGTTTTGTTTCAAGTTTATAATCGTCGTGTGGGTAAGTTCAATGACCAACCCCACAAACCTTGGTATCAGAATTATTGAGACGTCAATGGCAAATATTTTCCCGCTAAACTTCCAAGCCGCCTGACTTTCAAAACGAGCAGTGACAGTTGTCATGTTATGTGTTGACTTATCAGTCTTCTTTCATGTTAAAAATGCAATATAGCCGCAACAGTATGTTAGTGAGCTTTTTTTGTGGCTTGACGTAGCAAAATCTAATTAATATATTTGCCTAATCCATGTATCTATTTGCAAAAACTTGTTGATCTGATCCTATGTTGCTGCACCAACTAATAAATTATTCTATTATTATTAACATTGTTTTTATATCGTTATGTTTCCGTTTACATATGTTTACACGCAGTTGCCTGTGTCTGTCTTGTAGACAACAACAAGACAGTGGAAAAATTAAAACACGATACATATTTGAAATATGTATCGTTTAAAACATATTATAAACATACATAACAGAATAATGTAAGTGATGCATTTATTCACTTTTTTATTACTAATACAAAATCATAAATAATCTTAGACTCTTTGTGAAGTTGTATAAAAACATACATACATAAATAAAATAAATACATCTAAATGCTAACCTAAAAATAGCTTTTTTTAAAACATCATGTCACGTAACAAATTATTCAGCAGTCATAAAAAATATCAAAATATTCTGATTTCAATTTTTTTCGTAATCACTATGGAAGTATAATTTTCGCTGTTCCATGAAACATTGTAGGTTACACGTGGTGGCCATTATGATTTAAATAAAACATATTATGGAAACAAGACTGTACCTTCAAAGTTTTGAAAAAGAAATGTATTTAGCAAAAATAATAGCTCTTACTCCATATATTGGCCTCTACTTTACCGACTAAAACAGTTCATGTTTATCTACAAAAAAAAACAAATTGCAATATTGTGAAAATATGGCCCAATTCAAAAAGTGGGCAATTTTTATTATTTTCCAGCTTGATTATTATCTCACTATGTAATTCGAAACTAAAAAAATTAAATTGTTATGTTTGTTATCGAACCTGCACCTTTCATTTAGATGCCCTTGCCATTCCATTCCACCATCAATGTTCTCACGCATAAAGAACAAAAGAACCGGTTGTACATTTGTCATTCTATTACACAATATTAACAAAAGATTGCATAGTGAAACCGTAATCAAATTACTTGTTTACATGTTTACAATACTTTAATCCTTTATCGGATTTCTGTGCAATCCTATTTAAAAATTTGTCATAGTAAGGACTTAAACCATTTAAGCCTTTTAAAACATTCAAGAACATAACTTCTTAGTACATTGACATAGACTAATCCTAGATATTAACCCGACAGCGCAAGTAAGTAAAAGACGATGTTAGTACAATTATAATTTATTATTTTCTTTCATATCGCAAGCATTATACATATCAACTCAATATAAAAAGTGCCTAATATAAAATATGTTACAACTTTAGCAAAACATGGCGTAGCCGTAGTAGCAGCGGACGTAGCAACGTTCTACGACGTATTAACGCGCTACGGCGTAGTAAGCGTAGCAGTTCTCCAACTATCTATCTTAATACTTGATTTTATTAAATCCATAATTTTTATTTTATAAATTTTATTTGCCGTGCGGTGACGGCAGAGTAGAATACATTTGTCACCAACCCCTACTCTTCCCGTGGGTGTCGTAAGAGGCGACTTAGGGACTACACATTGAACAGGGAACGGGCAGCAGCGCTCTCTGATACAGTAACCTTTTAATCTGCGATCTCCAACCCGCCTCCCAAGCGTGGAGATTATGGCAAAACCCTCCACTTAAGTGGAGGAGGGTCCTAGTCCAGCAGTGAACTGTAACGGGCCGTTGATGTTGATGTTGATTTTTATTTGCAATCTACTTATTGCACGTCAATACTTCATGTTCGTATTACGTCGGTTTAGGAATAAGACGAAACTGGAATACGACCAATTAAGATGACGAATTCGAAGCAAATCGTACTACGATTTATGGCAAACGGAAAATTGTATGTGCCAAACAATGTCACCTTTAAAAAAAGGAGACACTGCGTACAGTAAAGTTGTTCGCACAAGGTCAAGCTGTCATGATTGACGTGTAGTCTACAAAATTACTGTACTAAACAAAATTACCATTCTATTATTATTGTTAAAATTTTATACCGAGTAAAGTTTTAAACTATTTATTCGATATAGGTGAACTATTTTAAAAGAATAGAATTTGTATTTCAATTGCGAATAATTCGAAAAAATCGTTCTCTTATGTCATGTGTCAATTAATTTAACATTCAATTTTTTAACTAGATGGCTCTACTCTCCAATATCCAGCACCTAACAAAGTATGTTAAGTACCTACCAAGTTATTCTTAGTTACACCGCATACTAACATTAAATACATAACTATTTATTACATTATACCTAAGCTCTTATTATAAGTATTATGTCAATGTCAGGAATCATCCAATGATCAGTCATTTCAATGCCTACTGCATCTCTGCAATGACTTCATAGTCCTGTTATACAAGTCCGCGAACAAAGACTATAAAATGTATCATTATATTTATTTTCATTACACAAGAAATGAGCGATGTTACCACTATATTATGTTTACTGTGTATATCTTCTGTATACGTTTATTTACTTTCTCGTTCTTATTTTAAGTTATCAGCAAATTTACGTCCCCACCAAGGGGCTCGAGCCTACCTTGAATTAGACTACCCTTGGCCAGAGATCTTTTACGTTAAGAACGTCGAATATATTATTATATGCATAATGAATTCTAAATTCGAAAACAGATTGATACGTGTTAGGATTTGAATCGCAGTCTTTCAAACAGAAGGCAGTTGGTTTAGCTGCGATACCACCGACGACGACGGCTGATTTTAAATGATGGATAAGTTTAGGATATTTTTATATAAAAAATATTATAAAATGTATTATATTATAACAAATGTTGTAACATACTAAAATGAAGAAAATTCGTTTATTTTAAGTTGAGATCTGGCTTTGATACCACTACATACCTATTTTCAAGGCGCAGAAAACCACTTGGCTCAAAATCGTAAACACCACAAATACATAATATCCAAATATGACCCAAAATCCAAATATTTACCTATAGTAGTTATAACTAGTAGTTGTCAAAGATAACAGACGTAATGCGTGATAAAAGCCACCAAACTATTGCATCAACACAAAACATCCCGAAATATCAACTCTATCCGCCGAGTACCGGCTACGCCGAAAACACATGAGTCAACGAAAATTTAGCTAAAAAATTGGACACTACATTGAGTCAATACACCGACGATTACAAAGACCGGGGTAGTTAGAGTTACGTAAATAAAATACCCACACAGATAGAGAATACCTGCACACATTGATGACTCACGCACACAGGGGCGAGTGCGCCTGTGTGCGTGATGCAGAGCCGCCGAGTCGCCCGACCCCACTACAGAATTCAGTCGCACCGCTGACTTCGCTCGCATCAGACGCGTCTCCAAGACTCGAATCTGCGCATTCATTGGATATTTCGTCATAACAACATTGTGATAGTGACAAAGATTTTTGAGGACGTGAAAAGTGGGAGTGCACTCGGATCTTGAATCTACCTGAAACTGTGAACTAAGCACCTGAACCTGTGCATTGCTGTTTTAGTGATATTATAACATTTTTGCCACAATTTGGATAATTTAACCGCAAGGAGAACTTGAACACCGCAAATATTTTCGTAAGTATCAATTTCTTCACAAACTCGTATATTATAAATTTTTTATTTATTTGTTTTTCTTTTCTTTAAATTTTATTTTTCTATTTATAATGTCAATTATTTTTTCTTGAGAAAAAAAATCGATGGTTGCGCAATTTTCTTGAAACTCCCTCATAAATATATTTCTCTTTTCTTTTAAAACATTTTTAAATGTAAAACACCAATTTTTACATAAAATATTCAGATGTAATATTTATTTAATAATTGCTAATAGGAAACGGTAGGTGCAAGGAAATATTTTAGCACAAAAAATTAAAAAATATAGTTATAATATTATCCAAATTTCGTCAGAATTTTGTAAGTTTGAAAAATTTCGTACTCCACGTAGATTCCGAGTCACGCATTGACTTGTAAAATTTTACGCATTTATTTAATTTACGACCAATTTGAGTCAGAATTTTCTTGATTTGCGTTATAAGTTTTTCCCGCGTCGAGTCAATGACTCTTAAAATTATGTTTGCTCATGACCGGTGAGCGATCGCGCCAAAAACATTGGCTCATTCTAATTTATCCAAATGAACCGTTGAGCGTTCTCCACGATCGTGATTTTACCTTGTTTTGATTCTTTGTTCGCGTTTACTTCCTTGACTCGTTCGCTATCTGCTACGTTGTTTACATGTCACCCTCTACGTCTACCAATTTTATATCTTTCTTTATCTGATGTTAATGCCCCAGTTTTTCAAGATTACTGCTTTTACGCTTTAATGTTACAATAATTCGTCGTAATAGCTTCAATGTGGAAAACAGAAGCGTCATCTTTACGTAAATTATTTTTCATAGATTCGTACGCATTTTCCACCTTTTTCCTAACTATCCGGCGTAAAAAGGAAACTTCGCAATTTTGATTCGCAAAATCGAGTAGAATTTCGTTGTTTAATTGGTGGGTTGGTTGCAACAAGCGGGTGTTGCAATCGGCGCCTGGCACCGGTTGTTGTAACGCAAAACGCTGTAACCCATTGTGGTGTACTGGCTTACCCAACTGGTTCAAGGTTCTGCGGTGCATTCGCCGCCGCGGATGTGCGGAAACTGTAACATTTCCACTCTTGCATTGAAATCTGACTTTAGTAATTTTGTGAGATGTAAATTTTGTTTTGTTTTTTTTTTTTTTACTAGATTACAGGACGTTTAGATTGAAGAACTAAAATTTTCTTCATTACTACAGATATTTTCACAATTTAAAATATATTTTAAAATTTCATCATTATTTTACCGTCAAAAATCTTATTTGTTCAACAACTGGACGACTCAATTTCAGCGTGAAAATTACATAAATCAACAACGATTTGGATGATAATGTGTAATTAAGATCACAAAACAAATTAACAAGTGTATTCGACCTCGGTCTCAATTGTCCCAATTTTATTTATCTTTGGTTTATCGGCTCAAGGCAAAGGCCTTAATCGATATGCTCATTCCTAATTCTATATATACAACGGTACGGGTAGGCCCTTGGTATCGCCCTTGGCCTCACTTTTATCCGGAACATCGCAATACCTTCGGAAACATACTGATAAACAAAATTAAATTATGGCCAACACTGATAAGATAATTAATATCCGCAATATGAATTAAAACAGATATCAAATCGGTGACATAATAACTAAACATACTTACAAAATGATGCAATTCGCAATAAATGTTCGACATTGACGCGCGGGATGAAAGCGCCAGGAAATATGGCGTATCACAATGTGTATTAATATTATGTCTCATGCAGAAACAAAGATGTCTAAGATTCCGTAATAATAGTCTCTTATGAAAATACAGTTAATTGAACAAAACAAAGGAGCGTATACAAAACAAAAGACTGCATACGAGCGAGTCTGCAGAATCGATCGCTTCGCTAAGGTCAGTTAGCCGTGTCATATGACGCGACGGTAGTATAGGGTGCTTCATTGCGCAATACAGTGCAAGTACCACAATGCCAGGCGAATAGAGGACGAACACCGCAAATACCTTACTTATCGATATTCATGACTCACCGATAAACGATATTATCAAAGGTCGTACCAATACAGTTCCGCTAAACACTAACAAAAGGGTGGAACATGTAACGAATTTGTAATTGTTATACAGAAATGCATTAATGACGTAATATAGGAACTAAACGCAAGGCTGTCCGGAAGGTACGAGCGTTTACAGATAAGGTCGACCGCATGCATTTAGTTAATCGTGCAAGTCTATGAATTTTAATGCCTATTACTTGTATATAGTACGATCGTAGTTGGCCCTCGACCAGAGTACGCGATGTAAATGAAATTAACCAAGTCGCTGCGTTTGGAATGTGGCTCAGAAAGATAGTAAATGAAGCGTTGTTTTTTACGCATATGAAGTCAATATACGAATAACAAACAACACTGACCCAAACATGGAGTCAATGGCTCCGTAAAATTCTTATCAAAGGCGTTTTAACTGAAAAGAGGTCACGATAACGAAACGGTAACACTTTGAATGAAATTAATAAAGAAGAAATAGAAGATAAGAAGCAATTTTAAACTCGATCGGATTAGAAGACGAGGTCAAACATATCATGATAAGATTGTACAAAGTAACGTACTTGAAAGTTTTAAAAATATTATCGTTCCGTTTGTTACTACAGTTAGGTACATAGGTAATGTAAAATAATAAGTATGATACATAGTGTTACGTAAGCCATTTTTTCACGCGCAATATACACCGATAAATTCATTGGTGCGAGGACGAACGAAGATAACTTGACCTATTTTTTTATCTCACTCACTCTCGTTACGCCGTAACCTAGTTTACACTCACGTGGACCAATTGCAACAAAGTGGTACACTTGTGACATCCTTAAAGACGAATCTGGTGATTGATGAGGGTTTGAAATCGGTGAAGTTTGGTAATGCAACACGAACAGTAAAAATTACGCAATGAACAGACAAAGCATTGTATTAAAGGAAGACTTTGCATGACAATGCAAATCTGTCTTAAAACGCCCTTTTCCCTTAATCAATTGACGTCGCTAATAATAGGGTTTTCCCAATGACTCACGGCAACCTACTAAACTAGTTGACTAATAGATATTACCACCGAAACAATCACACGTGTCAGGTCTGACTAATTTTCGAAGATAATTGTTCAACTCATTAGGATCACGCCGTGGTTTCCTTGAAGCAGATGCTTATGTAACCTGAAGAAACTAGAACATTCAAAATAGGTTAAGTATTTCTTAATAATCCGACAATTATGTGTAGAGCAAGGCCAGCCAACTAGGTTTCAGCACGCAGTTAAATATTTTATATCGCCAAAGAAAAGTGTTCAATAATTGAATAATGCGGAAGAGAGGAAGTTTGGGACCTTGACATGTTTGATACGACGACGACGCAAGACGGTTACGAAACGGAACCTTGACACCAAACATTATCGCGTCGACCGATAGAGGCCGCCCGAAAATAACCCCTGCACCGCTCAAAATTATGCCGTCTGTTGCGAAAAATCGGTCACGAACAAACATTTCTGTACTTTCTTATCAGATTTTCTATCTAATGTTTTTTTATAACACAGACAAAATAAAAAGTACGGCAGGAAGAAATAAAAGGAAGACAAAACATGTGGCCGCCGCGTCGGAAAGTTTTCAAAACAGACCTCTTTTACATAATCGGTTACCGTAGACAATGAACTGTGGCGCCGACCTACCATCATAACAAAAAAAATTACGATCATCGTTCAATATAGCAGATATAAAAAGATTGCACATGAAACTGACCAAAATACTAAGAAATGTCAAGAGCAGACGAGTTCACTTTCTCACGATCATTTAACAGCTGCAAAAGAAAACATTTTTGTCTGAATTTTGTTACTCAAACAGATCTACTGTTTCAAAATACAAGGACAGTCTTTGTTATTAGACAATAGCGCTCTACAGCTAATAGAATCTACAGCTCATGCAATTTCAAATTACCTAGTACGTATTGTTGTTAAACGCCCAAACGGAGCGTTCAGCAGCGAATTGTCGCTGGCACCTGGCCTACTTTTCTGCGCAGTAAACTAGCGAGCCAGTGGAAAGTTACACTTGTACTACTTTCTCTACTTTTTCCAAGATGGCGGACGCATCTAGTGTGCTTAGAAGGTCAAGAGCGACGCCATTATTATTTTAAATGGTGTTGAAAATAGCACAAAACATTCAACTTTCAACATTTGTTTTAATTTCAATAAATTTATTTACTAGGTGAAGAAGTTTTGCGAGAATTTCCGTTCGGCTGATACTTATGAAGATTTCCAAGAAGACGAGGAAAATGTTATTTTTAGATCTTCTCAGCAATGACCTAACTCGAATATTCTCAGAAAAACCTTAATTTGTGAGTGTAGTTTTTGAATCTGGTCCAATAAATTTCAGCATTCTGGACTTTGGTTATTTCGTGAATAGTGAAGCACACCCTTAACTATTTGGCACCAAGTATACCTATTGATAATAATTCTTAGAATTTTATTGCACTAATACTCGTATATAATAAGTAATTTATATCGATAAACGTGGTAATCAAAATTAGACAGTTCTAACAATAAATATTATTTGTTGCAAAATTGTAAGCGAGGAAGTGAAGTAATTCAAATAGAATTAATTATAGCTGATAGTGATTCAAGAAATCAAATTTTTATTTTGGCGTCACGCTGTATTTATCGTTATTATGAAAGTTAAACCATTTAAGACATTTTCCGCGTTTTGTCAGTTAAGTAAATTTGGACATTTGACAACTTGAATAATTTATAGGATTGTCTTCGCGATAGAGAGCCATATAGCCCGATAATCGAATTTGATACTTTACATACTGGCGATTCTACAATTTATCAGTCAAGGCTCAGTTGACAACTGGACTGTCTACTCTACACGATAGAAAGCCATATAGCGCAACTAATGAATTTGATACTTTTCACAGCGATTCATCTATGTACCGGTCAAGGCTCGCCTCAGGTTCACGTTCACGTTCCGCCATCACGTTGCAGTTTATATAACGTTAACGGTCGTCGGTTGCGCAACGCGGGGCGCGGGGTCAAGAGCGGTGCACGTCGCGCGATGCGCCGCGTGATGGACGCACGTGGGCCACGGATTAGGCACACTGTATACTTTGTATAGTGGACATAGACAATGATAACAGCGTATTTGTCGCTTAAGAGTTTTAGGTTGGGGAGTGAAATCTGAGTATTTTGTAGCGTAGTAGGTTTTAGTTTGGGAATAGTTACAATGAAATGGTCTTATATTTTGTTAACAAATAATCAATTAAAATTCTACATAAAAGTTTTTTTGTGACGGTAAAGACGAACGTTTTAGGTACTAAAACTACATTATAACAGAGCATAAAGTATACTTTATCATACAAAACAAACATTTAAAAATAGCTTCAAAACAAGACGAATGGCCAAGTGGATAGACATCTACTGATCCGATACCGCATGTCCGCCATATTTATTTTCGGCAAAGTCACATTTAAAAGGTGAATGAATCTACGAGCGTTGCTAAAAGGACAGTTTGACTTTTCTAGGGTTGCCAAAAATATGACAAAAACTTATTTCATTAAATTAAATAAGTTTGTTTGTTAGTCTCCAGACGTCGCTATGTGACAGAGCTAATAATATAACGCCCTCGAGCAACGTGCCCTTGCACGTGACCAATGACGTGAATTATACATAATTGCAATTAGAATAAAGCATTTTATGCAATGCTTGTTGCATGTAAACATCATTTAACTTGGTTCCAGTTACTGATAAAATTACTGTTTGATAACGAAGTGTTAACTGTTATAATGTCATTTCTTTTACATAAATAATAATAGTTACAGACACAACAGAACAAGTGTTATATAAGAGACGTCAACAACCATAAAAGATAATCACTAGAGAATTAAAATTTGCCAATTTAAAAAAAAAATATCAAGATTGTTTATTTACGACATAACAAAAAAATGTGATAAAAACCAAAATAGTATGTAACAAACAAATAACGAGTCAAATGTTGATTGACGGTCTAAACATCTTCTTAACAAACATGAAGATACTCTATCAGGATGTTCATAGCATCATTACGTGTTATCAAATGTGAGTCACAACATTGTTATTACGAAACCAGGTTATCACCACCATTTTCTAGTAATTTTACAAGTGTTTGTTCTAGTACTTACGGATTTACCACTAGGTTTAATGAAGTCGTCATCACGTAGATAGCTATGCGTGGAATTATAACAACCTTTACATTAGCATAAAAATTCTACATAATTATCTGCAGAGATACGTTTCGACGAAATACATAATAAATTCGTCGTATAGTTCATCTTGTTATTCCAATTACACAAGTAAGACAAAAAATCCCACGAATGCATTCATTTCCCAATGGATTTATCACGTGGCGAAGACAGCCGTAAGCAATGATCATTAGCGTAACTAATCAAATCACTATAGTTCGCAGTTATGATATGACATAAAGATCTAAGCTAGGTTTTTGCTGGGACTCGACTCATGTGTTAGCGCCACATTTTTATTAACGTTAGTTTACTTTCAAAAAAGAAAACAGTGGAATCAAACATGATGGCTAAATTCAAAAAAGAAAACGTACAAATTATTTTCTCAAGAATTATCTTCCAGACTGACTTCAATTAACACTGGTTTAATCCAAACATTATGTAAGAACAGATTTAATATCAATAGATAATAGAATACTGATTGTGTAAATAATTTATAACTGGTCATGACATTGAACAAAGAATACTTACTTTAAATTATCAGAATAATTTGGCTTGATATAATAATTATTATTTCTATTGCATAAGTGTTCCCACGTTTAAAGACCGAAGTGTAATAAGAGAGATAATATATTATAAGATGTATAATTAATACATTTTCGACATTTCCCACAAGGTCTTGTTACAAAAACGAACGAGCGAATCTATCAACACGAATCACAATATCTGCTATTTCTTAAGACTATTAAAACGCGAGACTATCTAATTATATTGCCTAAGATCACCTTGGAAGTGAAGTTAAACAACGAACTATGATGAAATTATAATGGTTCTTTCATAACATAGGTATACCAGTTACCACTTATTGATATTTAGATCATTGCTGTTAAAAAACGCGAGAGATTCATTGCATATTTATCTAAAATCACAACATATCTTTAATATTTCCGATCGCAGCTTAGAAAACTTGAAAAACGCATACGAAACTCAGAGGAACAAAAGACGATGCGAGGCGACGCGCGTCAGAAGTCTTTGATACGAAACGTTAGCATAACATTACAAGTGGAATCTCGCAATAAAATCTCCATGACGACGCCTCTCGACGCCAAAACCGTTTCGTTGTACCGTACGGCCCCAGTTTTCGGGTAACGGGTCGGTCCGAGCGAAAGTACTTGATTAACTAGTAGTACTACCGTTGTCAAAACGTTGCCACACCGTTAGATTGGATCCGACTGTGGATGGGTCAGTGGTATTTCGGAGATTCCGTGAACTCTAGTTTTTTACTAGTTTTACGAGTATGTTCTTGTGTTTAAAAGTTTTGCACAACATTTGGTTATTTATGAAGGAGGAAATTTAGCCTTTTGTTTTAATTATTAACTTCACTGGTCTCAAAAATACTAAAATAATACATCTTATGTAAGCCTCTTACTTGAGGATATACATTTTGCAAATCTTTGTGAAGTTTAAACCTGATGGTAATCACAGACATTACTTCACAACACGTGTATAAACACACGTATTATACACATAAACCAATATTTTTACCTAACACGTGATGCCTAATAAAAATCACGTGCTATTGATAACCGTTAAAAACTAAGGAAACATAAAATAGGAGCAATTTTATAGGTAACAATTTCATAACAATACACCTTACAATATGTAATAATAAAATTTGTTACTATATTGAACAAGCATTTACTTAACCTAACTTTTATGACGCAAGGATACATTACAAACATGGAAGAGATGCAATATAAAAATGTAGTATTTTCCAATCGGGTCCAGTTCCACAAACTGTGTTAGATAAAACGGTGGTTCAGCCTGATGGTTAACTGTCTTCGTCCATGCGTCAAATGATAACGGACAGTCTTTTTTCTTCATTTTTTAATTCACACCTGCGTTATGCTATCAACCAGTTACATCAATTAATTGATTACTTATCTTTGGTTAGAATGTTTATTTTGTTAATGGCGCCAAGTTTATGTGATATGCATTAATAGGAACGAAGGAAAGAAAAATATATTTCTAGTAATTATTCAATTAAGTATACAATTATATATAGTTAACCAATCGTTATCCTTATAGAATTATTAAACAATTACTTAAAAATAAATATGTCGACATCGATCAAGTATTTGGTTGTGTTTCGGTAATTATATATATTTGTAACTGCGTGATGTCAGCTTAGTAAAAATATGTTTGTCGCGTTATTTTTAACTAGGTAACGAAAAACTTGCCACAAAATAGTAGTAATAATAATCATAATTTAAAAATTGTCAGTTAAATTATCAACAAAACTTGTAAAATATACTTATTGACGAATCATAAACTTCTAACTGTACAAATAGAGTGCTTCATAACGGCAATAAAAATAAATCAGAAAATTAACTGTTTGGTTTTATGCACGGTTGATCTTCTGCATTTTTTTATAAATTAACTGTTGATAGTCATGTTATGTTAGCCGTTTGCCGTAAGCATAATACGATGTAACTTATCAGCAATGCAAGAATTTATTTCAAAGCCAGCCAACCTCGTCAATAAAATCATGATTTGAATTAATGTAGAGCAAATCATACTACATCGGTTTAACCTACAAACCTAAATAAGACGTTATTTCAATCCGTACCACTGACATTTGCCAGTACAATGGATGGGCAATTATAAAGTCGCGATCGCGAACAGTTAGATACTGGCATAACGGAACGGACATCTGGGTCGCACTACTGACATCGATTGTCGCGTCGCGCCGCGTCACGCGCGCGCTCCCGATCTACGTATACTTCAGAAGCAACATTTTTTACTTTTGTGTTAAATTAAAGGCAATATTCAGAAATAAATAAAATTTCTTTCACTCAGTTCACAGAAACAACTTTTCTGAACTCAAAAAGAAATACTTAAAATGTAAACAAATACGTTAACCTCGCCTAATTAGCATGACAACATTCATTGACGAGTCAAGCACCTCTTATATAAAAGTGTCACACGTAAAGAACACTTAGAAAAACACTAAAAAAGCATCCAGTGACGCTACGATCATTCTCGAATATCGATTCGGTTAATTTGTGAATAATACCGTATAATGCAGATCTCACGTGTATTTTGAATGGCAATCGATGCAAACATCTCTAAGAGAATTCCAAATTTGAAATTATGTATTCAGAAGAAAACTCTCACGTTGTTTAAAATAAGAACAGGGCGCGTGTGATACAACGTGCCTGAGCGAGTTAGGTCTTTTTGGTTCACATTTGCCGGTGTAAGGCATTGTTTTAAAATCTGCCAAAAAAAGGTGTTAATCGTCTTACTACAATGGGTTTCATTAATGATTCTTCTATTGTTTTTTAGATCGCAATTTTAAGACTTCCTGTCGTTGTTCTAGCTGCATAATTGTAGATTACAAGTAGTGGCCGATAGTTTACGTAAATCGAAACCCGATTTTGTTTGCGTACGCTTACATAGCAGGTGAATGACATAGAATCAATCGATAATCAGTTAGTTAAATTAAAAAATTCTGTCACTAAGGCATTTAGCTGACTCGTGCTGGCACGCTTGTCTCAACGTGAGCGATTGCAAAATCGAACATTATTAAATTATTTGTTGATTATAAAACTACAATGCACATGCTTAGCATAATGCTGCAATTATCGCGTTAAAAAAGTCCAAGTTCTACACCTAATCGATTTTAATAAAGTCATGAACTGAATTAGTTGCTTAGCAACGAGTCGGGAAGTTTTGTAACGTAATCCGGTGTAACCTTTACGTTTTAATTCGTGTAACTGTTAAGAAACAATTATTAACGAGTTTCACTAATATGGAGGGAGCAAAAAGCGTTAAATGTGACAACATTATTTCATTAAAGATCCAGGTGCAGAGTTGCACCGCGGGATCTTGCGACATCATTTTTGCAACCATCGTTTTGTAAGCGACATTATTTAGACAATTGCAACTGTTTGCAGTTTTTTTTAATGCAATACTAACGTAATGTTCTCTTTTGTTACAGAACCACAGTGAGGATTCGTGCGGATCTCTAGTCCGCCGAAACATGGTTGCTGAGTTTATATTGAGTCAGCAGCAGCTGCTGGCGGGGGGCCCAGGGCTGCAGCCCCCGCAGCCGACGCGCGCGCCTCCGCCGCGCCTCTCCGTCTCCCCGCATTACCCTATGGACCAATCCCAGTCGCCTAACAGCATGGACCACCATGACTTCCCAGGCTCCTTCGATTATAACAAGCAACGCAAGGAGTTCTTTGGACAGCGCAAGCAGCGCGAGTTCATCCCTGACAACAAGAAGGACGACGGGTACTGGGACCGCCGCCGCCGCAACAATGAAGCCGCGAAACGCTCCCGCGAAAAACGCCGCTTCAACGACATGGTGCTCGAGCAACGCGTCGTGGAACTCTCCAAGGAGAACCACGTACTGAAAGCTCAGCTAGACGCCATCAAAGAGAAGTACGGCATCTGCGGCGAAACGCTGATCAGCATCGATCAGGTCTTAGCCACGCTGCCGACTTGCGACCAGGTCCTATGCGTTACGAAGAGGAGCAAGCTGTCTGGCAATACTCTGTTCCCGCCCGCGCCTCCGCCACCCCCGCCCGCACCCCCTGCGTCACCACCATCGCCGCCGCCCCAGAGAGCGCCTGAGCCATACCAAGAAAGGCTGCCGGCACCCGAGGCCTACTACCCGCACCCAGCTCACTACGAGCCCGGCCCCGGTTCAGTGCTCAACTTGTCCCGATCTCGCCGCGCGCCATCCCCCTATGAGCTGTCCTCCCTATCGGGCTCCGGGGATGAAACTGCCGAGCAATACGCGCCCGACCACAACAACGGTCTGCCTCTGAAACTCCGCCACAAATCGCATCTTGGAGACAAAGACGTCGCCAGCGCCCTCCTCTCCCTCCAACACATCAAGCAGGAGCCAGGGCCGCGGTCGTCCCCGTCTTGGGACGGCGAAGGTTCCAGCGATGAAAGAGATTCCGGAATTTCCCTTGGAGTCGAATACAGGCCGCAAGAACCTCGACTGAATGAAGAAGAAGATGCGCATTTGAAAGCAGAGCTGGCGCGGCTCGCGACTGAGGTGGCAACATTGAAGAACATGATGCACCAGAACAAGGCGCGCGCGCACGAGCACTGAACCGTGCCAGCCGCTGATTGGTTGCCCCCGAATGCGCCTGACAGCGCAGCTCTTCGCGCCTGCGCGCCAGCGACGTGTCAAGTCGTACAAACTGTCTGCTACCCCTCCCAGTAGTTACCACGTTGTATAGAGATGACTATTGTATCATATAATGTGCAGCTGTAGCGGCTAAGCCGCATCGCCTACTTTTAATCCTTCCTAGTAGTTGTATGTGGTCGGTGTTGTATTAGGGTAGATGCCAGTCGTTGCCGACGAGTGAGTGGATTTTTGAATGAAATGAGACTAAATATTCGGTTTACAGACTTTTCGAGCAGATAAAACTTGTCTACTCAGTGATAGGATATAAAAATGCATTTTTAGTGGTGAGCTATGTATGTATATTGTAAATTAAAATAAGTGTAGTAGATCTGTTTCATCTATTCGAAGACTCGTTAGTTAAAAATCGATGGCTAAAGACTATGTTCTTTTAAGGTAAGTGTAAGTTAAATTGATGTAAGTAAAATTAAGTCCAACATAGGATTATTTATAAAATAAATGTATAGTCTTTCTCATTCGGAATATACTATTACTAAGTATCAAACCAAAACAAATTGTAAGAGTTAGCTCCACTGAATAGCTACCCAGAATACACAAGATAACTTTATAACCAACCTGTAATTCAGAATGTATCAAATTAAGAATACCAGTGCCTTTGACAATACATACCTATAATAGTTTCCTAAAGTAATATTTTTGTACATTTGTTAAAAAAATAGCTATGTCACTCTGAATACCGAGTAAATGTAAATAAGTCAGGACCTCTACTGTATTTTGTAAGTGCACCTCAATGTTGCAGCTCCTGTTTTGATAACAAAAGCGCGCCAGGCGTGCCTTTGTCTTTAAAAACGGTGGCTTTTTAACGAGTGTATTTTGAAGTTGTGGTAGAGGAAGGATAAATATTGTATCAGATCATAAAGAAGGCTAGTTCGGAAGTATTTCTATAGTGAATACTCCTAGTATTGCCCTAAAGGGCTCGTGATAGGACTGAAAGGAGTTAAAACTAAGTATTTATTTATTCGGACCGCGAAAGAGTTTACAATTTATTATCTTTGTATAAGAAACACTATACGATATAAATAAATTGTGTAAATTACAAGTATAAACGTATTTTTATTCCACATTGTTGACCCTACATCTCCTTGAATATAAATCAAGCTGACCTTTGAAATAAAATATCAATGCAGTATGGTAACATACTCATTATTAGTCTTGCATTACATGCATAAATAAAATAGATCATTCTCGTAGCCCGTAGCATATATAGACCGCTACGCTTGCTACGTCGTAGCAAAGATACTACGAGTCGTAGCTATGGTCAGTTGTATGAAGAAAAGATAGCGTTAATCGTATTAAAATTAATATTCCTATTACAATAGTAAACCACTATACTATGATGCAGACGATATGAAATATTATCTTTGAAAGAAACATTATACTGCAAGAACTGCAAGGAACAAAATGCATTATCAGAAATTAGAAGAGTCATGACGAGGTCTTTAATATGGGCATTATACACGTAGGAGAAAGTTTCGACACATTTGACACTTCTAATAGATTATCTCGCTTGAATACACATAACGACTATATAGGTAGTGTCGACTCGCTCTCACTCGAGAGCGTCGGTGGTCTAGTGGCTAGGGCCGGCGCTGCCTTCCGTCCAAGAGACGCGGGTTCGATTCCTACCACGTACCAATGTGTTTTCAAATTTCAAATTCATAATGTACATTTATTCGACGCTCTTACGGTGAAGAAAAAC
The DNA here is from genome assembly GCA_951230895.1 of Carpatolechia fugitivella. NCBI lineage: Eukaryota > Metazoa > Arthropoda > Insecta > Lepidoptera > Gelechiidae > Carpatolechia > Carpatolechia fugitivella. The sequence continues at coordinate 4,329,101 of OX579668.1, forward strand.
ATTGTGATGAAACCTGCACACTCCTGCGAAGAAATTCAAAGGTTGTGTGTGAAGTCGACCAACCCGCGCTGGGCCAGTGTGGTCGACTAAGGCCTAATCACCCTAATTTAGAGTAAGCTCGAGCCCCACGGTGGGGATGTATATGAGCTCGCCCGCAGTACACTCGCCCAGTTCTCGGCGCATTGACAGTCGAGTACTCGCTCGACTGCATACATGTAATCACTCTCAAGCCACTACTGTCTCGGCCGACTGACTCTGGAAGCTGTTAGTTAAGGTTTAAGCCGATCCATATCCATGGATCGGCTCATGTTATGGATGTTTTCATGTTAATTTATGGATATAAAACACAACAGGCCGAGCTTTGCAATAAATTCAGAGTTGTTGATCCAGCATTTACTTTTAATCCAATTAAGAGTTCCTTTCCTGTTGTTGGCAACAAACCTAAAAATGCCTACGCTAAGTCTGTGTGTACAGACCCTAATGCTTAGCATAACGAGGATGATGAGATGATGCAATTTCTCTGAAGTCTGACCGAGCACTTAATTTGTCGATAGACAGCTGATGCCTTTACAAATAAATTTATGAATCGAGTAGTTACACTAAGCTACTTGACACACTAACATCATCGGTTTAGTACTAACAACATGATTCAATCTAGTTGGTCGGTTCAGTTGGTCGAAGTTGAAAGAGGGTTCTTAATCTTTCAAAAACTGTTTGACTGGGTGATAGATTGTAACGAGGCATTCGTCCTCTTTCCTGTTTTATGACTGGCAACCTTTCCCTTTAGTAGCAGTAGTCTTTCTTGCTGGCAGTTTTATCTTTCATTTTCAAATTTAGATTTCTTTCGTTTCGATTTTGTCTTTTTTCTGCTAAATTCTTCACTTCATGTCCTGATCTCCGACAGTAAACTCTTAAAGCTTATCCATGTTAGAATTTAGTAATATAATATATAAATATATAAATACCTTTTCTTTGGACTGTGCTCTGGATATTGCCACATACCAACCCTCTACAACATTCTTCGTGTGGTGCTGCAGCTTGTGGCGGCTGCTGGGCGACAAGATTAACGCAGAGCCGGAAATACTGGACCCAGAAACTTGAAATTTGAAACTTTTAGTAGGTTGTTCTTAGGAGCAAACAACTGCTTTGCTTACAAGCAAGCACTAGGAAAGGATTTTTTAGGAGAAAAAGAGGCTAAAGTTTAAACTCCGTCATTTTAAACAAAAATTACACGGACGAAGTTGCGGGCGCATAAGAACAATCTTAACCTGTGTCCATGTAATTCAGAAATAGGTATAGCAATCAAGTAAATAAGAAAGCAATCAAGAAATAATTACCATTTAAAGATGAGCAAATTAAGGTTCAAATCAAAAATCAACGGCCCGTTACAGTCCACCGCCGGACCATGAGATCTCCACACTTGGCAGGCGGGTTGGAGATCGCAGATTAAGAGGATTGTGAAGCTGTAAACTTTCATACAAAAAGCCTTAACGCTTTGCACCCCTAAAAAATTGTTCAATTTTCATGATTTTTAGATATTTTGTAGATATAATTAAAAACTAGGCTTGTACGTTTATAATTTATATAAATATTGCTTACAATAAAAGTTATTATATGCTAAATATCGCATTTTTTTACTTAAAAACTACCTCGTAATTATTGTTATTTTTTAATTAAACTAAACTGAATTACTAAAAAAGAAAAACTGTATCACTGTTACTGTATCAGAGAGCGCTGCTGCCCGTTCCCTGTTCAATGTGTAGTCCCTAAGTCGCCTCTTACTACACCCACGGGAAGAGTAGGGGTTGGTGACAAATGTATTCTACTCTGCCGTCACCACACGGCGGAAAGAAATCTTCCCATGGATATCTGTCCTCTAAGTAGTCAGATATTCTATAATAAGCTTTTTTATACAAGTTTTGCTTAACAATAGCTTTGAAAGATTTATATAAGTTTTAGTGACGTTTTTTAGAGTTTTACGCCTGCGTGGTATTTATTCCACGTGCATCCTGTGGTGAGGATGATGATGGTGATTAATGATGATGAGGCAAAGATATGGATGTAACAAAAACGAATGTAACTAATTTGAACTTTATTGCGTCACAATAATGTTGATAATAAAGTTATGTTTATGTACAATATCTTAGTCATTTTATGCAGTTTTTGACATATTTTTAATATAATAGGATAAAGGTTTACTAGCTTTGCTAGGGGATCACAATTCCGAAGGATTTTAATTAAGTTAAATAATATTATTAAAGTTGTTTACATAGAGTATTTTCCATTTTTAAAGGCAGTGATACACTTAATAAATAGTTTTCAATACACTCTGTGTAATAGGTAATACAGTGTTTTAAATTTAATACATTTCAAATTAAGATTAATTTGTTCGAAGACATAACTAACTACCTATCTAAAATTAATGCCAACGATTTTTATGATTATGAAATAAGTGGTACAAAGCCATGATTCGTAAATAATGCAGATTATGACAGGCACATAGGATAAAACAATTAACATATAAATAAATATAAATAAATAAATAAATATGTGGGGACATCTTCACACACACAATAATTACCACAATTAAAACAATTACCACATAACATTATCGTCGTATAATAAATAAGATTAATACCTTAAATAAATAACTAATCATAACATCGTCAGACGGTTGATCCGTATGCGACATTTTAAACACAAATGCCAAGTTCCTCACTGCCTAAGCCAGTCTTCTTTGTTTCCTACTACCCTCAAACACCATCATAGCCTCCTTTTAGCCTTACAATGTCTCTTCATTGAAATTATAATATGTCAAAACTGAACGGCACATGTCCAATTTCCAAACGTAATGCTACAGCAATTCCAGAGTGTAAAGAAGTTTCAGCAACAACTGAATATTTCTTACGTCTTTACCACCTACAATAACAAATCTATAGAAACATCAGACGTTTTATCAGACCATGGGCGCATTCCGAATCAGACTTTCAGCGCTGTCAGCGATCAGAAAAGCAAAAACAAGAGTGTTGACAGTAATTCGGAACGCGATTACGGGTGCTTTAATCGATTTCAGCGCGTCACCAAACGCAGGGTGTGTTATCAAGTACACATGTCGTATCTTATACACGGTAAAATTTAATTCATTTGAACTCTATAAAGGAATGTTCAGTCCATGAAACTGAATAACTTACCCAAAGGACATAGGTTAACAGACGACAAAAAAATTGTATTTTCATAAAAAAAACACGCAGCCAGATAGGTGATGGAATTTTCGTTACATCCATTGGTATACTAGGTAGATAAAACACCGTTTACCTTGTAAGTGACCTGTAGTGATCTACGCTTTTTTTACTTATAATATCATTGGTTACTTCCATCTGATGTTCCTTAGAAAAAACTTGTTTAGTTTCATGACCTGAATTCTCTTCAGACGAATTAAAATTCACGGCGTATAAAAACCGAAGGGGGCTATGTGGCGTCCTCAATTAAATGCGCGATGCCGCAAAGACTCGTTCAGGCAGTGAGGGGTGCCTCATTCGGTGGAGGAAGGTGGTGGCAGGACTTCTCCGCAGGCGAGGTTCTGGGGCTCGATGGCGTTTAGGTGCGGAGGAGCCCGAAGTCGCGCGGAGTTCAGTTCGTTGCTTTGCACCCAAAGCTCCAACTGGAATTTACATTCAAAGTCTTCATCATCGTTTCATGTCATGTAGGTAATAAAGTTGATGAGTGTCCTCGGGGACACCAGTCAGAGTCTGAGTTATAAAGCCCCAGAGTGGCTATAGCTAGTGTAACAAGAGTTTAAAGAACTGGCAAACCGATGCCTACTTCTCTCTTACTCACTTTATTAATGCTTCGGAATACAGAGACGCTCTTGCGCTGAGAGAAAACATCCTGACAAAACCTGCACACTCCTGCGAATGAATGTAAAGGGCCCCGGAGACGGTCAAACAGTGTGATTCAAATAAGTACGTAAAGTTTGGTTTGACTCTAACCATTTTGATCGTTTACAAAGGTGGTTTGAACGGTTTGTCAAACATTTACGTGTTTGAAGCATGTTTGATGCAATTTCATATTTTTGTTGTGTTTGACGCGTCAGAAGTGTAATTACGACAGCGTACAGAATCAGACTGCGCAGAGCCGTTTGACAAACCATTCAAACCAACCTCAAACGGGGCCCTTAAGATAGATTTTTTGACCGACAAGCAATGAGACAGCGTAGTCTGATCGCCCTAAAGCAGGGTAGGACCGTAAACGAGCTGTTGATGATGATGCAAGTCCGCGCCCGCTAATTAGCTACTATTCTGATAGAAATAGCGATAAGTCCGTCAAAAAAATATGAATACACAGGCACAACTGACCTAATCTTGTAACTTGTTTTGAAGAAGAAGAAGAAAGAAATTTATTTGCAGTACACGAAAACATACATAGACAGAAGTTATAGAAGAAAGAAAAGTAGGTACATAAAAAATAAAACTTTAACAAAAAAGCGGCCAAGTGCGAGTCAGACTCGCCCATGAAGGGTTCCGTACCCTAGTGTCAGTGTTATAGAACCGCCAAAGGCCACTGACTTGGCTCGTGTAACGACTAGATAGTAGCCGCGGTTTACGATTTACGATTTATAACGTATTAAAAAAAAACTAATTACTGGATCTCGTTCAAACCAATTTTCGTTGGAAGTTTCCATGGTAATGTACATCATATATTTTTTTTAGTTTTACCATTCTCTTATTTTAGAAGTTACAGGGGGGGGACACACATTTTAGCACTTTGGAAGTGTCTCTCGCGCAAACTATTCAGTTTAGAAAAAAATGGTATTAGATAGAAACCTCAATATCATTTTTGAAGACCTATCCATAGACACCCCACAAGTATGGGTTTGATGAAAAAAAAAATTGAGTTTCAGTTCTATGTATGGGGAACCCCCAAAATTTATTGTTTTTTTTTCTATTTTTGTATGAAAATCTTAATGCGGTTCACAGAATATATCTACTTGCCTATCTTCCGAAAAAAGTGGCTGTGACATACGGACGGACAGACAGACAGACATGACGAATCCATAAGGGTTCCGTTTTTCGCCATTTGGCTACGGAACCCTAAAAAGGGACAGATCGTATCGCCATACGCCACGCTTTCATAAACCATTGCAGATTAGTAAAGAAGCCCCTTACCTCCTGAGGCATTTTCCCCGGAGGAGGTCTGCAGCCGCCTGCGCAGTGCAGCTGCATCAGCAGTTCAGCAATGGCCGCCGCTGACGTGTCAATGACGCGCTGTCTGCACACTGCCACCGCGTGCACGAACCCACTGGGACCCACAAACTCGTGCTCCATAAACACCGTCTTGTCGTCCCAGTAGATTGCCTGCAAGTTAAAAAAAAATATGTCACTTAATGTATTTTATTATGGTAATAAATTGAACATCGCCCTAATTCAGAGTAGGCTCGACCCCTCGGTGGGGACGTATATGAGCTGTTGATGATGAATAAATTGAAATAACATTGACAGAATAATTGTAAAAAAAACAGCAGTGAAATTGGTTCTTCCGTTTATAAATTACTGCTTCAAGAATAGATTCTTTCAACTCCTGTTTTTGCGCACCCGCTGCCAAGGGATTAAATTAAAATTAAATACATAATAAGCAATTTAATGTTATTATTATAAAAGCTTTGCGCAGATAGAGTGAAATAATTTTAAGTTGGCTGATGGAAGAGTCTGTTCTTTTCTGTGTAAGATTTTTATTTTCATTCATCAAAGCATTTAATTAGTGTTAGAGCGTCAGTGGTCAAGTGGCTAGGGCCGCTGCCTGCGTCCGGGAGACGCGGGTTCAATCCCCACCACGTACCAATGTGCTTTTGAATTTCAAATTCATATGTACGTTTATTCGGCACTCTTACGGTGTAGGAAAATATCGTGATGAAACCTGCACTCTCCTGCGAAGAAATTCAAAGGTTGTGTGTGAAGTCTACCAACCCGCACTGGGCCAGCGTGGTCAACTAAGGCTAATCGCCCCAATTCAGTGTAGGCTCGAGCCCCTCGGTGGGGACGTATACGAACTGTTGATGATATAAGAATAAAAAGACAGACATTTATGATTCAATCAGTGAAGCTGTTTCGCGAGCAACATACTTACAATAGGCAACAAACGATAAATGAAAATATGTCTATTTGTTACGAAACCGTGTAGTACTTATAGTTTCTGACATCCTATTCCTTAGGAAAAATGCTCACATAATAGTTTCATTGCCTGAAAACGCTTAAAATAATTGGCACTATAAACTTTGACTTACCCTAGAAGTAATAGTAAACTTGGTGAAAGGCTTCAGAAATCGCCTGTACCGGATAGTGGAAGCCGCCTGCACCACCGCTCCACCAGCAGCTTTGATGTTGGAGTACAAGCCGGTTCTCTCGTAGAAGTCAGCCCTGGCGAAGTCCAGCTCCCGAAGGTAGCGAGCGTTGTTCATGTGGTAAAGAAGCGTGTCAATGTCATTGAGGAGACACCAACCTGGAATTATATGGCTTGCTACAGAAGGTAGACTGTGTTCAAAGCACAGCAAAGTGTGACCAGATTGAATGTCAGTAAATCTGTGGGCATATCCTGCTGAAATTTGTAAGGATCATACAAAATCCTGTAAAATTGCCAGAAATAAGCTAATCACCCCTGTTTGATAGCCTCTTGTCTTCTCAATCAATCACATGAACTTGCTTTTAGGCCTCTCTATCTATTTGTGTGATTTAGTTTCATTGCATAGTACGATATATCGTGGGTGTAGAATCTGCAATGTAGATGAACAGCTCTGGGTTACAAGTGGAAATATTGAATGGTCTTCCAAATGTCATTTATTTAAGTTGAAGTCAAAATATTCGATTTCAAAATCAACAATATTACAATGGAGGGTTTTGCCATAATCTCCACGCTTGGCAGGCGGGTTGGAGATCGCAGATTAAAAGGTTACTGTATCAGAGAGCGCTGCTGCCCGTTCCCTGTTCAATACTACACATTGAATGATTAAGTCGCCTCTTACGACACCCACGGGAAGACGAAAATATTATAATATTAAATTAAAATAGAAGGCTGATAAATTGTATGTAACTAACGTTAGGGCAAAAATTCAACATGGTCCAAGAAAGCTAACTCACAGTCCACTTCAGTAGTCTCCAAGATGCAGGCTTTCTTCCGAAAGTACCTTGCTCGGGCCACTGTGTACATCATTCGGGCGAAGTAAGCTACGTCCAGGGTCCCGTAGAGGATCAGGGCTCCTGCCACCACGGCAGCACCCCAACCAGGGACGCATACCGTCCACATCGCACCTGCAACGTGGGTAAACTCTTGGTAGAAAACTAATAAGATGCAACGTCAGGATAACGAATCAATGATGAATGAATATTCTCGCTCACAGAGGAATAAGAACAGAATATGTGTAAAATTACGTGACATTATTACTTCATTGCAATTTCTTCCAGGCAACCTTTTATAATTAAAAAGCGGTTGATCTTAGTACAGTTTGGTTATGGGTAATACTAATCGTCTCCTTGATGCTACGAGTGATCTTTTTCTTACCGAGTGGGTTTGAGGGCAATAGGCCTTGTAAGTTTTCGGTCGTTCAAGTAAATTTTCAGACGAGATTATTTTTATTTTAATAAAGTAAAGATGAATTGTGCGTTTACATAACCTGATACGTCCTTCGAGTAGTACCAACATAATAATCAAGTCAGTCTCATTCGATTCATGATATCATCTGATATAGTCGACTACAGTTGCATTCAATTATCTACAGTGACGTAAGTGTTGAGAAGCCCCATATGTTAGCGAATGACAAATAAAAGGGTACCTAGTTGGTAAATAAGTAAATGTAGATGACATTTGTAACTTTCAACACATCATGTACCCGTAAAAAAATTAATGATATCAGGCAATACGAACGATATCAAATGCATATTATTGTTGTAAATTGACTCAATATTATTGACTAAATTACTTTACTTTATCGTAGTAGCCAAGTTGAAAGCTCCTGTTAATATTATTACAGCAATGCATAGGTATGTGTATATACGTATGTTTTATTGCTTTTACAGTTTTCCAGGCACTTCAGGGCTTTGCTTGCTAGAGAGCAAGGTAGAAATTTTGTTAATTATAACCATTTGACATTAAGAATGATAAAGTATTATAGACTGTATAATATGTGGTAGATCCTATTTATTCTAATCATCATCATTATCGTCCGATTTATTCTAATGCCGAGACATTTTGTAAAGCTGACATGGATCTCTATATAAACAAGTAGGTACCACATACAATTTCTACCGGCGACGGATAGGAATAAGGTCGTAGAAAACAATGTCGTACAAGGTAGTAATTGAGAAAATAGAAAAACAGACTTACCCCTCAGACACCGGCAAAATAAAGGTTACAAATCAAAACACCATGATAGAAAACTGACCCAAATTAAACAAAATCACGTCCCTCCTCCGTGGAAATGCAACACAGTATAATAATCAATGAAGAATTATATTAAAACTGAGTAAAAAATAACTTAGCAAGTCGTGTCAATGTGAATTTTTTCACGTATGTGGATGACAGTTGGAAGTGCGCGCGCATACTATTCTGATCGATAAAGCGGACGGAGGTTCTATGCAGTATTTTTGTGCTATTTTGAACTCTGTGACTATTTTGATCCATCCATGTGTGCCGGGAGAAAATTCTGTATGATGAAAGGTTTCTGGTTTATAAGCACAATATCCTTAGAAGTGGTCAGGTAGTCACTTTAATTGGATTTTTTCTCGTGGCTAACTCTTTAACTGATTTGCTTACGAGAAATTCTATTTCTTGGCTTCTGAAGGTATAGAGCCTTTCTTGGCGATCACCATCATCATCAACAGCTCAAGAAATAAAAGAGATATATGAAGGTCAAATCAGCAGCCCAAAGAACTAGGAGATTAGGAAATCGTCTACATCCTCCAAGTTGTGTACATAGTCAGTGAATTCATTTACTCCTTAGGTGGTTTGTTTGTGGTACCTGCGAAGCTCGAAAACTCGGGGTTGCAGGTTCGAATCTCGTCCAGGACAAGCATTTGTGTGTTGATCTTATCCAGTGTCTGAATTTAAAGACACCCTCAGCTGTAAATTACTTGTTGTTATTAGCTCGGTGATTACGAGTAGGCCCTAGTGGATTACACTGTTGCTAAGTGAACGTTTTGGTCGACTTCACACACAACCTTTGAATTTCCTCGCAGGAGACGACGCCTATGCCCTGCAGTGGGTAAAATGTGGGCCGACAATGAAGTCGATTACGTTAATTCAATGGTTTAATTCGACTCTCTTACGTCATATACAATGAGAGGTCAATGAGAGGTCTCCACAAAATGATGTAGGCTTGATGTAGGTACCCTACATCTGACTTAATGGAATGTTCTATCCACGATTTCGAATCACATTCCATCGGCATCGAAAAAAAAATATACGACAGAGGTAGTAAGATTGCTTGAAGTAAGAAAATAATGTCTAAGTCTACTCTAGTATATACAATAGCTAGCACATGCAGTTAGACACCCGCTTTATTCCGTAGTAGTACGGGTGATATTCATAATGCAAGTATCCAGCAAGGCGCATGTGCTGGCTTCTGTGCGATTAATTTACGAACGTATCGTAGATTCGTAGAACTTCAAGCCGGCGGCGGCGGCGGCGGCGCGAAGTAAGTAACAATATCATTAATTTCATTATTTAATTCTTTAATAAGAACTATTTACCCTACAAAATCAATGAAAATTCTTTTGCGGCGATACTGTGGCGTTAGTATACGGTGAAATGTCATCATCGGATACCGTGCACGCGGCTATGTATGCGGAACGGAAGGGAAACCCTTCAACCAGAACACAAGACCCTCTTATCAAACTGTGCCAACCTACATTCACCATGCAACTAGAGCTCCAAGTAAATCGGTCAGACGATACGGCATTGACATCGGAAAACAAAATGTCGGCGTCCTCGTCCGGTTCGCTCTCTCCTTCACTCTCACGGCTAAAGATGGAGACGCCTATACACGACACGAATCGTCGTCACGCAGTGACGGCCAAAACATTGTAGTGGTAACAGTGTTCGTCGTAGTTTTAAAGTAATTTTGATTCTAATTATGGCACCAATCCCTAGAGGCTTTAAATATGATGTCGTGCGGATGCTGTCAGCTATACGTGAACGTCCTGTGATTTGGGATAGGACATTGGAAATCTATAAAGATAAAATTGAAAGGAAAAATGCCTGGGACGAAATTTGCACTATAATGGACGAGAAATATGAGCAGATGTCTTGGGAGGAGAAACGGGCTACTGGTACGTAAAATATAAACTAAGTGAAACAGCAAATTTTTCTGAATAATGCGTGGAGGGATTTGGACAGCTCAGGTGCAGTGGACAGCTCATCAAGCTATACATTTTTGTTGCAAAATAGATGTTATTTATAAATTACCAACAACGCGCAAGATACCCCGGTGTATATATAGCTTGATGTGCTGTTCGCTGTACTATAGATAAAAGGTATTTATGTACCCGTGGCTGTACCTAACTATATAAAAAATAAGGTATACCTACTAGTCCAAAGATACAGCGGACCATTTCTTCAGATAACATTATACGGCGGCGCGCGGCGTAGAGTCGAAATCATGAAACTTGTTATTATTTATTAGGTCATACGACTGAAGGGGTGATGTGTATGTCCGGTATATGCCCCACTAAGGGGCTATAGGTTGAATCCAGCTGGACTAGGACTTAGATTAAAATGTGGGGACCACAGACCGTTCAGTATTTTTAGTAAATAGTAAATTGTATGACAAAGGAGCAACGGTGAGGGCGCTATTTTAAATCTAGAGTTGAACAAAGGACTCTATTGATTATACTTTTTAAACTCTAGTTCAGCCAGATATCAGGCATGACTTGACCGGACACTTAACATGTTTTAAGATTTTTCAAAAACAAATGCAATATCAATCAATCAATCAATCAAGCAGCCTATTGTAGTCCACTGCTGGACTGCTGCCTCCCCAAGGGCACGCCAAAGCGCACGATCACCCGCTTTCCTCATCCAGCCACCACCAGCGACCTTCCTCAGGTCATCAGTCCACCTGGCAGGGGGGCGTCCCACACTACGCTACTATAATGCAATGTGGATGAAACTAAATACAGATGCCAGTCACAAATCTTTTGATAAGAAACGGATTCCCCACAAACCAAAACCCGTCAATAGAATGAGGGCACCTTTTGTATATGTACCTTGTATGTACCTACCTATCTAACGGATTGCTTCATTTCCCTTTTTCAGTTGAACACTTGTTAAACAAATGGACAAATATACGCGACACGTTCGTCAAAAGCGTCAAGAACAAAATGGGGAAGCCCAAAAAGAAATATTTGTTATACAATTATCTAAAATTCCTCATAAAAGTCATCCCAGAGGAAGAAATTAGCGAAGAGTACTACAGCGGCTCGGAAGAATCACCTGTTTACATGAAGCAAGAACTCGTCGAAGCACAAGAAGGAACCAGCAGTAGCTTCACCAGTTCGAGAAAGAAGAAGAGAGCAGACAGTGAAGAATACGTTCCCAAGAAGAGTAAAAGAGACAAGCAAAAGAGAAAGTCTGAAGATTCTTTACCGGATTCAGACTATGCAACTTACGAAACTAGTAATAACATAGATTTTGTGGAAGTAGGCTCGAAGGAAGAGTCCGATCCAAGGGTTATGAACGAAGATGAGGCGTTTTTTGCGTCACTTCTGCCGACGGTAGTGAGGTACAGTGAAGACGAGAGACTCGAGTTCAGAATGGAAGTGTTGGCGGTTATGAAAAGTATTAAAGATAAGAGGAAGTGGTAGTGAAAAACGACAAATTGGACAGAGCTGTAAAAAAGGCAGAAAAGGCTGAGGGGGAACTGGAAATGTACGTAATGTAATGTGTATGTATGTGTCGTGTATTATTATTTTTTTGCGAATGAGCTACAGCGTGTCTCAGAGGACACTTTTATTTTTGCTGAGGAAAAACATGAGTGGTAGAATTTCTAAGGCCTCGCTTAGGAAGACGCGGGCCGCTGCGCGGCGGCGCGTCGGGCGTCCCATACGGCCCGGTTTCCACCAAAGCTGAGCAGAGAGATGTGTTTGAATAACCAATCAGATTTCGTTATTTCCACATCTCCTCTCCGCTTAGCTTCAGTGGAAATGGATCGAGCGGAGCGGAGAGAAGATGCTAATTTTTCTATAGCAAGCGAGGCGGCGCAGCTGTGCGAAGATGTGTGTAGCCGGGCGGCGAGCGGTGAGCGGCGTGCGAGGCCTCGCGACAGCGCCCGCGCTCCCACTCCCCGTCCCGCTGATGCCCGCGCTTCGCCGCTACGGACGCACAGCTCACATCTCCTCTCCGCTACGCACAGCTCACATCTCCTCTCCGCTACGCACAGCTCACATCTCCTCTCCGCTACGCACCGCTCACATCTCCTCTCCGCTTTGGTGGAAATAGCCAGCCAGCTTCGCAGCTCAGCTCGACACATCTCCTCTCCTCTCCGCTTTGGTGGAAACCGGGCCTACCGCGCGAGGCGCGAGGCGAGACGCCCAACTTCAAACATATGGGACGCCCGACGACGACGCGCCGCACAACGCCCCGCGTCTCCCTAAACGAGGCCTAAGGCCTGTGTGTAACCCCAACAAAATATTGCGCTTTAGAAGGATGAGTGGCAACTTTTAAAAACGTTACTCATAATATACTTACCTATAAAATACGCTTTGTCCTTCTTCTCGTCCAATGTTGAATTCCTGTTGATTTCTAACAAATTATTTTTTAAGCTTTCCTAGATTATTGACTTTGATTAGATACATACATCACAGTACCGCCTATTTGAAAAAGCAGATCTATATAGATAGCTACTTTAACTTATATATTTACTTACTATTAGATTTATGTAATACGAGGATAAGTAAATAAAAGATGAAAATATTTAATAGATAAGTTTTAATGATCATTTTTTCTGTAGCACTTTTAAAATAATGTTTACGTAATCACAAAAACAGATTTGGGTGAAATAGAAAAGAAAATCTGAAATCTTCTAATGTTAATTATTAAGTTTTATAGAGCTAATAAATTTATAATTCTAAGTGAAAATATAACATAAAACCGCGTCTGCAATACTGTATGTTTGACAATAATATCGAAGGTACACTTACCTACAATATTTTCGAACAATAACAACATTATGGATTATTATTATAAAAATGTTTTCAACCTTATGCTTAAAGATGGCAGAAAAAAACTTTCTTTCCACAAGAAAAAAATACAGATTTCGAAAAACTCACAGATTAAAATACGTTTTTCGTAACACTGGATTGTATTTTATTATACTTATTTTTATTTATGATTTTAGTGCCTTTAGCCCGTCCACTTTTGATTTTACCGTATCAGTTCAAAAACTACAGCCATCCCTGCCTAGCAAAACGACAGAGTTAGAAAGGGATAGCGGTAGTAACCAGACGTTTACCGATTAGCGTCAAAAAACAGCAAAGCGTCCGTTTAACTGTCGTCTACAGGCACACTGAATCGTCGTTATCTAATAATTCTATCTTAAGACTACAAAAACGTCTTCAGCTATGGGTTATAAGTAGAACTCCGTCCGACCCCGACATTTTCAGTTACAATTTTTCACTATAATACGACCAAACAGTCAAATTACTAAATTCACTAAACGCTTCTTTATTTATTTACAGTTCTTGGAATGAATGCGGCCAACGCGAAGTTTTCGTTTTGCAAGTTCTATTCATCTATATAAGTATTGAAGGGAAATATTTCTTTACGGTCTGCTATATACACTGTAGTTAACTGTGCGAGGCTTATAGCCAGAGCCGAGCCGCGAGCCTCCAAATGTCTGGTTACGTCATATAATAATAATAATAATAATAATGCTATATATATTTGGGTATCAATAGTGACTAGATGGCCCCCGTAAAGTTCAGGGGCAACAATATTTACACTTTTACACTATGGATATCAAATTCACACTAGCTTAAACACAATGCTACTAAGTGTTTATTAAATTATTTTATACTGAAAACGCCCTTTGGTTGGAGTAAGCACGTAAAGCCAAGACGATTGGAACGAAAAAACATTTAATTTTCGTAAAATTCTCAAAAAAAAGGGCAAGTTAAAGCTCGAACCGTCTTGTGTTTAACCATTTGTGCAATAAACGTGGAAGTCGAACTAAACCTAGACAGACACGAGTACAATAGAGTTCAAAATAACATACACGAATGTGCAGTATTATGACCGCGACTGTACGTTAGTAATCAAGAACATTATTATGATTTATTTTCGTAAAGGATTACGCCGCGCTAAAATCCCTTCAGCCCAACAAAGAGGCTGTTATAGCTAAAAGATTAAATTCACATTTGAGTATGGCCTATAATCACTAAATGAAACACTTAATATGGAGGTAACCTACAAATACAATTTTTTTATACAATTACATATCGATACAATATGTATATGGATATATTACACTAAGCAAATTTTTAACATTTTAACAGAAAATCGATTCAATTAATACTTTGAACTTAAAGGTGAAAACGGACACAAGCAAAACTTAAGAAATAATAACACCTAAAGGAACTAATTAAGTTTATATGTAAACTTTAACAAAATAAAATCATATCAATCCTTCTGTTGAACTTAGCTACCGGGTTACTTAAAAATTATATACAAAACAATGTCAACAATCTTTCATTTATACACCTAACGAATCTTCGCCGTAAGAGATCGTGATTCAGTCAAGGCGAAATCTGTCATCGCATTTTATGCCACAGCCCAATAATTTCTCCAGTTCCATCTCACGAGGTGTACGACCTTATCGTGAGTTATCAAGAATATCCTCAAGCCAGTTAAAGTCTGAAAAAAAAAACTTTTCATTACATAGCACTGTCTCTTTCTACTTAATTAGTAAAGTCCATGGTAGGTTTCCTTTGTCGAGGTTTCTTAGGGCGCGGCGGGGCGGGGGATCCATTGCAGCAGTGGCATCCTCTTTTCACGACTCCACGCCCCGACGCGCGTCGTCTCACTTCGATATCCGGCGACCGTTCGCCAGCTCGCGTCTTTCCGGACAAACTCCTTTCCATTTCCGCTCCTGCGTTGTGGTAGAGTCTTTTAGGCGGGTACGTGCGCAGCGGTGGATGCGTGTCGTCAGCGGACGATCCCTCCGCGCTGGCACTACGATCGATTCCCCGCGCTTCTTTGATCACAGAGTCCAGTCTCATATGGGTGCCAACGCCGCTAGAATCGGTCGAATTAGTCTCGTCATACGACGGACTTTTGCAGCATTTCTCACTGTCGCTGCTAAAGTCTAATGGTCTTCTGCCTTCGGATCTTTCTGAAGCCGAATTCGACTCCCAAAACAGTTCAGCGTGTCTTTCCGGGGAGGAGTTATCATCGTCGCGTCCCATAGATTCCATAGTTGCATCCCTAGAACTATCTTCAGCTATCATTTTTGCGTCATCGCCCGCTATAAGCTGATCCGGTTCATCCATGAGGAAGTGTTCTCTTTCCCTCTTAGTATCATCATAGCACACTCTTCTAATGACCTGAGTGGCATTGCCTACAGAGTGTACTATAGCTGATGCGGTATTAGAAAGGTGTAGTTCCCGCGTATCGGTTAGAATGTTGTCGAATCGTGTTAGCCCTTCGTCCTTGACGAGGACTGTTGGTAGGTTAATGTTGTTGGTATGTGTGCTCGGCATGGCGTGAATCATATTGTCTATGTCGGCGTATTTGACGGGGTTGCGCGAGGTATCCGCGGTTGCCTGCGATATGACGGTGGCCTGCGGGGCGGTCATCAGAACAGTGGCGGGAACGCGATTCGAGTGGAATATCGTTGATGTTATGTGCCGACTTTTCAGTCCCGCTATCGTGAATGGTTGTACCTGCAATAGTGATAAATTAAAGTTTAGTACGTACCGAAATAACGTGCATAATTGGTGCGCTTGTATCATCCTGTTAGTTGAATGAAAGACGTCCACTGCAGGCCAAAGCGTCTAATATGACAATCTATGCAAAAGTCAAAGTCAAAATTATTTATTTATTATAGGATGTTATTCCATCACTTAGATCCGTCTTTACATTTTTTTGGGTGAGTTCACTAACACAATGGCGGAATCTGTGGAGAAGAGCTCACCGAAGAAACTCCTCAGTCGTCGCATCTTTTGCGTTTCCTTTTTTAAATAAATGCTTATTATATATTATCGAAAAAGCCTGCTACTCAAACAATCTATTCCCATGGACATCTGTCTTCTAAGTAACCAGATATCCTATAGTAACCTTTTTTATACAATTTCTGTTTTATAATTAAACTTGTCTACAGGCAAGTTTTTAATATCAATAGGGACCTTATTGTAATAGCGTATAAAATTGCCTTTAAAAGAATTACTTAATTTTATGTAGTCGGCTGACATAAGCAACCAACTTGTCTTTATTTCTAGTATTAAATTGTGTAATCACTGTGCTTCTGAAAATTACTTATATTTCGTTTTACACACACAAGATTGTCATAGATATTTAAACACAAATGTCAGAATATTGATTTCATTAAATTTTTCTTTCAGTGACACTCTAGGCCCTAATCTATAAATTGCACGAACAGCCCGTTTCTGCAAAATAAATAATATACTATTAGCATTCGCAGCGTGACCCCACAATAAAATACCATAGGTCATTAGACTTTGAAAGTAATTGAAGTAGACTAGTCTAGCGGTGTCTACGTCGGTAAGGGCTCTAATTTTTTTAACTGCAGACTTGTTGCTGAACTAATTTCTTGAGAGAATGGCTAGTCATAAATTTCATAAAGTAACATCTTCTAATCTCCTTTCACAAACCGATATTCAAGAAATACAGTTTTATTGGTTGCAACTACCTTTCCCTCATAAGTAGGTAACTGAGGAATGTAGTAATAGAACGAGCCTGCACAGTCTTTTTGAAGATGAATAACCATCTATTGATCTTTTACTGATGATGTCTTTTGAGTTTTATCTATGTCATATCTTACCTCGTACATCTTCCGTAGGTTCACTGTGGAATGTAATTTTAGAATGAGCCTTTCTTGTAAGCGAGTGCTATGGTCGCTTGCCCGCCTCTGCTGACGGTGACTATACCCACATCCTCGACATTTAAATTCACGTCAGGTCTTTCTAGAGTATTGTCAATGTAAAATCTTACCTCTACATCTTCCGTAGGTTCACTATGGAATGTAGTGTTAGGATGAGATCTTGCAAACTCTTCGTGGTCCAGCGCTATAGTCGCTTGCATCCCGTCTCCGCTGACGGTGACTATGCCCACGTCTTCGAGGCCCAAATTCACGTCCAAGTCCTGTCGGTCTTCGGGGACGTCATGGCGCGGGAGAAGCTGATCGGTCGCGATTTGATCGTCGATGTCTGGTTGGATTACGCTTTGGTTGAGAGTCGTTGGTTGAGCTGTGATAAAGATAATTTATTGTTAATTAGATGCTGATTAGAAAGGAATAAAATAGTACGGGGTTTCTGTAGTCGGTCAAAGGTTGATGGCTAAGAATATACAAAGTGTTACAAAAAATACCAAAAAAATAATATTTTTTTCGAAGGCATTTAATTTTATTTTTTCCATCTCTAGAGATTAGGCAGTGTCAAAGAATCATCTGACCAGATATGTCATTTCAGGGCAATGGGCCTATTTTTACCGCTATGGTTAAAAATGTTTACGTATTACTTGTACCGTAACATGCACATCAGAACAATTATTTTAGAAACTATAAAAATTGCATTTGATTAAAAAAATATTAATTAGATTTTGTTATGATATAACAAATTAATAAACTAAATATTTCAAAATAATATTCATGTTTGTAAATACGTAAACAAGATAATCAAGGCAAAAAAAAAAAGGTTTTCTAACATAAATTGATTTAAGTACATCTCTTTTTAAAATGTAGGCATAAGTGGTGTACAAACACTTATCAATACTTGTCTGTTCTGAGAATCGATAGTCTATACAATATCAAGGTTGATTGACATTAGAGATGGGAATATTTTGATTAAATGCCTGTGGTGAACAGTATTCTTTTTTTTGGTATTATTTGTAACACGTTGTAGATATAGGTACAATGTGAATTATAGTGAAGTCGGTGAAGAAGTAATGTGTCTGCCTCCGACGCACAGGGTCGCGGGTTCTAATCCCGTGCAAACATTCGTGTGATGAGCTCTTGTGTTTGCCTTGTGTCTGGTTGTTGTTTATCTATGTAAGTTTGTATTTATCTATTCATGTAATGTATATCAGCTCAAGGGCTCGAGGGGTGGGGACGTATATAAGCTGTTGATGATATCTGCTGAATGGTACCCATGGTACATAGTACATAATATCTGCTTAGTTTGGGGATCAGATGGCCGTGTGTGAGATGTCCCCACATATTTAGTTTATTTATTTATTTAAATCATCGTGAGGAAACGTGTAAACACGCCTTCAAACATTATTTTTTTAAAGGAGAGAGGTAGTTTGCACGTGACTGACTATCTAGACTCAAATCCTTCGTTGGGGGCGACGGGGTCATGATTTAGTAACATGAAACTGCAGGGATAAACACAATTTGTGAATAATTAGTGTGATAATGTTTTTTCCACCTAAACTGAGACGAGCGAGGCTAGAAAAATGAAGTGATGCTATTGGTGGATTCTTTCCTCGCACCCCGCACATCCCTGGCAGAATCGCCACTTTACAATAAATAAAAGTTAGCTTGGCGATGCCCATGATGTCTCTACATTATTACACCTTGGTGTCAATTCCCGCAACGAAACTATATTTAAATTTTATATTATGCTTGTCACTTTCTGACCCACGACCATAAAAATAATAAAATAAAAAGGTATTTATTCTCTCTCACAACAACACCATGAAAAAGAACGGAAGATTGTCGGCTTTTTTGATCGTCAAATTTTATGTCACAAACATCAATTTTAAGCAGGATCCTAAAACAAGCCGTTTAAATTACATTGCACACGTCAATACTTGACATTTGCCCTATAAAATTTGACGCTCACAATGATTGACAATCTCCTGTCCTTTTTCATCGTCGTGGATCAGAAAGTGACAAGACTAAGATAAAATTTTGTTTCACTGCGGGAATCGACACCCTTGGACACTCCATATAAGCACCGTTTTAATGTCTATTACCCGATTTACTAGTAAAATGCGCGCGATGCTACCGCGTGTTATACGACTGACACATAGTAGAAAGAGTGCAAAGTAGATTATCTTCATACAAACGCATCGCGCGCGGCATGTATGTGTGCATGATGCGTCGCCGCACGCACTGAGAAACAGGTCGAGATTCGCACACATATAAGCCACGCGCGGTTCGTTGTATGCAGATAACGTACTTTGCACTCTTTCTACTAGAAATAAAAACAGTACTAAAGAAAACAATGTTAAAAACTGTTTGTTATATTATGTTTGAGATTTTCGTGGTTATACAATGTTAGTGCACTGTACTATTGGCATTACTATTACTACTATTACTATTAACATAATGTAAAAAATATATATGTATAAAAAAAAAATTACGTAAAGTTAAAAAAATGTTAAAAACAGTTTGTTATATTATACGAGGAGGGATCAAAAAGTAGTGAGAATGAAATAGAATATAATGACTATTGATAACTTAATAATTTATTTTTCTACATAGTCTCCGAGTCTGTCTACACACCGAGTCCAGCGCTTTTCCAAGGCTTCAATCCCTTTAAAAAAAAAGTTTTGTCTTGGTCCTGCAAAAAGCTCTCCACGGCATCCATCACCTCGTTATCGTGTTCGTACCTGTTTCCCCTTAAGTATTCTTTCAATTTGGGGAACAGATAAAAATCGCTAGGCGCCAGATCTGGTGAATAAGGGGGGTGGTCAACCAATACGAAGCCAGCTTGCTGAATGGCAGCCATCGCAACTGCCGACCTGTGCGCGGGTGCGTTGTCGTGATGAAACAGCACGCCCCTTCGAAGTTTCCCTCTCCTTTTCTCTTTGATGGCATTTCTCAACTTGGGAATTAAAGCTGCATAATATTGGCCTGTAATAGTGGTTCCACGCTCCAGGTAATCAATCAACAATATCCCTTCTGAGTCCCAAAATATTGAGGCCATAACCTTGCCAGCCGATGCCACGGCACGAAACTTATTCGGGGTCGGTGATTATGGCCGTTTCCATAGCGAAGATTGCTGTTTTGTCTCAGGATCAAAATGATGGACCCATGTTTCGTCCATTGTTACGAAACGAGACAAAAAGTTCTCAGAATCTTCTTAAAACTTGTCCAACAATATCTTCGAAATGTCAAATCGATTTTGTTTCTGACTGTCGGTTAACATTCTCGGCACCCATCTTGCGGAAACTTTTCTCATATTCAAAGATTGTTTCAATATGGATTGAATACTACCATATGAAATGCCCGTTTCTTGAATTAAGTATCGGATGGTAATTCTTCGATCGCTCAATACAATTTTCTCGATTTTCGCAACATTTTCTTGGGTGACTGACGTCGATGGACGGCCGCAACGATGTTCGTCTTCCGTGCTCGTTCTCCCTACTCGAAATTGAGAAGGCCACCTTGCGACAGTAGAATACGGCGGAGCAGACTCTCCTAATGTTGCCTCCAAATCGCAATGAATCTCTTGAGTCGTTAACTTTTTTAAACAGAGGTATTTTAATAACGGCTTGCACTTCGTTTTTCTCCATTTTCGAGAACACGTTCCGACACGAAGCAAACAAATGACTATATTCAGAAAAAAACAAAAGAGAATCGAAGATTTTTTTTCTTTATTAATATTACAAATACCTGGGCTGATTGATAACTGGCCGAAACGACGAACTTAAAAAAATGATACGCAAAAAAAAAATATTACATTATATTTTGGCATCTTTTTGAAAATAGAACGCCAAATTTGAATTTAATCGAACTGGTGGAATTTGTTTGATAGGACGTAGAACTTTCTCTGTCGTAAATTTTCTTAACAATGGAAAGAAACGAAATTCGTGCGGTGATAAAGTTTTACGTTTTAAAACAGAAAACAGCAACCCAGATTAAAACCAAGCTAGACAGTGTTTTAGGTAATTCTGCTCCTGCATTGAGTACAATTCACACCTGGGTAACTGATTTTAAACGTGGAAGACAGAGCTGCGAAGACGCCCACAGGTCTGGCCGTCCAAATGAAGTCACGAATCCGGACATGATCAAAAAAATTCACAAAATTGTATTGAATGATCGGCGCTTGAAGTTGCGAGAGATAGCAGAGATGGTGAGCATTTCATCTGAACGCGTTTTTAATATTTTGCACCAACATTTGGGAATGAAAAAGATTTGCGCGCGATGGGTGCCGCGTTTGCTCACTGTTGACCAAAAGCAACGTCGAGTGGACGATTCATCGGAGTGTTTGGCGCTGTTTAACCGAGATCCTAACGAGTTACATCATTATACTCCCGAGACAAAAGAACAATCTAAGCAGTGGACTGAGAGCGGAAGACCTGCGCCGAAGAAAGCAAAAACGGTTTTGTCGGCCGGCAAAGTGATGGCGACTGTTTTTTGGGATACTCGAGGGATTATTTTAGTGGATTATCTGCAAAAAGGAAAAACAATAAATGGAGAGTACTACGCAAGCTTGCTGCAAAAATTAAGTGAAGAAATCCAGAAAAAACGACCACATTTGGCCAAGAAAAAAGTTTTGTTCCACCATGACAACGCACCTGCACACACGTCAATGGTTGCAGTCGCCAAACTCCATGAATTGCGGTTCGAATTGCTACCGCATCCACCCTATTCCCCGGATCTGGCCCCGTGTGACTTCCACTTATTCCCAAACCTGAATAAATGGTTAGGTGGCCAGAGATTTTCATCAAATGAAGAAGTCATTGTTGCCGTGGACGAGTATTTTGAGGGGTTGGAGAAAACATTTTATCAAACTGGTGTAACGGCATTGGAGAAGCGCTGGACTAAATGCATCGAGGTGGAAGGAAACTACGTTGAGAAATAAATTTATTATAAATAGATTTTTAAAGTTTTTCTTTGTCGTTTCGGAAACTTATCAATCAGCCCTCGTATGTATCTGAGCTATGCCTGCCAGTATTTTTTTTTCTTACCAAGGAGTATGTCGTTCTCACTACTTTTTGATCCCTCCTCGTATTATATAAGTAATAGTTGTAAGAAGAGCGGTGCCTCCTAACACAGGTTTATAACTTAATAGGAGACACCTGCCCCTGGTGAAATGTAACCGCTGTTACAAATAAAGATATTTTATTTTATTTTTTTATTACTATGACTGACAGCGCGCGCGGCCATCTTGATTCGTCTTAACTCACCCTCCAACTTGTCACAATGCGGGGCGAGATGCTTTCATCTTCTTAATTTTTTGCGCTAATTGGCGGGAGGGGGTGAGTGAACGTTCTATGTGACATTGTAAATGATAGAAACTCACGCGTGTGCGAGTGTTGCGGCGTGTCCGGTCCGTGGTCCTGCGCAGGCGACGCCGCGAACAGCAGCTCCGCTTCGGGGAACAACTCCGACGCAGAGGGAGAGTCCACGCCCAGGTCTTCGCACTCCTCCGATAGGGATTTCTGGAAAATAAATTTAACCATTGAACGAGCGTTAGTTGGTAAGTATGAGCGACGTCGGTGGCCCATGCATGCCCAGAACAATTTCAGTTTCCAAATTCGGTTATATTCAGATATTTTGGTGTAAGAAATTGAATTTATTAACTGACTCAGGTAAGTGGGACATTTATGACTCACTGGGCATTAGAGGCTAAGGCCGCTGTTACCCTTCACGTTATCGATATCGTTTATTCGGCGCTCTTGCGGTGAAGAAAAACATCGTGTTGAAACCTGCACACGCCTGCGAAGTAATTCAAAGGTTAGTGTGTGAAGTCGACCAACCTGCACTGGGCCAGTGTGATCGCCCTAATAAGGGTAGGTTCGAGGTTGGTTGGTTGGTTGGTTGGTTGGTTGGGTTGGGTTGGGTTGGTTCGGTGTAGGGGCTGAGCTCGACTCATAGGTGGGGGGCAGTTGATGATAAATCCACTGTGTCCTAACTTGTTCTTATAAACCGAGAGATGTAAATAATACAATGTAGGATTCAGTTAACTGAACTGTTAGTTTATGTATTGTTTCAACAATACACAATATTCTGCACAACTTACACAGTACACTGCGTTACTTTTTAATCTAATCTTGCTTTGTTTTTCCAATAGTTACTTTGACATTAAACATTTAATAAAAAAATAGATGATGTGACAAGCAGACCACTTCCCGATTCGTACTTCAGTGATAGCAGTTTGTTCCCACAAAAGCCTATAACTAACACAACGGGGGATTTTCCGACAATAAAAAAAAAATTGTTCAAAAATCTTCGATAGATGGCGTTGACGATTCGTGGATCCGAAGAAATCCGGCGAGTCACCCAGGGCCATAAAAGGATTAAAAAAAAGAATCCACGAAGTACACTTGGCGCAATCTATCGTCTTAATTAGAACTATTATTCTTATTTTTTAAAGAGCTGTCAGAATATCCCTCATAGACGTTCCTGTGTTCTGAACATACCTGTAACCGTAGTTCGTGCTCCAGTATGGCATATTTATGCCTAAGGGCAGACGCAGACACGTGGGACAGACGGGTCTGACGGTGGCCGCCCTCCTTTCTATGCACCACCTAATGACAGTTTTAATACCGTGTCAAATTGTGTGAATATTTGAATAATCCTGTGACTTTGGGACTATATTAATTTGAAAGATAAGTATTTATTATTTGCTTTTGAAATAAATACTTAATTTTGTTAAACTTAGAAAATAAAATAAATAATACCAGGCAATCGGTATTTAATTATTTTAAATAGAAATCAATAAATTAATGAAATTGCTTATAAATAATATAATTTACCTGCCTTTTTGACGAGAAGCTAAAATTATAAAATATCAACTTATTTTATTTTTAGTTTAATAAAGATTACAGACACTTATTACGAAAAGATTGTAACTGAATCTAATTTTGAACAACATCTAAGATGGAATTATTCTCGAAATGAGATTTGATGAAAGGGACATGCTTGTAAATGCAGGATATACTTGACAATGGAGAAATATGTAGTATTACCAACTCGTTTAAAATTTCGATAAACTTTGGCGAATTTTGTCTCATTTTCGCATATTAATAACTATATCTTGTAGTAGTGTTGTTGCGATAGCGATAGTCTATCGATAGACTCTTCAGTTATTAATATCGATACTATCGATAGACTATCGCGACCTTGAAAATCAGTTACTATCAGGATAGGCCTATCGAAACTATCGGACAGTGACAATACTATCGATAGTATTGTCACTGTCCGATAGGTTGGATACTATCGATAGTGCCGATTGATAAAAACAACAAATACTATTGCTCAGATTCGATAGTATCGATACTATCGAAGGCCGATACTATCGATAGTATCAACACAATTCAATACTATTTGTTTTTTTTGCTATCGATAGTATCGATACTATTGAAGAATGTCGATACTATTGAAGAATGTCGATAGTATCGATCGTCCTATCGAAATTGTAACTGAATTTCAAGGTCAACTTATCGCTATTGCAACAACACTATCTTGTAGCCACACTACTGCCAAGTTTGTCAAAATTTTGACTTCGAACGGTAAAATAAAGACGAAACAATTTTTGGACATGCAAAATAATTAAACCGACAATTTAGAACTAGTATACTCTAAAAGAGAAATGATTGAAAAGAAAACTTCGAACTTTCCCAAAAGTGGTGAGAACATAAACGCAAAGACTAAAATGTAGAGGGACATAAAGTAATACAAGACCTAAGACACCATACAACGCTATTTTCCTTCGACAAATAAATATTAAAATTTCCAAGCCATCTAACTGCAAACATTTGAGATTAAGAAATGAGAAATGTTTCTGATTTTATTTTTAGTGACACAATATAATGTACATTTAAAAAGTATTGTCGGAAATAATGTGTCGTTACATTTCTTTTTTCTTTTTAAAATATTCAAGTTTACTGATTAGGACCTCGTAAATGAATGCCAAAAGGTAACGTTTAGAAGCGACATTTATTAATTTAAGTTCTATTAGTAGTTCAGTTAGTAGTATCTGTTTAAGTGCTAAGCTTAAACTTAGGCGTCTGCGAAGAAGCGTAAAGCAAGCGCTGTGCCGCGTGAGAGTATGCGTTGGGCAGCACGCATAGGCATTGTAATTGCAATGTCGCGTCTAAATTATTAATCTTTGGCGAACCTGTGTCTTACTACCAATCGTTTGAAGCTTTGTCATTTTTAAATACTGTGAAACATAATGCAGTAGGTATAATTAACGAAAACATAAACCAATAATTTGGTAAACTACAATTATTGTAGTGTTCTAATAAGTGACCTTGAGATAACATACTTAAGAGTTGGTAACTTCCAAAGCTTCGAAGATTTGGCAATAGAAATAACTGAACGAAGAGAACAGCGGATAAATTAAAACGATGCGTGCACGACTACTGAAGAGGCTCTAAGATCGGGGCAGCGCCAGCACTACGCGTCACCTGGTAAGGTTTATCGTCACAATCTGACGCGTCAATATCGTAAGCGCAACGCGGCGAGTCAACGATGTAAGATTTTTTCGCATCGACGTCGAACATCTTATCGAATATCCTTTGCGCCTCCATATCAGGACTGTAACGATCTTGGATCGGGTCCTGAAGTTGCAAAATGTGTGTCATACACTGATACACTTTTCTAAATGCCATCAAGATGTATTTGAAAGAATCAGCTACTTCATCTTTGCCAAAAAGCAGTTAAGTGATAGCTTCATTTTTTTAACAGCTGATGTTTCCAAATAATAAATAGATGGTTGATAATTATAAACTTACCAGTACAGTTCTATCCATGTTGTCAGCCCGCACTGTTTCTTCATAGGAGTAATCGTGTGGATCAGCTGAAGATGGTATATTCCAGGGTTCAGAGTCATCAGGGCTGGAAGCTCTGTCCGGCTTGATGTCCTCTCTGTCCGTCCACGGTGAATGATCTGACCGGTTAGAATCCATGAGATCTGATGGCGGGTCAGGAGCTGGAGAAGCAGTGCTGTCGGGAGGTTGAACAGATGTCGCCGTGGCCAAGTTGAAAGCTTGAAGGTTGTGTAATGCGGCTGTCGGTAGTCTGACATGGCGAACTCCTGGACGAGTCAATACAGGTTTTAAGCCAGCTGGGCCGATGAGGCGTTGCAGTAATAATGCGTTGGTTGCACCTCCTTCTCCGCCCCCAACAGTTAAAAGCTTAGGTCCTCGGTTTGTAACGATTGCGATCTGTTGACCGCCTTTTACCATCGATACTGGTAGAATATAGTTTGCAGGCATAATAACAGCCGTCGCCGGTTTGCCAGCCGTTCCTCGAGCGACAGTTATTGTCTGTCCGTCGGCGACAATGACATTGCGTTGTGGTTGCTGTCTGGGTTGAGTTGTAGTCGGTGAATCTTGCTCAAAGGCTAATTTCCGTGGCACCTTCCTTGGACTATCTTGCGGCGAATGGGAATCCATACAGCTTTCTGTGCAATCTCCTTGTGAGGTCCCACAGCTGCTATCTTCGGACCCCATGGTGCGGCAGGTATCATCTCCAATGGGACTAATATCACGCCCAGAGCGACGAGACGAACTTTTCTTACGTTTTGATGAGCCAGGATTTGAAGGCGGATTAGTTCTTCTACGTGGGGCAGGTTTATCTTTATCGGGTGAATTTTCAACTTGTTCCTTATACTCTGCCAATATGTAAAGAATTCTTTGAGTCGTCTGCTCGTCTTCCAAAGGTTTCTGCGAGGATGTTTTAGGTGGTGCACTATTGAGCTTCATAGAGTTTGATGCGTGTGAGGAAGATTTCGGTCGCGACTTAGATTTGGAGCCGACTTTTACTGGTTTATGATGAGTTGTCTCGCCTGAAGAAGCTTCCGATGTTGATGTATGCGGCATATGAGAATGTGACGAGGAAGTTGGAGAATCTGCTAAACCTGATGAATCTGGTGATATTACAAAAGAAGATGTTGTTGGGGTAGATATGGATGGCTTTCTATTCACATAGGTCACGTTCAGAGGTTGACTACTGCCGATCGAATAGAGGACTTGTGTCGTCTCAGCCGAAGTAGAAGTTGCAGTCACTGGACTATCAGTCGTGTCAGTGGAATGTGTATGGAGTTTGAAGTTGATGCCGGAGTTGGAATTCGGTTGTACTGTACTCCTTTCTTTCACTTGTTCCAACACCATATCGAATTCTCGCAGCTGCTCGAGAGTTGATGAACTCATTTGAGATTCAGACGAGGACTGATTTTCGGGCAGTTTTATTTGCCTTGTCTGCGCTTGTGGGAGTCTGATTGTCTGCTGACCGAGTGGTGGGGCAGCAGTTAGAACTAGCTGTTGGTATACTGCTTGATTTCCACCACCAATAACATTCCGTTGAATTTGGAAGAAAGATGGTCGCACCACACGAGCTCCAGATACCATTTGAGGCGCTTTACTCAGCATTGGAAGTTTAATTCGCATTTGCGTTAGTACCGGCTGCGGTTGAGGTGTGCTTTGTTGAGCGTTGTCATTGTTCATGTCATCTGATACTTCTGCATTCGACCGAGGTTGGCTTTGCGGAACTATTTTTATGATCGAAGGTTCAATTGTTTCTCCCTGATTCACTTGCTGTTTCTGTCCTGATTCATCAATTAGATCGGTGCTAGGAACTGTGATGAGATTTATAGTTTGGCCTCCACCAATGTTAACCGGAATTTGACGAGTGTAAATTACTCCTCCATGCATAGTTTGTATGTTCATCGGGGCAATAGTTTGCTTGATTTGTTGTACTAAATTTTGTTGAGATTGGGTAGGTGGCGTAGGTGCTTTTCGGATCAATAGTGGTGGGCTGCTGATTCTCCCAATGTGATCAAGGTTTATAGTATTATTATCAGAAGCTGAACATTCGGGACTATCTGTGCTAGTATTGACAGATGGTAAATTGTTGCTGTTCATTTCATTTTGCTTCTGGTCTCCATCCTGAAATACTGCTTTTCCAAAAGCCTGATTGAATTTAGGCAAACTATTCGACTTCTCTAGTAAAGTAGGTTTGTTGGATGAGCTTTGTATGAATTTAGCGTAATTTTCTTCATATACAGAACGTGATTTAATTTCCTGCTGCGTGGGAGCTGAATCCTTGTTAGTTGCAGAACTTGGAGGTTGAATTGGACTTATATCTTGGTTTGTTTCTGCTGGTTTAGGAGTAGAAGACTGTACATTAGGCGTTTCAATGGGCTGCAATCTTAGCACCATACTTCGCTGATGTGGAGCGTTCAGTTGTATAGATTTTCCGTCAGCGGATTTACATACAAACTGCACCATTTTTTGTTCGTTTGAACCTTGAACGTTTGCAAGATTAGTCAAAAGATTCACTCGTTTGAGCAACTGCCCAGCATTGTTGTTTTTTTGATTACCAGTATTTACTATGTGCAGTAATTGATTTCCACCTTGCTGAAGACCAGCGTCTACTAAAGATAGACCGCTAAAGGTATTTGATTGCGATGAAGGGGAGCCATTTGCATTTTGTCCAGGAGCAGCTGCCTTATTTTGTACAATATGAAGAACTGGAGTAGCATTTGGAGTGGTAATGACAGATTGTTGTGTATTATCAACTAAAGTTATTTGATTTCCAGAAGCATTTTTACCTTGTACTATGTGAAGCACTTGCGGTGTAACAGTATTTTGACCTTGTTGATTGTTATCTGATGAACTTGTCTGATTTAGCGGCGGTGGTAATATTGAAGCTAGAGCTTGCTGCAAAGACATAGAGTTTGGTGTGGTAATAATTGAACCTGGGCGTAGTTTTTGGGTCAATATATTAACAAGTGCTTGGGCTCTAGTGTTAGCAGTTTCAGATGTGGTTATGCCTGCAGCGTTCATCGCATGCGCAATTTGATCAGTTTTTTCGGATGATCCGTTCATAGACTTTGGCTGAACAAAATTTTCTGATGTATCTTGTTTATCAGAATCAAATAACGCCTGAAACTCAGACTCAACTAATGGATTAATATTATTACCATCATGTAAGTAGTTCACATTGTTGACATGATTGTTCGCCTCGGAGATTTCATTGTTTTCCTTTTCTTCGGGTGATTCTTCAACTATTTCAATCTTTACTTCAGATTTCACTAACTCAGTTTGAATTGGTATATTTTCAGTGTTCAACATATTGGTAGAATTTTGAGACTCCCCAGGTAAAGTTTGATTATGATGAACATATTCATCCACCAAAGGCAAGCTAAGATCTGCAGTTGTGAGTTCAGTATATTCTGTTTTGATTTCAGACTGCGAATCGTCATGAGAACTATTCACCACAGAACACTGAGACGGGCTAGCGTTAGATACTTGAGTCACGCGTGGATCACAAGTCACGGGATTCTGTGCAGCCGCACTGACAGGCAGTTGTCCTACTTGAACCACTTGTACGATAGTTTCAGTTGGAAAAGGTTCGATACAATTCGAATAAAACAATTCAAAGGGAAATGTTGACGCGTCATGGTTTTTATTCTTTCCTTTTACGTCTTTCTTGTCAAGCCCGCTAAGTAGTTCAAAAGTTGAGTTTCTGAAAAACGATCGCACCTTTTCTCTAAGTTGCATGTAAGTTAAGTATCGTTTGATTGTCTGCAGTTGTTCTTGTTTTGATGTTTTGAGAAAATTTGAGTCTTTTCTTGAATCAGAATATTTTTCGGACAGTAAACACGGCTGATTATGTTTTACGTCCGACAGAGTCGCAGCCGAAAATTTCGAAATAGTACCAACATCTAAATTTTGTATGACTCTGCCGGACCTCTCACCAAAACCCATATTGAAATTAGTTTCTTGAGAATGCCAATTCGGATAATCCTTTTCATTTTCTGCCTCGATTTCTTCCACCAAGGTGAATCGTAAAGGATCACGCACAAAGTTTTCGTCTCTATCTAAGTCAATAAATAACGCATATTGATTTTCATTTTCATTGTAGATTTCACTTTGTATCGGGCCCTTTATAGGCCACTTATTTAAGAGTTTAGATGCATCTATGAATTCTGTACTGTATGCGACTGCGTATGAAAACCCTACAGTATTATAATAATGGAGACGTCTCTTAAAATCTTTTGTGTTTCCTGATTCTTCAATCGAAGACGCAGACAATTTCGGCATATCAATATTCTTACTTTTCCTGTATTTTTTCCCTACGATTTTTATTTCACTTGTTTCTTTACTCCTCGAATTTTTTCTGCTTCTTTTCTCAGTACAAGTAACATCTCTCATATCAGACTTTCGTTTCAAATTTCTTTTTGAATAAGTTAATTTCGGTTCGATTACTTTAAGGTCTATTTCATCATATAAATCTGTGCTATGTTCTGCATTGTCTGCCTCAATTTCTACTTCCTGAAAAACTTCAATTGTACTTCCAAGGCTGCTGTTCAACACTTCGCTAGTTCCACTTTCATCTGAACTTTTTTCAAGCGGGAAAACGTAGCACGTTCCGATTTCAGGGTCCTCGTATTGAATTCCCTTTAGTACAACACCAGAATCATTTTTGTATACTAGAGTAACATTCTTTTCAAAGACATCATCATTGCAATCCATTTCTTTTATAGTCTTTTCTACAATGATTTCTTCGTTGTTGAGACAATCACCAATGATTTCTTCATAACTAACATATTTTGTTTCCTTTAAATCAGATTCTACTACTTCGGACTGATCATGTTCAGGTAATAATTTTATGTCTTTATCCAAATCATCTGTTTCAGTTTGAGTTTCCACTACAATTTCAGTTTCATACACATAATTGTCATCCATATCAATTGCTTTAATAGTAACTTCAGATTGTACATCTAACTGATCTATAGTACATTCAGTAGATTCGTGCACTTCATGATGATTGTAATCGTCTTTTATGTCGGCTACATTGACATAGTTGTTTTCTGAGAACTTTTTACTTTCTTTCATTTCAGACTCAAATGCATCTTTCTTTAGTTTGTCATCTAGCTCTTCGACTTTCGATTCGTTGTCACAATATTGAAAGTCGTTCTCTTTATGAGCACATTCACTATCGGAAATACCAACCTTTTCTGCATCAATGCTGTTTGCAACACGAATTTCTTTCTTTGATTGTGTTCCATCTGAACGCATATTTTTGTAATGAGGTTCCAACTTGTTTTCGCTATCTTTGTCTTCATTTTCGACAGCGACAAACGGTATTTTATTAGATTCTTGAACGGTCTCTTTCGAGTTTATAATTATTTCATCTGAATTTGTAAATCTTTCCGTGATCACGTTATGTAAAACATCATGATTTGCAGATGTTATATCTTCATTAACCGTACAAGTAGATTTGCTATAAAATTCTCCTTCGAAACAATTTTTAGAATTTACATGCAAACTATTAGTTTCTGTGTTACATGTTGAAATGTTAAGTGCTGCAGAGTTTTCTGGTGTGAGAAGTATTGTTTCAGCTTTAGAAAGAGTAGCACAATTGTCTAGCTTATCTATTTGAGCATCAATGGCCTTTTTTGTCTCGGAGTTCTCTAGTATATCAGGTTTAACGTCATCGGCAATTATGCTCTGACATAATTGAGATTTTACTTCCACTTTCTGCATTAAATGAAGACAGCTATCTGTGTCTTTTACGGGTAAATCATCAACTTCTTCAACGATGTTAATTGTTGCATTACCTAAGTCTTGTGAAACAACTTCGTTGACACTTACATCTTGATCTACTTTCAATTCAACTGCATCTTTAACTGAGACTTGTGGTAACTTAGGTGATTTAACTTCGGAATTCGTGATGGAGATATCTTCTGGTAAAATAGTTACATTACTGACGCCAGACTTGTCTTTAAGCGGGAAATTTAATCTTGATGTTGTATTAATAGAGATTATAGCAGAGTAATCAGATGAATCTTCATTACAGTTGACACTAAAACTTTCCTTCAGTGCAGGAGTAACAACATTACATAAAGATTCCGAAATGTTTGTAGTCTCTTTAGTAATGTCAAGTGTATTAACAGTTTTATTGTCTTCCACCTTGGAAGTTTGTAATGAATCTTTGGCTTTATTTTCTTTTAATACGGTGTCAGTCATCAAGAGAACATCTTCATTTTTGACAGCCAGAGGTGTAGCAACTTCAGAAATTAATTTGGTGTCCTCTTTATTCTTCACCTCTTTCACTTCAAAATACCCTAATGTAGGGCTTTCAGTTTGATCTTGAACTGGACCTCGCTCTACGGTACTTGAAAGCTCTTTA
Source organism: Carpatolechia fugitivella (assembly GCA_951230895.1). Taxonomy (NCBI): domain Eukaryota; kingdom Metazoa; phylum Arthropoda; class Insecta; order Lepidoptera; family Gelechiidae; genus Carpatolechia; species Carpatolechia fugitivella. The sequence continues at coordinate 4,361,418 of OX579668.1, forward strand.
GTTTTGACTACAATTGCATTTAATTTTACTGCAACATACTTGTCTTCAGCATTCGGAGATGTTGAAAATGATTTATGTCGTTTAACATCTTCGTCAATAATACAGTTGGTATTGTCTTCTTTTAATACAAACGAAACGTCTTTTGTGGTCGTATCTGAAATTTCTAGCATACTAGTTGTAATAGATAATCGTAACTTCTCAGATTCTATTTTCTTAATATTATCAAAAGTTTCTGATTTAGGAATATCCTCAGTTTCAGCAAAGTTACTATTGACGTTTTTTATTTCAAGATTTAGTTCAGTTTCCTCAGATCCGCTGATATTTTTTAATGTAGGAGTCGAGTCAGAAACTTCAGATTCAGTGTTTTCCACGGCATCTTGAAATTTGTTTGCAGTGTTGTTGTTACACTGGTCATCACGGGAAAGACTAATTTCATCTTCCAAAGGTATTGTTAGGTCTGATACTTCACGAAGAATACTCGAAGAATTTAGGTTAGATTCCTCTAAACCAGCCGGAATGTCGGAAGTAAGAATTGAAGCTTCTGAATTAGCATTAGCGTCTGGAGATATAATTGGATGAAAACTTGTTTCAGGACAGCAAGATATTGATTTTTTTTGTGCATGTAGAAGTGCTTCGACTTTACTTGTATCTGAAACATGTACACATTTATCGTTTCTGTTGGATATTTCTGTTGTATGATTAAATTTAGTCACTATGGCTTTCACACTGTCTTGATTGGATGTGTTTTCTTCATTAACTATTTCCATATATTTATCATTTTCAATCGCATTATTATTTTTCGACATATCGACGGTATCCTGTTGTAGGGTGGAAACATCTTGTAGTTTAAGTTTTTTATAACCGCTTATATCGACCATGTCTTTGTAAGTTTCGTGCTCTTGAGTACTTGATGGATGAATTAATGTTTTTAACACTTTATTGCATGCCGATTCAACGGGATCCTGTGATTTTCTCTTAAGTGGTGTCTTCAGGGGACCTATTAGTTCTGCACTGGGTTTTATTCTGTAAATTATAGAATTGTCTTGAATATATTTCAACATTATTGACTTTAGGCTGGAAACTGCCTTGTTTTCTATATAAACATTTTCGTTGTCAATCGTACTTAGGTCCGTTGCTGCATCTGTCTCACAATCGGTGGAATTATCAATTTTCATTTGAACAATTTCAAGGAATATCTCATCAATAGTCGTAATATTATTTATCTCATTTTGCATACGAACACCGCGTTTAGTTTCCATCCATTCTGATTGGCATAGAACGGTATTCTCTAATTTATAAGATAGTGTTGGTGTCTCTGTGATCTTAGATTTATCTTGAAGTGACACGGTGGTTTCGTGGACTTCCATAATGGGCGAATTTTTGTCACAATTGTTTAATTCACATAAAGCATGAATGGTTTCAAAAACTCGCATTACCGGTGAAGTTTCTCTGTCTGCAGGTGTAAGCGGCCGATCTACCAAATCTATTTCATTTAAAATGGAAAACGATCCTCTTCGTGATATTATAGGTGTATCGTCTTCACCTATAGCACATTCGATCAATTCGTCATCGTTTGTATCTACATACATTTGGTGATCTTTGCTCATTTTATTTACTAAATCGTCACAATTTATCAGTTGAACGAAACAATCGTGCTTAATAATTTGTGAGTAATTGATTTGTTTAGTGACTTTTTCACTTTCCTTGGTCGTGAACGGCTCTTTAGAAGTCTTATTATTCTCAGATACTTGTTCATCAGTTTCAACGCTAAGTGTAATTTGATCCCATTTACGGTGGTACTTTGATTTTCGGGTACGAGGCGATCGTTCAGTTGCGAGTAGAATTTCATTTAATACATCATTACTTAATTTATTTTGCGTATCATCTGTTACACCAAAATCTTTCAATAATAAGTTCTTCAATTCGTCTATTTCCGTTTTATCTGTAGAAGATTCATCGTCACTTGACGAGTCGTTAATTTCGATGACCTCGGGTGCTGGTTCTGTATTCACCGACAAATCTTTCAATAAAGCCTCCACTAAGGCTTCTTTCTTAGGTTTGTCGTCACACCTTCGCAATTTGATCTCACATTTCTGCGACAACTTTTGTTGGTGCTTCTCCAAAGTATTTTGATCAATACTTTTAACTTTGAATGAACCGGACATCGTTATAATCTTTTGAATAGGTTCGTCTTCATCATCGCTGATGAGATTCACACATTCCACTGCTTTATCATTATTTTTGTAGACACCAACTTTACGGACGACAGTTCCTAGTATTTTGTTGTCCACAGTTGAGCGTGGCCGTATATTTAATGTATAATTGTTGTGCATGTTGCTCAACAAAATATTTTTCAGCGCTGGCTGTTTAAAGAGTGTGTCAAAACTCGCATTTATTTTACCGTGCACTGTTGCTTTGAAAACTCTTTTGTTGGGGAGTGTAATTCTAACACATCTTTTATCTGGTATTGTATTGCCAGGTAAGGGTATCTCTTTGATTTGTATACTATCTTTAAATGATTGAGGAATATCGTTAATGTTCGGGATGCCTCCGCCAAACACTGCTGTAGCAGCAGGGCTCTGATCACAAGGTAAATTGTTACTCTCCGGTATAATTGTGTTTAAATCCAGATCAGGTTCACTACTCAATAGATTAACATCCTCATTATTGTCATCTATGACGCTATTGAGAAATAATCTTTTATCTAATAGAACGTCATACGAATTCTTTTTTAATTCAGAACTTTCCTGCTTATCTTTTACAAGATCATTTTTTTCGGATTTTTCTGAGGTTACTGCCGATTTTTCCTCGTTACCTTTTTTGTTAATAACTGTAGGCTTAACTCCGCATTCATCACTAATAAGTCCTTGAAGCTTAACAGAATCAACAAAAGCTTTAGGCTCATTTTTATCGCATACACAAGGTAGATAGTTACTCGCCGGATTAATTGTGTTTAAATCCAGATCAGGTTCGCTACTCAACAGAATAACATCCTCATCATTGTTATCCAAGACGCTATTGAGAAATATTCTTTTATCTAATAGAACGTCATACGTATTCTTTTTTAATTCAGAACTTTCCTGCTTATCGTTTACAAGATCATTTTTTTCGGATTTTTCCGAGGTTACTGCCGATTTTTCCTCGTTACCTTTCTTGTTAATAACTGTAGGCTTAACTCCGCATTCATCACTATTAAATCCTTGAAGCTTAACAGAATCAACAAAAGCTTTAGGCTCATTTTTGTCGCATACATTAGTTACTATTTCATTACTTTCCTTTGATTTGTTTGTCATTTGTTTAATTCGGTAGGTTTTTAAAGATCTATTGTTTTCGGTTGATTGTATTACTAACTTTTCACGAACGTATTCGTCACCAGTTGTTGCTGCAGGAGTCTGAGATCTGTTTTCAATCTTTTGTTTAAGTTTTCTCAGTTTCTTAAATTTAAGTTTATTTTTAGCAAAATTAGTGTTTTGCTCTTTCATCTTCTTCACAATCGCTAGTTTCGAGGCATTCTTAGTACCTTTTTTGCTACACAAGTGTACTGGAGTCTTGTTTTTGTTATCAATTTTGTTCGTTAGTTCTTTAACTGTTACAGATTCATTTGGTGACGTGATTGGGAGAGCAGCCACAAAATTTGTGTTACTTAAATCACTTTGCACTGTTGTTAATTTATTTTCAAAACAAGATGCATTATCAGTGGATATTTTTGATGTTACAATTTCTTTCATAATAACTTCGTCACTTTTTCCTGTTTTCTCAAGGATTATTTCGTTTTCTATCGGCGTTTCTAATATCGGTGACCTTAGAGTAGACTCGGTTATGGCACTTATGGCGGATTCAATGTCATCAACAAGTCTAGTAATTTTATTGTGAATTAAATCCTCATAAGCGCTTGCAACAGGGATTGGTTTCGAAGCAGTTTCATCGCAAAGATGTTCGTGGTTTTTTTGTACATTTTCATGAGAGTTTGTTAGAATTTTATCTACATGTTTCAGTGATATTTTGCCTTCAGAGCATTTTTCTTTATTTAACACTTCCGTGTCTATATTTTGTGTACTGCTCTTTTCTTCATTTATGTCTATGACCGACCCTTTTAGTTGATCCACGATATTACTATCACAAATTTCAGGCAATGAAAGAGTTTTGAAGTTCACTTCTTTCGGAGTAACGTCAATTGTTTTACTGTTAACTTTTTTGGAAGTTTTCTCTTTTGTTGTTTGCTTCGCTACACTTTTGTCATCAATTTCATTTGGTTTAGGTATCATAGCTCCAAGTAACGCCTCTTCTATATCAAGGATACCCTTTGTGGCTGCAGGAACAGTTATGTTATTACCAACATTAAATTCATTTCCGTTTTCTATGGAAGATTGTACGGCTTTGTTATTTGTGAATGATATAGATTGTTTTTCTGTACAGTCATCCTGCGTTGAAATTATATTCGATTTGACTTTCTCTTCTTTAGTTTTCTTTACCTTCTTATCAAGTATTCTATTTGATATACGTATAAACTTGGAAATTTCTTCTGCTGCTGGTTTATTTGATAAATTTTCACCTTTTGGTGCTTTAGATGTAGGTATTACATGTGCTTCTGCAGCGTTTTCAATTAAGACTGGTTGCGGGCCTAATTTCATTGCTGTGGGATAAGTCTCTTTGATTTCTTGTGATTTGGTAGTTTCCACATCTTTTAGTCTAACTTTAGTTTTTCGGCCGACTAGCCTTTGAGTTTTTTCAATCGAAATCACTTTTGGTTCTGCCTTATTAGAAGATCTCAACAGTATACGACGACATGATTCTTTGTTCTCTTTGATGTTACTGATAGAGCCTTCAGTTTCTTGACTAGTAGCATTATGGCTAATGTTTAGGGAATCTTCTAATTTGGATATTTTTACACCATCAAAACAAATATTTATGTTTTTATTTGATGCGGTCATATTTTCTTCAATCTTAACAGTTGCTTTAAAAACTTTTAATGGAGAATATGTAAGAGGTATCACCGGATAACAACTTCGATTGTTTACATTTCTGTTGATAATTGCCAGACGTTTCTTAGCTAGCCTTTCTTGATTTTTACGAATCTCTTTGCTATTCTCTAATTCCAACCACATTTGGTTTATATTCTTCATTCGATCATGTTTTTCTGGTCCATTCGAATCAACGTTTGCTTTTGTAAATTTTTCTTGGACTTCAGATAAAACTTTCCGCTCTCCAACCTTAGATGAAACATCTACATTGGTTGACAATTTAGCAGTTGTACATTGTTGAATATTGATCGGAACTGGAGCAGTTGTTTTAGGAAAATCTTTATCAGGAACTTTAGAATTCACTACGCCTGCAGGTGTATTCTTCTCCTTTCTGACCGATTTAAGCAATTTCACATTACTCGTTTCAAGTGGTTTGTCAATCAACGTACCAGTTTGTTCCACGATCGGCAAATCAAATGGTTTTAAGTCTGGTACGGGGAAATTAGTCTGCATGGATACCACAGGCATATGGGTCGTTTCTGGTATATGCATTATTGGTACATCTGAAGGTATAATCTGAGGATTATTATAAATGACATTTACTGTAGGTCGGATTATGATTTGACTTACTATTGGAGCAGTAAATTGTTGGTATACCAAGTTCGGAGTGTTAGTCGTAGGAAAGTAAGTTTGACGTATATTTCTTGACATTCCATATGGATCTATGATAACCATATTTTGTGCTGGAGGTGTAGGAGCAGTGTTAAAGAACATCGTGGAAGTTGGTGTCGACATAACATTGGTCGAAGGAATGGTATTATTTACATTATAAATTACATTGTCCTGAGAAACAAGGCTGGTTGGATTTTGTCTGATTAATTTTGAACCAATGAGGCTTTTAGACAACGTTCCGAAATCAACTTTCTCGTTCGAGATAATTTGAGGTTTAGATTTTTGGGGCTGAGTGATTGCTATTGGTGTGTTTACCACAGACGGTATTGTCGATGTTGTAGGGTCTGGTTTCTTCCTTTTAATTACAATTTGGTTTCCATTATTTTTAAGACCTTTCAATTCAACAGGCGCTTTATAGCCCTCTTCGTCTGATAATAACTCTCCGATTTCTTGACGCAAATCATCATCCATGAGTTCTTCTAATATTTCGTAATCAGAATTAGGAATACCAGATATAAATGGATCGACTACTTTGTTTAATTCCTTTGTATGAGCTTTTTTTGTCACATCCGAGTGAAGTGGTACAGCAGCATTTAGAGGCGCCGACTTTTTAATTGATGAAATACTTCGTACTTTTGGTTTATCTTGGACTTTCTTGATTTCTGGGTTTTGTACACAAATGTTACTTGCAGATGATTTTGACGATACTGGTAATGTAATTGTGCTATTTACTTGTGTAGCTACCGGTGCATGCATCATTACACTATCCACTTTGTTAACAGGCGTTGCAGAAGCAATCCTTTGATTCCTCTCAATAACTTTTTCGAATGAATCTTTATTAAGTAACATGTCAAGCGCTTTGGGGCCTCTACTCGGAGTATTATGAGATCGTATTGCATCGAGAACTTTCGTCCAATCCTGTTCTGGGATATCCTCTCTATATTGCGGCGTGCTCACAGGCGGTTTGGGCACGTATATCTTCGTAATCGCGTTGTTTACTTCTAATACAGACTTATTTGTATTATTATCAGGCTTTACCTTGCTCTTGGGTGCCCTAGCCCCTTTCTGCTTTGTTTTTGGTTGCATATTTGGAGGCAATTGAACTGTGCTCTGTACCATAGCCGTAGTCTTCTTAATAGTGGTGTCAGATATTACGGCCAAATCAAAAGACGGCTTATCAAATCGAATCTGTACTTTACCTTTATTTTCTATCGCCGCCGGTAGCTCTTGAAAAGGCATAGGTTTGGGTGTGGACGATCGATACATAGTAAGTGCTGTAGGTTCCATGGGATACTTGTTTGTGTTAATATTAGTAGGGTTATTAACAAACTGAGTATTTAAGATATTGCACTGTTGTGTATTAGTTTTAGGCAGCTGTGGCGGTCTATTCAGAAGGTTTTGCTGTCCTAACAGGTTGCGCAATTCTTGCTGATCTTTTTCTGTCAACGCCGTGTTCTGCTGCTTCGGAATGACAGGTTTTTCAGTCGGGACATTCCTACTCTTTACAGTGAGACCGGCGTTCTTCAATATGGTCAAAAGGAGAGGATGGTTTCGATTCAGCGTATTGTTTATCGTTGGATTCTCAATGCTTTGTACTTCAACTCGCGGGGGTTCTGAAGGCTTCAGCATTTGCGAAACGACACTTCTACGAAGCGGACTGAACTCTGTTTGATTATTCAAAGCTTTCATTTTCATTTTAGTCGCATTCAGTTCTTCTATACGTCTATCCAACTCTTCGGATATAGAGCTTTGCAGAGCGCTATTTGGGTCTACTAGCTGTTTATTCTTGTCGGTAAGTTTATTCTTATGCATGTAACTGAGCCGAGCAAAAGTGTTCGGCGCATTCTCAACTTTCTTAGCTTGTACTATTGGTTTGGCACATTGTTGGGAGATCATTGGTTCCTGTTTGATCAAAGCATGCATAGTCGGCGTAGCTTTCGATTCAGTATTAACCATGTTCAGAATGGTTGGTGGTTGGTGTCTAGTTTCGGTTTTATTCATGTTATGGACAGTCGATGTCAATCCTGTTTCAGTTTTGATAGGATTATACATTCCTGATTCCGTTTTTATCGGATTATACACATTAAGATTAGCTGCCGTTTGGGTATAATTTATTTTTGTTACACTCTTTTTAGGTTTGGACTTCTTGACCGTGTGTTGTGTATTAAAATTCGTTTTGTGTTCAGTCTCGATTACATTAGATGCTGTTTGAGTCGTATTGGTTGCTGAACTCATCGTTTGAGGAATGACAGGAGTCACCTTGCTGATTGGCTTGATCTGTTTCTTAATCTGTGGTTTAGGGAACATATCAAAACCTGCGTTAGCATCTCTCCTTAATTCTCTAAGGAACTTCTCGTAGCTGCTAAGGTGTGTACTATCCGCCCGAGATAAAGCTGGAGACTGTGGCATTCTAATTCCTTGGTTCTGTTGGTTTAAGGAATGGTTTAGCGTGACTGGTTTTGGTTGTGACAGGTTGAGCGCTTCGTTGGACGGCGGGGTGTCGATCAGAGTCGGTCGCGGCTTCCTCGAGTATGCCGGGTTGAACGGCTGCACGCGCGAACAACTGGCCGCAATCTTCAAATCCTTCGGTGGACTGAATGACGACTTGTACGTCTTCACTTCACCCTTCATAGCGTTCAATTGATCATGCTGTTCTTTACTGAAGTTAACGTTAGGTCGCGTGCCGATAGTGGAGTGAGGCGAGGTTGCCGCAACGGCACTGTTACTTTGAGACGTCATCGGTTTCGTAGTTTCAGACATTTTCTGTCGCCGGAACTGTATGAGTTTTTTAATGTTTTTCTTGACTTCGTTTTTGAAGGCCTGCTGGCTTCTGCTCATGTTGGGTATGTGAGGGCGCGCGGCGTTCGCGCGGCTCTTCGCGAACTGGTTCTGAGCCTTTTGTATAGCGGCAGCGGCTCTCTGGCGCGCGGCGTCTAACGAACTATTCAAAATTGGTTCATCTTTCGACTTTTCCGGTGATTTTATCTCGTCCATCGAGTACTGTCCGTCGTAGACGACTTTTTCGTCCGATCCTTCGGCGTGTAATGACGGTTTGCCTGGACTGTGCAAATCTGTATCCGTAATGCAAATATTGAGATTAGCCGCGTCCTCGGCTGAGACTTTAGTCACTTTAACTCCTATAAGAGGATTTTTGGGCTTCTTCTCTTTCTTCTCACGCTTCTTACGTTCTTTCTTCTCTTTCTTTTTCTCTTTCGATTCATCTTTCTTTTTCTCTTTCGATTCATCTTTCTTTTTCTCTTTCGGTACATCTTTCTTCTTCTCCGCTGGTTCTATGTCTTTCTCATCCTTCGCGTCTTTACTTTTGTTCGTATCTTTGGGTTTCTTCTTGCGTTCTTTACTTCTTTCTTTGCTGTGCGGGCGCTCTTTCTTCTTCTCCTTCTTGTCGGCGACCATGCTGAGTGGATCGGAGTCTGATTCGGAAGAATCGTATTTATCCTTGATCCGTCTTGCAAGAGAGTCTTCATAGCTGGAGGCGGCGCTGTCGGTTCGTTCGGGGTCGCAGTACTCGCTCTCCCAAATCTGAACAGGTTCGGGTTCCGCGGCTAAGTCCTGCTCGTAACCTGGTTAAAAAAAAAACACTAATATTATAAATGTGAAAATATATTTGGATGCTAGAATGTTTAGATGTTTGTTCCGCCTTCACGCCTCAAATACTCAACGGATTTGGATGAATTTTGGAATGGAGATAGTTTGTAACCTGGATTAACACATAGGATCGTAGACAAGATACAACACGAGCGTAGCCGCGGGCGGATCGCTAGTTGTAAATTAAAAGACGGAAGCAAATTAACGATTTCGGTTTTTTTAACACGCTTAACTCGAATTATATTAATTTATCAGTCAGTGATGAACTTTTAAAAAAGTCCGGATGTTGTTTACTTTTTAAATACCTCTTTATTTACGTCACATAAAATAATTTTGAAACATAACTCATGAGCGCCGCACTTTTTGGTGACAGTGAGTCGAACATAACACAGAAATACACACACAGTATTCTGAAATGCAAATGTCCTTAGCAGCCCTTTGTCCCGTACTTTGTCTAACGATAAGTTAAGATAAGATAAGATTTTAGTGTTCGAGCGTTGTTCGGTCCCCATGTCAGAGATTTCGAATTTCAAATAACTTTGCATAGCTGCACCCAGTTTAAGTAAGAGCGTCGGTGGTCTGGTGGTTAGAGCCGCTGTTTTCCGTCCGGGAGACGCGGGACGCTTCGGCAGAAAAGTTCTCGAATGGCGACTACGCACCGGAAGGCGCAGCGTGGGTAGACCAAGGGAGACCGACGTTCTGGTGCAGGTCGCGGGGAGCCGCTGGGTGCGGGCCAAGCGGCACCGCTCGTTGCGGAGATCCTTGGGGGAGACTTTTGTCCAGCAGTGGACGTCTTTCCACTATATTATTATACACAAACCGGACAAAGAAAATAATTGACGAAGTCGCTGTCGCCGGATATGGTGAAGAGGACTATATATACTCACCGGCACATCTAACCGCCCACTCTTGTATTTCGGGTTAATTTTAAATTACGCTTATTGTTATACATTACAATTTAATTATTGATAAATTTACGATAAATTAAACACACTTAAATAAACATTAAATTAACTACTTTTTAACTAACATCAGCTGTAACTAATAGAAATATAAAGAATCACGAGTATTCCCTGAAATGAAGGGTGGGCGGTTAGATGTGCCGGTGAGTGCACCGCGAAATTTAACTGGTTGTTTTTCGTTAAATGGAGTGTTCAGTCCATTAAACTGAACAACTTTCCCCAAGGAACATGGGCTGTAAAACGACAAAAAAAATGGCCCGTTCATATAAAACCGCGCGGCCAGCTGATTGATTTACTATGGGGGAAGCAATATTTTTTTTCAATGGCCAGCCCAAGTTCCTTGGGGAAAATTGTTCAGTTTAATGGACTGAACACTCCATTTAACGAAAAACAACCAGTTAAATATCACGGTGTATATTTTTAACTAAATCTGAATAACTAAATATTATTTTTGTATAATAATTAAAGCCATACCTTTCTCGATGCCGTAGTAGACGTCGTCTTCATCGGATAAGTCTTCGGGCAGGTGCTGGTACTTCTGAGGGTCCAAGTTGAGGTACAGCAGCTCGGTGGTGATGGCGCGCGTGCCGTACACGCAGCGCTCCATGTACGTACAGCAGTTTGACAGCAGCACTTTCCTGGAAACACACCGAATCGAAATCTTAATCCTTACTTTGGATATCTACAATAATCATCTAAAAAAAACTGCGCCGCCAAGAAAATACCGGTGACACTCGGGCTGATGTAAGGATTCTAACGACACCACATACATCTAAATCTGTCCAGGCATTTAGAAGTTACGGTGAAATAAAGAAACTCACATACATACATACATACATGAGTTTTAGTTCATTAGAATAGAAAAAAAGAATAGAAAAAAATAATATTGAAAAAAAAATTATTACTCTTTTTTAAAGTTATGTTGTAACTTTTTTCCTACAATAGACGATCCTCTTTTGATAATAAATAACTTACCAAAGAAACTCTTACACTAGACAATATTATGACACTAATTAACTTCTGAAATATTACAAGTTTTTATTAATATTTACACAAAAAAAAAAATACAAAAATATACATCAACCTTACAATTAAATTACTAATATACATGATTACATCATACTCAAATAGCCCGCCCCTTGACACTCCCGGCGCGAAGGTGCCCGACACTAGCTGCATTCCCGCGCTGAAACGCCATTCTTGGTTCATACTCTTACATGTAAGTACACTAGTAAATTGTTATTCCCTGACATAATTTGAAAGAGTTAGTAACCCACCCCACCCTAGCCTAGTCCAGCCCTTGCGCTTCGCCCTTGTTAAGTATTATAGTTAGAGAGAACATTGGCTTAGAGCTGCGTATATTCATACCTGTCTACGTCCCAAGAGAGTGTCTTGACCCTAGGTCCAGAAAGCAGCACTATGATGTCCTGGCACAGCTCCTGATCCAGCCCTAGGGCTTCGCCCTCGTTGAGAATGGCGGTGGAGAGCACGTTGGTTTGATGCTGAGTCTGCTGCATGTTGAGATGTTCCGAGGTCTTCACGAAGTTTGTCTGAGTCCGGCTGTCGCACGCCCAGCTGCCGAATTCTGATGGCGTTTCGGAAGGTTCTTGTTTTGGTTGTATGTCCTGTAAATGAATATGAACTTGTTAAATTATGTACTTTCTAGGGCATACTGATCGCCCCCGGAGGAGGGTTGGGTATATCAGGTAGGTTCCCCAAGTATAGACACACTACTATCCAGATGCGCTAATTTTTATAAAAGAACCGTGTCATCTCATAACACAACAAACCAAAAAATTTAAAGTAGGATTATTCGCACATTAGTTTGCTAATACTTACACTAAGTTTGTTTATAAACTTAGATTGCCATAAATTGAAATTCAAATCAAATCAAAAATTCCTTATTGTACATAAAAAAACACTCATACAAACACAGAATAACAAATACAGGAGAAGGAAATTGGCGGCCTTATCGTCTTAAGCGATTTCTTCCAGGCAACCATTGGGCAAAAATGAAAACAAAAGTATGTGCGGGTGTGCAGAAATAGTACCTACTGCTATTTCTGTTTAAACATAATATAAAAATAAATACTATACAGATCTAATATATTATAACATAAATATATACATATATAATATATACAAAATAATATACATGTGGAATAAGGAAGAGTGATGGCGGCAAATTTTAAATGTTTTTTCTATTGTGGCAATAATCTGTATGTTATCTTATACTATTGGTAGAATTGTAATTTGAAATTTCTATTGTTCTAAGATTCCTAATGTTGGTAGGACTGATTTAAAAAAAGAGAGATTGAAGATGGCGTTCGTTCTGACGGAATGTGTTTAAGTTTTCTTTAAAAATAAAAGACGGTTATTAAGTACTTTCGAGGTTTAATTTTAAGTCCCACATACATAATATAATAAATATAACATACATAACACAAGAAGAGATTATGCTTGATTTATGTCCAACGGTATTAAAGACGCCAATTTTATTTTGTGTCGAGTTTTTGGGCGTGGCGCATTGCACGGAGAACTCAAGGCCGTTCTGGTAGGAAAGTCCTACCGTAGCAACCACGCACGCACGCAGCGTGGAGAGCTGACGTCGTAGGGCGGACCTACGCCTGTGAAGGGCGCGGGAAGCAGAACCGGTTATTACGGAGATCTGTCGGCTTGCAGCGGAAGTGTACAGCTGCTGCACTGCCGTACACTGCCGGAGTCAAAACACTGTATGTTAAGTTACAGTGTTTTGTTGCAATAGGTTCCAATAGATTTTCCTGGCCTAGTTCATTACGACAACATTCATTCTTTTTCGAATAAAGACATATTTTAAGCTAGCACTACTTTGTAAAATACACTGTATCTCTAAGACGAAACCTTTATAAAATCACTTCAATGTGCTGACTTAAGGCTAAATAAAATAAAATAAAAAAATCTTTCAAAACTGGCTACCTGGATGCACACTAGCGCCACTTTAATAAAAAAACCTAACTCCGAGAAAACAAAATATATCAAAAATCCGGTTGGTAAAATTATTTCATAGGTCGTCTAGTGTTTTTAGAACTGATAAATTTATGAAAATGTCGTTAACTGCAGTTACAGATAGCAAAAGTGCAAATAACGGCCGTTTTTAGCACTTTCGCTATCTGTAACTACATTTTATTAATTTGTCAGTTTTTAAAAATACTAGACGACCTATGAAATAATTTTACTAACCGGATTTTTGATTTATTTACTTTTGTCGGAGTTGATTTTTTTATTGAAGTGGCGATAGCGTGCAAGGTCATTGGCGTGGGGGAGCTCCTTAACATTTTCAAACATACTGTGTATTGGCAGGCTGAAATAAATGGTAATGTTTAGCCACTTACTATGGCGACGGGCGGCAGCGGCGGCGCGCTCTTGATCTTGTCGAACATGGAGGGCGAGGGGTGCACGGAGAAGGCGGTGAGGATGCACTCGTACTTCATCCGCGCGCTGCTCCCGAGGATGTTGCCCAGCTGGATGAACCACGTGGCCAGCGTCAGCTCAGTCGCTCGGGCCTCTTTCTCCTGGAAATGTCATATCAAGAATGTAATGACGGATCTAAGTGATGTAATAACATCCTATGGAAATTAATAATTTTTGAATTTTAGACCAGGTTTACTTTGAGTTAGTGCTGACCCGCTATTACTATTGTGGGAATAATTGATTTCAAGTGAGTACAATGCTGGGAACTGTGATACTTGGCGTGCCCATGAAGAGGCCTATACTCAACAATGGGAGATTATTGGCTGAAGAAGAAGAGTACAACGCTGCCAGGTCAATGCTGACTTAACATCTATTATTTACACGGTGACAGTCCCGGGTCAGTAATGGATTGACGCCCGACTGACTCAATATAAACCTGCCTATAGATACCAAGATAGATCAGCTCAAGTTAAAACAATCAACTCAGAAAGCCTTTTAATTGTTTATTTAAAAAATAGCGATAAACTACAAGGTGGTGACACAATACAAAGAAAAATACGGTACTTTCATTCACATCGTTTTCTACGAAACAAAACATCGTCTTCTTCGAAAATAACATTAAGTAAAGCTTTTCATCAAGTGTCCATTTGGCGGCTCGAAAACTGAAAAAATTGTTATTTGGTCTACCTACTAGCTAGATCATCGATCCCCAAATAACACAATAATATACTTGCCTCATATTCCGGCTTCAACTTGAGTTTCTCCAGCTCGTTCATCCCGGACGTGATCGCCCGCACGTACAACTCCACGACGAACGGCTTGAACTCGTCTGAATCGGCAAACTGTACAAAAAACATATAGATAAGTTTTAAGATTTTCGTGGTTGTTCACTACACTAACATTCTCACAATTCGCGGGTTTGTTACTACGGTTATATTTAATATTGTTACCTCGATATTTCGGAACGGTTACACGCTCCATGGTCACGAGTAGACTGGTGGTGAGTGGACTGCATCTAAGGACAGACATATCTGTCTACCCTCCTTCGGACGCGGCGACTACCCTCACGTTGATTGTTCGAACCACTACTATTGTCACTCACTTGTTTTTCACGACACACCAGTCTACTCGTGACCATGGAGCGTGTAACCGTTCCGAAATATCGAGGTAACAATATTAAATATAACCGTGGTAACAAACCTGCAAATTGTGAGAATGTTAGTGTAACATATGGATAAGTCTCTCTTAGACACAGATATTGGTATATAATCTAGGTATTTTCCCCAGGCTAAGGTGGCCTTTCTTGTGAATAAGGAAGCCTATAAACTGTGCGGGGTTACCGACCCGAGAATGCGAGATCACCAGCTTGTGTATAAGGAAGGCGAGGTCACCGACCAACCTGCGTAATCGGGGTCACTGACCTGCTTTAACGGAACGCTACTGCGGTAGCAAATTGTATGCAGATGCCTTGCGCACCAATAAGGGCGGGAGGTATGTGGACGTCAATGACACGGCTTACCTGCGACTGCAAAGCGCTAGCTAACGTGTGCAGATGCCTGGCGCACCAATAAGGGCGGGAGGTATGTGGACGTCAATGACACGGCTTACCTGCGACTGCAAAGCGCTAGCTAACGTGTGCAGATGCCTGGCGCACCAATAAGGGCGGGAGGTATGTGGACGTCAATGACACGGCTTACCTGCGACTGCAAAGCGCTAGCTAACGTGTGCAGATGCCTGGCGCACCAATAAGGGCGGGAGGTATGTGGACGTCAATGACACGGCTTACCTGCGACTGCAAAGCGCTAGCTAACGTGTGCAGATGCCTGGCGCACCAATAAGGGCGGGAGGTATGTGGACGTCAATGACACGGCTTACCTGCGACTGCAAAGCGCTAGCTAACGTGTGCAGATGCCTGGCGCACCAATAAGGGCGGGAGGTATGTGGACGTCAATGACACGGCTTACCTGCGACTGCAAAGCGCTAGCTAACGTGTGCAGATGCCTGGCGCACCAATAAGGGCGGGAGGTATGTGGACGTCAATGACACGGCTTACCTGCGACTGCAAAGCGCTAGCTAACGTGTGCAGATGCCTGGCGCACCAATAAGGGCGGGAGGTATGTGGACGTCAATGACACGGCTTACCTGCGACTGCAAAGCGCTAGCTAACGTGTGCAGATGCCTGGCGCACCAATAAGGGCGGGAGGTATGTGGACGTCAATGACACGGCTTACCTGCGACTGCAAAGCGCTAGCTAACGTGTGCAGATGCCTGGCGCACCAATAAGGGCGGGAGGTATGTGGACGTCAATGACACGCCTTACCTGCGACTGCAAAGCGCTAGCTAACGTGTGCAGATGCCTGGCGCACCAATAAGGGCGGGAGGTATGTGGACGTCAATGACACGGCTTACCTGCGACTGCAAAGCGCTAGCTAACGTGTGCAGATGCCTGGCGCACCAATAAGGGCGGGAGGTATGTGGACGTCAATGACACGCCTTACCTGCGACTGCAAAGCGCTAGCTAACGTGTGCAGATGCCTGGCGCACCAATAAGGGCGGGAGGTATGTGGACGTCAATGACACGGCTTACCTGCGACTGCAAAGCGCTAGCTAACGTGTGCAGATGCCTGGCGCACCAATAAGGGCGGGAGGTATGTGGACGTCAATGACACGCCTTACCTGCGACTGCAAAGCGCTAGCTAACGTGTGCAGATGCCTGGCGCACCAATAAGGGCGGGAGGTATGTGGACGTCAATGACACGGCTTACCTGCGACTGCAAAGCGCTAGCTAACGTGTGCAGATGCCTGGCGCACCAATAAGGGCGGGAGGTATGTGGACGTCAATGACACGCCTTACCTGCGACTGCAAAGCGCTAGCTAACGTGTGCAGATGCCTGGCGCACCAATAAGGGCGGGAGGTATGTGGACGTCAATGACACGCCTTACCTGCGACTGCAAAGCGCTAGCTAACGTGTGCAGATGCCTGGCGCACCAATAAGGGCGGGAGGTATGTGGACGTCAATGACACGCCTTACCTGCGACTGCAAAGCGCTAGCTAACGTGTGCAGATGCCTGGCGCACCAATAAGGGCGGGAGGTATGTGGACGTCAATGACACGCCTTACCTGCGACTGCAAAGCGCTAGCTAACGTGTGCAGATGCCTGGCGCTGGCTGCGGGCGCGGCGAGCGTGGCGGCGGCGCGGGGCAGGCGCGCGGGCGCACAGCAGCGGGCGAGTGCGCGCCCGCAGTAGTGCAGGATGGTGCGCACCGGGCCCACGCACGATGGGATTACCATACAGCGCGCTATGGTTAGCTGGGGGAGAAATGGACGGCTTTATTACTTAGTTTTACTAGGTACACAAATCATCAACAGCTCATATACGAATACGACCCACCAAGGGACTCAGCCTAGTACGGCGATTAGGCCTTAGTCGACCACGCCGGCCCAGTGCGGGTTGGTCTACCTCACACACAACCTTTGAATTTCTTCGCAGGAGTGTGCAGGTTGCATCACGATGTTTTCCTTCACCGTAAGAGCGTCGAATAAACGTATAAGCCATGCAGATAAAGAATAGATCTGAAAATGGCGTCCGCTCGCATGCCAACTCGCTCACAATCTATCGCTGTCTATACTCACACAGTGAAGTACGCGCTGCAAAAAAAATAATGACAAAAATCAGTGTTCGCAAAACAATGATAATTGTCATTGATGTTGATGATATTCTTCCGGAAATCGTACATAATAATGTAAAATTATGTTTTTTTTTATATTTACCCTTGCTCCTTATTTACAAGGTGTCCAAAAAGGGTATTTGCACTTTTAAATATCAATAAATCGTCTTAATGAGGGTAGATAACAAAAAATATATAATGTCATACGTGGAATTTATTGGAAATTTAGTTGCAATGGATTCGTATACCGGAGCTCAGCGTGCATTTTGTGTACGAGTTTATTATCAAAACAATAATTCGATAATAATAGCTCGCCGCTTATATCGCGCGCAATTCAACGTACGGGACATTTATTTATCTCCCAGTGCGAATATCATTAGAAAATGGATTAAGACATTTGAGGCTACAGGGTCCACTTTAAAAAACTTTGATTGCGGACGTCCGAGAGAAATAAGGCTACCTGCAGTTATTCAAGAAGTTCACGAGTCGGTAAGGCAAGATCCCTCACTATCAATGCGAAAGCGAAGTCAATCCGTAAACATTGCAAAATCAACATTGCTCCTGATTTTAAAGAAGGATTTGCATTTACGTGCTTACAAGATTCAATTAGTGCAAGAATTAAAACCCACAGATTATGAACAGCGACTAAATTTTGTTCAGGAGATGTTTGCGCGCTTTACCAACTTCAACAATGTCTTGTTTAGCGATGAAGCAAATTTCCACTTAAATGGCCATGTCAATGAACAAAACTGTCGCTATTGGTGTGATAAAAATCCTCGTTATAAGCATATGCGTCCACTTCACAGCCCTAAGGTGGTAGTGTGGGCAGCAATGTCCGCCAAGGGCATAATCGGCCCCTATTTCTTTGAGGACGGTATGGGACATGCACTTCCAGTTAATGCGGACAGATATTGTAACATGATTGAAAGTTTTTTGGCACCATCTTTACAGGAATTTAGAGGTTACAATTCGGCAACATTTTTTCAGCAGGACGGTGCCAAATGTCACACGAGTAGAAGGTCTATTGAAGCATTGAATGAGTTATTCCCAGAAAGAGTTATCTCAATAAACGGGAACCTTAAATGGCCCCCTAGGAGCCACTTGATTATTTTTTATGGGGTGGGGTTACCTAAAGAGTAAGGTTTACATAAATAAGCCGTCAACTCTTAGCCAATTGAAAAACAATATTGCAAGTGAAATAACAAAAATCACTAACGTTTTATGTGAACGTGTCTTAGGCAATTTACGGCCACGACTTGAAGAGTGTCAAAATCGTAATGGACGTCATTTGGACAACATAATTTTTTCGTCGTAAACTTTCCATTGTATGTACTTTTTGCAAATAGTAATAAAATTATGAAGTGATATATTTTTCATTAATGATTTTCGTATATAAACTGCCAACACCCTTTTTGCACACCCAGTATTTCATTAATATTTTTTGTCATTATTATTAGTATCATTAATTAATAATAATAAACCCGTCCCATCCTGTTTTAAATCATAATAATAAAAAAGAATAATAATAATAATAAAAAAAAGTCAGTAGGAAAAATAAAAATCTATTTTTGAGAACCTGTTTTGCCAACCGTACCATAAGTACCCGCCGCCATTTTCAGATCTATTCTTTATCTGCATGGCTTATAAGCCATACTTGTATACATACGAATTCAAAATTCTAAAACACTGGTACGCGATGGGGATCGAACCTGCGTCTCCCGCACAGAGAAATAAGGGAGAAGAGATGCCTTATCTCGTTTTCTGTATAGAACCAAGTGAAGCCACAAAGCGGGGGTGCGGGAGGGGTTATGCGTTGACACAGCCGTGCTGGTATCTAGGGGCCAGTAGTAGAACTCTGTAAGCAAGTTTTGTGATATCTTTGCGTCGGTGTTCGTAAAAATTCTCCTACTCGACACTAGATGACAGAAGTAGTAAGCCTGTTTTAGCTAGGGCCGGACTAAGGCACAAGTAAAAATGGGGGTCATCTCATGGGGGTCATCTAATAAGAAATTTTTAAGATTTTCATTTTTTAATGCCGACTGATAGATGCTTCTAAGTAAAATGTCATAAAATTGTGTTACAAAATTTAAAATGGTCACATAAATGGCAGTGCAGAAACGGTCAGTGTTTAGCTGTAAAATAAACAAACTCTCATGATCAGTAGACAATCGCCAATCACTATTTTTGGTCTCTCTATAGCTACAGAAACCAAAAATTGAAAATCGTCTAAATTGTCAACATTATTTCAATAAAATTTCGATATAATACTATGCGGCTCTGATTAGTTATTTTTTAACTTAGACTGATGCAAATCGATTTAGTGGATCTCAAGATATGGATTGTTAATGTGTATGGTAGGTAGGTAGGAACCATTAAAAAATTACTTTAAAGCTTTAGGCATTATGTTTTATTTATTATGGACATTGACCCTCGCATTTCTCCGGATAACGTATCCTCAAATGATTAATATTGTTTTATTTAACTTATATGATGCAAAAACTCCATCATTTATGTGATATTCTTTTTAAAAACAATCGATATTATTCTAACATAATCAACTGGCTTATAGAATAGTACATTACGATATAAGTGCGTAAGATTGGTTACAACTCACGAGGCGGAATTTCAGCCCGACACGCAGGCGAGGACGTAATAGAGCCGAGTGTGTATAACTAATACACGCACGTATATTGTACGACGTTTTTCAACACACTTGCGAGGAAACAGAATAAACAATAATGAAAAAATACTTACAAAGAAAAGATTTGAGAAAAATGGCGCGCGGTTTATTTTCTGCCGCAGCGGCGTGAAAATGTTGGCAAAGACGCTAACATACAGCCAAGTTTCGAAAATAACAAATAAACTGATTTTTTGGTTAAATAACACAAATCATTGTTAATTTGTAGACAAAACTAAATAGTATTATGAAAATAAACGTTTATTTATTATAGTTTAAGTAATAGAGTCTATTTATTAAAGCATATTTACATAGGTGCTGTTTCTATGACAAACTTTTGCCGATAATAAAATTAGCATTGAGTAAAAGATTACTCCAGGTTGGTTAAATGCACGCTAACAACAAGTACACTCTATCAAGATACCATTATTTGGGCACATATCTTTGTTCTACACAGGATATAATTGAAACAATATACTTTGAAAACTATACTTTTGTAATTTAACAACCTTTGTGACCCCCCCGATATTATTTTTGTTCGGCCTGAGTAGGGCCCTTGTTTTTAACGGTAAAAGTTCTTCTACGTGGCGCTAGATGTCACTTAGTATAAATAATTTACTAGTCGCTGCATCGAACTTTCTAGAATAAAAACAAATAAGTGTAAAACTAATAATACTTACGAGTGAAAAGATATTCTATTTCCGTCTAATATACGTCGGTCGTCCGTATAGCTTTTGTATGAAATTATAGAACACTTAATTTTGCACCGAAATGCACATGAATGCGATTTTTTTTATTAAAAAACAATGAGTCTGCACGGGCCGAGAACGAGTCAAACTGATTACAGCGCCCCTGGCGTGGAATATCAAGCACTATTGAGTTATGACGTCAGGACCACACTGATTGAAGCTAGACTACATTGCTTAGGGCACCTCTTCTCCTTTATTTCTCTGTGGTCTCCCGGACGGAAGACAGCGGCCCTAACCACTGACGCTCTCCCACAAATAAGGGCAAAGAATCGACTATGACACTGATTAAAATCTTAATGCGAGTGCACGCTAGGGCCCCGTTTCACGAAGCTACAAGTTACAAATTACAAGTACAATTTGATGTACATTGCGTAGACAATGAGGTAAAACGATAAGGGCTTACAGTTTTGGCGAATTGGCTACGCAATGAATATCAAATTGTAACTTATTACTTGTAAATTGTTGCTTCGTGAAACGGGGCCTACACCCTGATTTTTAATTAGATGGACTAAAGTGACAGCTGCAAAGGTAGTTTTTTTTTTAATGTTGCAAGCTGAAGATCATAGGGATATGACATGACTCATTAAACTGACTCATTGAGCTAATTCGTTGTATCGTTGCAACAAGACACCTGGATTTAAATTTATTTAATATGGTTGTAATACGAATATAGGTATAGGTAGGTATACGTAATGTATTTTATAACTTTTCACATGTCAATTAAATAGTTAACAATAAAATAAATTGAACTGATTTATAGAAAACTTCTGTAACAAATATTTATGAGTTATGTAAAGTTAAAAAGTTCTACAAAAAAATATATTATTGCAACATAACTCCTGTGTGAGAGCACCTAATACTCTTGAATTAGCCGAATAGTACAATTACCCGCGGAATGTATAGAATAAACGTTAATAAAAATAAAAATCTATAGCTTTGTCCACCAAAAAATTAAATCGTGTTTAAAATCTTGGAGTGTGACAGTCAACCAATCATTCATGAAATAATTCATAGAATATTTTTAATATAAGCAAAAAATGATTCATACAATTTTTGAATGAAGGGTAGATGGATCATGCTCTCTAACCGGCGCGTGCGTCATTCGTCTCTCCACTTCGCTCGCGATTGGTCGTACGAATATTCCTTGCGCTTTCAACGCCGACTTTCGTTGTTACTTGTTGTTAAGTTTTGTTGTTTTTTCATTGTTACTTGTTACGTTACGTTGATTTGATTGAATACAGTAAAATTTGATGAACTCTAAATTTATCATACTGTTACAAGTCACTTACTCTTGGTCTTTGGATCACTCAGGCTACATCACCATTTTTTATGTTGCGTTAAATGGCAACACTCCAAACGTCACTTTAGTCCATCTAATTAAAAATCAGGGTATAGGTATACAAATAAGGACAACAATCTACTTTGAAAGTCGACGACTAACATCATAAACCTTTGCCATCAAACCTTTCCAGGCACATTAATAACATTAAATTATAAGTATTTAGAATGTATTTATTTGTGTTGTCCATAATAGTGTCTTTTCTAATTGTTTCAGGAAATATCTATCGCATCCGTATTCTAATCGTACATATTTTAATTTCTTACCTACTCGTGATAAGCTGATTACTTGACACTGGCTAAATGCAGAAGCCATAATAAAAATAAGAAAAAGTAAAATTGTTTGTTTACTGTGTTATTATTGGTGTTGTTTGTAATTAAAAACTCGAAGTCTGTGGTATATTATAAAGACTGTCTACTTAGATAATATCCGGGATTAACTGCTTAACGTGCACTCCGAAACACGAAATCATCTTACTTTTAAGTCTGTCGGGTGATTTAACCGGCAATGGGATATGAAGCCAGAACTTTCAGATCGACGGTTATAAGACGCCGCCGTGTGGTGACGGCAGAGTAGAATACATTTGTCACCAGCCCCTACTCTTCCCGTGGGTGTCGTAAGAGGCGACTTAGGGACTACACATTGAACAGGGAACGGGCAGCAGCGCTCTCTGATACAGTAACCTTTTAATCTGCGATCTCCAACCCGCCTGCCAAGCGTGGAGATTATGGCAAAACCAAACACGCGGAGTGGAGGAGGCTCATAGGCCAGCAGTGGACTGCAACGGGCCGTTGATTTGATTTGATAGTTGTTTATGATGACGTTCGCAACACTTACTTGCGTAACGACAGTGGCGACTTCTTTCACGTTCTTCCAGAGTTTCTTCTCGCGCGGCGCCGACTCCAGCCGTCCCAGCAGTCGCTCTGCCACTTGGTACCCGTTGGTCAGGGGCATTTGCTTAGCCTGGTAAACATTTAATGAGATTATTGTACGTCAGTATATACCATGGTGTAAAATAATAATAATAATATAGTAGTTTATGAAACTGTTGCATAATGAGGGGTATTAAAACATGAGTGTCTCTTAATAGATGCACACGAGTGTTTTAATACCTAGTTATGTGCAGTTTCATACACTACTTTATCTACTCTCATACATTGGTGTTGAACAAAAACGAAGAACTTTTTTTTGCATTTTCCATTCCATAAAATCTTCATAGCACCATATATTTTTTTCGACTTTGCTTCCAAAAGATTCTGAGGCATTTTCGTCGCTGCATTTAAAATATCGGGCGGAGTCAAATTCTCTTCACAAACACTGCTATAAAGCGGGCGCTCCACAGACAACATTTAGGGCGCATTCCGAATCAGACTTTCAGCGCTGCCTTCAGCGATCAGAAAAGCAAAAAAATGTATGGCTGACAGTGATTCGGAATGCGCCCAAAATGTCAGCGCGTCTCAGAACGCATGCGCACGCCTTTTTTTTTCGTATTCAGCCTAAAACCATAGACTAGTTCAATGAATAAAAAAAGATAGCGGTACTAAAATGAATTTTATGATACAGTTGGCGGTACTATAATGAGTTTTATTTTTAATTTTATGTACATGCGTTTATAAAGTGTGCCAATATAAAACCGATTTGGATTTTGTAATTCGAATTTTACGATATGAGAGTAGATAAAATATTTTATTGCCAACCGTTTACAATAATGTTACATTGTGATGACTTATATGGACCAAGCAACTTAAGGTAACCAACTAATTAAACAGGGGACCCTGCACTAAGCACAGCTTGTATCGCAGCTTGTATAAAAAAAATGTGGGTTGAATAAATTTGACAATGCCTGTGTTAGGAGCTTTTATTTTACATTAGTTTGGTTTAGAATAGAAACAACTTAGTTAAATAGTTATGTTTTCTAAACAACTTTTATCCTACTTTCAAGGTGAACTCAGACTCTCTGGGAACAAGCTATGAGGACGAAGAACTACTTGTATGCAGGAATACAAATTTTACATACAAATCAGATAAGTAATTTGCCAGGATTTTACGAGGTTAACTATAGTTTAGAGTAAGAACAATTAAAAAGGAGCAAAACTCCTAAGACTTGTGTTTTTTCTGATTAAAACTTAATATTTATTGTTTTTTCTTGTGCAAGGATAAATAACATGGGTAAATGTAACATCCATATCTTTTTCTTTTTTTTTCTTTTTATATTTTTCACTAAAAAGCTAGCGATGAGAGGCACTTCATACTTTTATTGGTTATTCCAACAATAAGGGTGGAAGGAAAAGAAGTAACCTTTTGCTCAGCAGAGGGTCAACATAGGCTAAATAAGATAAGATTCCAACAATGAATAAAGTCAAGTAGTCTATCCCACACACTCACCAGCTCAATAAGCCTGCTGTCCTTGTCGCTCTTGTGTAGCAGCACTAACTCGATGTCGGTGAGCAGGTCCCACACCTCGGAGAATCCTGCCTCTGTGCTCAGGATGCTCTCGAAGGTCGGCTCTGCGATCTTCCGCTCTGGAGTTACTGTGACAGATAATGTAGAATTTGGTAGATTTTCGACTGAGGCGTAGTTTGCTTTCTACATCTTCTTCATCGTGTTGATCGCAAAGTCGAGAACCGCCCTCATAAACCCTGGCGTCATAACTTAGCAATAAGGCCGCCAATTGTACTATTTTTACTTCTGTAATTACTGTATGTTTTTGTCTGTCTGCAATAAAGCATATTTCATTCATTCTATAGTCATCGCACTGGGAGAATGCCGTCCTGAAGTTTATCACGTGACTATTTTTAGTGATGTAACACAAAATATTCAGTAATGAAAATATACGAAAATATCCAAATCGATATTAATTACTTAGTTTTCAAAATCGATTTGTATGATTAGAGTTTTTTTTTAGCTTATAATCACACAACAATAGATTAACAGCACTTAACGTTAAGTCTCAACTGGAATCCTACCATGCTAATTGAAATACCGCAGTTGCTATTTCTTATTATTTCACTTTGCGCAATTTCAAACAAATTATTAAATTACGTATAATTCTTTATTTTTTACCTTATCGGATTCGGTTTAACTCATTGACAATTTGATATTAAACATCTAAGTATGTATTACCATACCAATTATTTTAAGTCTATACGATTATTCGAATATTTTTCGGATATTTCGGAATCGAAATGGAACAGCGGACCGTAAGCGGACCGAACGGGCTAACCTTGCATCGACGTTCATTCATAACTTCATCTCGGGAAACACGTTGAAATAATTGATAAATTTATTATTTTGTATTTGATTTTCAAATAAAATAAAGTTTTTCGTTATATAAATTGTACGCAAAATGCTATTTTATGTGACCAGGCTTCATGGAGCGTTCATTCAAGGTTACATCACATAAAAATGGTCATGTGATAAACTTCAGGACGGCATTCTCCCAGTGCGATGACTGTAGTGGCCCCAGCCACTAGACCACCGACGCTCTATCCATAACAACGTCTTAATGTGAGCTATAACTCGGTACCTACCTATGTAGAGAACTAGGCATAACGTTGTGCCATTATAATAGCTGTATTATTTTTTTGTTTTTATGCCCACGCCTGCCCGTATCCAGAAGCTTATTGTTCTAGAGCCACTTCAGCACCTAAAATTAGTATCTGGGTACTCCACCCACCTTTGCTCTCGTCGACCAGATCCAAGTCGGAGAGGACTTCCCTGGAGACCCTCACGAGGTCCATGACGGCCGTGACGAGTGTGAGCGCGATATCCTCCGTCCTCTTCGACAGCGCGAGTTGACGCACGCGCGCCGCGAACATAATGCCGCGCTCTTCCCTCAGCCATTCTAGGACTGTAACAAAGATATTGTAAGTCTCGTTGCTTTCATAAAATCTGGTAGGATTATTACATTTTACAGTAATACATAGGTTAATACATTTATTTCTTATTCACTTACAAATTTGGCACAAAAGTATTACAAAAATACAAAAAAATATACAAAAATATTTTTTTACTACAGTTGGTTGAAAACATTATGTTACGTTATGAAATTAAATAATATAAAACTGAATAAATGATAAAAAATAATGTGTGTGTGTGTGTGTGTGTGTGTGTGTGATCGAGGTTGAGACTGATTGCGATTGTATTATATTATAGATTATTATTGTTACAGAAAACGTCTGTTAACGAAATATCTAATAACACGACGACTGCTACCCTATAAACTAGTAAACATAACGCCTGTGCGCGCGTAATTGTAATTGTACCGGCCAAGTGCGTCCATGAGCAGTGAGCAGTAATTCCATGTGAACACGAGAGTAGCGTCGATTAGCCTTCGTGATAATGCACTCTGAGCATTAAAGTAATAAGCAGTGTCAAATTTCGTCGACCTTTCACAGAGCTTGGTGGCATAATTGGTAATGCGCCTGTTTCTGGCCCGGATAGCCAAGGAGATGCAGGTTCGAGTCCTGTCCAAGATCGACAAAATTTATCATTTTTCGCTTTATAATTACTGTATTATATTGTATTGAAAAGAAAGAAGCTACTTATATAAAATTGTAATGTGTTGAATACCCTGTGTTCATTCGCTCTCTGTTCCTATAAATGACTAGCCTAGCACAAGATGCCCCCAGAAGTTGGACAGAATGCTATTGAACAACGCTGCGGGCTGCCGCTACCAAAAGCTGGCTCTCCAAAAAAACATGGCTTCTCAGGCCTATAAATGATTATCTAAATAAAGACTTACCCTCTGCTGTGCTGGGGCGCTCTCCGCCTAAGCTGGACAGCGCCTTAAGCAAGCAATGGTCGCCCCCAGTGGTTGGACAGTATGCTCTTGAACCAAGCCACCGGAGCTAGCAGCTGCCTCTACCAAGATATAAACCCTCGCTTTGAAACGACTGTCCCTAAGTCTTACCCTCTGTTGTACTGGGGCGCTCTCCGCTTGTTAGACAGCGCTTTTAGCAGAGATGGGAACCATGCCTCGCGACCCAGTAGTTGGCTCTCCCAGGATATAGAACACTCGCTTCAAAACGACTTACCCTCTGCTGTGCTGGGGCGCTCTCCGCTTAAGTTGGACAGCGCTTTAAGCACTGGATGCCCCCAGAGGTTGGACAGTATGCTCTTGAACCAAGCCGCCCGAGCCAGCAGCTGCCTCTCCCAAGCCAGGACGGCGTCATCGCGAGCGGAGATGGCATTCTGACACTCCTGGATGAAGTCGTCGATGGCCCCTTCGAGTTTTGGCTGCTCATCTTTGATTTCTTTCTGCCATTCCGACTACAGATTGAAAATAAAATGTTAGTTGGAATTTTGCGTAGTTATTTACATTATTTTTACAAAAGACAAAAGAGCTGTGGATGTGGCCAATTACTTTTTTTATTCGAACATTTTAAAAACGATTTTTTGTATGGAGATTATATGGCGTTACTAACAAATGACGTCACAAGTGGGTATGTGCCTCTCTCGTCTAATCTTGAATTTCAAACCTTTATAACTCGGTAAATTTTAAAGATAGAGCAAAAATTCTTTTAATGTTCGATAGCAGAAACTAAGAAGTTTGGATTTATAAAATAAAAAAAGTAGTCCGATAACCTATTGTTATTTTCTTTGTTTAATTCTAAACAAATGCGTAGAAAGCAAGCAGCCGATGTAAATCTTCGTCCCAAACAGTACCTTATTAAAAAAAAAACGCAAAACAAAATAAGACACTATCTGTGCTTACCTGTAGGACATTTCTGGCAGTGTGTCGCTGTATCCACGAGATGAGGTGCGGATGTGTGGAGGGGGCCGAATGCAAGCAGAGTTTGTGCACGTGGCTCCACGCCGAACACAGGTGCGTTACGCTCTCGGTGAACGACGCCTCCGCATTCAACAGAGCCTCGAGGGACTGGTAACAAATAAAATATGACTTAAGAGTCATCAAGTCAATATCTGATTACTTAGAGGACAGATGTCCATGGGAATAGATTGCATGAGTGTCAGGCCTTTTCGATATTTAATTAGCATTAATTTTGTAATATTTTAATTTTTTATTTAAAAAAGGAAACGCAAAAGATTCGACAACTGTGGAGTTTCTTCGGTGAGCTCTTCTCCACAGATTCCGCCATTGTACTCATTGAACTCACCTAAAAAAATTTTATGACGGATCAAAGTGATGTAAAACATCCTATGGAAATTAATAACTTTGGAAGTTTGTCTACGCCTGCTATTTACCAATTTGATGTTTATAGCGAGTAGGTCAGTTAGAGGAAATACTCATCTAAAATTTAAAAACACGCGCAGCCAAAAAAATTATGACCAGTGTTACTCGGGCTGATGTAAGGATTCTAACGATACCCCATACATCTAAATCTGTTTAGGCATTTAGAAGCTGTGGCAGAATAAAGAAACATACATACATACAAACTTGAACCTTGAACACATTACACTCCTTTTTTTTGGCAGATGTGTAAAAAGACTAGATTTCCTTTGCATTATTCAGAGACTTCAAGTCAGATTTACATTTTCTTAAGTCTTTAGGAGAATGCTATAGTCAAGTTTAAAAACTCGTTAGTTAACATGTTTCTACTAATGCACTTTTCTAATGAGTTACATAATGTTAATCAGCCTTTATTGATTTAGATCCCGTGTATGCGGTGTCTTCAGAAGTGACTAAGAACTCCAGTGTTAAGTACAGGCTGCTATTTATGTATCCGGAACTGGCCACTTACATAAACAATATTTAAAAAGAAATTATAACATTAAAAAATAGAACTCTTTGGCTGTAAAATAAAGTTTGTTTCATTCATCTGTCAATTGTTTTTACATTGTGGCGCTATTTTTAAAATTCATTGTCTATCATCACCATGGATTTGACTCGTGAAAATTTTCGTGCTATGATTTATTACGACTTTCGGCGTGGATTAACTCAAAAACAGTGCATAGATCAACTTTTGTCGACTTTTGGGGAGGAAGCCCCATCGAAAACCACTGTGTATCACTGGTTCAGTGAGTTTAATCGTGGTCGTCGTATGCTTGCGGACGATTTTAAAGAAGGTCGCCCTAAATCGGCTGTTGTACCACAAAATATTGATGCTGTGCGCGAACTAATAATGCAAGACCGTCATGTTACATATCGCGAGATAGAGGCATTTCTGGGCATTAGTATACGAGTATTTATAAAATATTACACGAACATTTGGCTGTAAAAAAAATTTGTTCTCGTTGGATCCCGCACAACTTAACAGTTGAACAAAAACAGGCTCGTGTTGATTGGTGCAAAAAAATGATAGAAAAATACAAATGTGGTACATCAAAAGCTGTTCATAATATCTACACAGGAGACGAATCTTGGATATATGCGTATGATCCCGAAACTAAACAGCAGTCAACGGTTTGGGTGCTCCAAAATGAGCCAAACCCAACTAAAGTTGTTCGTGCAAAAAGCACTTTGAAGCAAATGGTTGCCTGCTTTTTTTGTAGTAGTGGACACAGTACCACTAGAGAATCGTAAAACGGTTAATTCTGAATGGTACACCACCATTTGCTTGCCAGAAGTCTTTGGAGAAATACGCAAGAACAATCGACAACGAAGAATAATCCTTCACCACGATAACGCCAGCTGTCACACCTCGGCCGCAACAACGTAGTATTTAAATAGTCAAATGATCGAATTGACGGGTCATCCGCCGTACAGTCCCGACTTGGCACCCAACGACTTTTATTTATTCCCAAGCGTGAAGAACAAATTACGTGGACACCGATTTTCGACCCGGGAAGAAGCCGTTGATGCTTTCAAAATGCACGTTTTGGAGATACCCGATACAGAATGGAAAAAATGCTACGAAAGTTGGTTTCAACAACGTATGAAAAAATACATCGATCATCACGGGGAATATTTTGAAAAGAAATAAAAGTATATTTGGTTATAGATGTATGTTATTTTTTGTTATTCCGGATACATAATTAGCAGCCCTCGTAATAGTACAACATGCTTATAGTCATCAACATCAACGGCCCGTTACAGTCCACTGCTGGACTATGAGCCTCCACCACTTAAGTGGAGGGTTTTGCCATAATCTCCACGCTTGGCAGGCGGGTTGGAGATCGCAGATTAAAAGGTAACTGTATCAGAGATCGCTGCTGCCCGTTCCCTGTTCAACGTGTAGTCCCTAAGTCGCCTCTTACGACACCCACGGGAAGAGTAGGGGTTGGTGACAAATGTATTCTACTCTGCCGTCACCACACGGCGTGTTTATAGTACTTGTACTAAATTAGGATGTTGACTGAGGCAGAGAGTCGTCCATAAAAGATGCAACATCCTAAAAAGACACGGCTTCGAGGAAAACATGTGGCGAGCCCGCGTCCCACGTGACGTGAGAAAAGGACGGTAGATTCCGACCAGTCTCACGTTTCAAGCCATTGTGTGTCATACGAAACAAGCTTAAAACCTGTCATCAAAATTTTTCGTTAGCAGTATATTATATTGATTATGATTATGATTTAGGTAGAAGGGATCGGGTAAATTATGTCCTAATGACCACTGCGACCCGAGATGGATCTATTGTAGTCGGCCCTTCAATGTTAAATAACCTCCTCTAGACCAACAGTTTTGAATTATATAGTTTTGAAAAAGCTGACGGTCGATAAGGGTCTTAAAGCCTGGGCTTCCTGGATGGTAATTTTGGGTCCTCCCAGTACCCGGCTTCTCTTATTGACAAGGGCATCGAACTCACATAGGATGTGAAGTGGAGTCTCCTCGTCATCTGCGCAGAATCTACAGTAAGGGTTCTCAGATAGACCCATCCTGTTCAGATGCTTATTAAGCTTACAATGGCCCGTGAGGGCTCGGATTAGTATCCTAATATTTTGCCGGTTCAATTTAAGTACCTCGGCAGTAAATTTGGGCAGGAATCCCGGGATCAGTTGCTTGGAGTGTGTTAAACCGAGTGGGGTTCATGCTTGTTTCCGTTTTGTCCAGACCGTTTTTCGTGTTACTGTTTTGTACAGACAGTTTTTTGTGTACTACATGCTTGCCTTGGACGGGAAAAACTGTGCGAACAGATTATGACCGACCCGTTTTCTGCAGCCATTTTTTTCCGTCTACGTTTTGCGCACTCGAATTTTCCAACCATTAGCCTTTTTGAGATATAATCTCCTGCGGTCGTCGGCCGCTGCCGCGGCATGCTCACTCCGCTCGCTCGTCTCCCTCCGCCTGTTGTTGACAACAGTCTAACCTAACCTAACCGAAGTGTATTCGTTCTGGTGCTGCCTAGTAAAAAACAGCAAAAAAACCCAGATTACTAAAGTCGACCCATTATTTTGACATGTAATCAGTGGCTTAGAAAAACGCGGCGTACCAAAACAGTTGCGTTCAAAACTGCACGAGCACTTTTTGTACAGACCTGTTTTTGGATGCAACTTTTTAGGCATCCCCGTATTGAATGAATGCGTATTCGTTGTAAACCATGTACACCAAAAACGTGGCGTACAAAACCAGGGGCAGTCATGAAGGTTTCCCGTTAAACCAACTGATCCGTGCCCTAATGAAATACAAGCTTCTTATAAACCGATATAGTCGTATTTCTAATGCCAACGCTACGAATCATCTGTTTGTGAATGAGTCACGTCACAAACTACCAAACACACACTTTGAAGATTATATTATTACTAGAAAGTAGGATATTATCATTTCCATCATGAAAACTATCAATCTGTTATCAAGTTGATATAACAGTAGTACTGATTACATAAAGCTAGTTGATATGCTATCAATGAATTCTATACTTATTTCATAATATCAACAGTCCGCGTTTAATGTGTGTGTTGTTTTTTTAGTTATCTGTCTGTACACAATACAACAGAGAGATCTATCTATATCCCGCCGGAAGGTTTAAGGTTTTGGTTGTGTTCTATGAATCTAAAATATTTTGTATCTATATATAGATATCTTTACTAATATTATAAACCCGAAAGTTTGTATGTATGGATGGATGTTTGTTACTCTTTTGAGCAAAAACGAATGAACGGATTGGGATGAAATTTGGAATAGAGATAGTTTGTATTGTACCCTAGATTAGCGGTTCTTTTTTGCGGGAAAAGTCTTATTCTCACGGGGAAATCTTACACAACGGGAGCGTAGCAGCGGGCGGAATAAATAATAACAAACAAAGAAAAGTTATTGGGTAAATATAATTATTATTATTTTTATTTTGAAGTCAGTGTTACCTATTATTAATAATACAAAAGCGCTTTAAAAAGCCACTAACTGGTTTATACAGTTTTTATAGTGTTAAGAACAATATTTCAATATTATAACATCCGAAACTAAATTACAAGTGATTTTATGTTAGTGGAAGGTAACTATCATGGTTTTGTTATCAATTTATGTAATATGCTCAAAGTAATCGCGTAATTTATCGGTACGAAACAATCGACTGTCTACTTCCTACCTATTTTAACTGTTTGTTCTCATGTAAGTAACTTGAGTGTTTAATGAGAAACAAATATAAATTATCTTTTGTGTCTAGACTTATCAAACTACAAAAATCTAGAAATACTATAATATTTACTACTTTACACTTAACCATCAAAGAGGTAAAGTTTCGTTTTATGTTCTGTGCTAAACACTACCATAATGAGTCTGATAGGTAACTTTTTAATTATCAACAATTCAATCCTTGTTGCATATTATGACACTACAGTTGTTATGTAAATGTAAGCTATTAAACAGTGGACTGTAACGGGCCGTTGATGATGATCATGAAACAGATGATTAGGATTTTGATAACATACCACAAAACTTAATTTTATTCTATAGGTAGCAGTGAATTTTGCTATTATGGTTGAAATTACCCTAAAGTATAAACTTATTTTCATGGTATTTATTTATGTAATGTTGTTAGAAGCCGTTTTGTTTCCTGATTAAAGAAAAATAACATATAAAAAAAAAATATTCTTCTTAAATAGATAAATCAAATTACTGTAGTCAGCAAACAAGCCTAGCCAGTAATGGTAAGCAATGTTCTTAGTACTCTGCTAAGCGTAGCAAAGAATGTGCTTCCTACTTTGCTGCAAACAATGATATAACTATTTAATTTAAAACTATACTAAGTTTTATTTTAAGTTCTATTTAAATATTAACATCATAGAATAAAATGCTATGTTCCATTTTACTTGATATCTTATCTGTAAGATCAAAATCATTCCAATCAAAATAATGTTTATCTAGAATTTAAGTAGTAAGTCAAAGTTCATCATAATTAAAAGCAGATAAAGTAACATGTTTATTAATATATGAAACCAAGCATATCGAAATATGAGTCAGAGTCATATCATAACATTAGGATAGGAGGAAGTGGGAATATAGTAAGATACAATAGTAAAAACTGCTAGTTTATAAATTTGAAATTAATGACATACAATTGATTTATATTTGTAGCCAATTGCTTCACCTAATCATTAGTCAATAAAAAAAGAAACTCATTATTCTATATTATAGAACAATATTAATAACATTTAATATTATATTTGGATATTGTAGAACTTTAATAAAAAAATATGTATGTAGGTATGTATTTATTATTTATTTTTAATAGTCAAAATTTATTTATTATAAGCAGGTGTTTATGTTTTTATTGGATTTCACATTTATATATACTCTCTATACTGTTTGCACTGTCCCATTTTTCCAGTAACAACCTTCATGTATCCTAAGGTTGCTTGAAAGAAATTATTACATTAGCAATGAGGCCAACCTGTCTGTGTTGTGTATTTATTTTGTGCAATAAAGTTTATTCTATTCTAAAATGTTCAACTATTTCTTAGTAAAGGTTTAGAAATTGGATACTTATTTGCTTACAGGAAAATGGAGACACAATTAAACATGATATAATATTAAGGCTCAGATTCAAGCAAGCTTGAGAAAACTGTATTGACATGCTAATCACTATTTGATTCTATAAGCTGATTTTAACTTTATTTAAAAGACATAGGTATCTTATTCTTTATTATGTGGGTATGTATGTATGTATGTCAAGTGGGGACATCTACCAGGAGCGCAGACGGGTGATCTGCTCAAGGATGTCAACATCAAACCCAACCACAAGCAAGTGCTTTTTTATCTCCAAACAAAACATATTATTATCTCTTTTTTTTATATGGTGATCTTCTTCTTTATCATGTGGTTAGAAAGATCGAAAACTGACTTCACAGACCCTGGTGTCATATGTTATAGAGTTGCCAAAGGCTTAATGACTAGATAGTAGTCAGGAACAATGGCTTAACAAGCCTTCCGAAGCATGGAATCAAATTTCTTTTCGGACAATCAGGTAACTCAGCCTGCAATTTCCTAACCAAACTGGGGTAAGTCTCACAACAAGATCTTTGCTGGACAGTGTCTTCCTCTACCGGGAATCGAACCTGGAACCTCCATAATGAGCGTAAGGATCTCAACCACTTGGCCATGGAGGCTGTTGGTATCTGCATTTATCTGATGTCTATTTATAGAATGGGAAGTTTAGTAAACTAATTATAAGTATGTCTTTTATCCAGGGTGAGGTAATTGAGACTCTTAAGTCTTAAGTTCACTTAAAAATAATTCCAAACATGACAATGTACACTAATCTCAACAGTAAGCGTTGAGTTTTTGATATTTTTAAGTGAACTTAAACATAAGTGCAACCCAAATGATGTAATGTGATCCAAATCAGTCCCTCCCTAGATCTATAGAGATATAATTGGTACTCTAGCTTGAAATTCTTTCAGAGTTGACAGTAAAACTGACTTCCCTTCTCACTGGGCAAGGTGGACAATTTTTATGGAAGTTTCATAAAAAACTCAATCAAAAGGGTGGTTAGTTAAGAGTTTAATTTCTAAGGACTTCGAGTCATTCAACTACATATTAAAAGCCTAATTAATCATGATAATAAAGTCATATTGTGGCAAAACAATAGCGGCGCGTTGTAATAGGTGTAACAAGTTATAGTAAGTGTTGATTGTAAGCTCAGTGGGTAAGTACATAAAATTTTGTTATTGCCTATAAACTTCAAATATACATAAGAAATATCTAGGTACACAGAATAGGTATACGACGATTGTAGCAAATACCTTCATACATAAGTTGTATAATTCGTACATAAATAGCAGCACAAAAATAAACAGTGACATGGGACCGATGCTGTACGTGACTTCGCCGTGTTATGATAATGGCTGTCACCAAATCATTTTACCTACAGAATACGATGCTTGATGATGACTACCCACATTTTAACCATATTTCCACATTCCCAGGGCAGAAAAGTGTTGTTTTAGGTGCTTCATGTATGAACAAAGATTTAAGCATAGTCTAAAGGATTTAAATTTGCTGAATAAGCCGTAAAATCACAGAAAGATTAGGGGTTCCTAAAGTTCAAATGAACGCAATAGAAAGTATGAAAAAAAACAAAAAACGCCCAAAAATTAAATTGTATCGAAGTGTTTCGGTTATAAGATGATTTTGCATACTAATTTAAATCATAAAAATGGGAAATAGAACCAAATGTACGAAAACAAGAGTTCGTAAAAGACAAATATGGCGGACGTGAAGAAGTTCACGACCACAACGGCGTCGGACTATGCTTGAAGATCTTTGGGATAATCAGAATAAAACTTACCTTGTAAAGTTCAATAAAATATGATTTGCCTTTTTGGCCACTTGTTTGAATACTTTTCACGTCTTTTCCATCATTTGTAGAAGTCATTTCTCACAAAAATATCGCGGGGAGACATTTATGCGCTTGTGTTTTCAAAATGGTGCTGTCAAAGATAGTGTTGCAATTACAAAAAAATATTTCAATTAACACATGTTCGGATACATGGTAAATATATCAATAAAACGGTTTTTTGAACCAGGGTGGTATCGTGGCCCGTTCCCGGTAAATTACTTTTGTGTGGGAATATTCCGGGGAATATTCCCTTGAGAACTTAAACAATGGGAAAGTTGTCGAAATCTTCAATTTTTTTTATATATTTATATGTCACAATATTAAGTTTTAGGAGACAAATCACAAGTAATATTTGAATACCTACTAACCTAAGAGATTTCGTATATTCCCAATGTTACCGGGAACAATCACCGGAAATTTCCCACATGCCTGGGAATATTCCCAAAACTCCCAAAAAAATGGGAATATTCCGAGGAATATTCCCAGTGTTTTTAGGAATATTCCCAATGTTTCGGGGAATATTCCCGGGTAGATTCTGAAAGTTTTAACTGTATTTTAATAAGACAAAAAGAAACACAGACGTTAAATTTTGATAGTTTTTATTCATGTGTGTACAAAAATGCGTTATCAATATAGTTAATCAACAATTAAACATCAATAAAATTTTAGTATTAACAATTTTAAGTATACTAAAATAATTAACAAATCACAGAACGATCAACATGTTTTTCATAAGTTATAGGTATAAAGCAAAGCAACTTTTAAAAGCCGACCACAATGATTCAGATTTATTTTTAACAACGAGGTTTGTATGTTGAAATACGTGCACCAAGTTACAAATTAAATAACAGGTAACTAAAAAAGGACGCTTTCATTGTTTGATGACCTTGTTGCCACTCAAATAAAGAGATTCGCAAATAAAATGTTTTTTAAAGAGGAAGCGAGACAGTTTATCCACATCTTACAGTCAGCAATGAACAGGCAAACATCTACTTGGCTGTATGTAACTAACAAAACGACTAATACCTATAGTACCTATCTGTAATAAAATTACAGTTTTCTATAGTACCAAGCTTAGGCGCGAAAAGAAAAAAAGGCAGACATCAAGGGTCATTTCTGTGTCTGGGTATTGAATATTTGTCTATCTTTGACACCCATACTCGTAGTACAGGCCTTGCCTAGTTTTGGATCAGATGACCGTGAGTGAAATCTCTCACTTAAATGAAATAAAATTGTCTATATCAAAAATAATCAATTTTGCAAATTAAATCATACTAACCAAACCAGCCAACCAACCAACCAAACTAAATTAAAACACTAGGTAAAGAAAGAATTCAATATATTAAATGTTTCATGTGTAGGGGAATATTCCCGGGAACATTGGAAACTTTGGGTAACTTACCGGGAATATTCCCATAGGGAAAATACTGGGAATGGGAACATTCCCCACGGCACATCTCTAATCGTGGTATCCTTGAAGAGGTAAAGGCACTTAGGCCGCGTTCCGATTTGCGCTGACATCACTTTGAGTACCCAAAACCGCGTACCGAATCACTGTCATTGGGATTACGGCAGCCATTGACGTCACGGATTGCGTCATGACCGCCGCCATCTTCCGCTAACGGCGCCCATGCTCCAGAGCGAAATTCACGTAAGCGTCACGTATATCAAATTCGACTTTGACATATTGTTTATTTATTTTTAAAAGTTAAATGTTTAATGTTTAAATGTAAAATTAACGTGTCTTATATTTATTTGGTTGAACAAAATTAAAAACACGTTATTCAATTATGAAATGGCGATAAATTACTGAAATATTTTAAATCAATCAGTTTTGTAGGTTAGGGTTGCCAGATGTACGATAGTAAAAGTATCGAGTAGGTTATGTATATATTACGATAGTTTTGGCTCAGGCACATACATACATAAGATAATATCATAGGCAATCTGATAAAATAGAAATATAAATATCAAACATTCTTTTTTGTATTTTTTTAATTTCATGTGCCTATATACATCTCCATTTTTAAAAATTCGCATACTTTTCTTATTTTGGGTACTAGCCATGCGAAAAATGCTGTTTTCACAGCTGTACGATACTTTTTTAATAGGTATAATAATTTAGAATTTTGCCAGTTTTCGTACGGTAATCAACATCTGGCAAGACTGAGTTATAAGCAGTTTCAGCGCGCTCAAACGCCATTCCGTTCCGTTTTGATTTCACTCATGAGCCGTATTATCGCGATTTCTGAATCGGTACGCGAGTAATCGCTGTCAGTACTTTGAGCCGTGAAATCTGATTCGAAATACAGCCATAATAATATCACAATTTCACGTGAAAATAACCGCGTGACAGTCGCCTTATCTGACAAAACCGGGTAACCGATTTGAGGCCGATGTCATTTATTATGGCAATATTCTTGTCTTCTCTAATTTGTTTTTTTTTTGTATTGGCAATACACACGTACAAAGCAAACGAGTTGTGTCAAGGAATATTGCGTTTTCTTCGTAAAATATTGTAATTTTTGAGTAATAAAATGTAAAATAATAAGTCTGACAATAGTTTAGTAAGTGCGTGAGAATATGAGATATTTGTTAATGGGATCAAACACCAATATTCGCTTCAGTTCCTATTCCAATTTCATGTGTCAAAATGCAGACCTCTTGAGGCGAATACAATAAATTATGGTTTTATAATCCAATTTTATTTTGTATTCTATTAAATTCCTATCAGGCCTATCTATTAGATGCTCTGGGAGTGATATTGTAGTTAAAGGATTGCTGCGCGTTTTTGAGGCGTGTTGTGTCGGCACATCTGTTTAACCCAAGGAGTGTAGATTTTCTTGTCGATTTTCATTACACTACGATCTACATCTTCCTGAACTCAATTAAATCTTGCATCTACAACTATCTATTATCCTAACTTCGTATACTTTAGTTACGAGTCTTAAGAACATGTTTTTCTTCAATTTAAATGTTGGATCCTCATTAGACTTTTATCTCAGGTCCTCACGTGTAAATAATAAAGTTGTAGCTAGTGTTTTGGTGTTGTGTTGTGATGTGTGAGTCAAGAGTGTTAATATTCCCATACTGTATACCTTTTGAGTGAAAAGATGGCCAAGAAGTCTGAGGGTGCTGGAGGAAAGCTGATTACTGTGTCAATAGTTGGGTTGTCTGGTAAGTTATTCTGGTTCTTTGGATAATTAATCAAAATATACCTTTAAACATTTATATTTCATTGGGTGTAGGCAGGGGAAGAAAAACATCATCAAAATCATTATCTATTATGCTTCTCTTCTATAAGGTCCAGAAAGCATGCAAATTAAATTTAAGCATTGTTTAGTACTCCTATTTGAACTGATTATAATATGAAATTGTGATAGAATGAATTGAGCAATAAGGAAAATAAGATCACACAAAAAATGCAGCTTTCTAGAGTGCCTAACCCCAAAGCATGTGAGAAGCACTCGGAGTGATAACCTTTCACTCTCACCTTCTCCAAACCCAACAACTGCAAGTGAAACAATCTGTTGTCATGTAATCTGTCTACCTATTTTGGAACACACTCCTAATACATACAGTTTAAAAGTACGTTATTTAAACTGATTAACTGTCTATTAGGCCTATGGAAATAAACTGATGGTTGGCCATAATATAATCAATCCAATTAAAGAGCTGACTAGTATAGAGGCCTAGACTAGTTAAATACAAATTAACTTATTTATAATGCATATAACATTCAATAATAATAATTTCTGCTGTATTTTCTGTTAATCCAGTTAACTTTATCTGTATAAAATAATGTTTTTCCGGTCTTAAATTTTATCAAAACCCCCAAACTCTCCATCATAATGGTTACCAAAAACCCCTCAATGGGAGGAAGTTCCTCCAATTCAGTTCATAGCGCATCACAAATTGTGAATGGCCAGGTCTATTGTTGGACAATTTGTTATCTCCGTGGCTTCCTGTAGGAGTGTATAGAAAGCTGATATGGAGTATTGTTGTGTTGATAATTGT
This sequence comes from Carpatolechia fugitivella, assembly GCA_951230895.1. NCBI lineage: Eukaryota > Metazoa > Arthropoda > Insecta > Lepidoptera > Gelechiidae > Carpatolechia > Carpatolechia fugitivella. Next base: position 4,401,196 of record OX579668.1, read on the forward strand.
ATCTAAGGGGGGTAATATTGTTGTTATTATCAATGGGTATTATAGGTTTATGTCTGTAGTTTTTGTTGTAGCTGTGATCTTATGTATCTTTAGGCTATCCATGCTAAGTAGCTGACCATAATTTTTTTTTCACAACTTGTAGGTTTGCATACATTTTAAAGACAATGAGATGGATTCTCAAGCTATATAGGGGAGGCCAATTTTCAGCAGTGGATGTTTTCCGGCTGAGATTATGATGATGATGATGAATATAAACTTATAACCATAAATCAAAACTACTAGATGAAGCAGAATATTTTTTTCTTTTTTTGTTTAGAATAGAAGGATACAAAGAGTATAAAAGATAGATGAAGGGGTGTGCAGATAGGTAGCCTCATTGCTAAGGTAGAAATTTCTTCCAGGCAACCTTATTTTTTTATTTTAGTCTCTTACTTTAATTTCCGTACATTTTTTACGTCATGTAAAATAACAAGCATCTATTAACTAACTCATACAAAGGTCACACAAGCTTGTTAACAATGATGAATGTGGTTTGAACTGTCTGCTAATTGCAGATGAACAGTGCACCTGTCTTTTCAATTTTTAATGAAGGTCTTGCATTCTTGTAGAGTAAGACTAAAATGTTTTGTCTTTGTATCAGTTTTCTAACTCTTTAACTTTATGGGAGTCTTGTAAAATTACATTTTTCACACTAGTGCTAGTGTGTTCAGATGTTATTTGTTCTGTTATAAAAATAAATAGTAAGTAAATTATGTGATTGATATCAACTTGTATTGTGGTTCTATTCTTCAAAGATCTAACTACTTTACAAGTTTTTTTGTTTTTTAATTTTTGTATTAGTTAGTTGTAACAAAACATTCAATAGCATTCAATAGTAGGTGTACCTATCTAACCTCATTCAATAGTAGGTGTACCTATTTAACCTACTTTTCTGCTCAACAACAGCTGTTTTTGTTAAATCTCTTATAGTATAATATGATTAAAGTCTCTTGATCTGAATTTGTACATTTTGTTATTTACATTTTGTTATGCCATACAATGAAATAAATAAGATATTTTCCATTCCCACTACAAGTATATTTAGATTACTTTACTGGAAAGACTCAACACTATCTATTGTAAGAATTAATCACACTAGTATTATAAATGTGAAAATATATTTGGATGTTTAGATGTTTGAATGTTGACATGTTTGGATGTTTGTTCCGCTTTCACGCCTTAGCCTTAAACGGATTTGGATGAAATTTGGAATGGAGATAGTTTGTTCCTTGGATTAACACATAGGATACGTTTTACGGGAAAAAGTCCCACGGAAAAATCTTAAATACCGCAAGCGCAGCCGCGGGCGGAAACCTAGTTTGGAAATAAACAACATTTTTATTTATTTTATTTATTATTTATTTATATACTTAAAAAAGCTATATATTGTTTTTGTAGTTATCTTCTGTGCCATTTTCTTATCTACAAACACTTCTCCGAGTGTCTCGAAAATTAACACTATAGAAATGATTAGTGCCGTACGTCGTACCAACAACCAAAAATCCGTGTCAATAAATACATGGACTGACTTTTTAAATTACTTTTTTTCACAGGCACAGAGAAGGATAAAGGGCAGCTAGGGGTGGGCAAGTCGTGCCTCTGCAACAGGTTCGTCCGTACGCACGCCGATGATTACAATGTCGACCACATCTCCGTGCTAAGTCAGGTAAGGATCAGCACCTTACTGTCTACAGGATAAAGGGCAGCTAGGGGTGGGCAAGTCGTGCCTCTGCAACAGGTTCGTCCGTACGCACGCCGATGATTACAATGTCGACCACATCTCCGTGCTAAGTCAGGTAAGGATCAGCACCTTACTGTCTACAGGATAAAGGGCAGCTAGGGGTGGGCAAGTCGTGCCTCTGCAACAGGTTCGCCCGTACGCACGCTGATGATTACAATGTCGACCACATCTCCGTGCTAAGTCAGGTAAGGATCAGCACCTTACTGTCTACAGGATAAAGGGCAGCTAGGGGTGGGCAAGTCGTGCCTCTGCAACAGGTTCGTCCGTACGCACGCCGATGATTACATGTCGACCACATCTCCGTGCTAAGTCAGGTAAGGATCAGCACCTTACTGTCTACAGGATAAAGGGCAGCTAGGGGTGGGCAAGTCGTGCCTCTGCAACAGGTTCGTCCGTACGCACGCCGATGATTACAATGTCGACCACATCTCCGTGCTAAGTCAGGTAAGGATCAGCACCTTACTGTCTACAGGATAAAGGGCAGCTAGGGGTGGGCAAGTCGTGCCTCTGCAACAGGTTTGTCCGTACGCACGCCGATGATTACAATGTCGACCACATCTCCGTGCTAAGTCAGGTAAGGATCAGCACCTTACTGTCTACAGGATAAAGGGCAGCTAGGGGTGGGCAAGTCGTGCCTCTGCAACAGGTTCGTCCGTACGCACGCCGATGATTACAATGTCGACCACATCTCCGTGCTAAGTCAGGTAAGGATCAGCACCTTACTGTCTACAGGATAAAGGGCAGCTAGGGGTGGGCAAGTCGTGCCTCTGCAACAGGTTTGTCCGTACGCACGCCGATGATTACAATGTCGACCACATCTCCGTGCTAAGTCAGGTAAGGATCAGCACCTTACTGTCTACAGGATAAAGGGCAGCTAGGGGTGGGCAAGTCGTGCCTCTGCAACAGGTTCGTCCGTACGCACGCCGATGATTACAATGTCGACCACATCTCCGTGCTAAGTCAGGTAAGGATCAGCACCTTACTGTCTACAGGATAAAGGGCAGCTAGGGGTGGGCAAGTCGTGCCTCTGCAACAGGTTCGTCCGTACGCACGCCGATGATTACAATGTCGACCACATCTCCGTGCTAAGTCAGGTAAAGATCAGCATCTTACTGCCTACAGGATAAAGGGCAGCTAGGGGTGGGCAAGTCGTGCCTCTGCAACAGGTTCGTCCGTACGCACGCCGATGATTACATGTCGACCACATCTCCGTGCTAAGTCAGGTAAGGATTAGCACCTTACTGTCTACAGGATAAAGGGCAGCTAGGGGTGGGCAAGTCGTGCCTCTGCAACAGGGTCGCCCGTACGCACGCCGATGATTACATGTCGACCACATCTCCGTGCTAAGTCAGGTAAGGATCAGCACCTTACTGTCTACAGGATAAAGGGCAGCTAGGGGTGGGCAAGTCGTGCCTCTGCAACAGGTTCGTCCGTACGCACGCCGATGATTACAATGTCGACCACATCTCCGTGCTAAGTCAGGTAAGGATCAGCACCTTACTGTCTACAGGATAAAGGGCAGCTAGGGGTGGGCAAGTCGTGCCTCTGCAACAGGTTTGTCCGTACGCACGCCGATGATTACAATGTCGACCACATCTCCGTGCTAAGTCAGGTAAGGATCAGCACCTTACTGTCTACAGGATAAAGGGCAGCTAGGGGTGGGCAAGTCGTGCCTCTGCAACAGGTTCGTCCGTACGCACGCCGATGATTACAATGTCGACCACATCTCCGTGCTAAGTCAGGTAAGGATCAGCACCTTACTGTCTACAGGATAAAGGGCAGCTAGGGGTGGGCAAGTCGTGCCTCTGCAACAGGTTCGTCCGTACGCACGCCGATGATTACAATGTCGACCACATCTCCGTGCTAAGTCAGGTAAGGATCAGCACCTTACTGTCTACAGGATAAAGGGCAGCTAGGGGTGGGCAAGTCGTGCCTCTGCAACAGGTTCGTCCGTACGCACGCCGATGATTACAATGTCGACCACATCTCCGTGCTAAGTCAGGTAAAGATCAGCATCTTACTGCCTACAGGATAAAGGGCAGCTAGGGGTGGGCAAGTCGTGCCTCTGCAACAGGTTTGTCCGTACGCACGCCGATGATTACAATGTCGACCACATCTCCGTGCTAAGTCAGGTAAGGATCAGCACCTTACTGTCTACAGGATAAAGGGCAGCTAGGGGTGGGCAAGTCGTGCCTCTGCAACAGGTTCGTCCGTACGCACGCCGATGATTACAATGTCGACCACATCTCCGTGCTAAGTCAGGTAAGGATCAGCACCTTACTGTCTACAGGATAAAGGGCAGCTAGGGGTGGGCAAGTCGTGCCTCTGCAACAGGTTCGTCCGTACGCACGCCGATGATTACAATGTCGACCACATCTCCGTGCTAAGTCAGGTAAGGATCAGCACCTTACTGTATACGGGATAATCGTGGAAAGTCCACAGAAGATATAACTAAGAATGGACCTTTAAAGGAGTATAGTATTAAGCTTAATTATTTGATGTTGGAGATACGATAATCCCCCCGTTCCGAGAGTGCTGTAATGGATAACAGCACCCTTAATCGTGTACCGAATTACTGTCGATGAAACCTGTACATTGTCACACAATGTTCTGCTTTTCTGATCGCTGACGGCGCTTCTTCTTCATCGTGTGGGTTGTAAGGTCGACAACCGACCTCACAAACCCTAGTGTTAGGGTCGGGCCACACTCATCGACGGCGATCGACGGTTTGCCTATACAAAACGCGCGCGAAGTATGGAAGTCCTTTCGCATCGGACGCGGCGAATGATGCGAAAGGATTTCCATACTTTGCGCGCGTATGTATAGGCAAACCGTCGATCGCCGTCGATAAGTGTGGCCGGACCCTTAGTGTTATAGAGCCGCCAAAGGCCACTGACATGGCTCTAGTAGCCGGGATCAACGGCTTAACGTGCCTTTCGAAGCACGGAATCATCTTTCTTTTCGGACAATCAGATGATTCGACCTGCAATGACCTAACCAAACTGGGGAAAGTCTCATAAAGAGATTTTTCCCCCAGTGTCCCCACCGAGAATCGAACCCGGAACCTCCGTAATGGGTGACTAAAGATTTAGTGTTTGTAAGGTCGGTCAACGCCTTTATAATCATGATGATGATGAGGGTATAGTGTCTTATTTATAAGTTAAGAACCTGTCACTAGGTGTCCTGAGAAACACAATAATCGGCTTTGAGTAAAATAAAGCTCTGCAAACCCTTTTTTATCCTTGACTTGGCCTACTGCTACAAGGGCTGCTATTTATGTATCCGGAATTGGTCACTTACATAAACAATATTTAAAAAGAAATTATAACAATTAAAAATAGAACTCTTTGGCTGTAAAATAAAGTTTGTTTCATTCATCTGTCAATTGTTAGTATTTAAATAGTCAAATGATCGAATTGACGGGTCATCCGCCGTACAGTCCAGACTTGGCACCCAACGACTTTTATTTATTCCCAAGCGTGAAGAACAAATTACGTGGACACCGATTTTCGACCCGGGAAGAAGCCGTTGATGCTTTCAAAATGCACGTTTTGGAGATACCCGATACAGAATGGAAAAAATGCTACGAAAGTTGGTTTCAACGTATGAAAAAATGCATCGATCATCACGGGGAATATTTTGAAAAGCAATAAAAGTATATTTGGTTATAGATGTTTGTTATTTTTTGTTATTCCGGATACATAAATAGCAGCCCTCGTATGTACCTATATCAAAATGGTTATAGTATAACCCGACAGACTATGAAGGAGCATAATGGCTCGGTCCCCTGCAAGATTATAGCAACTTATCTACAAGTTTAGACTTAGAAAACGCTCGGTAGGCAGACCACCAGCCCAATGGGCAGATGATATAGTGACAGTGGAAGGGAAGTACTGGATGAGAACTGCACAGGACCGCGAAGAATGGCGCAATAAGATTGATGTGGGCTAGATAGATAGATAGATAGTCTAGAGGTGCTCTCAGACGTGTACAGACACGACCTTGTACGTTGCCAGGGTGAAAAACGCTTTTTTTTTTGACAAGGACCTAATGCTTGTGTCGCAAAATCGACGTATCAAGCGTAACCGGACTTTTGGGGGAGCGGAAGGCTCTTACCCCTAGTATTATAGCAACAGCCTAAGGGCGCCCACTTGGGGGCACGGACCTCGGCCTAGGACGTTGCCATGGCGAGAAGCGCGCGGGAGAGGAATGACCCTGACGGGGTCTTCCAGGATTATGCAGAACTTGATTGGGTCTACCGCGTCCCCGCCGGCGGGTGCGGTTGCTACCAGAAGGGCATTCTGTGGAGTGTACTCTATTGGCAATGGCTATCTCAACAAAAGACTGGATGGGATCGACAGGATCGGACAGAACACGGTGAAAAACGCGACGACGAGGAACGACCAACGTCCTCTGCTCACCCTTATAGGAATAAAAACGTGTCTTTATGTATGTACAGTTTGGCAAAAAATATTTTGGAGCGGTGACAGGTGGAACTAAATATTTAGTTTATATTTAGTTTGTAAATATTTAGTTTGTATTTAGTTTGTCTCATAATTGTTATAATATTAAGTTTGCTGCCATTCATGCTGGGTTGCTTTTTATTATCCCATTTGTAGGCCATGTTGATTCTTATTCGTTAGTTTTACAATATTTTATAAATTAAGTAATTTTTCCTTTCCTATTTGACTACGAGGTGGCCACAAGTGCGATAGAAGCGCCCTCATTTTTTCCAAACTCTTTTTTGCCAAGCTGTACAGACCCTGAGTTAGTGTTTGATCGTATCGGAGCCACTAACCTTCTTGTTTATAATCCGGGCTGGCTAGAACCCGTTGTTTAAACAGGATTTACTTACTTGAGCCTCAGACAAGTGGCTCAATCTTAATCTTCTTGAGCTCGACGTAAATTGCTTCCTGTCATTGTGGCCACGCGAAAAACAATGAAAACAGAAACTTGCGAGGTTTTATTTACTAACTGAGATTACCTTTAAATACTTGTTTACGCCGACAGAGGCAGAGTAGAATACATTTGTCACCAACCCCTACTCTACCCGTGGGTGTCGTAAGAGGCGACTTAGGGACTACACATTGAACAGGGAAAGGGCAGCAGCGCTCGCTGATACAGTAACCTTTTAATCTGCGATCTCCAACCCGCCTGCCCAGCGTGGAGATTATGCCAAAACCCTCCACTTAAGTGGAGGAAAATAGAAATACCTAGTCAAAACTAGAATTTACCACTGATTTGATTTTCAGTCTGGGAGACGCGGGTTCGATCCCCACCACTTACCAATGTGTTTTCGAATTTTGAATTCATAATGTACGTTTATTCGACGCTCTTACGGTGAAGGAAAACATCGTGATGAAACCTGCACACTCCTGCAAAAAAAATTCAAAGGTTGTGTGTGAAGTCGACCAACCCGCAATGGGCCAGCGTGGTCGACTAAGGCCTAATCGCGTAATCGCTCTTCTCCACAGATTCCGCCATTGTGTTAGTGAACTCACCCAAAAAAATGTAATGACGGATCTAAGTGATTTAATAACCCTATGGAAATAAATTATTTGACTTTGACTTTGCCCTAATTCGGGGTAGGCTCGAGCCCCTCGGTGAGGACGTATATGATGCTGATAATGCATGTTATACAATCCACACGATAAAATGAAATACTTGCAAAATCAGGACAATATTAAGCTTCAAGTACCTACTTAATTACATGCAATTTTCCTGTTATGAAACATTTACTAACTATGATGTCATAACCATTGTATTAACAATTGTTTGTACATTAATGAAAAAAAAAAAACATTTGAAAGAATTTCTTTTTTAATATTTAGCTTTTCCAGGAACAAAGAAGTTAAATCGAACCTATATATTTTTCTCTGTTTATTATTTATATTATACAGGTATATATAACATAGTGGTAAGTTCTTCGTGTTCTTGAAATAGCATTGTCCAATCGAAAGCTTAGGCAACTGAGGCAACCTAAAAATTATAAAAATATATTATACTTGAATATTGACTATATACAAAATAACGGTTTTATATTAACGCGTGTTACATAAATTACCTATATATAAATAAAAACAAAAATAAAAACACGCTCTGTGTTATTTTTTTATAGCGAGTTATTATACGAGTAATCTGTATTAGGTACTTATATTATGTTTTTGAGAAAATCTGTATAATAACGCGAGTAGATAAACTTGTAAAAATAAAAAAAAAGACAACAACTGAAATAACAGACAGACTACACTTTGTCATCACATTAAAAATTTTAAATGCGAATAGAACATCAGACATTTTGGTACAAAACAAATGTTGCCCGTTCTAAATTAAAAAAATACAGTTACTAAAATAAGCTCACAGCAGCAGTACACCTAAACAAATGCAACATTAAAAAAAAATGACGAACATCAATTGCGATCCTATACGAGGATAATTAATATTACAAAAAAAAAGTAATAGAAAAAATAATAATATTATAATTTGGCAAAACAGAATCATTGAAAATATTTCGTTTTGCCCCACAAGGGGCGCTTAGTGGGACAAAGCGGAATGATTTGAAAAACAGGCGAGTTATCATCTTCATATTTCCATATGGACAACTCGCACACTGAGTAGTTTTGAATGTGGCCCAAAATACCCCTTGACTTCACAAAAGTGGACAAAGTGGACAACTGGGCCGCGGGCCAGATTTTAACTCCTATAATGATCTAGCTATGAATCATTCTGGGTCTGGTCGCGCAACTTTTATAAATCCTCATTTATTATTATATAGTAGTTACATACAACGTGTTACAAAAAATACCAAAAAAAAGAATATTCTTCATCACAGGCATTTAATAAAAAAATTCCCATCTCTAGTGTCATTTGACACCTAAAATATAGACTATCGATTCTCAGAACGGAAAAGTATTTGTACACTATTTGTGCCTACATTTTTAAAAGAGATGTACTTAAATCAATTTATGTTAGAAAACATTTTCTTTTTTGCTTAATCATCTTGTTTACGTATTTACATACATAAATAATATTTTGAAATATTTAGTTTATTATTTCATTAATTTATTATTTCATAACAAATTATTTAACAAAGCTTTTTTATTTATTTGTAGTTTTTTCATTTTGAAATTAATTGTTTTAATGTGAATGTTATGGTACAAGTAGTACGTAATCATTTTTAACCATAGCGGTAAAAATAGGCATATTGACCTAAAATTACATATCTGGTCCGAATATTCTTTGACACAGCTGATCACTAGAGATGGGAAAATTTTAATTAAATGCCTTTGATAAAAATATTTTTTTTTTTGGTATTTTTTGTAACACGTTGTATATATAGTTTTTTTTAAATTGATAAAACATGTTTAGCTAGAAAAAAAAACAAGTCTAGATGATTTTTTTGTACTTACACATCTACCGTTAGGTTGTCTAACAGTCCCTGCCGGACACCACCCTCCTCTTACAACAGTCTTTTTATTTTTGACAATTTTTATATTTTGTGCTCCAATAGTAGTTACTATGGCGACTAAAGCCAGCATCAAAATCCACAGAAACTTCATGATTTTGGATTAAAGGACGAATGGCAATAATGTACCAACTTGATTCCTAGAGGAACTGTATTGAACTGATGCGTCCTTTAGAAATTATATCCTTATTATGGGCTTACTAGCTTTTAGCCCGTGACTTTGTTCGCATGGTTTATGTTTATAACGCCAACTCTTTCTTGGCTAATTAGCTGTTAGTATATGGTAAGTAACTAATATGTTACTAGTTACTACACAATTGAATTAGGGCTCAAACTGTCAGGAATTTGTACACTTTAAAAAAGTAGTAGTGGCCTTTATCGTCATAGCCTTCCAATGTCGTTTTTGGTGGTTTTTCAGCAACTACTCAGCGCGCGAGAATTTCATACTGCTGCAAATCTAGATTAATACTATCCAGGTGGACCCAAACAACATACCAAAAGAGCAAGTTTACCGCAATTATGTATATTTTAGCCTTTTTATTTGTACGATATGACTGGCCTATTACTTTAGGTACCGAAAAGGAGACATCTGCCCCTACGCTCGCGCCCGCGTCTACGCTTGCGTTACGTAAGATTGTCCCGTGGGAATAAGACTTTTTCCCGTTTTCGTGTTAATCCAGGTTACAAACTATCTCTATTCCAAACTTTCAAATCCGTTAAGTACTTTAAGCGTGAATGCAGGACAAACATCCAAACATCTAAACATTCAAATATTATATTTTCACATATACGTAATATTAGTGTGATGTGATGTGAAGTTTTTGCTAAATATTTTTCTTATTATTATCAATATTTTAATCTTTCCATCAGTCAGTCAGTCAGATTATTTTTATATATAGATAGGTATACAGAAGTATGGAAGTCATGAGCTGAATTTCGAACTAGGTTTTTCCCTATTTGCATGTTGATTCATAATAATATTATAAATTTATTATACTCATTATTATTATTGCATAAAGGAGGAAACTGTTTAACATGCTCATGACAGTTTTTTTTTTACTTTATACAATTTTGGGCAGTAGATTTTGCTACGCGTATACAAACATGCAGACAGAAAAACAAAAATTCTATAAAATGATTGTTTTAACTTCTGTTGCGCAAAGACCCTTCATATTGTTTTTTCATTAATCTATGTACCTATATTAGTCACTTATTTACTTGGACGAATTATTCAGTTAGGAAGAAACAAAGACAAGAAAAATAGACCCAGTTGTTTATTTCTAATGGCTTCCGTAGTATAATGATTTCTTAGGAGACGATTCCGCCATTGTGTTAGTGAGCTCACCCAAAAAAATGTAATGACGGATCTGAGTGATGTAATAACATCCTATGGAAATAAATGATTTTGACTTTGACGAAATTGTTCATTTTTAATGTTAAATTGAAGTCTTCTTGCATTTGGACCATCATCATCTTGAAATCAATAACTACCATATAACATACTGTATTCGCTTCTATAATAAAATACCAGATGATATTGTAAATCTGTCCGATAGCCAATTTAAAACTAAAATTAAAAATATTTTATGTTCTTATACAATAAATGATTCAAATTCAAATTTATTTATTGCATTTCCACAATTAATTAGGCACTTAGGTACTAGTAGGAAAAAAATTATTAATTGTGAAGCCCCGTTAGGGCACAGCAATATAAAATACAAGCAGAGGGCTCTACCATTACTTAAAATTAAAATCTTAATAGAAAAACTACATTTACAGTTGCATACACAATAAGTAGAGTAGAGTAAAGAAGTAGAAGTACTTTGTTGTATTTCTTTATTTCTTAATTATTTTTATTAACTTTATTATGATTACTTAGATGATAAAAACGTCTAGTCAACTGTTGTTCCAAATCAGCGGAATAGATTGTAATTATGACTTATGTATGATTCTTTATGTACGCCGTGAAATTTACATCGTTTTGTTCCCGCCGTGTAGTGATAGTACTCGTCAAACTGAACAACTTTTCGCGAAAAAAAATCTTAATTCGAATAAAATATTTTTGTTTTGATTTTGTTTTTGGTTAAGACATATAGGGTTAAATCATTTAAGGGATTGTGAGGTCAATTATCGACCATTCCACTCACACGGTAAGAAGAACAATAACAAAACAATTACATAAGAAAAACGACACTATAGGCCTACATACTTTTTCTACTCTATAGCCTAGCTTGTCTATAGCCTAGCCTAGTCTAAAGAGAGAAATCACATCACATCACACACTCACACACTACCTATATATTTTAAATGTGAAAATATATTTGGATGTTTAGATGTTTGGATGTTTGTTCCGCTTTCACGCCTTAACTACTTAGTGGATTGTGATGAAAGGAATGGAGATAGTTTGTACCCTGTATTAACACATAGGATACTTTTTACGGGAAAAAGTCTTATTCCCACGGGAAAATCTTACATAACGCAAGCGTAGCCGCGGGCGGAAAGCTAGTAGATATCTATATTCTAGTTTAGTCTGAAGAGATTTTAATATATAAAAAAAGTTAGCTCTCTTCACGCTGGGGTCTCCTATGTCAAATTTATGCGTTCAGTCGGGCGTGGGTAACGAGTTGAGTTCAGCCCAGATTATTACATGTGGCTAAACATTTTACCTCTGAAGATTTTTTGTCAGTATTTTGTTTTTGTAATTATATGGTTTAATAACGCTTCTGTGCTTCTGAATGAGTAGGTTAGGTATGCTTAAAAATATAAAAGATGTAGTCGGATTCTTTTCATTATTGGATTTGAGATTGGAACATTATTCTTGATTATGTTTCGTTCCGCCCTTTTTAGAAAACCTCACGTTCCAAAGTATTTTGGGATTCGGAGGAAAAACAAAAGATAGTAAAGAACGTTCCTTATTAAGTTAACCAAGCATAATGGGCCTGTCGCATGTCGTCTCAAGAGCTTATCGCGCTAAATAATACACGAATGAATTAGATTGAATTTAAAAGACTAGAATAATGAGAATAATAAGAGTTCGTGGTAGCGCCAATGATGAAGATGATTAGCGAGAGAATGGACTCTGTTTTGATGAAAATATTCACCGAATTGCATGTACTACGTGCCATGCGGTGAAGCTTTTCATCAGGGCTCTCTTGGGTCGAGTTTATGTATTATTTTTTTATTGCGACTTTAATAATTTTGGTGACAACCTAAATTTATTGTAACTGTACTCTGACTCCACACCAACTGCTATTTAGCGGCTAGAATGCTGTAGTCTCTAACTGGCATAGGCCCTATAAATATAATGGCACATGACTGAAATCTGACCTAAGCAACACGTAGTGTTAATGACTTCATCATCAGTAGCCGGCCTAGAACATAGCTCTAGGCGGTCAGTCAAATTTTCTATGTATATTTTATATTTATAATCATCACTATTCCATGACAAATATTTAGTTTTAGTATTTGCAACGTGGCTCCTATTCTCATGCAAATCTGTGTTTACACGTGTCCGGATTGCCAAGGATATACAGGCTTAAACTCTGTTCAAGATCGTACATTTTCGCATCGGCTAAAATATTAGGTATCAATCTTCTTCATCTTGTGGGTTGGACCGACCTTATAAACTCTGGTGCACTACCACATTATAGAGTCCTCAAAAAAGGTCAAGGCTTAACGTGCCTACAGAAGCACGGAATTATCTTTCTTTTTGGGTGATCAACATCGATGATTCAGCCTGCAATGTCCAAACCAAAAATCTGGGGAAAACCTCACAAAGTTTTTTTTTTTATGACAGTGTCCCCACCGGGATTCGAACCCGGAACCTGCGTTCGTACTTTTAGAAACAGGACAAAACCACAAACAACGCGGGTGGACAGCTATTTAATTTAAAAAAAATCCAGACCTTTATTCATGTGTTAATGTTTTTTTTTTACGTTACAGTCGGACTTCAGCGGTCGCGTGGTGAACAATGACCACTTTCTGTACTGGGGCAACGTGCAGAAAGAGTTCGACGAGCAAGATTATCGCTTCGAAATCGTCGAGCAGACCGAGTTCGTTGATGATGCCTGTTTCCAACCGTTCAAAGGTAAAACTAACTCTTAACCCATGCCAACTCGCAGTTTTTGAAAGCCAAAGGCTCGTAAACGAGCAAGCAGAAAATTCCAGAAAACATATATATTAAACTTGGATATATAACCTTTATTTCGCATAGACTGATTTTTATTAACAACATTAAATACTACAAAACGCCATTGAAGTCGAGCTGTTCCTATTGTTAAATTCGCTACTGCTTCTAAACTACAACAGACGCGGATACGGTTCCTACGTGATATTATCAAATTGGCAATTCATTTATCTTTCATCCGAGCAAAAACAATATTTAATCATAGGTAGTTTTGATGTAAAGTAAGCTCAAGGGGGGCTCGCGGGGGTGAGGATGAAGCTCCGCTCGTACGCTCAAGGTCGTTGGCGTATGGAGAAGCCTTAATGTACTCATCATCATCACAGTCGACAACCGACCTCACAAACCCTGGTGGAGTCTAGATAGACTAGATAGTAGCCGGGACCAACGGTTCAACGTGCCTTCCGAAGCACAGAATCATCTTTCTTTTCAGACAATCAGGTGATTCAGCCTGCAATGTCCTAACCAAACTGGAGAAAGTCTCACAAAGAGATTTTTGCTTGACAGTGTCCCCACCGGGAATCGAACCCGGAAGCTCCGTAATGTGTGTCGAAATCTCGACCACTCGGCTGTTAATATACTAAAACATTCCAATAACTAAACCCAGTGAAAGAATAATAAAAATCGGTCGCGTAGTTCCTTAGAAATTTGTCATTCATTATAAACATATACTGTTGAAATAGAACCTTATATTTGTTTTAAGTTGGTTAGCAATAAATCGATTGAGGTCGATTCTCACTGAAGCGGGAATGTGATGTGTAATTTATCTTTTTTTTATTTTATTTTTTTCGTAAAAAGTAACCTGAGATACACATACACGTAGGATACTTTACATAGGATCACGGACCAAGTAGGAAGAGGACTAGGCGCTATAAACATTTTCATACAGATTGAGTGTGACATCGCGCGGGGTCGAAGTCTGAGACGCGGGGAGGGTGACTCCGCCTTTTTATCTCTTGCCACCTAGTGGCGAAAACCAGAATTAACAGTCACGTTCATATTGCGGATAGTTACACTAGAGGGCGAAACGTGTTAAAAACATACTTATACAGGGCCGTACTGAGATTTTATTTTTAAAAATAAGTACGTCTTCTCGCTCAAAGTTTTAGATCAAAGTACCTATATCGTGTACAGTGATGAACTTGGAAAAATTAGCGCGTGGGTCAGATCACAAACACATTTTTAAAACAAGAAATAATTTTAATAGGTACAAGAAATAATAAAGAAATAAGGACAATTCTTTCTTTCTTCCAAAACTTCGTAAAAAATGGTATTCCGTTGTAAACGAGTTGATAAAACTCCACCCTCTGCTTAGGCTACAATACAAGACATTTATGTGAAGATCATTTTGATGTAAGTACATATTACTAATTTACTATTTACTAATAATATGCATGTATGTTTGGATGTATGGTTGTTTGGTTGGATGTATATAGACGTTAATAAGCTACTTTCAAAACCTGTACCTAATTCATTTAATCACCCATAAATAGAACAATTTTATTTAACTGCTGTTTTTTCGTTTCTCGAATATTCTCACAAATTCATTCTCTAAATGCGGCCCGTTGTCGCAAGTGTTGCCTGTTTAGGAAAGGTTGGGAGATTTTGCACAGATTATAATTATAAATTAATACCTCAATGAAAATGGATATTTCACTTTGAAATAATAATATTGTCTTTTTTACACTTAAAAACAAAAGATATGTAATAATTAAGATGAAAAACTAAGAAGATGAAAGTAAACAATTCCAAATAGGTATGACTGCACGGGTTATTACATAATTAACATGTTTACTTAATAAAAGCGTGCGTCACACTAATATTATATAATATATTTGGATGTTTAGATGTTTGTTCCGGTTTCATGCCTTAACCACTGAACGGATTTGAATGAAATTTGGAATGGAGATAGTTGGTACCCTGGATTAACACATTTTTTTCATGATAACATAACGCGAGCGTAGCCGCGGGCGGAAAGCTAGTGTAGAATCAAAATCAGTAATACGTAACACCAATAATTGCGATTATTTTGAGAACCTCTTTTATCTTAGCATATCGACATTTTAGGATATTTACTTGGTCCGTGCATAAAATCCTCCCGACAAATCGGGAGAATTTATAACACTACCACATATTTTCCTTACTAGTACATTTTCTGCACGCTAGATGGCGATCTCGCGTCATCTGACCGCGGGGATTTTTTCGACGAATATAATAGTTTAACAGAAAATCTAGTTTATAAATTAATAAGTTTTCTAAATTTCATGATAGAATCTAATGAAATATAAACATTAAAGCTCACGTAGTCGCAATTACACTTACTTATTAACCAATCTTTATTAGCCATCTAGTAGCACAAAGCGTAATTTACTCCTCGTATCAATTATTACAGAAAAGTTGGGATGAAAATACTGAAATAAGTTACTTACACGTGAAATGATAACTTTTCAGCTGTTTCTCCTTGCCTCTCAGAACAATTTCGACACATAGGTACACAACACTTCATATTTTTAGCATTATTTACTCAAATTTCAATAATATTTGACCGCACGACGACATGTGTTTTAGTCGCAAGTAAATAGCGTAATGGCCGCTAAGCCCCGCCCCCTCCGTGACGTCATGGCCGACTAAATTATCACGCGGCCTAGTTCATAGAGCCTAGTCCTCTTCCTACTTGGTCCGTGCATAGGATACTTTTTACAGACAAAAGTCTCATTCCCACAGGAAAATGTTATACAACGCGAGCGAAGCCGCAGGCGGACCGCTAGTTTTTAGTAGTTAGAAGCAGAGCATGTTGTTTTGTTTTAGAATAAGATCAATACTTTCATTAAGTTTTCATGTCGCTGAACGCGTCTTTGTGATCTAAAATAAAATATTTGGCGTTCAGCTTGTGTCTTTTGACAGGACGAACTTGTATTAAGCTTTAGTAGATTTCTGTTAGAATCGATGGCAAATAATACCAACTACACAAGCTAACAATTATAAATGGAATTCTATATCACCGTTAAGCAAGAATTATAATGAGGTAAACAGATGCGTAAGCAAAGACAAGATCAGATTACTAACGTAGTAGTTATTACCTGTGCTTGATGTTATGTACATACTTAAGGTAGTTAATGTTATCTACCTATAGAACTAGTTTAGAATTTCTAATTGACATGTCCTTAGCTTAGATATGTCGTTAGATATTTCATGATTAATCGGTACGGTTTTACAGGACTAGTGGTTAAGCGCTCGGCTCTCTTTCGTATGTTCTGGGTTCGAATTTCGTTGAGGACATTAAAAAAAATCACTATGTGAGAATGTCCTCAGTTTGATTGTCAAATTGCAAGCATCACTTGATCATAGATAGATAATAATTTTTATTTCTAAAATACACATCTACACACAATCAATCTTAAAACAAAAACAGTCATGATATTATTTAGGAGGGTTAATGAAAAAACAAATGTGCAGATATATACTGCAGAAACCAGGTTGTAGCTCAGTGTAGATGTTGCCAGCATAGGGCAAACACTAATTTTCAGCTAACTTCTGTTAAATCTGTAGATTATGCGATAAGTATGATGTGATGATTCCGTGCTTCGGAAGGCATGTTAGACCGTTAGTCTCGGTGCTGTGGTTTGTGAAGTCGGTCATCGACCTTGACTCGCACAATAAAAACAAAAAGTACAGGGTCTGCTTAGTTTTGTATCAAATAGTCGTGTATGAGATATCTCCACATATTGTCGGCGTGTGGTGACGGTAGAGTAGAATACATTTGTCACCAACCCCCTACTCTTCCCGTGGGTGTCGTAAGAGGCGACTTAGGGACTACACATTGAACAGGGAACGGGCAGCAGCGCTCTCTGATACAGTAACCTTTTAATCTGCGATCTCCAACCCGCCTGCCAATCGTGGAGATTATGGCAAAACCCTCCACTTAAGTGGAGGAGGCTCATAGTCCAGCAGTGGACTGTAACGGGCAAGGACCGAAACCGGTACCGCAAATACCGGTATTATTTGGTAACCACCTTTATTTTTATGCCGGTATTTTAAAAAGGTAAGCTTTTGGCGTATTATACAACCGGTACGTAATACCGGTAACCTTATTAAAATTACCTTTATTTCGTGAGATCTCGCGACACCTCGGCACGCGCTATGACGCGCTGTCTATCTCACTCGCACCCGTCGCGTCGTTTCGTCTCGGTCGTCGGTTGGTATATTCAAAGAGCGACCGGCTCCTGTCTTATTTGTTAGTAAGTGAGGAGGTCGCCCGATCGCGGTCAGCGTATCTTTCTTTTTCCAGTTTCATAGCGAATTTTGGATAGTTTGGTCTACCCGAGTGTCATAGTTCTACTAGAAATATTAATTAGTCATGAGACGGACTACGTTTACTTTAAAATAAAAATAATATACACTAAGGAGACGAATACCTCAAAATGTAACATCGCAAATTGTAGTAAAATGTACGATTTTCTCCGTAAAAATAGGATCTTTTCCTACAAAAAGTATCCTATGTGTTAATCCAGGGTACAAACAATCTTTATTTCAAATTTCATCTAAATCCATCTAATAGTTGAGGCGCAAAATCAATACAAATATAAACATCCAGACATACTTTCACATTTGTAATATTTTATTATTATATCTTATTAAAGTGTGATAAGACGCATACGTATGAAAAAAAAAAACGCATTTCGTTATACTTTTATAATTGATATTTGTTATGATAATAAATATTTTTATATATATTATATATACTGAGATTAATATGCTATTTAAAAAAAAGAGAACGTAAACTTGTGAAATTCAAAATAGCGCCCATGATATGTTTATGGACCGATTTTGTTGAAACTTAGTTGGAATAATATTTTGACATGCAATGAAATCCGTTTCGTAAATACGATGATACATAGACTAGAAAAAATCAATAAAATTAAAATATCTCGAAAACAATGCGCCGTAGCGAAAAAATAATGAAAATTTATGCCCCCTTAATAACCCTGAACACGACCATGGTCGTTCTATATAACGACCTTACTTGACCTTGACAAAGTTAAAAAAGTGAGTGTCAAGGTCATTATATAGCATGGCCATGGTTGTGTTATGGGTTATAAAGGGGGCACAAATTTTCGTTATTTTTTCGCTACGACGCATAGTTTTCGAGATATTTGAATATTATTGTTTTTTTCTAATGTTTGTCTGTGTGGCATCTTATTTGACAAATTGATTTTCATTTCATGTCAAAATATTGTTCTAAACCAAGTTACAACAAAACCAGTCCATAAACATTCCCAAGCCAAGTTTTAACAAAATCGGTCCATGAACGAAATATAGGCCGACATGTTGGATTTTTGTCATTTTTAACATTGCTTCGTTAATAATTGGAACTATCTTACCATTCTCAATCAATCAATTAATGTTTACAGGACCATTAAGATATATTTTTCACAAAGTTAAAAAAAGTGAGTGTCAAGGTCAAGTAAGGTCATTATATAGCATGGCCATGGTTGTGTTATGGGTTATAAAGGGGGCACAAATATTCGTTATTTTTTCGCTACGACGCATAGTTATAGAGATATTTGAATATTATTGTTTTTTTCTAATGTCTGTCTGTGTGGCATCTTATTTGACAAATTGATTTTCATTTCATGTCAAAATATTGTTCTAAACCAAGTTACAACAAAACCAGTCCATAAACATTCCCAAGCCAAGTTTTAACAAAATCGGTCCATGAACGAAATATAGGCCGACCGACATGTTTGATTTTTGTCATTTTTAACATTGCTTCGTTAATAATTGGAACTATCTTACCATTCTCAATCAATCAATTAATGTTTACAGGACCATTAAGATATATTTTTCACAAAATTAAAAAAAGTGAGTGTCAAGGTCAAGTAAGGTCATTATATAGCATGACCAAGGTTGTGTTAGGAGTTATAAAGGGGGCATAAATGTTCGTTATTTTTTCGCTACGATACGACGCATAGTTTTTGAGATATTTGAATATTATCGTTGTTTTCTAATGTCTGTCTGTGTGGCATCTTATTTGACAAGTTGATTTACATTTCATGTTAAAATATTGTTCTAAACCTTGTCTAAACCAAGTTACTACAAAACCGGTCCATAAACATAAAAGTTGGTCGCCATCTTGGTATTTTGACATTTATACCATACCGCCGTTAATCTCATGTCAAATTAATGGTCCCAAGTCCAGTTTTAACTAAATCAGTCCATGAACAAACAAGTTGCCCACCATTATGGATATTTGTTATTTTATAATAAAGTATCAAACTGAGTTTTATCGAAATCAGCCCATAAACAAAAAAGTTGGCCACCATCTCGGATTAGCTTCACCAATGCGTAATATTAGATGAATTTTAAAATAAATTGCTTGCTAAATAGATTAATAAATTCACATTTTGATCGTAATCGATAGTATCGAAAATACAGATAGCCTATCGATACTATCGATAGACTATCGCTATCGCAACAACACTAGCTGGCATTAAGTTTTAAATTAAATAACTACGAAACTGCGAAATCGCAAAGAATTTATAACTATCTACATTTTCGATAGTTAGAGAATATACAAAATCTAAAGAAAAAACCAAAATATAGTCATGTTCTCAACGTAGAGGGGTATATTTTAATTATTTCATGCATAAGCAACAAATAACTCTTAAAGTGGCGCGGATGAAAATGGATTACTTCCCAATACATTTCTAATTTTCCCTGACTCCGAGTAGACCCACCATTAATCGGGCTAAGTTGTGACCACAATGCAATGTGGTGTTTAAGAATCTCACCGAGTATATATTGACAGTTAAATAAGGTCTAATTAATAGTCATTCCAAATATATTAAAGTACTAACGGTCACTACCCAGTTTCTGTAGACAGGATGTTTTTTAATTTAAAAAATAAAGTCACTTTATTAATGCAGATGAGTATATTTTAATAATTGAATGCAAAAACAACAAGAAAATATTCAAATTACGCGGATGAAGATAGATTACTTTCTGAATCATTTATAATGCCGACGATACGGCAAAAAATCGCTAGCGTTGCCATTATTAATTCCTTTCTAAATCAAGGACCTTTTTCGGTAACCGATATTAACACCGGTAACCAAAGCTAGAGGTAACACGTTTATAGGTTTCGCTAACCCAAATATCGGTTACCTTTATCTTAAATGTAACCTAGAATTTCTACCTTTACGGCATACCTTTACCGCAAATTTTAAAGGTTTTCGGACCCTGGTAACGGGCCGTTGATGTTGATGTTGATTGACGGGCCAATAGCATTGTTGGTCGTCTGCCAACGAAGCATAGGGTCGCTAGTTCGAATCCCGCCCAGAGCATGTCTGATACCCATAGTACAAACAGGCCTAGTTTCAGATCAGAAGGCCGTGTGTGAGATAGCCCCACACATTAATTTACGTATTCTTTCCAACAGTGGGCAAGACGGAAACCTACATCAAAAGATGCGTGGCAACAAAGCTGCAATCGGCCGAGAAGCTGATGTATGTTTGCAAGAATCAGCTGGGCATAGAGAAGGAGTATGAACAACGGACCATCCCCGATGGGAAGCTCAGCATTGATGGCTTCCTATGTGTGTATGATGTTAGTCTGGTGCCGGGGCGGACGTGGGAGAAGCAGGTATTAATCTATAATATACTATATACTAGTAAGAATCAGCTGGGCATAAGGAGTATGAACAACGGACGTGGGAAAAGCAGGGATTAATATAATATATACTTACCGGCACAACTCACCGCCCACCCTTCATTTCAGGGAATACTCGTGATTCTTTATAATTCTTTTAGTTACAGCTGTTGTTAGTTAAAAAATAGTTAATTTAAATTTTATTTAAGTGTGTTTAATTTATCGTAAAATTATCAATAAATCAACTGTAGTGTATAACAATAAGCGTAGTTTAAAATGAACCCTAAATACAAGGGTGAGCGGTTAGATGTGCCGGTGAGTATATAAAAAAAAGTTAGCCTGAAGGTCTGTTCACCCTAATTCAGGGAAGGCTCGAGCCCTTCGGTAGAGAAGTATACTTGTAATAAAAATATGTCCGACATCTCAAGCATCAAATACACTTCGGATGCTAACTACCGGTCATTGCCGCTTTGGTACTAATTTAAGGTCTATCCACAATGCTCAGTGCCGCGTCAGGGACGGGGCCGGAACGTGGCAAATGTCATAGAAAATCGTCATCGTCACGAGTCTAAAAATATCGGTACATACATTTTCTATGACATTTGCCACGTTCCGGCCCCGTCCCTGACACGGCACTGAGCTGTGTGGATAGACCTTTATTGTCTCAAGTTCTACACCAACTCAGCAATGTAATTCTTATTAACTTGATAGACCATATACATACTATACCTTTCAGAACGAAACTCTGGCCGCGATTCTCCAGAACATCCTCAAGTTGAAGAAGCCGGTAGTTCTAGTCACCTCGAAGAACGACGAGGCGTGCGAGCAAGGAGTCAGGGAGGCAGAGAAGCTGGTCCAGAGGAAGGAATTCAAGGGGTGCATCCCCATAGTGGAGACCTCCAGCCATGACAACGTCAATGTTGACCAGGCGTTCTGTCTGCTTGCCCAGATGGTGGATAAGACCAAAGCCAGGATCAAGGTAAGAGATCGGTATTTTAGACAGGAGGCCTCGTCTTTAAGAAGGGGAACATGTTACGCCATCTGTTGAAGCTAATAATAAGTGGCGCGATTGGTATTTTTTTCAAGTAAAAATCATAAAGTTGTTGTTCTGAAAAGTTTTGATTGGAAAAGCGCTAAATTTTTATTTTTTTTAAATACCCTTGAATGAGAAAAGCTAACAATCCTTATTTAACAAATTACTATATTTAAACCGTGGTGACTAGATGGCGCTGCTAATAGGTAAAAATAAACCACCAAGCATCCCGAGGCTATAGTATTAACTGAAATTATTTTCTCTTAGGTCGCGAACTATGCAGAGGCGTTGCGAATAAGACGAGAAACGTTAGATTTCGTCACCGAAGCGTTTACGCAACTCATCAGGATACACGTTCAAGATCATAAGTAAGTATTGAGCAACAATAACTGTAATTTATTAACGAAAGATCGATAATTATCGTTGTTTTTCAATAAAAGTAATAGGTAAGTGCAGACTAATTCTCACTGTCACGCTCTAATTCTTAATTTGAGTTCCTCTGTCCTTTTCACCTTTTAAACATTAAAAAAGGACAAGAGAAGGCCATTCTAATATTAGAGCTGTCAAACATCGAATTTGAACCTTATGGCCGCGTCCATCGCACTATTTTAGAGAGCACTTATAACATACGACTTAAAAATATCTTAATTTGACAGCTACACCTTTATGTTAGGTTATCATTCATTCAAAACAATATCATTCGTTCATCTGAATTCATCTTCACTCTTTTATTTATCATAAAAACGAAAAGTATAGCTGGATTTTAAAATTAGAATTAGAGCATGACTGTGTGAATCGGGGCCAAATAAGTGACCAATTATTAATAATTTAGTTTATCTTCAAGAAAGTAAAAAGCTTAGCCGTTCTTTTCTAACTCATGATTTTTCTCTTGACAGGGAGATGTGGTCCTCGGCTAGCAAAAGACTGTGTCACCATCCTGAATGGGTGAAGTTCGTGCAACAGTATGGAAACGATGGCACTCAAGTAAGTACGGTGTGAAATAAACTTGATGGCTTATTACACCTCTAGATTTTCTGTAATACTTACAGCTTCCCACTAGAATGCCTGTGCAGAGGATGCCATGGAAATATCCTGCCAAACGAATGATACACTCATCATCATCATCGTGTGGGTTGTAAGGTCGACAACCGACCTCACAAACCCTGGTGTCAGTGTTATTGAGCCGCCAAAGGCCACTGACTTGGCTCAGTCACGACTAGATAGTAGCCGAGACCAACGGCTTAACGTGCCTTCCGAAGCACGGAATCGTCTTTCTTTTCGTACAATCAGGTGATTCAGCCTGCAACTTCCTAACCAAACTGGGTAATGTCTCACAAAGAGATTTTTGTTTGACAGTGTCCTCACCGGGAATCGAACCCGGAACCTCCGTTATGAGCTTCGAAATCTCGGTCACGGAGGCTGATTGATGATGATACACTTGAAACAGATATTCAAATTCATTATTTAAATATGTGTCCAGTCGGGATTTGGAATCTGGACATTATTGTAGAAGGAAGATGCACTTCCAACTACACCATCCTGATCGACGATTATCGCTAAGTCTACCACCGGTTTTAAGAAAAAGATAATCTTGGTGATCTTATGCATTTCATAATCACAACTTATAAATTATGTGATATTTTTCCTCTATTATTTCTTCGTATTTTAGGTGGTATTCCGTCGTCACATCAGGAGGTTGAAAGAAGAGCGGTCGGCTAAGAAACTCCGCAAGCAGCTGGCCAAACTGCCACAGGTCCTGTCTAGGATGCAGCTGCCTACTGAGGAGTTGAGGGAAGAGTGAGTATTTTAATGTAAAAGCTTGTTAAATCAAAATGTTTTTAATGCAAACTGATCAGTAAAGCTTTTTAGTATAAGTTACATTTAGATCCAATTTACTAATCCTATTGGACTCGGTCGACCTAAAGAGCGTCGGTGATCTAGTGGCTAGGGCCGCTGCCTCCCGTCCGGGAGACGCGGGTTCGATCCCCACAACGTACCAATGTGTTTTCAAATTTTGAATTCATATTATGTACGTTTATTCGACGCTCTTACGGTGAAGGAAAACATCGTGATGAAACCTGCACACTCCTGCTAAGAAATTCAAAGGTTGTGTGTGAAGTCGACCAACCCGCAACTATAAACTTTCCTTGTGACTTCTTATTATAATGTTTACTTTCATTGTGCAATAAAGTGCTTACATACATACATACATACCCGCACTGGGCCAGCATGGTCGACTAAGGCCTTATCGCCCTAATTTAGGGTAGGCTCGTGTCCCTCGGTGGGCTGGGGACGTATGTGAGCTGTAGATGAAGTTCTTGTGTCAAGTCTTTGTGTTTATGTCATCATATTATTATTTTTCTAGTGACTGGCCGATGGTAGTTCGTCAACTTCGCTCCCACCGCGACTTCTCTCTATACTTCAGCGAGGGAACCTCCCAGGACAGCGGCTCGGAGTCAGGCTCGGGCCTGGACAGCCCACTGGGCAGAGACACCACGCTGAGGGTCGGGGAACGGGCCAATAGATACCAGGTAATGAGTTCATTAACGACTTCTTTCTATAGTGAGGGAATCTCTCAGGACATGAGATTCGGAGTCAGATTCGGGCCTGGACAGCCCACTGGGGAGAGATTTTATAATAAGTTTAAATAGATTATGTGGAAATGCATTAACAAGAAAGAATTTATGAGAATATGTTTACTCAAACGATACTGATTCGTATGTATTTTAATTTCAGACGTTGGGGCAGTCCCAGAAGATTCCCTACGAGATTCTAGAGTCGAACGAGGCTGCGTCCGTGTACAAGAGTTACTTGCACGAAGCTCAAGAGGAGCAACGAAATTACGAGTGAGTATTGCTAACCAGAGTAACCAGTGTAATATACATGCAAGTGTGTAGAGAGCGGGTGGTCGTGCGCTTTGGTGTACCTTGGGGAGGCCTACGTCCAGCAGTGGACTGCAAGAGGCTGATTAATTGATTGATTGATTGAAATAAGTATCTATGTAATAGATATTAAGTATCTTGTATTTAAAAAATAATAGTTTTGTCCGTGTTAGTAGCGAAAAGATGATGTACGAAATGTAGCTACGCAACAGAAAAATTGTTATCTGATTTCATTGCTTTTTATTTTGTGCGTGTGTAGATGAATGAATGCCTGTTTAATAAATTTTAATAGTAAACCAAAAACTTGTTTCCCAGATGGTGCCAACAATTCAAGCGTCTTCTAGAAGAGACGGGCTACGTGACCCCCGGCAAGCAACTTAGCGAAGTTCGCGTTCTGCTCATGGGCCGCGAGTGTTACGAAGCTCTGACCGAGCAGCAGCAGCAGAGAGTGTTCGACCAGCACCAGAGGCACATTCAGGCGCGCGCCAAACACAACTTCCAGGTAAGAAATAGGAATTGGCCAATAACTAGGTTTATTACCAGGTAAGAAGTTTCTATGATATATATTGTAATAATCACGGAATATAAAACAAGAGTGGAAAGGACAAAGACGTATTTTTTTCTATGAGAGTCAGTGTCGCCAAAATCACACATAGATAGCACTGTTTACATCACACACACACACAATCGGGCATTTGACTAATCAGAGCTGTTGTACTCGTTTCATACAAGAACGTTATATATACTTCATTACCAAAAGTAAATGTTACTTTATCATTAAACAAATAAAGTTTATTTTCACATGAGCTCAGATATACTCTATACTTTCTTCACGTAGTTCAACGCTTCTGACCTAGATGGCGTACTACAAGATGCATACCAATACATACCTTAGCCTAAAGAAAATAGGAATAGTTTTTGCAAACTCGGTGAACTAAACAAAACTATGCGGACCTACTCATAGTTATGACACACGCGCCCCGCCCACTTGTCCATTCCTCTCTCGTTTTATATTCCGTGGTAATAACTAGCGGTCCGCCCGCGGGTACGCTCACTTTGTGTAAGATTTTCCCGTGGGAATAACACTTATTCCCGTAAAAAGTATCCTATGTGTTAATCCAGGGTACAAACTATCTCTATTCCAAATTTCATTCCAATCCGTTCTATAGTTTTTGCGTGAAAAAGTAACAAACATCCATCCATACTTACAAACATTCGCGTTTATAATATTAGTAAGGATGTCAGAAATAAATAGACATATTGTTGCAGGAGTTACTTCTAGAGCACGCGGATCTATTCTACCACTTCAAGAGCATATCCCCCACCGGCACCATCACTCAGGAAGACATCAAGGAGATCACTGACGCCCTACAAGATGATATCAGGTACGACTGCAGAATTTTACAGAAAAGCCGGGTTATTTTGACAACAGAGCCAAAGTTTGCCCCGAAGATCAAAGGTCTAATATCAACATCTTGCTTTGTAATATCACAAAGTAGGTGGCGCGGCGCGGGGCCCCAGACAGAGAGTCCACTCAGAACAAACTGCCATTTCGCGCACGCACACGTTGACGTATCGTTTGTAGGCGTCGCCGCGCAGTTCCCAACATGCTCCATAGCGTCTGCCCAAAGAGTGAGATAATGCAATTATTTTTGAAGAAGGCGGGAGTGGTTCTTCTGTAACACTTATTATTTTGTGGTAATATCTTCATGAGATTTGCTCATAGTCTTTATTAGTACTACCTTTTACATTGCGTGGGTTGTATCGTGTAACGATTATTTCGGTAGATATTAACTGGAACTGAAGATATAATATAATGTGATGAATCCTAACCAATCTGGGGACTATAACCAATGGGGGGGTATCGCAAAGTGATTTTGACAGTTTTTCCAACGGGATTTAAATTCGGAACCTCCTAATTAAGAGCCGAGCGCTCTGATACGTCGTAATCGAATCGGTGTATCATAAAAAATACTGTGCTTAAGAGTGGTTTTTGAAACGTGCGAAAATCTCGATGTGCCATTTCTTTCTCCTCCTTCAAATCTCAAAATGCAAGCGAAACAGACTGCTGCTTTTGTTCTTCGTATCAATGACAAAACTCTGCTCAACTTTTGCTAATCCACAGATACAAAATGCTAGACCGTATGGAGCAAGACCGCAAACTGATGCTGTTCCAACACTTGGGCTTTGTGCACTGCCCCATGCGCGAACACTGCCCCGCCGGAGCGAACTGCCTGGACGGATCGCTACCGGTCATACTCAACACTAGAGTCGGGTGAGTTAACACTAAAAGCGGGTGAGTCAACACTAGAGGCGGGTGAGTCAACACTAGAGTCGGGTGAGTCAACATTAGAGTCGGGTGAGTCAACCATAGAGGCCGGTGAATCAACACTAGAAGCGGGTGAGTCAACACTAGAGGCCGGTGAATCAAGGCGGTTGAGTCAACACTAGAGTCGGGTGTGTGGGAGTGTAAAACATCACAGATAGCTGCCACTGGATGGATCCCTTCTTAGTCGGACACTCTTCAATTCAATTCAATTTAGAGTGGTCGTGGTTGCGCTGGCGAGGTACACGGTGGAGTGTTCGGTGGATCGATATCTTTTCCGAGGGTAGCTCTCTTGGCTATGTGCTTCCATTTCTGACGGTTAGAGGCGTCGCGAATACACTGGACCATGGTGGACTCACTAGCCTTTGTGATGGCGTATCCAACGGGTTGGCGATCGACCGCGTGCTCTCTTGCCTTCCACCTGGCCCTGAACTACCAGTCTCTCCATCGAGTTCTCATTTCTAGAGACGTAACCACTGGATGGATATTTTGAAGATTTATCTTAGGGTGGTATTTCACTGGTCAATGAAATCTTGGTCCAAAGAAATTGTATGACTTCATCAAACATACTACTAACACCGATAGCAGTTCCACGCTCCACGTTCCTCTTTTTTGTCAACTTACGCCATAACATCTTGGACACAAGAGTTGGACCAAGATATTTGACTAGTTGAATACCACCCTGTACGAATTAACTTTTTTACATGCTTCCTCAGAAAGTAATATATGTGGTGTCAGATTTTATAATGTATTGTTTTTGCAATTAATTTAAATACGGAATAAATGGTAAATAACTAATTGATAAATGCCGTGTATTACTTACAAGATGAAGATTATGATGATGATGTATTGTTTATACAGGTCGCTAACATCGACGGGCGAGTCGCAGTGCCTGGCGGGCCCGCCCGCCGCGCCGTGGGCGCTTACCACGGACTCCAACCAGATCAACGTCATCATACTCGGCGTGAGTGCTTTTTTTTTTGGAACGGAACAAACATTCAAATCTGTCCAGCTGCTTAGGCATGAACGAGAACAAATATCCATACTTTTGAGTTTATAATATTAGGGACGTAAATCTCAACCTAATAACCTACTAGTGGCTCTGTGAGTGGTAGATCACGCGAGCTTTTTTTTAAAATAACTGATTTATTTACTTTTTTACGTTTTCAACCCCATATCTCCGACATTTAAAAAAAATTCGAAAAACTGACTTACATATTTATTGAACCTGCTCACAAAATTTTTACGAAAATCGGTTGAGAAACGCGACAGATGGACATACGAAAGCAATTTTGGTCAAGCTTAAACGGGAGACGCTTCGAGCTCGCTCGGTCAATAAACAAAGACTTTCTTGTAAAATGTAATGTAATGATTACATTGTATTCAACTAGAAATTATATAACAAGGTTTAATGAACATACAACTGATCATCAACCCACTACCACAATTTTTAGTGTCGATTGCTCTCATCAACAGCTCATATACGTCCCCACCAAGGGGCTCGAGCCTACCCTGAATTAGAGCGATTAGGCCTTAATCGACCACGCTGGTCCAGTGCGGGTTTCTTCCCAGGAGTGTGAAGGTCGAATAAACATACACATTATGAATTCGAAATTCGAAAACACATTGGTGTATACGTGGTGGGAATCGAACCCGCGTCTCCCGGATGGGAACGCAGCTGCCCTAGCCACTAGACCACCGACGCTCTTCACATCTCGTCGATTGCTCTAACACATTGTATCTGTTTGTAACCATACTTCTTCCTTCTTTAAGGTGGAGGGTATAGCGGGCGAGTTCGGCAAACGTCTGCTGGCAGGGTGCGACTCAGAACGCAGGATCAACATCCAGAACCAGGCGTGGCGCATCGAGCAGCAGGTCAAGACCGACGACTTCAGCGCGGAGACCACTGCTATCGACGACTTCGCTCCCAATGGTAAACTGCTGCATCATCATTATTTCTCTTTTCGACCACTGGTGTTCTTTGGGGCATCTCGTTTTCTGCGACAACGACAGATTGAGTAGCAGAACCAGATGGAGTAGATGGTTCCATTCTTAACGCCTTACTACTGTCCATTGTTTTGCGACAGTCTTGAATTTGATGACCTGGTAATCCACACCAAAAGCACCTTCTAGAACTATCTAACCATAGTCTTTTGGCTTGGCTATCGCCCACTTCTGATGTCGACTTACCGACACTACCGGACGGCCGGCAGTGACCTCCTCCACTTCCCAGCTGCCCTGCATCGCCACAAACTACGCCACAAGTAGAGCAACGGGTTTGCAAAGGGACACAACAGTTTATTTTGCTTAAACACACTTATTTTCGCTATTTTATTCCTTTTTCGTGTTTCCAAAAACCTTACAAGAAAACCGCCAACACCAAACGTCAAAACATAACCATAGACAATTTTTCACCATGGCAATTAGTAAAGCTTCCTATTCATCGCCCTGCAAGCGTAGATTCACGTATTATGTGGCGCCCTCTGCAACTCCATGCCCGCTACTTTTCGGGTGTTGCCCGCTCTACTCAAGGGAATTTAACAAAAAGACTGAAAATAGAATAATGTAAGTTTATTAAAAGTAAACAAAAGCTGTACGCCGCCGTCATATACATGTTTATTCTGCAGGTTATTTCTGTGTGTACCAAGACCAAGAATCCTTCGAATACATCAGAGAGTGTGCTGAGAAAACACTACTGTCTAGTCTCGAGCAAGAAGATAAATTGCCTTTTCAAGTAAGTTTTACATCTACATTTTGATCAAAATTGTTCACGTAAATTCATGATAAAACAGATTAAAAATAATAATAATAAAAAGATAAACTCAATGGAAAGTCAGTACTGTTCATACAGTCCCCATAGTTCTCTCGTCCACCGGAATCGTACCTAAAACACTAAAAAAAGTCTAAAAACCAACCAACAATATCCCCGAAAAAATTATAAATGCTCTGCTAAAAGCCGTGATCTTAAACACCTGCCTGTAAGGAACCTGTAAGGAAATTCCTTACAACTTCTGTCTATCACACTTGGCTAAGGCCCGTGTGGTAGGGAATTACCCCCGTAAGGAGAGAAAAAACAAGAATACATTAAAATAATAATAATAAAATAGACTGACTTTCAACCACATAAATTTTATTATAACTTATAGGTAGTGTTTGTATATTTTTCTATGTAAGTAATGTTTTTTACAAGAAGTAATGTAATCATGCGGTTTTTTTTAGGGTCTTCCATTGGTTGTGATGTTCGTCCAAGAAGAAGGAGTGGACAAAAAGGAGATTACGAGGCTACAAGAGGATGGGCAGAATCTCGCTGACAAGTAAGTGCTTGTTCAAGACTTTTTTTTACAAGCTTTTATTTAACTTGCACTGTACCTGGGCTGATTGATAACTGGCCGAAACGACGAACTTAAAAAAATGATACGCAAAAAAAAATTATTACATTATATTATACTACTACTTCTACTACTTTATTACTTACTTACTTATATTTTGGCATCTTTTTGAAAATAGAACGCCAAATTTGAATTTAATCGAACTGGTGGAATTTGTTTGATAGGACGTAGAACTTTCTCTGTCGTAAATTTTCTTAACAATGGAAAAAAACGAAATTCGTGCGGTGATAAAGTTTTACGTTTTAAAACAGAAAACAGCAATCCAGATTAAAACCAAGCTAGACAGTGTTTTAGGTAATTCTGCTCCTGCATTGAGTACAATTCACACCTGGGTAACTGATTTTAAACGTGGAAGACAGAGCTGCGAAGACGCCCACAGGTCTGGCCGTCCAAATGAAGTCACGAATCCGGACATGATCAAAAAAATTCACAAAATTGTATTGAATGATCGGCGCTTGAAGTTGCGAGAGATAGCAGAGATGGTGAGCATTTCATCTGAACGCGTTTTTAATATTTTGCACCAACATTTGGGAATGAAAAAGCTTTGCGCGCGATGGGTGCCGCGTTTGCTCACTGTTGACCAAAAGCAACGTCGAGTGGACGATTCATCGGAGTGTTTGGCGCTGTTTAACCGAGATCCTAACGAGTTACATCATTATACTCCCGAGACAAAAGAACAATCTAAGCAGTGGACTGAGAGCGGAAGACCTGCGCCGAAGAAAGCAAAAACGGTTGTCGGTCGGCAAAGTGATGGCGACTGTTTTTTGGGATGCTCGAGGGATTATTTTAGTGGATTATCTGCAAAAAGGAAAAACAATAAATGGAGAGTACTACGCAAGCTTGCTGCAAAAATTAAGTGAAGAAATCTAGAAAAAACGACCACATTTGGCCAAGAAAAAAGTTTTGTTCCACCATGACAACGCACCTGCACACACGTCAATGGTTGCAGTCGCCAAACTCCATGAATTGCGGTTCGAATTGCTACCGCATCCACCCTATTCCCCGTGTGACTTCCACTTATTCCCAAACCTGAAGAAATGGTTAGGTGGCCAGAGATTTTCATCAAATGAAGAAGTCATTGTTGCCGTGGACGAGTATTTTGAGGGGTTGGAGAAAACATTTTATCAAACTGGTGTAACGGCATTGGAGAAGCGCTGGACTAAATGCATCGAGGTAGAAGGAAACTACGTTGAGAAATAAATTTATTTTAAATAGATTTTTAAAGTTTTTCTTTGTCGTTTCGGAAACTTATCAATCAGCCCTCGTATGTGGGTGGGTGGGTATGTGGGTATGTTCGGGCGAAATCTTGCAACTCAATTTTGAAGCACTTGCTGCCATTGGGTTTTGCTGAAATTTGGTACACTTTTGTAACCGCGATGACAATGCAATATTATGGTACCATGGAGCTGGTCTGATGATGGAGACGAAAGGTGGCCATAGGAACTCATCTAATACACAACACAACCTAGTTGTGTTTGGGCTCGTTAGATTCGTCTTAACAAGATCTTTAGTCATACGTGATGTCCAGGGTCTTATGATGGAGCCGGAAGGTGGCCATAGGAACTCCTTAAATACACACCACAACCTAGTCGTGTTTGGGCTCGTTGGATTTGTCTTAACAAGATATTTAGTCATACGTGATGTCCAGGGTCTCATGATGGAGCCGGAAGGTGGCTATAGGAAATCCTTAAATACACACCACAACCTAGTAGTGTTTGGGCTCATTGGATTTGTCTTAAAAAGGATACTCCACTCACTCCACGGCTTTAAAAGCTTGTTTAAAAAGGATTTTTAATTAAACTTATACACATTATAGTATATTATTGTTGGGCAAAGTGGAGAAGATTGAGTAGGAAAGCGGACCCCAGCACTAGGCCGGGAAAACGCTAGGACGAAGAAGAAGATAGTATATTGTTGTTAATTTGACACTTAGTGGTACTCAGGAATAACACATTTTTTTATTGCCAGCCTACACTGCTCATACATGGAAGCGACTATCAACGAGTTGGGGACGGAAGCTTTGACTGCCGACGCGATTCAGGAGCTGATCAGAGCCAACAGGGACAAAGCCAGCTACGCACACCTTTACAGGGACCTCATCGTGTGCTTCGACTCGGATATACGGTGAGTTGACTCACTCAATAGGTATATTGCTAATACGTGAAGCAGAGTATAAAAGGCAGTTAGTGTGTAACGCGGGGTTACCTATTGTATTTCCGTTTTTTTTTGTTCCGAATATTGTTTTTCCGCTAACATTTTGTCATTTTTTAGTTAGATTTTTTTTATAATCCTAAATTATGTTTGCATTTGTATTAACTTTCCGCGTTTTGTTTGACCTTTTTACTTGTTCACCGTTGTTTCAAATTTCCGCTAAACTATTTACCGGTATACCGAAAATCCGTCATAACATTAAACATTTTATTACTTGTCCGATACTTCGATTTACCATTATATTACAAAGCGGATTTTAATTATTTTTCCCATATTATTATTTCCCAGATGTTTGATTCATTTTTTATTTAATTGACCTTTGTTTTGATTTACCACAAAGATGGATCTCAGAAGAAACTTTTTCCAGATAATTCAGAATTCCACATAATTATTTTACCCAAGCATGCATGCAGGCAAGCAGGCAAGCAAGCAAGCATGCAGGGATGCATTATGTTACAGTTAAAACCATTTTTTAAATAGAACGCGTTTTCCCTAGTTAGTACTAGTTTTACTAAATGGTGAAAATAACAAAGGTGTTATAACTAGAAATACCTAGTAATATTGCACCACCCATGCCTGCTTGCAGGCAGCAAGCAGGCATGGGTGGTCACAAGACAACCTAACCCCGAAGGGTGTGGCGGAGGGAGCCGAGCTCGCTTCGGTCGCCTGGCTCCCTCCGCCATCCCCTTCTAACCTAAAGTCGGGGTGCCCCGAACTCCCGTGCTCGCTACGCTCGCACCCGCCCTGATTTTGAGCATTAGTTAATGACATGAAAACATGATTTTGACATGTAAACTTATGGAAATAGTAACTTCGGTTATTAAAACTTATGGAAAATTAAAATATATTGAATGATACAGCAAACAAAAAAATGTTGTTTTAAGAATATGGTTATAGTTATTCTGGGAAATTATACTTCTGGTTACTGTATTTATAAAATTATGATGTTCTGGAAAATAATACAAATGGGAGCTAAAAATTCTGTGAAACGTTTTCGGCCTATTAAAATTCGGGTAAAAAATATTCGGAGTTATGAAATGTTACCTTTTTTAATTAATTACACACAAACAAACAAGTTTTCGGAAAAATGATACTTCGGAATGCCAAACATATGTCAAATAAATTGTCTGGCGTTTAAAAAAAGGACGAGTGAATTTAAGGTAATAAGTAAAAAAGGTTAATCGTAAAACGGAATAACGTTGTGCGGAGAAATAATAATTCTGTAAAATGATATTGCGGTGATTTAACAATATGTCAAGTGATACATATGGAAATTGCAAAAGTACGAATCGTTTACGTAATATTGAAATTCGGATATCAATTTTTCGGAAATGTAATAGGTTACCGCAGCCTTAGTGTTATATTATACGGTCAGTATAGATAAAAATTTGTTCTTACGAGTTTTTTTTTAAATTACTTTCGTATTTGATTTTTAGTTTTGCCTTGATTTAAACATTGAAGCCGGTTCCACCACACCGTTGTTCTGTTACACCGCTTGCACCGCACGTATAATAATTATTTTATTATTGTCGATGCAAGCGATACGACGGAGAAATTATCGATCAAAGAAAATCAGTGTGAACGCAGCCTAATATTCTTGATCGGCCTAATTAATGTAAAGCTCGATTTTTTGAGTAGATAACATTAGATATTATATATTTGGAAAAAACATAGTATAACAAAATAAAATTAACATTACACAAAAATAAACAAATTGATATTACTTTAACCGATGTTTGTTCCCCCAGGATAATGGTGTGCATGTTCTGCGACGACCCGTACTCCCCGGAGCGAGTGCTGAGCCCGCTTCTGTCGCACCGCGCCTGCTTCCTCACGGGCGACCGCTCCATCGTCATCGAGACCTTCCTGGGCGACTCCAAGAGGAAGGTCGAGGTGAGCATTGAGCAAACAATACATTTTACCTTTGATAAATATCGATTTGAATCTTTGAACTTCTTAGCTAAAAGAAGAACACTCGTGAAACATCTGAACATCACACCTGATTAACTATAATAGTTGTTTGCTGGTACTCCTTATTATCGTGTGAGTGAGTGAAGTCTATGACTGAACTTACAAGCCGGCAAGGCTGACTTCTTCCGGAGATAGCCAGACCTAGCAGCTGAACTTGTCTTCTGAAAAACAATATCATCCTACTTTTAGGACAATCGACATATCCTTCAAGCAATCAGGTGATCCTTTATCTTATGTCACTATACTGGAGAGTCTTATGAAGTGATTTTAACCCGTCGAGCGCTTCGGCCCGCCAAACGATAACGTGCCTTGAGTGTCTAGGGTTTTTTGAAGAACTAATTGTTTTTTTCCGGGTCATAGAAAAATTGTAATTATTGTGTTTTTCTTATTAGATTAGTACATAAATGATATATCGTTGGAATCTAGATACAATAATCTATCCAATAAATGATTGATTTATATAAAATACCACTAACTTGTTTTATTTTCGACGTGATTTACTTCTAGAAATCCATTTTTCACACTGGGTCACTACACATTTGCACTTATTTCACTGTTTCACTAAGCATTTTGGACACAAGTTTAATCAAAACTCAAAGTATATTATATGTATAGTTGACACTATAAGTTTTATCTAGATCCATTCACTAAAACTTCAGTAAACCAATAATTATTCCACGCACGGAAAAAAACCGGCCGCCATTAGGGCGCGGCAGCCATCACTGACAGTCACTGCCTTGAAAAGTACCGTTCGCAGAGAAAGTGAATGTACGAACAAAATATTTATTTTGTTATTCTGTTATTATTGATTTTCCGAGTATTTATGGTAGGTATACATATATGAACCAGATTTTTATTATATATAACAATATAGGAACAATATAACAGTAGTTTTTTTTTAATAATTTATATGGAAACTTGTCAATGGCTTAGTACTGTATTACGTAATGTAAGATTAAATTTTGAAGGAATAGCTGTAAGATTCCTTAAAATATATAAAATAATTTATATTAGGCTCTTTAGTTTGATAGATTATGACCCTCCATACAAAAAACTATTTTGTATGACTAAGAAAAAAAAAATTTTTAGTTTCCGACCTGTTTCTTGCTTGTCCTAAAATATCGGGAGATAATAAAGAAATATACCTTAGTGGTTCGAAAAAAAATTCTAGCTGGTGAAGGGATCTCAGCCAAATATTACTTCATTTCCACGCGTTCGATTGACTCCAAATATGGTACACATATAAATTTGGTAACCATGTAATATTTGTGGTATTTTTGTCCTAATGCTGCAGCCAGGATTATCAGTATACTATTACACTCTTGAAGTACTTACCTACAGTAGACATGTCGTGTTTGGGCTAATTTTAGTTGTTTTGATTCTAAACGTAATATGAGTAACATGGTGAACTGATGCTGTGGTCAAAACATTCAGCACACTATTCTGCATAGCTGACCCTCATGCGGTCGTTTGCTTATGGTTCAATTCACATATCATGGGTAAGGTGTCGGCAGGAAAAATGTATGCCATAGCAACGAAACGAGCGTGAAAGAGAAAATATTATAATTTTGACAGCTGTCACCGTATTGAATGGAACCCGTGTCGGGTATATATATATATGCCGGTATATATATCTTCCCTAGTCGGGAATCGAAACCGTCAAGGGTATATTATAATGAATGGAACCCGTCTCGGGTATATATATACTCGAGACGGGTATTTAAGACTCTCTTCGAATCGAGCACCCAATGCCACAAAATAAAAAAGGTTACAGAAGGATCACTCCCGCCTTCTTCAAAAATAATTACGTCATCTTGCCAGACTCACTCTTTGGGCAGACGCTATGGAGCATGTTTGGGAACTGCGCGGCGACGCCTACAAACGATACGTCAACGTGTGCGTGCGCGAAATGGCAGTTTGTTCTGAGTGGACTCTCTGTCTGGGGCCCCGCGCCGCGCCACCTACTTTGTGCCTATGCTCTCACCACTAGACCAATGCTTAGGCTTTTTTAATACTTTTGTAACACTACATACGAAATAAATTTACTTAAAATTTAAATCTACAGTGAACAATTTATAATTTATATTACAATTTTTTATTTCAACTTATATAAACTTGTGATTTTGATTTATGAATATTGTTTTTTATTAAATGTTCTAATTACAGGTTATAATTTCAAGTTTCCATGGAGCTTCCCAGTTCAGAGAAGAACTTATACACGGCTTCATTCTCATCTATTCTGCTAAGAGAAAGGCCAGTTTAGCAACGTTGAAGTAAGTTGCACAATGTTACATCCAATACTTAAACAATAAAATAGCACCTATATTATAAGTTAGAGCATCGGTGGTCTAGCGGCTAGGGCCGCTGCCTCCCGTCCGGGAGACGCGGGTTCGATCCCCACCACGTACCAATGTGTTTTCGAATTTCGAATTCATACCTACGTTCGACGCTCTTACGTTGAAGGAAAACATCGTGATGAAACCTGCACACTCCAGCGAAATTCAAAGGTGTGTGATGTCGACCATCCCGCACTGGGCCAGCGTGGTCGACTAAGGCCTAATCGCGATAATTCAGGGTAGGCTCTAGCCCCTGGGTGGGGACGTGTATGAGCTGTTGATGAAAAATATTATAAGTTCACTAATGCTATGTATAATCATCATCAACATTTTCAGGCGTTAACGACCACGCTAGCGCAATACGGGTTGGTTGACTTAACAGACATCCTTTGAATTTCTTCGCTGAAGTGTGCAGGATTCATTACGATGTTTTCACCGTAAAAGCGTCGAATATGCATACATATTAATTCACAATTTGAATACACATTGGCACGTGGTGGGGTTCAAATCTGCTTCTGCCGAATGGGAGGCAGAGATCCTAGCCACTACACACTCACTCTTATCTCTTCGTATCATAATGCATAGACTACAACTTCAAAGCGATTTCACAACATACCTAATTATGCAATATGACAAGTTGAAAACATCAAACGACCTTAAACTTCACATTCAAAAACCGACAAAACATTCTCTTTTTTTTCAGTGCCTTTTCAATGAACATCCCGAATCTGCCCATACAAATGGTGGCGGTGACGGACGGCGGCGGCTCGGCTGCCACCGCGTTCTTCGGCACCGACCTCGGGCACGCGCTGCTCACCGAGGGCAACGCCACCGCGGACAGGCTCGGCGCGCACTTCACCACGTACGCTGCCAACGCTGAAACCAAGTGTAAGTAGGGCTTGCTTTGTAGATAAGTTTGTTGTTGCTGTTTTTTTTTAATATATACCTGTATAATGTTTCCTACTAGATGTTACTTACTTGTTCAACCAAGCAATCAATCAGCCTATTGCAGTCCACTGCTGGACGTAGGCCTCCCCTTGGGCACGCCAAAGCGCACGACCACCCGCTTTCCTCAGCCAGCCACCACCAGCGACCTTCCTCAGGTCATCAGTCCACCTGGCAGGGGGGCGTCCCACACTACGCTTCCCGAGACGCGGTCTCCATTCGAGAACCGTCTGCTCCAACGCTCGTCGGTTCTGCGACAGACGTGGCCAGCCCACTGGCACTTCAGCTTGCTACACTTCTGGACGATATCAACTACCTTGGTCCTCTGCCGGATGATTTCGTTTCGGATTTTATCCCGTAGCGAAATACCAAGCTTAGATCTTTCCATAGCTCGCTGAGTGACATGTAGCCGGTGGGCAGCTTCACCGTCATGTTCCACGTCTCGGCTCCGTATGTTAATGCGGGAAGGACACACTGATTATAAACCCTGTTCTTCAGGCATTGCGGTAGTGGTGACGAGAAGATATGACGCAGTTTCCCATCATAATAATACTTACTTGTTGATGTTGATTAATTGTTAAGTCTCAATATTTATATTGTACTGTCTCTATTTGTGGGAACCATTAATTGGTTTTTTAATTAGCTATGTTCCAATCTGCCTATTGCACTTTTAATAACTGTTGGTTCTCCTATAAAAATAAAATAAAAAATAAACTAAGTAGGGCTTAAATTAAGAATAAAGCCAAGTGTGAGTACGCCTTTTTCGAAAGTTAAACCAAGTGTAAGTAGGAATGGTTAATATTGAAACCAAGTGTTAGTGGGCTTAATTAACACTAAAATTAAATGTAACTTTATTAAAACTTAAGCAAAGAGTATAATACGATTTTATACAAAACTATGTGTCAGTAAGATTTAAATGAACACTGAATCCAAGTGTAAGTAGGACTTAAAATAACAGTTATATTAGGTTAAAGTAGGGTTTAAACTTGATATGAATCAAATGCAAGTATGCCTTATTATTTTCGTCATCTTGTGGGTTCTAAGGTCGATAACCGACCTCAACCAGGCTACGTGTAAAATCAGTGTTAATTAAAATGAAATTAAGAATAAGTTAGTCTATTGAAACCTCGGACCAACCACCCACTGGACACCACATGTCAGGGCGCTACTTTCCGAAATGCATAGGTGCATTTGCACATATAAATATCTCTGGCGGCCAATACCTCGCGGCTCACTTCAGTTTCGACCAATTATGAGCCCTCTCAATACGTTGCGTAAGCGAGATGAACCAATCACGACGTGTTCCCCGCGCCCCGCACCGCAACTTTTTCGTAATTAGTTTGTTAGTAAATTATACAGAATGCGGTGTCCAGTGGGTGGTTGGTCCGAGATTGAAACCAAGTGTAAGTAAGTTTAATTATCAATGTTAAAGCATATTCAAACTCAGACCACAATCAAAAACACCGCTTAATTTATCCCTTTACCCACAGCGGCATTCTACACGCCCTTCTTCAAGGAGGTGTGGGAGCGCAAGGGCGAGATCGAACGCGCGTTCAGAATGGAGCAGCCGCACAACCTGCCCGACGTGGCCGCCAACCGACCCACGCCGCCGCCCAGGAACCACTCCTACCATCTCAATCACAAGTACGTCATAGTCATACACAGTATAATTTCAATAGAATCCGGCAATAATGTAAACAAGATAATTTTTGACATTAACTTTCCAAAGACAAACCAGACTTTGATGAGTAAAAAATTAATATGGCAGTTTTACAAATTATCGAAAGTTTTGACGTCCGAGTATTTTTTTAAAATAACTATCATAAAGAAGTTAATAGGGGGCGAAATGATAGTAAGAAGAATTCATGGTTCCTTTAAATGTGAATATTTTTTTATTTATTTATTTATTTAATAGGTTTGCCAACAGGTGCACATTCTGAATAGTATACATATGCGTGCTCTAAAAATTTTCGAGATGTAGACCCAATTACAGGCAAACACAGCTTGTTTATTCTATAACAAATTAACTTTCTCGGGTGAGATCTAGTAACAATAATTTAGAGAAAGATAGCTGAGTGTGTTTAAGACTCTAATTTAAAGGTAAACAGTGAATTCTTAAATTTATAGAGCGATAAATTAAAAATGTCAATGGATGTGGAGTGGAAAAGCTCGTTATGTTCGCGACATATTCTAGGCAGCAAGCTGTTCTGTCCCAAATTGGTTCTAGAGCTCTTCACATGGAATGGTTTATAATTAATTAGTCTAGCATTTTGTCTAGGAACATTTAGGCCTATCTGCGCGAGCAAACAAGGGCAATCCAAATCACCACTAAGTATCTTGTAGAGGAAAACCTGGTCGAGAATCCAGCGACGGTCCTCAAGTGGAGGGATTTTAAAGTGACTCAACCTGGCCCTATATGATTTTAAAGACGACAGATTTTTTGCGTGAACAGATAGGAAAAACAAAAAACGCCTCTGAATACCCTCAATCCTATCAACATGAACCTTGTAATGAGGATTCCAAATACTGGAGCAGTACTCCAAGGTCGATCGAACTAGTGCGTTATAAACAGTTATGAGAGCTAAATTGTTTTTAAAATTTTTGCAGTTTCGCCATAGGAACCCTAGTAACCTATAAGACCTACTTACAATTTCATCAACGTGGTATGTAAACGAAACCTTACTGTCAAAGATCACTCCAAGATCCCTTATTTTATCTACTTCCTCTAGTAATGTGTTACCTAGCTTATACGATGTGATATGATCAGGATTGATATTCAAATGTAAGTAATTACGGAGTAATCGTGTTTAAATTGGTTTCCTTATCTTATCTTTGGAGGGGCCGAGACGTCAAAGTCTCGGAGCACTTCGATCCTATGGGATCTTTTGTGCTTACATTATTGCCGGATTCTATTGAAAGGGACTTTACATACACGCCTTCTTTTCCTATTTAATTTTCCACCAAAGTGGTGATAATAGCGGTAGCGGACTTGAAAGGAAGCAAAAGGCACAGACCCCTAAAAAATTACGAAGGGAGGCACGGAAGCGAAGGCACGTCAGTCAAATGCCTTGTGGCCATGAGAAAGGGCATGATCTGAAACGCGCTTACTTGCCGTTGAGATTATCTAGAAGACAATAAAATAATTAAAATACCGCCTGTCTAAATTTGAAATACTATTAAAGTTGGACGTTTTATCTATTGGAGAAGAGATAAGCCAAAATCAAATAATCTTGGAGCTCAAACGGAAATAGTAAATGCTATTATTATTTGTTACGTGACGTCGGTACAAAAACAATAGATAAAATAGGTAAGGTGTTTAAATAAATAATAACTTTCGAATTGGGTATTTATTTCCTCGGACCTCACTCACAATGGGGTAAACATAAATATCCGATCACAGTTTATCAACACATATTTTTGAAGTTTTATAACACACATTTACATCTGTCAGTCGCTTCTACGTGCGTGAGTTGTACGTTCTATTGGACGTAAAACTACATGGATTCTTAACCACTAGTAGCAATAAAAATAAAAACCAGTGAACCATATACCAGTGAATCTAGTACCAGCGAATCCAATCGATTAAGCGTGATGGCCGAGTCACGGCTTACGAGATGCTTCATACTAGCAAAGAAGTTCGAAGCGGAAATTCAAATCGATATATTTCAAAGGTACAGCTTTCATTGAACTCTTGCACAGTTACCAAAATATTCGTGATTAATCGACGCATCGCTACACTCAGGGTCTGCACAGATTATAGGAAGTGGACGAGAGAGGAATATGGAGAACTTAGGAAATTGGCGGGAAAAGAAGTGGACGGCATATCTTCTTCTTCTTCTCGAGTCGTTGGCAAACCTAGACTGTCTCAGCCCAAAAATTGGCCACAAGAAATTAGCTGTCAGTAGCGTAAATTAAATCCTCCCGCGTGCAGCCAATGGGGCATATGGACGTTTTGAAATAGGACAATACGGGAAAGTGGACCACGTCATCAATGCGTATCTATTTTGGCTTATTTTACTAGTTATTGACCACGACCGAAGAAGATTCTAAAAATGACCACTTGGGTGCATTTTTGTTTCACTTAACATCATTGACAGCTCATATACGTCTCCGCCGAAGGGCTCGAGCCTACCCTGAACTAGGCAGATTATGCCTTAGTCGACCACGCTGGCCCAGTGCGGGTTGGTCGACTTCACACACAATCTTTGAATTTCTTCGCAGGAGTGTGCAGGTTTTATCACGATGTTTTCCTTCGCCGTAAGAGCGTTGAATAAACGTACTTATGAATTCGAAAACACATTGGTAAGTACGTGGTGGGGATCGAACCCGCGTCTCCCGGACGGGAGGCAACGGCCCTAGCCACTAGACGCTCTTACTTACTTATAACCGCATCGAAACATCTGTGACATTTAAACTATTGAGAGCTATTTAAACTATTTTTCAACGATATTCTTGTTCGTGAACAGGATGGAACACAAGCTAACTAACTCGTTGGACCTGCTCATCGGGCCTGACTCGAGAGCCGACATCGACTCTGAATACAGCGACACGTTAAACAACTCCAAAAATAGAGGATTCTTGAAAGGTGTGTACTTTTTCATTGGAATAACCCAACATCAACGGCCCTTTACAGTCCACTGCTGGGTCATTTTCATCAAAATTTCCTCATTCCACCTCAAGTTGTCAAACTGTGATCATTTCATTAACCGTATTTTATTGATTTAATTTGAAAGTAAGCTTTTTAAGTGTTAAGTTAATTTCTTATACTAATAAACCGTGTGTGCAACTATCTGGACTGAACCCAGTTTTCTTCTGCCTTGCTACCTTTCTAAAACTACATCTTGTACATCATCTTCACCACCTACAAACTACTATACATCATCGTGCGGTCAACAGTCCTTTCGTAGCGGCTGCTGGGCTACAGAGTTATGCTTAACAAATTTTTAAGGAATCGAATTTAAAACTTAGTGACTTCACAGAAAACTATAAGGATCTGCCTTTATCAGAAAAATAAATATTGTTATGTTAGAAAGATTTTACATCTTCGATACAAGAACTATCGACAAGTTAAGCCGCTAACCTAATTCAAACCATTTACCATAGCACAAATAAATCAGGCTCTTTATCTCATAAACAGCCTCCGTGGCCGAGTGGTCGAGAATTCGACGCCCATTACGGAGGTTCCGGGTTCGATTCCCGGTGGGGACACTTTCAAGCAAAAATCTCTTTGTAAGACTATCCCCAGTTTGGTTAGGACATAGCTGAATCACATGATTGTCTGAACAAAAAAGATGATTCCGTGCTTCGGAAGGCACTATAAGCCGTTGGTCCTTGCTACTATCTGGTTACACGAGCCATGTCAGTGGCCTTTGGCGGCTCTATAACACTGACACCATGGTTTGTGAGGTCGGTTGTCGACTTTACAACCCACACGATGATGATGATCTCATTATAATTTTACATTGCAAAGTATTGGGTTAGATCATCGGTAGACCTCTGTTCAGCAGTGAACGACTTATGACTGAAAAAATAATAATGATTTTTTTTGTTATTCTGTCATTATTATTTTTAACAATAGTCGAGACAGTGACAACGTTCCTTTTTCAAACCAGGTTTTAGTGTATACCCCCCTCCGAGCACACCCCCCGAGCCCGCCCCTCCAGATCACAGAATGCACGACCTCTCGCGTAAGTTACACTAATCGTACCTTTGTTCTGAATTAAAAACTTTTGTAATCTGTTTCGGAAGTATAATCCTATTCAGTTTAACAATAGGACTTGAAATTACAACAGTTTTAAAACGCTCTGTTACCTCTCGCCTCAACTGGATATTAAATAAGATAGAGGTGATAACAATGCTTTAGTTTAGAGTTCCATTCTTAAAGCTGATAGTCATTTAGAATATAAGTCAAATGTGTCATAGTTGTAAGAAAGCATTGGTATAAAACTAACCTAAAATCGAGCCGTTCTAAGAAGTCCGGTTTGACAACAGACAGGAAATGTGAAAACCAAATGGGTGCAAAAGAGACAGATTTTTTTTTATG
Source organism: Carpatolechia fugitivella (assembly GCA_951230895.1). NCBI lineage: Eukaryota > Metazoa > Arthropoda > Insecta > Lepidoptera > Gelechiidae > Carpatolechia > Carpatolechia fugitivella. The sequence goes on from OX579668.1 coordinate 4,445,407, forward strand.
CTAATGACAGCTGTCAAATAAGACTTCTTAGAACGGCTCAATTATAGTAACACTTCCTAACCCTATTTCATGTTTTCTATTTATTTAGTGTTTATAAAATAAGCAAAATTTAAATGAAAAATCTTATAACACAGCGGATCTCAACTGCTCCGAGGATTCCCTGAGCACCCACGAGTCAGGTGAATGCATGGCGAGCGGTTTTTCGCTCTATTTCAAATATGGACGGTTCAGTTTTGTGTGTAGATAGTACTGTCATGCTGTAGATTCGAGGATTTGTGAATTACATTGACTGGCAGATGAAAAATATAGTTATCTCTATCTAAAGAAAAATCTAGACTATAAAGTAAAAAAAAAAAAATTGTGGTCTGTTTAGTTTTCTTTAATTATTCCGTAAAATAATTCTTTCTTCCAGTCGATGTAATTATTAAATTTTATTTAAAATGTTGAGAATATAGTTATTTAAAAAAATCTTTTAAAAGCACAATGCTTATTATGCATGATTCAACGAAATATGATATACAAAATTTTTTTTTATAATAAATTGTGTATTTAATTATGTAAATTTTATTTAAATGTCATCTTTTTGTTTTATTTGTTGGTGGTAGAGATTTTTATAGGCAGTTTTTATTTATATACACCGTGCATTTTTATTTGTTTCATTTATCTTGGTGTGGTAGTTATTCACTTTAGGTATTTTTTGTTGTCGTTACAACAATGCATGATGTTTTCATTTAAAATCTTTATGTTATTATTCTTGTATAAAAAAAGAGTTTTGAGCACTAACCTTGATTGTGCCTATATAATTCCTTCTCTCTCTCTCTCACTCCGTAAATGTTTTGAAAAGAGAGAAGGAGATGTACTGGTGTATTTATGGTCAGCACTCTGGCACCTATAGTTTTCAAACTACTGTGCACCAGATGAAATAATTGTAAAAAGATATATAAAAGACAATTTTAAATCGTGTAACAGATTTTTCTCTCATTCTCTTCATATCAAAGAGTTACGATTGTGCCTGTTTATTTTATGACAACAAACCAAATAATAAAATTACCGAATATTTTAGATGGCGGTGGTCTTTGGCAGCCAACTAGCTATGGACACCGCGCTTTTACAACGGGAAGAACTAGGCCTCACGCACCGCCTCCGAGGGTCAGACATTCACAAACACTCAAGGTATGTACTCATTAAATTCTCCTATCTTTCAACGATAATAAACGCTCATTGAAAAATATAACCGAAATACATCATTATAAGAGACGCGAAATACCAAAAAGTGATTGGTATGTTATCTTTTCCGATTGACTTTGTGACACTTAATTTTAACAAACAACAACAACAAAGTGACAATAATCTTTTCTATTTAAGTGGGTATGAGTGATGACGTGTTTTGTTTATAAAATAACTTTTTTATAGACCCGGTAGTACATATAAAAAATGTGTCTTCGCATTGTTTATTCTCCGATAAACTCAGTTTAATCACAAAATAAAAAGTTTACAGAAGGACCACTCCCGCCTTCTTCAAAAATAATTACGTCATCTTGCCAAACTCACTCTTTGGGCAGACGCTATGGAGCATGTTTGCACACTGTTTGGGAACTGCGCGGCGACGCGCGACGCCTACAAACGATACGTCAATGTGTGCGTGCGTGAAGTTTGGCGTTTGGCGTTTTGTTCTGAGTGGACTCTCTGTCTGGGGCCCCGCGTGGTTAAATATTATAACAATAATGCTTTGTTTCCAGCAACCCGGTAAACTAGACCTAAATAATTACGCGATGGTGAGTGATGCCCTCCAACACATCACCATTGGACCGCCTCCTGCTAGAGAGAGAAAGGTAAGCCCTATTCTTGTAGTTTGTTGTTAAGTACAGTAACCAGCACATGCAGATACACCACTCTAGTTATAACTAACGGCAAACTTCTTGAGCATCGCGTGAGGTGGTGGGGGAAAGTTTGCGCATGTACACTTACGTGCAAAAATATTGGTTCATAGAAAAACGCTTTTTCATTACGGAGTTTTATTGTGTTAGCTAATAACGTATTATTAAAGTGAGGAGAGTATTGTAATGAATAAAAAAATGTGTAAGAACATGTTTATTAAAAACTTAAAGTACAGTGCTACTGCTAATCATCGTCATCAACAGGGAGAATAGTAATGCCTTCCATTATGTCGAAACCAGCCGAAGCCGAACTGATGCCAGGGGTGGGTTCAGTTGTTTCATTGTCATCTTCATCATCATCATCGCTGTCACTTTCGTCATCAGTGAAAATAACAAACTGGTCTTTTCAAAACAATTTTTCGTGGCATGGTGTAACAAAAACTACAAAAGTCAACGAATAAAATAACAAAAAATTAACAACAACAAAGTCAACGAAATTATAACAAAAAACTTAACAAAATTTGCACGTAATCACTGGACGCGAGTGTACACAAGAGACAGCGGGACATCGACGCGGTGCGGGAGGCAAGGGTCACCTGACCAACCAATCCTGTGCGTGTTGCCATGGTAACTAGCGCGCCCCGCCTCCTCGTCCCGCACCGCACCACCAAAGAGACCTATTTTTTGTTTCTGCGCATTCAAGGACGGTGCTCAAGAAGTTTGCCGCTAGGTATACGAGTCTTAAGGTCAAAGTTAAAGATTATCTTGCTGGTCAATGTATGTTTAAATCGGAACCGTGCGTTACGTCTTAATTAATCAAATGAAATAACATCATCCAGACACAAGGTAAATACAAGTGCTCATCACACGAATGTTTGCCCTGGGCGGGATTCGAACCCTGGGCCCTATGCTTCGAAGGCAGGCATACAACTAGGCTATGGAGCCGTCAATTCTCCAATATCAAAATAAGCTGAAAAAATTGAAAGTATATAAATAAAGAAAAGTGATACTTATTGATTGTAGAAGGAAGGTAATCAATTAATATATCAATCAATCAGCCTATTGCAGTTTTCAAGAAGTTATCATCATATTTATCAACTTGAAATTTTGATTCAATTGACAATAAAAGTAAATGTGTCGTATCAGGAGGTAAAGAAAGGCGGATAGCAAAGAAAAATGGAGGGGTATCCACCGACAAAAGCACAGCTCTTAAGTTTAGTAGTAGTGACAATAGTTCCTTAACTTTCTATGTATATAAGTAATTAGTGTCAAATATTTTCAGGGCTGAATGTAGTAATCACATTGGTCACGTAGAAAAAATATTTTGAAAATTTACACGTTAGGTAGTTAAAATGTTTTTTTTTTTCTAACATAAAATATGACGAAAAAAGATCACTCTCTGCATGTACACTCACATTACTCTAGATGCCCTAATAGCGCTGCTGCGGCGGGCGCGTCTGTGTATGCGTGAAAGAAATTCTATTGTGCTATTTGTTGTAAACGTAGTAGTGATTAGCTGGTTGAGGATGATGTTTTTTATGATTAGGTAACCAAGTTGTTTAGCTTAATTACTTGAAAACTAACGTGTCAATAGATCTCATCTTTTATGAAGTGAAGATATTCAGCCCTGAAAATATTTGACACTAATAATGGGGCACCTTATATATGGTTAAAATGTGTAAGGTTGTATTAACATGCTTATATTGAACAGTCTCAAAGATCCGGCTGGTCGCACGGCAGTCAGCAGAGCGGTCACCACCACCCCTCCGGAGTGAGCTCGGAGACGGAACTGGACGCTCAGTATGCTCAGGTACGCTCAAAGACTAAACCAATACAACACTAAGTAGTGTAAACATGTCTTGGTTTCCTATATCATCGTAAAATACGGCTCTTATCTTTTTAATCCACCTACGAACCAATTTATTTCTCTATCAATTTATTCATTAATCGAAATACTTACAGTTCCAGATGAACACGTAAAAATATTTTTTCAAATATCTTGCTCTGAAACAAAGTTATAAGACTTAAAGTTGATGGTTAGACAGAGAGGTCCGACGTGACAATGTGACGCGGGCCATACATTCGCCTTAGAAAATTTTGTTTTCGTAAGAGGGACAGATATATTTGTTTAATAATGTTGTATCTAGTTTGTTTTTCGGTCAATTTCGATTCTATTTTGACTGTCAGTATTCTATTCTTGTATACTTTCAGATGAACTATGAAAAAACTAATATTTTTTTATACATATTCCCTATTGGCCATCGCTCGTATGACCATGCTATCAAACATACAGATCTCTACTTAATGTTCTATTATGTACGCGAGGCAAGGGCAGATTTATCGTATGATAAAATCACATTGAACGATCGCGTAAAAGATGAACAACATCCTGATCATTATTATTTGTTACCTAACTCTACTTAAAACTCGGACCAACCACCCACTGGACACCACATGTCAGGGCGAATCTTTCGAAACGCATAGGTGCATTTGCACATATAAATATCTCTGGGTGACCAATACCTCGCGGCTCACTTCAGTTTCGACCAATTATTAGACCTGTGTTGTGTTCCGTAACCGAGATGAACCAATCACGACGTGTTCCCCGCGCCCCGCACCGTAACTTTCTTCGTAATTAGTTTGTTAGTAAATTATACAGAATGCGGTGTCCAGTGGGTGGTTGGTCTGAGACTTAAAAGAATAGTGTAAATGCAAACGTTGTGTAGTTATATTTTTCAGAGGATGATGCTACGATCTGCTTAAGATTTTTGGTTGAGATGATGACGATGGATGAAGGGAAGGAATGATGTATCTTTGAAATAAACTCAATTTGCAATGAATGTGTAAGTTAAATCAGTTAAATCGTTTGTTTAGATCAAGGAGCCGAATGAATACATGGAAGCACCTTCAATGATGAGACTGAGGAGACATCGGAGACACGAGAAAACTACTGTACATCAACCATGTAAGTTTTTACCCAATTAATCTTTTCTTTTGCCTTACAAATCGAAAGCGGATATAACAGGACAGGAATGGCCACTCTAATATCAAATTTGGACCTTATAGACGCGTCGATTGCACAATTTAAGAGAGTACGTAAAACATCCGATTTAAAAATCTCCCAATCTGACAGCTGACAGTTGTGTGTGAAGTCGACCAACCCGCACTGGGCCAGCGTGGTCGACTAAGGCCTAATCGCCCTAATTCGCCTAATCTCGGTGGGGACGTATATGAGTTGTTGATGATACCTAATCGCAATTTTTACCAAAGTGGTAATATAAAGAGCGCGGATAATCGTATTATACGAATTAAGCGGTATCGCATAGTCGTTAATCGTTTTATCGACTCGTAAAAAGGGGTTTTGGATCTTACCGGTTTAACGTACAACCAGTTTTTCGGTCTCTGTTAAATACTGCTCTTTGTAAGTCGCTTGTGAGCTGTCCCATGTATTTGTTTACTTGTTTGATGTGTAGCGTTCTCCGAGACGGACAGCTCCGGCTCGTCGGAAGCGTCGGGCGGCGGCGCGCGCGTCCATGCCAGGCGCAGACACAACGCGCATCATGCGCCTAGACACTACAAGAAACGGTGCGTAGAACTGGTTACTTACTAAGTACTCACACGATGGACAACAAGAAAAAGATTGGTTAGCTGGGACACAGGGTAATACAGGCACCTACAAAAGTACCCGTCCTGCGCATGTTCTGGCCAGTCTACGCAAAAGGCATCCAAGTCGTCACGCCATCTCTTTTTGTGGGTCTGCCCCGACGTCGGTTACCGTCCTCGGGCACCCAGTCAAAAGTCCAATCTCAAGGTTTGCCAAAGAGTAATGGAACGTAGCATACTAGGTGTCACACCGAATCAGAACACCACCCTGCGTTCCCGAACTGGTATCGCTGATGTTGGAGAGAAAACTGCCAAAGCCAAGTGGGAATGGGCTGGGCATGTTAGTAGAATGGGTCAGGAACGGTGGGCTGGAGTCGTTATAGAAACATATAGTGGCAGAAAAAAAAACCAGTACAGTTTTATCATAAAGTGGAACTTGTTAAAAATCTGTTTACGACACAAATGTTTATTTTTATCTTTATTCATCATTTACAACTTTTCAATTTATTCTTACTTAATTATTTTTTAGGACACCTTTATTTACCTCAAGGTAAGCCGTAAGACATTCAAGATATACATCTTTAAACCTTATCATTCATTAATCGTCCATTTCAATTCACAGATCTTTAGGCAACCTAGTAGCAGTCCAAAGTCCTAGAGTGCCCAAACTGGGCATGTTTGTGGGCCCACCTGAACTCCCAACTGGCTACCGAGCCAGGACCCAAGAGGACAAAGGTAATAGTAATTCTGCAGCAATATTGCCAGCTCTAACATACGGTTTTATAAGTGTTTGTGTTATTAATTGTGTATTAAAAGGATATCATATCTTAGCAGGGAGCGAGTCTAGTGAGGGTAGTTCGGATGGGGAGACGAGGAGACCTAGGCCTTTGCCGCCGCCGCCGCATCAGGAGATGACGTCACACAAGGTTTGATAAATGAATTCCTTATTTTAATGCCCTATTTGTCCACTTAGGGAATGAACTATATTTTTGTACGTGTTTTTTTGTGTCGATGAAGTGGGTAGCAAGTACTATGCGAAGTAAGCAGTTCTCAAATGCTATAAACGTAATATCAGGCAGCACTGCCTCAAATTCGTTTTCATTAATGTTATATTAAATATAGGTACAAAGATTTTGTGCGGATTTTAAATATGAAGATGGCAACATTTACGTGAAACCGCTGCGCTGCCTTTAATTCGGAATCTATTTTATTGTATTCGTCATATTTCTTACAAAACAAAATCGTGGTAGAGGAAAACATCGTGAGGAAACCTGCACACTCCTAAGAAGAAAGTCTCAGGTTGTGTTTGAAGTAGACCAACCCGCACTGGGCCAGCGACAGCGTGCCTGCTTTCTGCCCTACTCCAGGTAGCCCGACGGTGGGGACATATTTGAGCTGTTTATGATGAAATTAGTGCTTCAATGATAGATAGATAACTTATTTATTTGCCAACAAACAGTACACATAACAAAATTACATACAAAGAAGTACACATACTTAAAGCTTACCTACCACAACGCGATGCGATTGTATGTATACTGTGCTGGCAAAAAGGTTCTGACTCGCAGCCAGGCTACGACGCTGATCATTCAATTAATCAATTAATGGACCATGATTCAATTAAAATAAGCGACTCAATAAGCCTTTGGTTCCACAGATCCTAGGAGGAGACTACCCATCATCAGCGCAAGACAACTCGTCGTCCAGCGCGCCCGACACGCGGCGTCGCCAACACCCCTTCAGCAAGCACGACCGCCGACACAAAGAGCTCAAAGCCAAGGACAAGAAGAGCGCCCCGCCACCCGCCACGCAGTCCGCACTCAACTGGGGACCACAGGTGATAGAATAGAAAAGCATTTATTCCTTGAAAAAATAATCACAATACAACACAAACAACATTCAATTTTCTTCTTTGCGTGTCGATTACAAATTAAATCATTCCGGCCCAGAACTTTATTCATTTATTTATTCATTTTTAGGAAGACTAACAGCTGAATTTTACATTATGTATACAAGCGGCAAGCTTGAAGTGGCACTGGGCCGGTCACGTTCTGCGCATGCCAAACACACTATTGGCCAAACAAACAACCAAGGCTGAAAACCGGTATTTTTGTAACCTGGTGAATTTCGGTTTCAAACCAGATCCCAGACGAATCACTCGTAAAGCGAAACCGACTTACGAGCGATATCGCTTCTGGGATAAACTTGGTTAATCCCAAGCAGCGCGTGACGAGTAAAGCGCGATGCTCTATCTCTTTCTATCTTGTGCATAAATTGTGAATAAATGCAGCGAAACCAGATCGTGGACTAAAGAGTGAAGCAAATCAGTCTGATATTTGAGCAGGAATAAAAATGAAAATGCTCTATGATCAGAACCGAAAAAAATACCGCTTCTTGCGAGCCGAATTGTAATGAAAAAGCTCTTCTTAAAATGTATGGACATTCGCGCAAACTGGTTTGAAAATTCAACCAGGTATTCAAGCCTTGCAAACAACTAACTGGGCTCCTGATGGGAAACGTCGCCGTGGCCGTCCACATAAACGTTGGCGAGACGAGCTTGACGCCTGCAGAAGCGACTGGCAAGGAGCAGCCCAGGACCGAGACGTGTGGAAAAGTGAAGTGGCTTTTGCCTTGCAGCGGGACAGCTTATAGTCTATTAATAATAACAATAATAATACAAATCAATATACTAATGCTAATTATAAGTCTCCACATATATTAGTCTCCACTTAGCCACTTTGACTGCACTATTTGTGGCGTCCATTAAGTCCTACAGCGAACAGGTGACGGCACCCTGGGCAGTCAGCGAGTTCTCACGCTGACTGGCTAATCCTTTAACCACGATGACAAATCACAAATCCCAAATCCCAGGGGTAGTTACAAATAACTTATGTTAAAACACAAAGACTTAACATAGATGTGAATGCTGTATTGCATCAAGAAAAGGGTTCCGACTCAGCATATGCTGCAGACAAGTCTACAGCGCTGATATTTTGCCGGCACCCGACAGTTACAAGTGATCACAATAACTACACTGTTGCCAAAACTAGGACATATATATAGTCTGTACTACGTACAAAACAGCCACTCGCCCCCTCTCCTCCCTACTCCCCTAGGCGTCCTAGGTGGTTATCATCAGTAACCCTAGAAGCTTCGCACGCACTTTACCAGTGAGTAGCCAGTGAGTAGTCCGAAAAGAGAGATGATTCCGTGCTTCGGAAGGCACGTTAAGCCATTGATCCCGGCTACTATCTAGTCGTTACATGAGCCAAATCAGTGGCTTTTGGCGGCTCTATAACACTGACACCAGGGTGTGTGAGGTCGGTTGTCGACCTTACAACCCACACGATGATGATAATGATGAGAGGTTGTTTGTCTTTAAAGTTTTTAGTATTGTCTACTGAATCTGTCTCTAACTGTCTATTATTATGTTGCCAGGGTCCCCACGGCGTGCCTCTATTCATAGAGAAGTGTGTGGAGTTCATCGAGCGGGAGGGGCTGGCGTCGGAAGGGCTGTACCGCGTGCCCGGGAACAGGGCTCATGTCGAGATGCTGTTCAACAAGTTCTATGAAGGTATGTAACGTGGTCCTGTTGTACAGCGTTTGACTGTCGTTTATTCAACGCTCTTACGGTGAAGGAAAACATCGTGATGAAACCTGCATACTAGGGTTTGTTTACTGACAGCCCCCTTTGCAGAGCCTGCTTGGAGGCAGAAGAAACAGCTGCTCACGTCCTCATGGAGTGCACGGGAGTGGCGGACTACAGGGCTAAACACCTCGGTCAAGCGAGGGACCTTCCAGGGATAACCGGTAACGTAAAGGGCCTACTGGGTTTCCTGAAAGAGTTGGGTTGGCTCGAATGACACTACATTCCCACCCACACGCAAAATAGGCGCATTAGACGTCGAGTTGCGGAAACCAGGGCCGTTTTGACAATTGACAATTGACAACCTGCACACTACTGCGAAGAAATTCAAAGGTTGTGTGTGAAGTCGACCAACCCGCTCTGGGCCAGCATGGCCTAAGACCTAATCGCACTAATTCAGTGTAAGCTTGAGCCGTATTTGAGCTGTTGATGATGATTTTGTAATATTTATAGACAAAGGAGGTAAGTACTGGGTTTAAATATTGTTGGCAAAAAAAGTTTGTAAGACTGTCTTCGTTTTGGTTAGTACATTGCAGGCTGAATCACCTAATTTTTCTGTAAAGGGGAGCAACCAAAGTGGGCTTAACCTTGAACAGCCATTTAAAAAAAAAAATAATCACGAATCATTTTGAAATAATATAATTTAGCTGCCTATATGGGAGTATCAAATTAAATATTAAAAAAATAATGTTTTGTAAGACTTTCAATCGATTGATAACGCCAAAACTAGTGTTACCAAATACATTCTGACGAAAGTAATAAGAACATTTTTTTTATTTTGATACTAGAATTCCAACATTTTTGAGCAATCTTAATAAGGATAACAACAAACTACTCAAAAAAGTCAATATTTTAATAATATTTTTATGTTTATATCGAAGCAGTGTCGGTCCCAGCATTTTTTACGAAAATAGTCCATGTTAGAGGCTTAAAGAAAATATGGTTGAATATGTTCAGGAAGGATGTGTGTAATGGAATGACAACTGATAGGGAGAAAACATACTGCGCCGACCCCAAATGATGGGACAAGGGCAAGCGAATGATGAGAGGCCTTCACACTAGGGTAGGGCGAGGTTGGTCATTGACTTTACAGCCCTCACGATGAGTGGAAGAAGATAAAAACGAATAGTAAATTTTAATTTCAACTTTGTTACACAGATTTTAAACTAACTTTCCCTTTATTCAGCGCTAATCCATTTTTTTATTAATACTCATGTAATAGTTTTAGTATTGATATTTCCTAAACATTAATTTTAATCTTGCAGATCCAAATATCGACCTGGAGTCATTAGACATCCCGGTGAATGCGGTGGCGACGGCGCTCAAGGACTTCTTCTCCAAGAAACTGCCGCCGCTATTGGACGAGGCCAGCATGGCGCAGCTTGAAGATATTGCTGGTATGTAGCCCTGTCATGGTAAGAGCGTCGGTGGTCTAGTGGCTAGGGCCGCTGCCTCCCGTCTGGGAGACGCGGGTTAGATCCCAATCACATACCAATGTGTTTTAGAATTTCGAATTCATATGTACGTTTATTCGACGCTCTTACGGTGAAGGGAAACATCGTGATGAAACCTGCACACTCCTGCGAAGAAATTCAAAGGTTGTGTGTGAAGTCAACCAACCCGCACTGTTCGCCCTAGTTCAGGGTAGGCTTGAGCCCCTCGGTGGTGGGGATGTATATGAGCTGTTGATGATGAAGGATAAGTATAAAATAAATAACCGTCACTCTCTTGGTTCCAGCAATGCGCGGTTGCACGCTGGCCGGCGGCGTGGAGCTGAAGGACCGCAGCTGGCGCCTGCTGGCGCTGCGGCAACTGCTCAACACCGCGCTCACGCCCGTCGCGCGCAGCACGCTCGACTACGTGCTCGACCACTTCTCCAGGTGACTGCACTCAACTGTACTGCCATCAGCACTCATCACCATCATCACTATCAGACTGCTGGACTGCTGCCTTTCCCTTAATAATAATAAGTATTTTGCGGAGAAATGAATGTTACGTAGGGAAAAAGGTATTGAATTTGAATGTGGATGGATATGTTGGGAGAGGACGACCAAAGAAAAGATGGATGGATTGTGTAAAAGATGATATGTTCAGGAAGGATGTGAGTGTTGAAATGACGGCTGATAGGGATGAATGGAGGAAGAAAACATACTTCGCCGACCCCAAATGATGGAAGTATTTTTATTTAAAACTATCAGTACATAAATCTGAAATAAACAAATTTTATTTTTATTTTATTTATTTATTTATAAATGATTCTTACATGTTAAGCATTACATGTTACAATATAATAAGCCCTGCCTCCTCCTTGGCGCGCCCTTAGCCCGCTCTCCGGCTGCGTCCGCTAGCTGCCGGCCACTTTCCGTAGATCTCCATCTCGCCGGGGGGCGTCCCACACTTTGTTTGCCCAAACGTGGTATTTACTGCACAAGTCGCTTGTTCCAATGATTGTCGTCGGTTAGAATATAGAATAGAAAATCTTTATTCAAAAATTGTGACACTACAAACCTTAGTACAAAAAGATTAGGTAACATGGCTAATTAACTACTTAATTATTGCACTGTGCCATATAAACACAAACTAACAAGAACAGAAACGAAACGGAAGCGGTTTTTGTGTAACAGAAACTCGGCAAAATGTCTACTTCAAAAGAGACACGCTGTTTTTCAGTTGTACCTAATAGTTTCTCGTTGACGGATACCACTGTGGCTACTTTTAACAGTTACGACTTACATAACTTATTGATTATAATAATTAGGACAATAAAATAATAACTAAAATATATTTGTATCCCTTCTATTGTCGTTAAACATATAATCATTTTGATCGAAGTCACTGACAATAAGTAAACGATTTATTTCAATAGGGGATCGGACTGTTCCTAAATTTACCATATTTTATGAATTATTTTTAAAATATAGATTAGTAGCAGACGATTCGTGAAGAAAAAAACAGAATCGGTTGAAATACGAATTTACAGTGATTTTTCAATATGTCTGTCTCTTTCAAAAACGATTTTTTGTATGGTGATTATAATATCGTTACTAACAAATGACGTCACAAGTGGGTATGTGCCTCTCTGTCTAATAATGAATTTCAAACCTTTATAACTCAGTCAATTTTAAAGTTAAAGCAAAAATTATTTTAGTGTTCGAAAATTAAAATAAAAGTGGTCCGATCCCCTATTGGTGGTGCTACTGTAGCTGACGTTTAACCTTAACGACCTCATCCTTCCAGGGTGGCAGACAACTCCAAGCTGAACTCGATGGACAGCAAGAACCTCGCCATCTGCTGGTGGCCGACGCTGCTGCCCGTGCAGTTCTCCGACATGGGCCGCTTCGAGATGTGTCGCCCCTACCTGGAGGACGTCGTGCAGACCATGATCGACCAGCACCCCTTCCTGTTCCGCGGCCGGGAGGCGCACGTCATGGTGTGAGATAAGGACGTAAGTACAAGTTAGTTACACAACAGCTAACCATTTCTTTTGAGAGCGTCGGTGGTCTAGTACGCGGGTTCGATCCCCACAACGTACCAATGTGTTTTCGAATTCTTATGTACGTTTATTCGACGCTCTTACGGTGAAGGAAAACATCGTGATGAAACCTGCACACTCCTGCGAAGAGATTCAAAGGTTGTGTGTGAAGTCGACCAACCCGCACTGGGCCAAGGCCTAATCGCCCTAATTTAGGGTAGGATCGAGCCCCACGGTGGGCACGTATATGAGCTGTTGATGATGTTGGTTGATGAACCATTTATTCATTATTTTACCTGTCACATTACATCGGGTGAGCGTCGGTGGCGTAGTGGCTAGGGCCGCTGCCTCCCGTCTAGGTCAAGTGAGTTTGATTCCCACCACGTACCAAGTTTATTCGACACTCTTACAGCTTAGACGACAGATACAGTACGGGACTGGGTTGGCGTGGTTGACTAAAGCCCGATCGCCCTAATTTAGACTAGGCTTGAGCCTCGGGACGTATGGGGAAGATGCGCAAAAACCTCTTGAACTTCCACTTGTTACTCCTTGTACGCGAGGCCTACTTCTTTTTTGACGGTCGGTATCTGGCAACCAATCCAATCAAAAAATATTTAATTTGAATTAAGATTTTTACAAATCATTTTTCGACGTCAAATCTATCATAGTTGGCACGTCCACTACCAGTGCACGCTCGCTGTGGAGAAGAACTGTGATCAGCTTTACTCAACATCCGTTGTGCCAGAAAGCTTTTATCTTAACAATTACCGCGCTTTCACTGTGTTTATATTACGAAAGGGTTCAGTTATGCACCCAAATTCACGAGGGATGTCTAGAGAGATTACACGATGGTGTTTACCTAAAGTTACTTGATTCCAGGAACCCACGATGCAAGTTGCATTTGTGATGGACGACGTCTGACGTCACGTGACGCTCTTGAGCCGCTGCGCTCCCGAACCAGTGCGGTTATACGAACTTAGCGTAAGTTGGCTATTGCATTATCAGTGATTGCGACCCGGCCGAATTCAAACGACGTTTGCTAGCGATGGCGTCAAGTGTCTTCGCATTTCGGTCGCGTTAAGTCAAGCTATTGTTGTTCTAAAGTAGGTTTTTAATATTAAAAGTTGTCGGTATTCAATATATAGACGCGGTTTATGTTTTCAAGCGTTTTCATATCACATGCTTGGATTGTACCGCGATGATTATTACGCTTGCGTTTCATTTACTTGGCCTGTTTATATTTTTTTATATCGAAAGAAAAACACATAGAAACAGATTCTGGAAGCCATATCGCCTGTGCGCGAAACATTTTTTTACGAGAAATTGAAAAGATCAGTATTTTAAAACTAGGTGTTATTCAAATTAATATCGCATTTGTAGGGTGTAAGGTTGAAATTCGTGCACAAAAAGTATTTAACGGAAAAGTTTTCTAAAATAAGTATTATTGGTATTTAAACTATATTTGTAATCAAGTAATGGCAACACCACGTAAAAGCACATTCCGTTCAGTCAAAATTTAATTATGAAGTAATTAATTAAATGATTAATTATAAAATAATGATAAAAATAGTGATAATCGCGTAATCTTTGTGTAAGTTGATGCTTGCGGAGCTTAGTGATCGTTGTTTTTGACTGCCATACTTTCTTCCATTCTATTGATGTTTCGATTATATTCCGTTCTATACTATTCCATTAAGCTTTTCGTAAATATTACGTTGTAAAATCGATTTGGAAGTTGATTATATTATAATAAAAAAAATAACAGCGGTGTTGTCGATAAGTTGTGAGGAATCAAAATGAAATGTTGTATTTTTTCGTTATTATCAGCTGTATTTTTCATATTTTTGCTTTTACAAAATCTCTTGATAAAACGCTATAGCGCGTGAAATTGTAATAGTTGCAAGTTAAAACTACTGCTATCTTGTAAATGTCTTCCTTGTTTTGTAACCTTTTATATAAAATTTACATGGACAACAAACAAAACTATGCAGAAAATATTGTATTAAAACCCCCGCTATTTGAACTCTTATCGTAAATTTTGTAACCTCACAGCTTACGATAAATACAATATTATGATAGGAGGTAATAATAAAATAAAACTTGTAATATCGGTGTCTGTTTAGGTAACACGCTAGTTAGATAATCGTGTCACACGAAAATTAAATAATCATTAATTAATTATAATCAAAAATTCCTGTAAAACTTGCCTTTTGTTGTCATACTTTGTTGGCTTGATGCTATGAATCAATCACAAATATAAAATTTTACGGCCTGCGCACGAGTTAGCAATACTATAGTGGATGTTACAGTGTTGCCATTTTTGCACTTTTAACAGGATTTTGTGATTCTATTAAATGTGGTCCGGGCCACGTGTTACAACATAAATGTGCTCGAAAGGTTTCGTACCCAGAGCTGTAAATTATTGAAAGAAAAAAACAGCTTAAAAAGCTAGCAAGTGTAAGACGGAAACGTGGCAAGAAAAAGAAAAAAAAAACAGTTCATCAGGTTCGTTGTTTCGTCACGGTCCTGAAATACCATTTTATATGACTACTAGCGCCGCCAGTGTACTCGTGTCAGAGTTTTAATTAAATGTTGCCAGTTTGTAAACTTGTGTATTTGTGAAATTGATGTCTTTTGGTTTCAAGATGTAGTTAGTTCTGAATTACAAAATAAAGATAAATGGTTTATAGGATTGATAAATTATTTTCGTATGTGGATATAGGTAAAGAAGATAATGGAAATGTGGATCAAGTGGGAATAATATTTCTTCATTGTATTTGCCATGATTACATGTCAAATAAAATATGTTTTTATTTCTACATTTTTCACATTGGCAGCTTGGAAAAAATATTTTGAGACTGATTTTACAGCAGTTACATTTTTTACGTTAATTTGTTATTTCAATGTGAGCTAAAGTATGGAGAAGCTATTTTTGTTACTGTCGATATATTTTTTTAAAGATCTGTTTTTAAAACTCAAATAATAAAATTTCATCACAATTTTCTTAAGCAATTTATCAAAATCACCTTGTTAATGAAAACGATGATCTTGTAAAATTAATAAAATATTCAGTTTTCTGTATTACGGATGGCCTATGTTGTATTTAAGTGTTAATATATAGACTGATGTAGGACATATTCTTTTTGTGATTTTTTATTTGAGGCAGTCAAATAGATTTTCATTACGTAAACAAGAGAAAAATTAACACAATAGGCTCCGACTATGTTCTAAAAGTCATTTAAATATTAAGTGAATTTATTTATTGATTTTTGTTTGAAAATACACCCAAAAATATTAAATAATAAATAATTAGATAGGAATTGATTCGAATGTCCGTTCTAGATGTGTTATTGTTCTTATCCCGACAAGATTTCGATTTGTATGTTTTAGTTTTTATTTGTGTTTGGAATGTAGGGAATTGATCCACATAGAATTGGATACAAGGTGTTTTTGTTAGTTTTGAAAGTGCAATATCCCTGAATAGCAAAAACGCATCTTCGTATGCATTTTCTAAGATTTATTTTGCAACATTACAAGAAAAAAAATCAATGTGTCTAATTTGTAAGTGTATTTAATATATTAGATGTCTCCAGTAAGCATAGTTAAGATGTATTTACGTAAGTTTTTATCGATATAACGTCATTGTATCACCCATCTCTTTCGCACACTCGCCAGAATTTGTAAAACGTATGTGCGAGAGAGACAACAAAATCATGTCCATTAGGGGAATGATGTGATGGAGTTTTTTATATTTTACTATAAATCGAAAAAGACATAGCCAGCCTATCTGTATTTTAATTTATTTTTCTAGAAAATTTCGCTTGTTTGAGATCTCAGTAAAAATTAACAAAAGTATTGTTTTTCAAGACTTCCCCTAATGATTTTAATATGCAATTTCTATTATAAATAATTCGATGTAAATATTGTACATTCGTTCATTTATTTTTGCGTAACTTATTTATTATTGAGATATTTTTTTATAAAAGAATTTAGCCATATTCTTTGTTACTTGCTGAATAAATTTGGAGTGGTATTTTTAAGTTATTTTAAATAATTTTTCTACCGCACATTTTTCTACTTTTTTTACGCATCGTGCCATTTTGATATTTTTGGAAACGTGTGGTGACTTCGGTGATTCCTAAAACTGTATCGTTTATGTCCATAATACTTTGGCGTAGATCTCTAATGTTCTAAGTAGAAATCAATGTACGCTTGATCGCGAAGAGCGTCGCCGCCCGCCGCGAGTTTGGTCCTAATGTCGTTGAATGTTGGTGTTGTTCGGAAATGTAGCGCGCACAGTTTGAGCACCAATTTGGAGGTGTTTACGAAAGTTAGACGCGCCGACCATAGGCGAGTTTCAAAATGATGTAGAAAGATAGTTGCATACTTATCTCGCTCTCTTGTGAACCTCTTATGTCCATCGCACTTGCTTTAGGTCCTATCAATATCATGTTTTTTTTAATAGTACGCTAGTCTTAATTGTTTTAAAATGGCCTATTTTCCAGCATTAAATACTGAAAATGTATTATTAAATGCACAACAGAATTTTGGCGAATTAAACTGTGTCAAGCGTGGGCTAGTTAGACTAAATCTATGAGATAGTTATTATGACTGAATAGGTTTGCGTTCAGTGTTTGGAAGACTGCTTGGATGAAATAATTCTTAATCTCTTTTTGAATGTTGGTAGCTAGTGAGTTTTTAGTACGTGAGTAAGTGTAACTACATAATTTTTATTACTCCGCATATTTTTTTAATATCTGCTTTTAGTGTACGCGGTGGTTCACTTTCCTATTTTTACACGATTGCCCTATAAAGGAGTAACGTGTTCAGGGTTCATGTATGTATGTGTGTTTCTTTATTCCACCATAAATTCTAGATGTCTGAACGGATTTGGATGTATGGGGTATCGTTAGAGTCCATATATCAGCAAAAGTGACACTGGCTATGATTTTTTTGGCAAGGCCGTCGAGTTTTAAAATTCTTAAGTGATTGTTATCAAAATACCTTGGTGATTGTTATCAAAATACCTTGTCAAAGTGGCTTCACAAGTAGTTTAATGATCAGTGTTTGCTTGCCAGGAAGATAAAAGTTGTTTCACAGTTTAGGTAGATGTTTATAGTCTTGAATAGGTGTTGTGATGCGGCCGGCGGCGGCGACGGTTCTCGCGATGAACAATTTTGCTATGTGCGTCTCAATTACCGTGAACACAGATCAAAGGAATGTGTCATATTTTATAATAAATAACCATCTATGTAATATTACTGGGTTTTTATTTACTTCCTATTGATCGTCATTGAAAAGCTCTTGAAAAATGTTGCTTCCACCATCAAACAGAAAGTATAACACTGATTAGAGATAATATCTCTATTTCTAAAATTATCAGGCATAAAAAAAATGTTTCCTCTAAATTTTTATAATTAATTTAACTTTAGTTAGGTTAGACCCACAATATTGTTTGTTTACCCAATGCCATGTAACAATTTCAGTGGAAACTTAATTGGCTTATGTAATGTACTAAAGCAAGTATTTTAACCTTTTAGGGAAGCTAACAGCAAATAAAATTACATAAGATAGAATAATATATAAATCAATTGAGGCTAATAATAAGTTTCCGCATATTCTGTGCGCATATACTAACTTATTACAGAGTGTAAGTGAAAGTTCTCTACAAAATACTTTCATTGCATGATTTATTGGCACACAAAAAAATCTGGAATGTCTGGGGTCTGTTTCACGAAGCTACAAGTTACAAAATACAAGTACAATTCGATGTAAAACTATACAGCTTACAGTTTAGGCGAATTGGCTACGCAATGAATATCAAATTGTAACTTGTAAATTGTAGCTTCGTGAAACGAACGGCCCCCTGGTGTCTGCTTTCCTTATTCTCGACTTTCTTTTTTTTAAATGGTGCTTCGTACAGGTTACAGGATACAAAATTTTATTTAGAAATGGTGTAAAAAACAATCACCTAAATAAAATAAACTTTAGTAATTATAATGATCCTAAAGAGTGCTTCCTGTCAGTTTGTGAAGATACGTCTTTTACATCCTGTATACTTTCCTTCTAACATTCTATACAAACTTTTTAATGCTTGGAAAATAAAATTAAAAATCCTATTTAAAAATAATACATTTAATTCTATTTATAACATAACACACAAGAAAATGTTTAATCGATACAAGATATACATTGTAAGGAATCACAGATTATTTTCATACTATTCATAAGTAACATGCATTTGATTGTTTTCGTATTTACAGAACTTACACAATAATGAGGGATTTTCTGACGAGCTCTTTAAAAAATTAAAATAATAGTTCTAATTAAGACGATAGATGGCGCCAGGTGTACTTTGTGGGTTCTTTTTTAAAAATCCTTTTATGGCCCTGGGTGACTCGCTGGACAAATCGTCAACGCCATCTACCAAAGTTTTATGAACTATTTTTTTTTTTAAATTGGCTGTCGGAAAATCCCTCATTATAGTTCGCGTCAAATCAGAAGAACGCTGGACGAAGGAGATATGTAGGTGCTATGCTTGCTGCTATGCTTTAAAATGGACATAGTTGCGCCCCAAAGCACCTTAGACGATGTAATATTTCTGTTTCCTATTTATTATATAATCTAAGAAACAGTAGGTAAAATCCCGTCACTTCGTCCAGCGTTTTTATTATGTGACGGGAACTGTATGACAACTCTCAACAAGTTCCTCGATCCAAAATTTAACACATTACTACAACTACCTTTGTAAAAATTCACCTCATTTATACAGCGTGTTATGTAATTGGTTGATTATCAATAACTTGCACTAAGGAACATGGAGGCTGACAAATGAAAAAAAAATTGCATCCTCCTTAGTAAATCAATCTGCTGGCTGCGCGGTTTTTGTCGTTATACAGCCCTTATTCTTTGGGGAAAGTTGCGAAAATCAACCAATTAAATTTCAAGGTATTGGTCAACATATAAAAGTATTGGTTAACTGTAGCGATATTTTAGATCAAATGATAATAATGTTACTTCGTCACTTTGGTAGTCCACTAATGCCTAAACATCTCGGAACATGCTTTTTATTGTTCTAAGCTAAACATAGTGCCTGCCTATACAGTGTGCAACAAAACAGTGGGTACCAACCCGAAACAGCGACAGTACTCATGAAAATGAACGACTTTTTCCAAGGAATATGGGTTGAAATATGCCAGGAAGGGCCCGGACCAGGATGCTATTGGTCCTGAACCTATCGTGCCTATCCCAGCAGGTCAGTATCGCTCCATGCTCAGGAACCGCACTGCTGAACAACATAAAACCCACTGGACCCAGTGCGGAGACTGTCGGCAGGCAAAGGAAACCCTCCCGACGGTCAATCATCGGGTAACACGCAGCCGCAACTACGAATCGCAGTCAGCGCCATAACTGGTCACGGTTCTTTTAACAGGCATCTGTTTAATATAGGTGTCACGGACAGCCCTTTATGCAGAGGATGCATGGAGAAGGAAGAGACGGCAGCCCACGTTCTGTTGGAGTGTCGGAGCGTGTCAATGTACCGGGCAAGGTATCTCGGTTCGCCGGGGACGATCTCCGAGGTGCTGGGTAACATCGGTGGTATGATGCAGTTCCTCGAGGAGATCGGCTGGCTCGAGTAGTGAGCTACCCCACCCACACGCAAAGTAGGCGCATCAGACGTCGGTTTGCGGAAACCAGCCCGAACGAACGTCTCCATACTAAAAGTGTCAGCTGATTGAACAATTTGTCCTTGGGAAAAGTTACTTGTTCTCACGAGTACTGTCGCTGTGTTTCGGGTTTGTAGTTGGTAACCCTGTTTGTTACACCCTGTATAGAGCTTTCATCTGTCAGATACATCCTCTTCACTAACTTATTTACAACGAAGCTCAATTGATATGCATAAGTCAAGTTGAACAGCTATCGGAAGATCATGGTTTTGAATTTGGCTACTTACTGTGCAGAGAACATTAATATTTCTTCAGTAAATATAATACTTGTGCCTATAATATATTATGCTTTTGTACCTATCTAAAAATTTGCCTTAAACTTGGTTTTGATTGTCACTATATTTAATGCAGTTATATCGACTGCATTCGGTCTGCCTAACTGCAACTGCCTATTTGCAGTTAGAACGCAGTTCGCAGTCCGTTTGTGCAGATCCTTATTCTATTTTTACCAACTTCATTGTACAATACGCGCGTGCCGTCTTCATTTTTCACATAATTACCCAGTGCCCCATCTTACAAGCTTCCTTGATCCAAGCATGCTGACGATGCGACGTTGCCATGCCTCACATGTATCCAGCGCCCCATCTTACAACCCTCCTTGATCCAAGCAGGCTGGCGATGCGATGCGACGTTGCCACACCGTATCCAGCGCCCCATCTTACAAGCGTCTCTGATCCAAGCAGGCTGACGATGCAAAGTTGCCGTACTTCACATGTAGCCAGCAGCGCCCCAGCCACAGTCTCCACCATCCAAGAACGGTGGCGATGCAACGTTGCCACACCTCACATGCAGCCAGCGCCCCAGCATCCGCACCAAGGTATGGAGCCGCCATCTTGCGGCGGAACAGACAGCTTCCTCGACTTGTGCGTGCAGGCTGACCCGAGGGAGTTGACGGAAGAACACACGCTGTTGGTGCGCTCGTGCTCCGAGTGCGATGTCATCTCCTGGAAATTATAAAAAATATATCTTTTGAATGATTCCAAATAGCTTGATATTTCAGCTTTGAAAAGGCCGCGTGTTCGTGTCACATACATTAGAGCTTTCGGATCGCGCGCGAACAATTTTTATTTGCAATGGCTTATTTGTAATAACATCAGAAGTGGATTCGTACCTATTACTCATATAATGAAATTTAAAAAATGATCTATTTTCCAGGCCATCAGAAGTGGCATTCGCACCTATTAAGCATATAAGACACTTAAATTTGTACGCATTACTATGGCATTACGCAGTTACGTTACGCATATAGGATCATATTGTTATTTTGAGAATAAATATATTTAAAAAAATACCTGATAACTATCCCGCTTGTATCGCGGGCCAGAGCTAGATGAAGACATCGTATTCCTCGGCCTATGTCTGGTGCAATGTTTGTGCTTCGCCACATCATTGTGAACCTCTACATCTATCAACCTCTCATTGTCACTCTCCACTTGAACAGGTACTCCATTCTTTGCTGTGCCATTCTTCTGTTCTTTCTTCTTCTCTCTTCTTTTCCGTTCTCTCTTTTTAAATGTTAGAGAGAATCTCTTTCGTTTCTTGGCTTTCGGGGAATCAGGTCGTTGGGGTGCAGTTGATTTTTCTCTTTCTGATCTACTGGTATCGTCATCAGGCGGTGGAACTTGAGATTCAGAATCGGTTTTTAACGTTAATTCAGTCCTAGTCGAAGAGTCAGGCTCACCATTTTTGTAAGCTACCTCTTTCTCTAGATTTGCTAGTTCCATTCTCCTCAATCTCTTTGGTAGTTTGTTCACCGTTGCATATATCGGTTCTTCGTTTTCTCCAACGGGGGCTGATCGAGATCTGAAGAAAAAGTCGAATTTCTTTGGTTTCACTGGTATCCTTCGTTCTACAAAGACTACAGTGCTAGCTACTTCAGTTGTTGTTGTGTGTTGGTCTGATTTCAGACTTGGCGATGCAGCTACAGGTGTTGCCCGAGGATAATCGTAATTAAGTTCTATATTCTTTTCAGTGACATATGATTTCTGAGGACGATACTGATCTTCGCCATTTTGTTTTACGGGTTCCTTCCGTACATTACTTTGGCTACTCTGCGTCTGATTTTGATTTGGATTCTGACAACAACACTTCTGCATCACTCTTCTCGTATTACACATAAAAACGGAGTTCTGTTGTATGAAAGTCGTCTGTATAGTGGGCGTTGATTGAACATCTCCTAGCAAATCTTCAACGTTGCCTCCTGTATGGAACCTTGGAGGCTGGTATGGGGCCACCACGAATCCAGGAGGCGGGGGTGGAGAATGATATGGCTGTGACGTCACAGCTTGAAAGAACCTTGGCACATCTGGCGGCGCATCGTGCACTAACACATCGACTACCCTTTCGTTGAGTTCATTGTTCGTCGTATTTGGCTGGAGCCGTATATTGTTTGGTGGTTGTGATGTCATCATGGGAGTTCCTGACCTCGTTTGCTTTGTTGGCTGCGTTTGCACGGGAATGGTTTCTGCTTGGCATTCTTCGCACGAACATGGAGACTCGACTCGGCTCTGCAAGATAATACATTATCATTAGTTCAAAGGTATTCTTTTGTTTCTTGAAGCAAATAAACAGTACACAGTTTGTGGTCTGTTCTGCTAAATACCTTGAGTCATTTAGTTCATTAGTTATAGAACAATGTAACTTCTTGTCATGAATCATGCGAATTGTTTGTTGTCAGATCAAAGTATCGGAGGATCAAAGTATTGGCCATTGCTGCGTCTGTGATCCTTTGAAGTAAGTATTTTTGAATCGGATATTTATATTATTTTAACAAGAGGTGCACAATTTTATATCAAGGAGTGCGCCTTCTTAGCTGGTACTATTATTTATTCTGTGACAAGAGTTGATTAAATTTAAACCCCTTTATTTAATTTATGAAGCATGTTATTTATTGTGCGTGGTCTTGACTCCCCCGGATAAATAAAAATAAAATGGATCAATCATCTGTAATTGAAGGTCGTTTCGGGGGAGGCCTTTGTAGTATGTATTTACTATATATTTATGTAATGTATATCAGCTGTTTGGTACCCATAGTACAAGCTCTGCTTAGTTTGGGATCAGATGGCCGTGTGTGAAGATGTCCCCACATATTTATTTATTTTTAACAGTAAAACGTCTTAATAGACGCTGAAATTATGATGATGATGATGATTGAATTAGTTTACTTGACAAATCTTTTTAATAGACTTCTAAGATGTCACTTATTCTACGGATACGGAAGGATAAAAACCATTAATTTTCATGTTCAATTTATCTGAACTTTCACTTTGAGCAACTGCTCAGAGAAGTTACTGGATGTAAATAGTTGGTTTACACTCGGAACAGTTTTACGTGAAGCTTTTTCTCGCAAACACTCCGGCTGCCCGCGCACACGCAGCAATAATGTCAAGAGCTTTATTTTTAATGTTCCAACAACACGGTTGTGGTTCGTTCCGAATGGCATATGTTAGGTGTTTGTTTGTATGAGAGACTATACTGGTTAGTTTGTTAGATATGGGATTGGGTAGTATAATAACTTGTATTATATAAATAAAAATAAGTTTTAAATTATTGTCTTGCTGTTGCTTTCAAATTGAGACAGATTTAGCATGATTTCATTGCAAGCACTAAGTGTTTTTTTTACGTGCATTTCCTTATATTTCAGATTTTAGGAAATGCATTCTGTCTTTTTATTTCCGGACCTTTCACGGATACCAAGGTGGCATCCGTCATCGTCTCAGAATATAATCCGCGTCACAGCGAGACAGTTTGTCACGTAGTTATAACGTTAACGTTATTAGCAATATCGATTTTATTATCTACACTGTCGTAGGCGATAGTTCTAGATCTATCGATCTATCTTAGATATATATGTCAATTACTTTCATACTAAATAATGGTTTTTAAAGGTGTATGCAAGAACTCTATAAATAATTATTTAATGTCTCTGTTGGAAAAAATCAGGTAAGAGTAAAAAAATTTTTCTTTTTTTCTTTAATCACCGTGTATGCGATTATTATATTTAGTTTTTAGTTGCGATTATAATAATCAAATTGGTTTTTAGTATTATCTGCAGTTACATGGAATATTAATTTCACTTAATTATGAAAAAAAGCAAGAAAACAATTTTATTTATAGCGGAAAATGGGTCACGAAAAGCAACTCAATTTTCATTATCATGAATTAAAACAAGCAAGGTTAACCACCAACGCATTTTCACGAATTACACAGTTCTTTCCGATTTAACTTTAAAACCACTAGAATAATAACTAAATCACCTTCATTATTTTATCACTTAAAACCTATCACTTTAATCACCAAATTAATTTATTTTTCCGTGTTAAGTTTTTAAACAATTGTCGGTCACGCCGAGCCAGCCGCTAGCCGGCGAGTTGCCGTCCCGATTCACTGTCCCAGACTGGACTGGTTTATTTATAAAATTAGGTGTTACAATATTTTCTAAGACAGGAGTCAGAAACCTTGCGTCAAAGAAATAGGTGGTTATTTACTGTTCAGTTATTTTATCATTTACTTACACAAGACCTAGGAACATATTTTTTTCTGTTTTAGCCCGAACTTTTTTATGGTGATTTAGAAGTCCAAGTGAAAAATGCTATTTTTCTATCACATAAGTAAGCATATAAGATAAGTGTGTCAGACAGTGTTTTAAAGAAAAAAAAAACCTAACATCGTATTATGTGAAAGGATTGTTCTTATTTTTGAAGAAAATTTAGCCCAACAGGAAAATTCGTAAACAATACAGGTATTACAGGTGCCAGTAGGCGGCTTAACATAAATATATTACTATACTTAATATAAAATATTAAATAAATAGACTAGATGGTAAAAAGCACCAAAAGCAGTTGAGCCGTTCGTCTCGACAAGTCCGCCCTTGACACACGTCACGTCCGTACTAGAGTTTCCGGAAACACATCCACAATTTTTTTTTGCGCGTTTTCTCTAAAGCACGTTACACACTTATATGCCAATGACCTGAATTTCTACCAAAGGACTAACTTGTACGTTAGTATTATAATATCTTTGGGACTAACGAACTCGTAAACATGCATACAATCAAGCCGTGAAGATTCAACACATATTTTTACCAGCAGCAACCTGAAAAGGTTCCCCCGTTGGTGCATATTGACATTCAAAATTCGACTGTGGTAAAGGGCGCATTCCAAATCAGACTTTCAGCGCTGTCAGCGATCAGAAAAGCAAAAAAACGTATGAGTTTTCACAGCTGACAGTAATTCGGAACGCGATTACGGGTGCTTTAATCGATTTCAGCGCGTCTCGGAATGCAGGGAAAGTCAGCCTCTTTTTAAGAAATTTGTCTAATCAAAATAAATTGCAAGGTATGATGACTAAATGTCCAACCGTTCTTCTAGCAACACGTAACCAGTTTAGGATTAGAACTTTTCTTATAAACAAATCCATTATTCTATCAAATTCCAACCAAAGGGATATGTATGTATGTATAAGGGGGACGTCTGCGAGGAGCGCAGACGGGTGACCTGCTCTATATATGAAAACTATTTCACCCTTAATCCCAGTTTTGATGGATGCTCCTTTCATGATAGCGCCGCATCTGCTCAGCCGTATCGCGTGATACTCACGGTAGGTGAGTTGTGTTAGGTCTATCTCTCCGCTTCTGGCATGGGGTGACCCAATGGCCCCCACGACTACCCAAGAAGAGCCAGCTTGGCAACGGCTATTGCCAAAGGGATATAATCAATGGTCTAATCGAAAACTGGATATCAAGAAAGAAGGCATTTTAAGAAATAGTCGCCGAGAAACTGAACCTTTTTTGCCGTCTTTTCCTATCATGAAGAAATTAAGTTCTTCCCTTCTTCGTATTTTCTTTCACAACTGGCAGGCTTCTCCAGGCCGAAATGACGCGCCCCACCACCGCATTTACACACACAATTTTGTTGTTTTAGGTTTTAGTTTTTCTGCTTGACCATGATGTAGGCATACAGATCGTAGTTCACGTAACAGTCGACACTCGACGCTCCCACACAGATGAAGTGTCGTTGTTAATATTGCACTCGCACATCTAAAACAACTAAAAATGTAGTGGGGCGTGTCATTTCAAACTGGACAAGCTCTACTGAATTTTCAGGTGCCAGCCATACTGAATATATTTAAGAAACAAAGTTTCAAAGTTATGCTCTGTTTAATTATTATGTGAATATCCTTACTAATCCTTACTATATCCTTATTAATATATCCTAATATAATAAACGCGAAAGTTTGTATGTATGGATGTAGTATGGAAGTTTGTTACTCTTTCACGCAAAAACTACTGAACGGATTGGGATGAAATTTGGAATAGATAAAGATAAAGATATATTTATTCGCCAAAAACATGGTATAAAGATGGTAAGTTATGAGATAGTGCATTCATGTTTTGCTAAAATACTAATAGCATGCAAATATTTTATACAATGCAATATTTTGCCAATATTTCACTTATACATTCGTCATGCAATATTAATTCATATTTATAGGAAACTTGTATAATATTTAACTAACTTCTAAAGAATTCGTCCATATTGTAAAACACATTTTCATTCAACCACTTAAATAACTTTTTCTGGAAATGTCTTAAATTTAAATTTCTTAAGCCCTTTGGTATTTTATTATAAATTTTTACACCCATAGTCATAAAACTTTAACTGTAAATCATAGTTTTTGGAATGTCATTATTATATACAAGTCTATCAGGGTCTCTTTTTACACGGTCATTTACGTCACGAGCTTTTTTGTATAAGTTATGTTTTTTAATCAATATGCAAAGTTCATATATTATGTATAAAGACGGTAGAGACAACAATTCAAGTTTTTTAAAGAGAGGCCTGCAGGAGTCTAGCGATAGATTTTACGGGAAAAGTCTTATTCCCACGGGAAAATCTTACACGACGCGAGAGTAGCCGCGGGCGGACTGCTAGTACAAAATATTTTAAAGCTGTAATTTTTGTCGAAGACTTGTATTTGTTAAATGATTTTAGTTTGCGTATTTTTTTCTGTTTGAAGATACCTAAGTACCTAAGTATGAAGAAAACTCCAGTCTAAACGAACAATCGCTTTGTATCACCTCCAGACCAGAATCACACTTTCTAAATTTATAACACACTGAAAACAGCAAGTAAATACCTACGAATTAGCTTCCTTATTCGTAGGTAAATACTAAGAAGCACTTCTTTTTTATACTTTGGCCCCACCACTCGTTTCTCCAGTTCCGGATTTCCGGTTGTCAAAAGACGGCGGGGTCGAGTGGTGTTGCCAGATACACTTGAAAAATATTAACAGTTCTATTAAAAATCATGACATAAGTAATAGTTTATATCCTGAATGGACTAAATTAACGTCAGCCACGTCTAATGCTTTAGAATCGCCACCGCTTCTCTGTTTAGTTCTATTTGTGTCAGGAGGATTAATAAATACGTCAAACATCTCACGTTCGTCAATAGCCCCCACGTGGGCGTTTGTGAGTTGTTTGCTGCTCAATTAAAGTTTTGTTTTAAGTAGTTCTCTTGCTATGATTTAGGATTTCGACGTACAGTTAAATTTAGTTCAGTCAAAATTAAACTCGCAATGTGAACTATCATTTTCTTGACAGGTTATGAAACACTACGTGGGGAGAGACATCTATATTCCTGTTACCTGCTTTTGTAATATTCTGATTAATTTAGTGGTTTCGTTTTATGTTACGTTAGTTATGTCTGTAAGTTTAAAATTAGATCTAACTAGTGTCAACAGATGGCGTAAATTAAGGGTATGAATTTGCAATGCTCACGTAAAAACTAGAAAAGAACTAATTTGGTACTTAAATTTTTGGTCGAATAGAAAAACCCTTCTTGGCAAGAAGAATTCAAACAAATAGCAATTTAATCAAATCTCTAAAAAACTATTCAAGTTACAAAAACCAACTAACGCCATCTGTCGTAACCGTACCGCACCTTATGCCAGGTCCACACTGACAGGAGCTTACAAACTATAATATCACAGGCAATCCATGATACGCAACAGGCAAATGATACAAGTGTAGCCTCGGCTTTACTAACCTTAGTTCCTTCGCCCTCCTGTTCTTCGGGCACCACACTGAGGTCATTGAAGGCTACACGTGCACACGGCGCACAAGTGTCGACGCACACGCACTCCGGACACGCGCTGCAGACTGACGCGCTGTCCTGCCAACATATACATGTTAGGAACAAAGGTTTATTCTGACTCTCGTAATCATCAGCATTTAAAACCACTAGACCACCGACGCTGGTTTTAAATGCTGATGATTACGAGGTGACGGGAGGCGCGGGTTCGATCCCCACCACTTACCAATGTGTTTTCAAATTTCGAATGGAGTTAATATTTAATGGGGCGCGCTTGTCGCATCTGAGGTTTGCGGATGACCTTATTCTCGTTGCCGAAGGCGTCCTAGATCTCCAGAATGTGCTCGCAGAACTGAACGAAGCTTCCTTGAAAATCGGTCTTAGGATGAACATGTCCAAGACCAAGATCATGACGAATTACTATGTAAATATGCCTAACATAAGCATAGGCAATGACACCGTTCAGGTTGTTAGCGATTAAGTCTATCTTGGACATCGTTTATCCTTTGACCGAAAAGCGCAGGTAAACTAGACAACGTTTTTAAATCCAAACTGCCGCAATGCCTGAAGACCAAGGTGTTTAACCAATGTGTCCTGCCGATCCTCACTTACAGTGCCGAAACATGGACGCTCACTAAGAAAAATATGCACAAAATTAAGGTAGCACAAAGGGCAATGGAGCGTTTTGTGTTAGGTATCTCACTCGTTGACCGCATACCAAACGTAGAAATTCGTCGGAAAACTAAAGTCGAAGACGTAGGTAAGTGGGTAACGAGACTGAGGTGGAGATGGGCGGGGCACTTGGCTAGACGGGACGACGGACAGTCGACTAAAGCAGTCACAGAGTGGTGGCCTAGAGGGGCGATAAGGCCAGTGGGCAGACCACCAGCCCGATGGTCAGACGATATCGTCAAGATGACGGGATCTCACTGGATGAGGCTGGCACAGGACCGTGAGAATTGGCGCCTAGAAGAGGCCTATACCCAGCAGTGGGTTGATGTGGGCTGAGTTTGATGAAGATGATGATGATGATGTATGTTTATTCGACGCTCTTACGGTGAAAGAAAACATCGTAATGAACTCGAATGGCTCGAGCCCCTCGGTGGGGACGTATATGAAGAACGTCAGCTGCTGGACAGAATACTACTGATATCACGCGCCATCTTTGAGTGTTAAGAGACCGGGTTTTTATCTTGTTTTTACTCTTGGTCCTCCGAGTTCAACGGGTAATAAAATATCCATGGTTCTATTACCTGATACAGCCTAACTCCCTAAGTAGGTAGGGACCCTTTTATTATTCCAAGCCTTTTTTCTTTGCCTTAGTTTCTTTGGGATAAATCTTTGGTAATTTTAAACTATTTCCTCTCAATATTCGACTTTGATATTTTACATGCTTGTTTAGTTCTGACGACAATTAGTAGCCTACATATAAATATAGCACGGGCTCGTTTGCTAATAAGTACGTTCTTTGATATAGCTGAACATGATTTTTATCATGAACTGTAGCCAGAATTGTCTCTTTGGGAGCTCTTAAATTTCCCAAGGAGACAAGTCTGTCAGTTATTAGCACGGACTCGAAACTTTGTAAGTATTTAGTGTTATCTGTTTACAAGAATACATACTCCTTGAAGCGAATAATAGTCGATCAATCGCTTGTGAACAAAGTCAAAGACTTGGAAATCGTCTAATGACAAGCTGACGTATTTGGCACTAAGCCAGCCTAATTATTGGGGTCGGAATGGGGGAATTTCCGACAGCCAATTAAAAAAATTGTTCCTAAAACTTCGATAGATGGCGTTGACGATTCATGGATGAAGAAATCCGGTGAGTCACCCAGGGCCATAAAAATATTTAAAAAAAAAACCACGAAGTACACCTGGCGCCATCTATCGTCTTAATTAGAACTATTAGTTTTTTTTTATAGAGCTGTCAGAAAATCCCCAATTGTCAATTTTAGAAGGAGAGTCAATCACAGTCATTGTTAAGTTGTAATGGGTGGGCCACTGTTGAGTGCTCCTAAAATATATTCATTGTCAGATGGATTGTTTAACGGTGTGCTGTCCATTCGCTCAAACACTCCACGGTTACGTTTGGTTTCAGTTTTAATATCCCCATTGAGTTGAACATGACAGTTGAATCAACGAATTCTAAATCAAACCCGTTCTTAATTCTGTCCATTCGATCTCACTAAGGCGGCCTTCTTGCCAAAGGTCTTAGCTAAGTAGTTTTATTTACCTTCAGAAATTTGGTTTGGTTCACAGATTTTATCTAGCTAGATTTATAAAAAAAAACAAATATCAGTTACCGGTCAGCTGAGTTTGCGATGTGGACTTGTCTGTGACATTCCCAATACAGGGAATAATGCTGTTAGTGTTATGTGTGTGCCTGAATCTTATGATAGTCCGTTTGAATTTTTAGATACTACGTCTGAATCTTATGATAATACGTTTGATTCTTGTACGTACGTCCGAGTGTTCAGGCGAAGACCGTCGCTCGCGCAGCATTCCCTCCAGTCGGTCATACTCGTAGCGAAGGGCGGATATCTCCCGCTTGAGCTGGTCATTCTCCCGTTTCAATTTCTTAATATCAGACTGACCTGAAGATAGAAGGTAAGTAAATGAAGGCATAATAGTGTGGGGTAAAACCCGGATAGATGCCCCAAGGGTAAAGTTACCCCAATTGTGATGATTACTCTAGTTTCGCAGAAGAATCACATACATTTTTTTCAATCTATCGAAAGGTTCTCTATCATTTAGTTGACCGTGTCTCATATCTTTTGCTTTGTTTTGCGGCGGGGCATCTATCCTAAACGTAATTTATATGGAATAGGAAACTATCCGCTGTATATATGGGATAGATGTCCCAAAAAATAGGGGTCCGCAAAGATCTCTAATACTCTGGAAATATTAAAGATAATATTGTACTTTTTGTAAATTTGTAGATTAAAAACTAAAGTACCGGTCAGTATTACAAATAATGTATTTTGTCTTTTTGTACTGAGAGATACCTATAGAGTTACTTCAAAAAGTGGGGTAACTATCCGGGTTAGAGCTATTGCATGCGTATCCTTGAAAAGTTCCGGGGTTCCTTTTTCCAACCAAAATAGCTAATATAATTTTCTAAGTTTGGTGTGGACCTTTAGATTTCTTTGGGCTTTGAGTGCTCGTCTACACTAATGGGCCCAAAAGAAACTCCAAGTACAAAATTTAAGTCCCTAACGGACGAGCAATATCATCAATCCGAAATACGGCCGTACTTAATTATACTTTAACGTTTTCCCCTATTGGTATTTCTACCAACGACATTTATCACACCTTTTCAATGGAAAGATCGTTAGAAATGCCATGTGGTGGTGGTTAGTGTGGTGATTAGTGGTGTCGTCTGTCTTCTGATCATAAATATTGTTGAAAGGGAATATTATGAGTTATCCCAAGGAAGTTCACCCAAAACCGGCCCAGTACAGTCAGTGGCGGATTTCGGTCACGTATGCTCGCAAATCGGGAACCACGTGCGCGAGTGTGATGGAGCGCCAGCCGTTTGGTAAACACGCTATCATGCTTCATACGGATTAACATGATGACGTCATAGTTGAGGAAACCCTATGAGCCTACCTCGTTCAACTTCGGCATTGATGTTGATAGTTCTTAATCGCAATTCTTCGTTTTCGTATAGCATGCCCCGGGACGACTTGCGGTCCAACCTGGCGAAAAGTCAGAAATCAATACAAAGATAAATAAAAAAAAAACAAGCTAAATTAAACTAGGTTGACTGTAAGTTGGTTTTAATTTTTTTTTTTGGAATTTATGGCGCGGTTACTTTAAGCCAAGTCTTTTTAAAATTTATAACATTTATTCCATTGTGCTTGGTCTGGCTACACTACTTGGCTCGGGTAGCTTGATAACTATGAAAACAATTGTGTCGATTCGGCATACGCCCAACTAAACTAAACTAAAATTAGTCCTGTCACTTTATATCATTTTTAATTGAAAAGGGACCGAAGATCATCGGTTTTGTTTCTATCTTTGACTTCACGACTAACTGTCAATTTTAGGGGCTTTTTAGTTGGCTATTCGTCATGGCGTTAGGTAGGCACTAAATTTGACAGTTAGTCGTGAAGTCAAAGACAAAAACTAAACCGATGATCTTCGGTCCCTTTTCAATTAAAAATGATAGAAAATGACAGGACTAATTTTAGTTTAGTTTAGTTGGGCGTATGCCGAATTGACACCAATGTTAATCAGCAATACTAGTCAGGCTGAAAATTCTTACTCAATTTCCATCTCAGAAAAAGAATAAAAAGCTCTTTTGAATTTTCAACCATTATTGTGTAGGACTATGACCTTTTATATGTTCTGTGGCTATGGCGGTAGAAATAGTTTGGTTGCGGACGGAATTAACGTAGAATGCATAAGGTCTTCGAAGTCGTAGCGGGCTTTTTAGCTGGTGTCCATCACCATCAATACAGACTCCGTAGCCTAGTGATCGAGATTTCGTCGCTTATTACGGAGGTTCCGAGTTCGAATCCCAGTGGAGACACTGTCAAGCAAAAATTTCTTTGTGAGACTTTCCCCAGGTTGATTAGGGCACTGCTGGCTGAATCACCTGGGTCCCGGCTACTATCTAGTGGATACTCTGTTTTGTGAAGTTGGTTGGTGACCTTAAAATTCACATGATGAAAAAGAAGATCACCATTATATGCTTGGAGACAAAATGACACTCACTTGCGGTTGGGTTTGAGATTGACATCCTTCCTGCGGGTCCTGAGCATGCTCGCTCCTGTCATCCCCGACATCCTCCTGGTGACGCGCCATGCGTCGATCAACACCTGCAGACAAAACAAGGATTCTATTAGTTTTAACACAGGTTCTTATACCTAGGGGTCAGGTCGACTCTTGAGCAGGAGGTTTTAAAATCGAATACTGATGAGGACAAGCAAAATTAATAACCGAAACGGTCTCCAGTTTGGTAAAGGCAAACTGAATCACCTGATTGTTTAAAAGGTTTAAAGCTTCAAGTGTCTACTACAAAGCGAGCGCTGGATGACAATGCAATGATGTCTTTAGGAGTTTTTCTAACCCCATTTGTCTTAAAAAAGTTACACCTTCTGTACGCAGGTCATAAGCGATTTAGCTGGCACCCATTGATATGCTAGGTAAAAAGGCGTAGATAAGTCATACGCGCTCAAAAAGCGGCACACCAAAAGTAATTAGCCAACCTGAACAGTCACGCGTCGCTTTGTCTCTTTTTCGCACTTTTGCCGTCCTTGTGTAAGTTTTGTGCCATGTTAAAACATCGTTTGCCTTGTAAGTGACCTATCTACCCATTGATATGCTAGGTAAAAAGGCGTAGATAAGTCATATGCGCTCAAAAAGCGGCACACCAAAAGTAATTAGCCAACCTGAACAGTCACGCGTCGCTTTGTCTCTTTTTCGCACTTTTGCCGTCCTTGTGTAAGTTTTGTGCCATGTTAAAACATCGTACGCCTTTTTACTTATATCATTGCTGGCTGGCACACCAATGTTTTATCTGAGAGAAGAGGTTCTCACACTTGGATCCCGAATCCCGATCGTCCTTGAAATAGTTAAGCGTGCTACGTACTTTTCCCCGTTCTTCTCTTCATAAAATCTAGATGCGTCTAATCATCATCACTATTACTTTCATTGGTCTTTCGCATCCCGATATCCTCTTGCCATTTAGTCTAATGAATATCAACCAGAACCCTTGTCAGACTATCAGGCAAGCTTTTACTGTTGCGTTCGACGTCTGTGGTCCGAGCGCGGTTGCAAAATTGTTCGGTATTACTGGCCGCATCATTAATATTAAGTATAATATTTTTTCTTCGACACGCTCGAAAATGTGATAGGTACGCAAAGTGACTCATTTTTGGACGAAACATTGCCCCATACAAAACAGCGGCCGGCAATGTGCCCTCAAACGGCCTAGGCCGGCAAAGTAACTTTCGTCTAGAAATTTCAATGTTTTTGAGTCTTTTTACAGCATGTATGTATGTCTTATGGGGGACGCCAAATTCAAATTTTATATGAATCGTGCACGAATCGTAGTGATTGGAGTTGGCTGTATGCTCTGTATGACACTGGCACAGAACAAAAAAAGAAAAGTGCGCAATATGGCGGTTTGTAATTTTCATCTCTTAATTTTATCGTACTATTTTATTAGATGGAGTTACTAATCATTGAATTAGGGAAATATTACAACAATGAATGGTTCAAGTAGTCGAAGTAGAGGTTAAAGTGATAAAGGTTAGAACTTATAAGTTTAGTATGATATGAGTAGACATCCAAATCCAAGGTTCTTAAAAGATAACTTTTTTAGTGTTTTATAATTTCTTCTCGTATTTCAGAGAAAAGCGCTATACAGGCCTCGGCCGCAATAACTCTTGCTGGACTCGTACACAATAAAAGTCCTCACCTGCGGCTCGGACTTTAAACGTGTCCTCGTCCAACATTAACTAATTTTGCGGCCGCGGCAGTAATGTACTATAAATTGAATTTGGATTAGATTGGTTTGAGTCGGGCGCGAGCCTCCTCGCACTCAGCTTCTCTACATGAAGCTAGATTTGTTAATACCTATACAAAGCCCCCTGAGTTATTATTCTACCCATGTCATTAGACCAAGGAAGGGTAACTTACCTTACCCGGTTTCCTATGTATCTAATCCTATTAATATTATAAATGCGAAAGTTTGGAGGTTTGGCTGTTTGTTGCCGAATCACGCTTGAACCACTACTGGGATCATCACGCTTGCAACGACAACGGTAACCGGCGGTGGCGGCGTACGGCGCGATGTATATAATATATCTGGAACGCAACCGGGACGTGTATGGGGCATTTTTTATACTCTAGCTACCTAGTTCAGTTCCGAATTCTGAATATACGATTAATTTAAAACTTTTGTTTTTGACTCATACCAAAAACCGAATGTATGTAGAAGTTTAGGATCATTTTCTGACTAAATGTCTCAACGAATTGAAAGTTTTTTTTGCTGGAATTCTAATATTTTTTTTGATATATTTACTTTGCGTAGACATACCTCCGTTTGACGGGAATCGTCTTCACGTCAAGCGTCAAGCTGGAAGCCTCACCAAGGGGGTGTAATATCTTGGCTTCTACTGGACCAATTTCGTTGAAACTTTGTATACGAGATAATCAATTTCCAATCAAATTTTCGACATATAAATTATAACGATAGAGCCAGTCTATCTTGGTGAGGCTGCTAGCTAGACGTCGATCTAGAAGCCTTTGTAAGATACTCAAATATCTTCCAAAATACTGTTAAACTTTTTCTGAGATTTATAAACAAATTTAAGCAAATTCCAATCAATTTTTTGACATGGTTAAAACCATCAAAATCGATGGTGAGGCTGCGAGATAGACGGAGACTAGTGTTAGATAAATAAACGTGACAATTACCTTAATCCAGCAGAGGAAGCCTCGCAAATAATGCGATTATCGGAAGCTAAACGATCAAATTTCTCATAAGCTTTCTCAGTAAGCGATGGCCTGAACATTAAACTTTGGACATCTTTTTGCAGTGAGTGTTCACGATTTTTCATGTAATTTTATACCATAAACTTACTTACATTTTATCACTAAATCGGGTCAATTAAAAAAATAAACGAAACATTATTTTGTAAACCAAGTATACAACATATTCAATGCAATATCCTGCAGGTCAAACTGGATTATGAGTAAGCGCTTTTCCGTGCTTTGAAAGGCACGTTATACCGACCGAGCTCAACTAAACTAGGCTGAAAGTACTTAAGCTGACAGTTGACATGCCTAATAATCCATGCCATCTAATAATTTATGATATCCACGAATAAAAAATCGCAGTGATATAATTAAATAAGAATTTCTAAATAAATTAATCTTATCTTACCACGACACGATTCCTTTTCTTCTTCACGAGTAAGTGTGAATACTCGTACTTATCTCACGAACTACACAAATACTAAAACTTGCTATATAGATAGTATATAGTACTAGCTAGTCGGGCACCTATTATACAGCCAGTACTTCCCACGTAACTGCGTGTACGGTGTAGATACTTCCCCGCAGACGAAGCCTCTTCACTTCGCGCATGCGCAGCGAACCTCCACCAGGTGACACACACAGACAGAACCAGCGTAAAATGACCTCTTCATGCCAACATTAACCATAATATCGTATTTCAAGTTACACTGGAATACGTCAACGATAAGACACCTAACCAGGCAAAGTATCCAGCCTTATGTGCTGGCTGCTGTACCAGAATGTACCTCAAGCATGCTTAAAATTCCAAGTGCCGGCAAGTGTCCTACACCTCAACTCGAAATATGATACGGAATAATGAGTCGTTTTTAGGGTTCCGTAGTAAAAAAGGAACCCTTATAGTTTTGCCATGTCTGTCTGTCTGTCTTAGTACTAGAGGGCTGTAATTTGGAATGGATTTACATATTAATCATGCCGACGAAGCTGAAGAAAAAAATATTTAAAAAAAAATTCATATACTAGTGTTTTTTTTTCACATTTACAAATACAATGGTTTCGCTGGTAGCCCCTTGACTAAGACACTTGATTAATAAAAATAAGAACTTTTAAAAAGAATATTTGATTTGATTTTGATTTAATTTTGATTTAAAACGTTAAATTTCTGAAACGTACACTAGAATCGAAAAATGGCTTTAGCAAATCCCTATTTTTTTTAAAAAACCTATCCAAAGATACCTCACACTATTAGGTAGTCGTGAATAAAAAAAATAACCCCTACGTGTACCCGAAGAACCCAAATTTTTTTTTTAAGATTTTATTCTTTTTTATTTGTCGGATTAATATGTATATCCATGCCAAATTACAGCCTTCTAGTAATAAGAGTCTCTGAGCTAAGCCACGGACAGACAGACAGACAGACGGACATGGCGAAACTATAAGGGTTCCTTTTTGAGTACGAAACCCTAAAAGGTAGGTAAATTTCTGTAAGTAAGTTTTAAGGAGAAACAGATAACAAAAAATCTTTATTGTAAAGATAGATTTAGATAGATTAGATAGATTTATATTTTATTTTTTGTTAGAATTTATATTTCCACAGTCGATAATTTTGCCTGTTTATTCAGTGAGAAAGTACACTACTACGAGGTAAATAATTAATGTTTACCATTTGTTTTTCTTATTCAGTTAGTCTTCCTAACAGAAAAGTATTTTGTCTATTTTAACCACTCCATGCAAGCCACTTTTACACGTACCCATTGAATGTTTGATAAGCAAAAGTCGGTCAAAGCGAAAATCGACCCCAAAAGTGCAATAGATATGCATAAGATATAACCACGATTTTATGCAGCTAAAGCAACGTCCTCTTTCAAAAGGAATATCACTGCACTGCACAATAGAATTTGGTCCTTTTTTTCTTCTTCCTAACTAATGGCGACACATCTTATATTAGACGTATTTCGCCAGTGTCGAGTGATATTTGTAGGTTCAAGATTTATACTTGGATGATTTTTCGGTTAATTGAGCTCAGTAATGTGATAGTACTATTACTGAAGCCCCCACGAGGCCTAGCATCATCTAAAAATGTCAGCAAAGTGCAAGCGAATCAACTGTTTTATTAAAGTTTATAGTCCCTAAACATTCACTAGATAATGCACTATCGAAATTATACACTAAACACTTCAAAAAACTAAAATTAAAAATTAAAACGAAGACATGTCCGCCATTGTCAGATGCTGACAAAAGAGCGTCTAATATGTTAATTAATACCAATGAGTTAAAGGTCTTTGATTAATACCCCAACAATTTACCTCATTGCCAACAATAACAATAAAGCCGCCCATAGACTCTTTAGTCTGAATTTTGTGTTTTTTTAACTATCATGGTAAATAGTTTCATTCAATCTATAATATTTAATGAATTATAAATTAAACTATAATAGTTAGGTACTTACTCATTCAGACGTGTAACAAAATAATACAATACCGTGCATACTTAAAGCTGATATTTTTTATTGTGAATGATTAAAAATATGATACAGTTTTTGTATTTACATACATCTTTAGAACAAAGATATCATGAGACTTCTGTAAATCTCCTTCGTTGCACTAGGAGTTTTTCATGTACTCTGTGATATGAGGATAGAGTGAGTGAGTGAGACTTGCTACTTGTTACGCCATCTGTGTACACGCAACAGAAACATTGCGCAATACAAAAATAGATTGACCGACGCAGTTGCGCAAAGAGAACCGTGATTGGCGTGCGTGTTGCTTGCGTATTAATTCACGTTGAATCAATATTTCTACTACATTTTCTCAATATGTGTAAATAAACAAAAAAAAAAGGCGTTTTTGAAGTTAACCATGTCAGGAAAGGATATTATTGACTTCATAAAGGAAGTAGAAAACCGTCCGTGTATTTACAATGTCACAATGCCTGAATACTCGAACAGGAATGAGACAAAACGCGCTTGGTGTGAGATAGCCGAAGTCATGGAATGTACAGGTGGGTTTTATTCTAGTTTATATCTTAATGTTTCTAAATATTGTGCTATAAATAGCAGAAATATTGTTTACATACGATCTGGGGAAATGTCTACTCGCAGCAACTTGCTCCTGACTTCATTCAGTCCACAAAAATGTACAGTCAGTAGGTATCATAATTATAACGTTTCTTATCTTTTACTAATTTAAAATAGTTAGGTACTGTTTTGGTATAGTCTATACTGTATAGATAAGTACCTAGGTATTATCCATTCACTACTTGATTATTTTCTTTTGCTATCTTTTTTTAAATCTTAGAATAGAATTTACATTACACCCAAGGATACATTTTAAGAGTATCAAAGATAGATGAAGGGGTTGCATATAGGCGGCCTTATTGCTAAGGTAGAAATTTCTTTCAGGCAACCTTAACTTAGGTAGGTTTGTAAGCCGTCTAGTTAGACTATCTAAATAATCGTATCTAAGGTAGAAGTGTTGTTGGCAATTTAAAAATGGATGTTATTTTTTATTCCAGAACACGAATGTAAAGAAAAATGGCGTAAAATCCGTATAGCGTTTATGCGGTCTCTAAAACTGATGAAATCCACAAGCACATCAGCGAGACCTTACTATTTATACGATTATTTGACATTTTTGATGCCCTTTATTAAGCACGGAGAAGTACAGGTTCAAGAACTTGAAGACTCTGCAATTACATTAGAATCTCTTGATTTTTCTGATGATGAAGAACTGCAGGTGGATTCCAAGAAAACCAGAAACACAGAAGTAGACAGTGATATAACAAACGGCCATAATATTATTTATATAAATGATAGAGTTGTCGACAAAATAGATAATGAATCATACAAAAGCGATAGACAGAGACGGTTTGTAGATAATGACAGAAAAAGGAAAAAGATAGAGAATGTGGAAGATAATCCTAGGAAGATGTTTTTGTTAAGTATTTTACCCGATGTGGAGTCGTTCTCGGAAGAAGAAATGAGAGCATTCAGAAGGAATGTTGTCAGTTGCATAGACAATATTATTGATAGAAGAAAGAAAAATATTTGAACTACTTTAGGTAGCGTGGGTGGTACCTAGTTAGTTTATAGCGTGTGCAAAAAAAGTGTAAATATTTTACTCCAAGATATAAAAGAATATTATTGTTATACTTACTGCCAAAAATATTTTCAGTTAAGTGTGGTTATAGTTAGTTTAAAAATAATTTTTTAGCTAAGTCTAATGACTTAGCTAGCACCTATTTTAATTCAAATTACATCTAGGTACATTATAAGTTAATAGGTAGGTACCTACTTCTAACTACTTTATGTTCAAAATAATATCCAACTATACATACTAACTCAACTTTGTTTTTATCATAAAATTTTTTGAGTATGACTGTACCTACCCTGTATGATAAAAATTTAATGATGACGATGATAGCATGCAAGTTGCAACGTTATTATTTTAGAATTCTCCGTGACAAAAATAATTAGGTAATATTAAAGGAATTCACACAGAAGATGACTGTTTATTTTATTAGTATAATATAATTATTATTCCTTATCGGCCAAAATTTCCTAAGGGGTACGAGCCTTCTGCTCCCCCGCAAGTCCGCGCCCACTATATTACCACTCTGGTATAAATAGTGATTAGGTCCGTCAAAAAAAAAATCCTTATCGGCATGCACGCACAACTGAAGAAGGAAAAATAGGGAAGAAATATATCATGATAATATTTAAGTACCTACTTACCTAGCCAGTAACTAATATTACCTCATCTGTGACTTAGCGTTTGTCAATAGTTATTAAAAATTACTATGATTATACCAAAATCGAAATCAAGCCAACATTTATTTGACAATAAATATTAGTATCATAATCATTTTGTGCATTTTTTGTCTAGATTGATTTTATACTACAGGGGCCCGTTTCACAAAGCCACAAGTTACAAATACAATTTGATGTGCATTGCGTAGACAATGAGATAAAACGATAAGGGCTTACAGTCTAAGCGAATTGGCTACGCAATGTATAT
Organism: Carpatolechia fugitivella; assembly: GCA_951230895.1. Taxonomy (NCBI): domain Eukaryota; kingdom Metazoa; phylum Arthropoda; class Insecta; order Lepidoptera; family Gelechiidae; genus Carpatolechia; species Carpatolechia fugitivella. Next base: position 4,486,330 of record OX579668.1, read on the forward strand.
CAAATTGTAACTTGTTACTAGTAAGTTGTTGCTTTGTAAAAAGGCCCAATTAATATCCGTATATAAAAAGGTACTCTGTGATTAATATAGTTCCTGGTATTAAGTAAGACACTTTTGTCACAAGTCAGCGAGAGTACACGTATCAAATAAACTGTGCAAGCGCGTTGTTGTGAGTTGTAATTTATAATAATTTTGACCGAGGGGAAGCTGAATGAGCGAGAGGCGAGTAGAGGGGGGTAAAGGGGTGCGGGGGCCAGTCACGCGGCTCCGTGGCGCCGTTCGCCGCCGTTCGCCGGCCATTTTGAATTGAGCTCAGTTTAGCGTTCGGCGTCCGCTTTGTTCGACGCCGCGTTGCGTTGTTGTCAGTTCGCGCGTAGCTCGCGCTCATTGTAACCAATAAATAGGTAGTCGATTCCTATGTAAACAATTCTTGAGTTCAGTTTATTTAAACAATATTGAAGTGTTCATATTATAATTCACGACGAAATGAATGAAGACCCAGGCCCATTAAAGCGGCCCAGTGTTGCAAATGTTTCGACTGTGCAAGCTAAAAAGCGCTGCGCCGGATCAAATGCAGGTGATCGCTTGGACGAGGAAGTTGTTTACTTGCAATTTTCGGATCCGAATGATGATACGAAGGAAGGCATTGTTTTTGAATGTACGAGTACTATGATTAGTGAACCAACTAATCAGCCAGTTCTTCAGGAGCCATCACTAGGACTAGCGATGCTTCCATCACCAGGACTAGCCATACTTCCATCACCAGGACAAGCGATACTTCCATCACCTCAAAGTAGTCATAGTCGTCATTTAGTTATTACAACACTAGATCAACGTACACCTTTAATAACGCAAAGTAATATCAAAACTGAACCTGAATTTTTCACAAGTGAAGAAGACAATGTTGGTTCATGGAATGCATATGAACCTAAGAATAGTGAGAACGAGATAAAGCAAGAACCAACTTGGAGCACCAACGAGATTAAGCAAGAAGATAATGGTCCATTAAAAACTATAGTGTTTACTAACAAGCAAAGGATATTGGTTCCGGCACGACCTGACCCACTAGAAGCTTTCCGATTGCTTTTAGATGATAACATCCTCAATCTTATTGTGCGTGAAACGAATTTGACAGCAGAAAACGGAAGGCAACAAGGTGTCACTGGATGTTCCAGATTAAATAGCTGGACGGAGTTAACACAAGACGAGCTGTTGAGATTTCTCGGATTACTATTGCATACAGGAACGATTCGTCTAACTAGACTCAATGACTACTGGAAAAAGCACTGGCTTTTCAATATAAACTGCTTTGCACAATATATGTCACGAAACCGTTTTATGTTGATATTGAGGTGTCTTAGTCTGTCTTCGGAAAATAATAAAGCAGATCGACTAGCCACGATTCGTCCGATGATGCACCACTTTAACAAAAAGATGGAACAAACTTATTATCCAAGAAGACAACTGACAATTGACAGGTCAATGATGATTTTAAAGGGTGATACCATATTCCGCAAAAATATAAAAAATAGAAAATATAAAAGCATAACAATGCACACTCTTGCAGATATCGAGGGTATTGTGCTGAAATGCCATTTACATGACGGTGCAAATCTAAATTCTGAAATAGAAGATATCGATGCAATTGTTTTCAACTTGTTGGAAAAAAGGCTGGACTCGGGTTACAGCGTTTACATGGACAATCATTATAATTCCTATATCTTAGCTAATAAATTATTGGCCCGTAACACTCACTGCACTGGTGTTTTAAATAAGGACAGAAAAGATAACCCTGTAGACATTAGCTCTGTCAAAGTTGAGGAAGGCCAAACCCAGGCCGTATTCTTGAATGACGTTCATATTGGGAAGTGGGTGAAGAACAAGCAAAGTGTAGTTTATGTATCCACAGAGCACAACTGCGATATGCTGAAAATTGACAACAAAAGTGGTGAAGCTATTATGAAACCTGCGCCACTCGTCCATTACAATAAAGTGATGACCGGCAGTGTCAATCTTCAAGACAAAATGCTAGCGTACTATCCTTGCGAGGCAGCGGCAAGAAATCTACGGTTTCACAAAAAGTTGATCATCCATTTCCTTCAGATGTATTTGATTAATGCTTTTTACATGTACAAGAAATACTGTGGAGCGCCGAACAAATTAACTTTTTATGACTTCCGCCTTGCTGTTTTAGAGAAATTGTTACCAAACGAAAGCAAGAAGCGGAAAAATATTCTAAAGAATGCTCATAGTTTGACTAAAATAGAACAAACTAGGACACGTCTAAAGAAAGACGGGGACCAAAGAAGAATAGTACGAGAGGTGGCAAGGAAGGAGTGTAAAGGCTGCAAGAAGAAGCTGAAGAAGAGAGTATCAACAATCTACGAATGTAAGGGTTGCGACGGAGCTCCGGGGTATTGCACTCAATGCTTTTGTATTGCTCATACTGAACCATAATCGTATCATAACAGACCTGTAATTTGTTTACTTTTGATTATAATAAACATAATAAGCATTTTTAGCATTGTTATTTCTTTGGAGGTACCTATTTTCACTACTCACTGTCTATCTTGAAAATATAAATAGAAGTAGAGTCTTTTGCTATCTATAGGGTTATTTTTCATTGATGAGAAAAAGAAGAAAGAATAAGAAATCACACTAATATGTAATGTAAAATATATTTAAATATTTGGATGATACTTGAAGTACTCAATGGATTTGGCGCGGGCGCTCGGCCCCCGTTTGCTATAGAAAAATTAGACATCTCTCCGCACCGCTTGATCCATTTCCACTGAAGCAAGCGGAGAGGAGATGTGGAAATAACGAAATCTGATTGGTTATTCAAACACATCTCCTCTCCTCTCCGCTTTGGTGGAAACCGGGCCTTATTCCCACGGGAAAATCTTACATAACGCGAGCGTAGCTGCGGGCGGACTGCTAGTACATAGAATGTACGAATAATATTAAGTATTGCGCTTAAACACTTGACTCATACGTAGACTACAAAGTTAATAATGTAAGCTAATATAAGTTCAGTTCAAGCGCATAATTCTTTAATGCAATAAAGTACTCAAGTGACCATACTATCGGTGAGACAAAAGTAAAAAAAATACTGATCTAATACAAACTTTCGTCCAAATCGTAAGAGCCGTTTTCTAGAAACCAATACATTAAAATACTATAATTTAAATAATAATATACTTACTCGTTGAAATATTTACTATAGCATAGATAGGGTTGCATCCAAAAACATACACGAACATCAACTAACTAACTTCGTGCAAACTAATTGCCGTCTGATGACAAGCGTCGGTGTAGTAGTGTAGTGTGTGGCTGACGCCTCTTGTCCGGGAGACACGAGTTTGATCCCCACCACGCACCAATGTGATTTCGAATTCGTGAAGGAGAACATCGTGAGAAAACCTGCACACTCCTGCGAAAAAATTCAAAGGTTATGTGTAAAGTCAACCAACCCACACACTGGACCGGCGTGGTTGACTAATGGCTGGTTTACACATATTAAGTTGTCAAGTAGCAACTAAATTTTAAGCGACTAAATTTTAAGTAAGTGTTTACACGTCATTTTAGTAGTTAAGCTCTTTAGTTAGCCCAAGATGGACGATCAACAGCGAATTCAAATCTGTAATAAATAAAATAATTAAGTATAATAAAATATTTATTTTTGTATAATTAATATTATATTATTATTTATTTTTTATATTATATTATTATTAATGATTAATCATTAATGTTTGTATACCTATATAATAATATATATTAAAATATATCCAAAAAAATTAACTAAATCGCGCCTTTCTAAATCTGTCAAGTGACAGGCCACGCCCAACAACTTACCCGAAAAATTGAAAAAGTTCTAATCTACTTGTTTACTTGCACACTAAAAAACTTGCAACTTACTACTACTACTTGCGTGTAAACAGCGAATTTAGAACTGTGTATAAAAATAAATATTTTATCATACTTTATTATTTTATTTATTATATTTATTACAGATTTGAATTCGCTGTTGATCGTCCATCTTGGGCTAACTAAAGAGCTTAACTACTAAAATGACGTGTAAACACTTACTTAAAATATAGTCGCTTAAAATTTAGTTAAAATTTAGTTGCTACTTGACAACTTAATACGTGTAAGCCAGCCATAAGGCTTGCCTGACCAGTGACCGTTCTAATTTAGGGTGTGGTCCAGCAGCTGCCACGGAGCTGCTGGGCACTACACGAAGAACGTTGTAGGGGTTAATAATATAAGGTGTGGCAAAAAACCAGGGTTCAGCCCGAAGTCCTCAATTTGCAACTTGCTTCAATTGACAGTTGAATACCGGCGGCGTACTGTAATAATTTATTTTTTATTTTTTACGCGGTAGCTAACATTGTCTTCAATGTAGCTTACATCGGCTTCAAATGTCAAATAGTATGGGATTATTTGGAAATTTTTCGTTCATCGTTCATTCATTGCATTCATTTGACGTCACACATTGACATCGACTTCGTAGCATTGGCTTGCTTCTTACGCGGTAGGTTGAAAGTCGGTGACGGTCTTCAAAGCCGCCGGTATTGAAACAAGTGTGCTTAGACAATTGACCTACTGGACATGAAGTGAAGAATTTGGCAGAAAAAAGACAAAATCGAAACGTAAGAAATCTAAATTTGAAAATGAATTTAAAATGAAAGATAAAACTGCCTGCAAGAAAGGTTGCCAGTCATAAAGTAGGAAAGAGGACGAATGCCTCGTTACAGTTACATACAGGCTAGTCTAGTTTGAGATCAGATGTAGGCCCCCGAAATATCCTTAACTTCGCCATGGTCTGTGCCATGGTCACCGTGCGACTTGTATCAGCATTTCTATGTCAACATGCAAGGTAAGTGTTGCTGATTCGTTCATCTATACTAGAAACAGTCCAGTAGCTTCCGGGGCTTTTGAAAGGCTGTTCTTCGGTGTTAAAGTAAAGAATAAAAAAACATTGAAAAATAAGTAAACCAAATCTTTTGGGAAGTGAATCAAATTGAGAAATTACTACCTATCAAACATAATTATTAACAGTTATTATGAAGTGATAATGTAATAGGTAGCCTAATATAAGAACATACCGACTACTTCGAAAAATAAAGTAACGTACGACCAAAGGATTTATATGGTACGACATTGTTATTACTCATGGACACCGAATTAATAATTTATAGTATTCATTTTATGAAACAAATCTTAAAATACCAGAAAAAAAAACTATAAGGTCTCGCCTAAAGCATTTAGATAATACTTTAGTAAAAGGGTAACCTTTAGGGAAACTAAAAAACTTTTGTCCTAGACCTTTTCCAAAATACCTATGAAAAAAAATAAGTTATAATTACTAACTGATCAGCTGACCAAATCAAATTGTATGAAAGAAAACTCTTGCTTTCTTATTTTATTTTATTCTTTTTTATGAGTTTTGAAAAATTGTAGACCAAAAGTTGTTCAGTTTCATAGGCAAAAATACCACCCAAGTGAGTGCCTACTGAACAATAAACTATAAATGTTGTAAACTGGTCGTAAATTGAACGTTTATACAGCCAAATGGCTGCCAATAAAACACCACTTTGAATTACGACTGTGTCTAGTTTAAATAAATACAGCTACTTGTAAATAAACGCGCAGTGTTGAGAGTAAGTGAGAGTGTTACAAAAAATACCAAAAAAAAAGTATTTTTCATCAAAGGCATTTAATCAAATATTCCCATCTCTAGTGTCAATCAACCTGAGATTGACACCTAAAATATAGACTATCGATTCTCAGAAATGTATACTATAGTATTTATAGTAAGTATTTGTACACCATTTGTGCCTACATTTTTAAAAGAGATAAGTGTACTTAAATTAATTTATGTTAGAAAACATTTCTTTTTTTGTTTCAATTATCTTGTTTACGTATTTACAAACATGAATATTATTTTGAAATATTTAGTTAAATATTAATACGTTATTATTTCATAACAATTATTTAACAAATCTTTTTTTATTTATTTGTTGTTTTTTTCACTTCGAAATTAATTGTTCTAATTAATGTGAATGTTATGGTACATACAAGTATAGTACGTAAACATTTTTAACCGTAGCGGTAAAAATAGTCGCATTGACCTAAAATTACATATCTGGTCCGAATATTCTTTGATACAGCTGATCTCTCTACTAGAGATGGGAATATTTAATTTAAAAAAAAACCCTTAATAAAATAGTAATAATAATAATATAATTAAATATTCTTTTTTTGGTATTTTTTGTAAAACGTATTGTATAACGTGTCTATATAACGCAATCTTCTGTAAAACTGATCAACCTTTGTTCTACAGATTTATCGGATTTATCGATTTATCGGATTTATGTACAAAAGAATTAAATATATGGATGGATGTCATAGATAGAAGCGACTATTACAATACTACTAATCTAAGTTCATTGTGTGCATTCTTATGCGGATGCATAGTGCTAGTACGATATGGCAGACTACTTTTTAGTAAGTACCTAAGTAAATATAGTTACTTGATGTAATGTATGAATAATGTAAGAATAACCTTATGAAGATTTATTAGGGACATGTAGAAGATATTATTATAAGCTTCTTACCGTATCGATTATTTTGAGGGAGGACTTGAGTAGTACAACAAATTGTTTTTTTGTAAGCTTGGTAAGCGTAAAAAAAACGAGTAAAAAAGTTCCCGTGGTTATGTAGAAAGTTAACGTTTTTTTATATAGTAGATAAAACAAAATCTACAAATAAAAAGTGCCCTAACAAATAAAATAAAATAAAATCGTCGATAACATTTTCTGTGGGTGTTTTTAGTTACTAAAAAAAAGTAATTTGGTTGAACTTGGACGAGTGCGCTATGGTCCTTACGGTGTTGACAACGGGCCTGCTCTGCCGGTGCAACGGCTTTAAACTTCATAAGGTGAGTTTAGTACATAGCTTTCGTTTATTTAACATAAATTTAAATAATGCAAAACCTTTAGTTTCTCAAACTAAATATCTTTTATTTAAAACACTTTTAAACATTTTGAGACTTTTGAAAAGTTGTGAATCAGTTGACATCAAACAGTTCAGTTAAATGGGTTTATTAGGATATCGATTTTAAAATATATTCGGAAAACGCCATGATAACCCTTTTTGTAAAGTTGTAAAGTATAAAACTTCGTTATGTACATAATTACTTATTTATTTAGAATCCTTTTTAAAGAATTTGAGCCTATGATTATTTAAACCTACCTACCTATTTACTACCTATCTATAATCATAGAATCAATATAGTTTTAGCTTGTATCATTTATACGTAACAGGAAGGAGAACATTAGACGCCCCAGACCGCAAAAATCGCCGCGGCATTGTCATGTCCCACATCACATCGTACACCAAAACACGCAACATTTCACGTAGGCCACGCAACATTCACCTTCCAACGCCGTTTCCCCACGCGAGTGTCAGTGATAGGAGTAGCCAAACCAGCAGTGTATCGAACAAACATCTGGCCCGGCCCCGTCGGGAGTCGAAACGAAATGGATTATGGCGGAGAGGGGAGCGTGGCGTCGAGCGACCAAGACAGCGATAGTTGTCAAGAGCGTGAGGAGCGTCGGTAGCAGCGGGCGCGGGAGCGGGTAGCGGGGGGGCCCGCCGCTTCACGCTCGCTTCCCCTGCAGTACCGCGCCGTCTGTCCGCGCACCCGCCCGCTGCCGCTCTCGCGCCCACCATGCCCCCACCCAAAAGCAAAAGCGGCGTCCGTGCTAAAAACATGGACAAACTTATCGCCGCAGTCCAAGCCAGAGAGTGCCTGTGGGATAAAAGTTACAGAGGACATCGCAACCGGTTCAAGCTGGAGAGGTACTGGAACGAGGTGGCCGCGGAGGTGGGCACGTCAAGTGAGTAGCGTCTGCGGTTGAGACAGCGTTTGTTTTGTAGCTTGCACGCTCGGGCGATCGTGGGGTACATAGACGCTGTAGTTAGGGCGTTGTATTTTGTAGTGGCTGGTGGAGCGTCGATGTATACAGGCCTCGCGCCTGCTTGTTCGAGCGTGCAATCAAGGCTAGGCTGCAAGTAAAAGGTGTCAGCCGCCATGTTGATAATGATAAAGGAACTTGTATTGGAACTTGTTTTACTACATACTTATGTACTTACAATTTTTTTGAGTAGGTAGGTGGTTGTAGGAGAGTTAAAATGCGTTGCAGAAATAGTTTAGGTGTCTTATTGGCAAAGATATGGAAATTCTCATTGAACTATTATTTACATACTTACAACTCATTGGAAATTCTAGTATTTATGACAAGAATATTAATTTATTTCTAGATACGATTATGTATATGTTTCCATAACAGGCATATTTTTTCTGTGTCTGTCTACTATTTAATTAGAGGACACAACGTGAAGATTTGAAGTATATCATGATGCCTGTTGTATCTGTGAATTTAGAATGGTGGTATGTATGTAGTAAGGTTGACCAAGAAGAAAAGTGGTTTACCTTTTTTCATTCAATTTCATAGTTATCGAAAATTTCAATAAGGTTTATACTCGGTATCTGACGGATCGTTCTGCAAACGAAAATAATCTTTGTTGTTCTATAATTTGTAACTGACATTCAACCTTAGGGTGATATACCAATTTATTGGTCGACTACTTATAACCTAAATTAATTAAGTTGCAATTTTATTTTTATTAAAAGTTGAGTCATTAGGTGTAGGTAGGTACCAAGTAATATTTTAGTATTTATATAAAACAAGGAATAGTCCATGGCCTTAATGCAAGTTAGTATAAGTAACCCATAACAAATTTCAGGCATCAACTGCAGAAAGAAATGGAAGAACTTAAAAGACCAATGCCGGAAAGAGATGAAGAAAAACCCGAACGACTCAGAATGGCCGCACTTCCAAAAACTCAGCTTCATCCACAACCAATTCCTGACTGAAGAGGATGAAAACGACGGAGACACCAACGAAGAAGTGTTTAACGCTTTAGACGAATCTATAAAAACTCCCAAACTAGGTTACACGATGAGGAAGAAGTTGCTAATGAACAAACGCAGGAATATAGACGTGGACCTGAACAAACTGATCGAGCTGGTGAGGACGAGGGACCTGATATGGAACAGGCAGCTAAAGGGGCACCATAACTGGTATAAACTGGATGAGGCGTGGAAGGAAATAGCTTTGGAGTTGGGAGTTACACGTAGGTTGTTTTCTATCATATCAATTTTCATATCGTATAAATTGTACGGTCGTCGATAACCGACCTCTTAAACACTGGTTTAAGTTTCATTGACAGACTACGTTCATGATTTCGCCGCTCATTAAGGACGTTCCGGGTTCCAATCCCGGTGGGGGACCCTCTCAAGCAAAAATCACTTAGTGAGACTTTCCCTAGTTTGATTACTACATTGCAGGTCGAGTCGAATCACCTGGTTGTCCGAAAAGAAAGACGATTCCGTGCTTCAGTAGGCATGTTAAGCCGTTGGTCCTCCGGCTACTTTCTAGCCATTACACCAGGGTTTTTGAGGTTGGATGTCGACCTTACAATCCAAACGATGAAGGAAGAAAGGAAGTGTCATTGGCTGCTAATGGCATCCAACAAGACTCATAAAATGATAATGACTTTCATAACTGTCAGCCGTGACAACACGTGACCGGCACTATATTCCACAAACAATACAATTGCGCTAATTCAGATCAGAATTCATGTACAATTTAACAGATATGCAATTAAAGTTGAAGCAAGCCCGGTTTCCACCAAAGCGTAGAGGAGATGTGTTTGAATAACCAATCAGATTTCGTTATTTCCACATCTCCTCTCCGCTTAGCTTCAATAACGAAATCTTATTGGTTATTCAAACACATCTCCTCTCCGCTTTGGTGGAAACTGGGCCTTACTTACGCTTCGCACAATCACGTACCAATTTTTTTGAATAAGTCTTCCAAAACATCCAAAAATTGATCTTTTTAGAAAGATAGACATTACGATAAGTTGAAATATACTTAAGACTAATTTATTCCCTTAACCATTTCCAGGAGACGAGGCCCGGTTAAAATGGAAGTACCTACGAGACCAAGCCCGAAAGGAAGTAAGGAAACAGGACTCCGAATGGGATTTCCTACCTAAGCTGCAGTTCCTCACCAACCAGTTCAACGACTACGAAGGCACGCTGAGAGACGACGAAGACCAGTACAGCCAAGACTACGACGGAACTGACCAGGAAAGCATGAGCTACATGAACTATATAGAACCTCAGACACAAGACGAACCTGAGCCCGAAGACACAGAGCCAGCCAACGAAAGTATCAAAGATGACGAATTTGACGAGTTTGAAACCAAACCAGTAATCATGGAAACTGATTTCTACGACGATGATGATGATGCACAAAGAGCGCCAGTTAATCCAGCACATGGGGTCGGAGATCCTGATGCAGCTACCAAAGATGAAGATATAGGTTTCTTTAACAGTTTGTTACCTCATGTAAGAAAGCTTAAACCTGCCAAGAAGTTGATGCTAAGGATGAAGATACAGGAGTTAGTTTATAACACTGTTTATAGTCAGACTTAGAAGATGTGAACATTTTATTATTCACTAAGAACAAGTACTTATTATTCACGTCAGTTTTTTGACAAATTATTGTGTCACAATGTCAAGTAAACACTTACTTTGAGATTAGCCGTCCGCCTGCGGTTACGCCCGCATAGTTTTAGATGTAAAATTTGTTCTTTTTTTATTTACGTTAGTGGCCCCGAATCGGGAAGTCGTGCTCTAATTCTAATTTTAAAATCCAGCTATCTTTTTCGTTTTTATTGCCAATGAAGAGGTGATGAATTCAGATGAACCAATGATATTATTTTGAATAAATAATAACCTAAAATAAGGGCATAGCTTAAGTCGGATGTTTTACGTGTTCTCTAAGGGTGTGTTCCGAATCAAACTGTCGTCAGCGCCGTCAGCGATCAGAAAACCAACACATTGTATGGGTTTCGCCTGCTGACAGTAATTCGGTACGCGCTTTGAGTGTGCTAAAATCGATTTCAGCGCGTCTCGTAATGTGGGGTAAAATTGTCGACGCGTCCATAAGGTTCAAATTCCATGTTTGACAGCTTATTATTAAGATGGTCATATCCTGTCCCTTTTTAATCTTTAAATTAAAAGGTGAAAGCACTGAAGGATTAGAGCGTGGCTGTGTGGATCGCTATCATTGTAAGCATAATATGCTACATACATACACATAATACATAACATACATACATTTTTACATTATGTAAGCAATTTATTAGTAATATATTACGTATGTACGTACGTATATTAAAAGCAACTTCGCACAATCATAAATCTCAATTTTAATCTTAGACTTATAACTTATGCAATAGTAAACAGCACATTATGTAAGGTCGACCAAGAAAGTGGTTTACCATTTTTCATTCCATTTTCTAGTTATCGAAAATTTCAATAAGGACTCGGTATCTGACAGATAGATCTGCAAACGAAAATAATCTTTGTTGTTCTATAATTTGCAACTCACATTCAACCTTAGGGTGGTAAACCAATTTATTGGTCGACTAACTATTTATAACCTAACTTAATTAAGTTGCAATTTTATTTTTATTAAAAGTTGAGTCATTAGGTGTAGGTACCAAGTAATATTTTAGTATTTATATAAAACAAGGAATAGTCCATGGCCTTAATGCAAGTTAGGCCAAAATGTAAATTTTGATTTAACTAGTGGTTTTATATTATTATGTAAAGATATTGTCAGTGCCTTTCAAATTGGTACCTCCAATCCCTACATCCAGGCACCTAGCAAAACTTGTGTAAATAAAAAAAATATATTTTATTTAAATCAAGATTTTTACAAATCATTTTTCGACGTCAAAACTATTATGGATGACACGTTCACTACCAGTATACGCTGTGGAGAAGAACGGCCAGAAGAAACTCCACAGGAATCGTATCTTTTGTAATTTTCTTTTAAATAAGTATATAATGAATCATACACAAGTCATAATGTCAGTCATATGGATCATATAATTATTTCCCTCTTCTGTCTCCTGGCTATTATCTTATTTTGGGTCAACACAATGTAGTGGATTGTCTCATCATTTGTGTTGTTTTTAATTGTCTGCATCCAGGTCATTACTGGTCTCGCACTGCCCTTTCCTTCCTCTATGTTCATCAACATTTTTGTCATTATGGTCATCATCGTTTCTATCACGAGTCCGTACTAGCACAAGCGGTTTTCTTTGAGTTTATCGTGAACCTTGGTAATCTTAAATGTACCATGTATTCGTTTCTGTTCTGATTCTATTCGTTCTAGTAACTCCACCAGACATCATCACCTGCCTTTTCCATCTTCCAATACTCAGATCCATATAACAGAGTTGACACATTCAAAATATGATTCAAACTATTTAAAGCTTCTAATCCTCATCTGATTGCACTGCATTGTTTTGCAAGTGTTTTTTGTAAAACAATAAGGAGTAAGTACGTACGCAGTCCCGTTCACATACCTTTTGCTTTTTAATTTAAGGAGCAGATCCTCGAGCGCGTCCCCGCGAGACATAGTCCCCAGCATACTGGCAGCATTTCCTCTCTACACAGAGACCATACGGTCAAGCTGATGCGCTGGGCGAGGATGCTGCCAGCTCTGTGATTGCCAGTAGTCTCGCTGAGACGCGACGAAAGATCTGCTATATAAACTTTTTAGCTTCAGGGCCCCATGGGCCCATCGTCTCAAACCCTATTGGAGCAAACATGTAGCCACCGGAAACTACCTTCTTAATATGTATTGTAATATAATATATTGCAAAGTGTATTTAAATGTAAAGTAAGAAAAAGCGTTGCTTGATTTGCTCATTGCGATAGAGATTTTAAAAGACATTAAAAATATAATAAGTTAAGTATTTATGTTTATAATAATATACTATAGTTAAAAAAAGTCTGTTCACATTGTTATAAAATCGAATAAAGTTTTAACTTTAGTTTACCTATATTTTTGATGATTAGATTAGTGATCATCATATCGCCGGCCGCACAAAAAAATGATAATTACAAATATCGATTTTTCAGGTAAAATAAAAAACCATATCTTGGTCATATCATTTCGAGATCTTAACCTAAAATTATATTCTAAATTGATTATGGAAGCCAATTTATTCCATTATAAAGTGTCCAATTAAAGTGAATAGCGTGTTTCCGCAAGATGGGTGCCGAGAATGTTAACCGACAGTCAGAAACCAAATCGACTTGACATTTCGAAGATATTGTTGGACAAGTTTCAAGAAGATTCTGAGAACTTTTTGTCTCGTTTCGTAACAATGGACGAAACATGGGTCCATCATTTTGATCCTGAGACAAAACAGCAATCTTCGCAATGGAAACGGCCATCATCACCGACCCCGAAGAAGTTTCGTGCCGTGGCATCGGCTGGCAAGGTTATGGCCTCAATATTTTGGGACTCAGAAGGGATATTGTTGATTGATTAGCTGGAGCGTGGAACCACTATTACAGGCCAATATTATGCAGCTTTAATTCCCAAGTTGAGGAATGCCATCAAAGAGAAAAGGAGAGGGAAACTTCGAAGGGGCGTGCTGTTTCATCACGACAACGCACCCGCGCACAGGTCGGCAGTTGCGATGGCTGCCATTCAGCAAGCTGGCTTCGAATTGGTTGACCACCCCCCTTATTCACCAGATCTGGCGCCTAGCGATTTTTATCTGTTCCCCAAATTGAAAGAATACTTAAGGGGAAACAGGTACGAAGACGATAACGAGGTGATGGATGCCGCCGTGGAGAGCTTTTTGCAGGACCAAGACAAAACTTTTTTTTAAGGGATTCAAGATCATTTAAGTAATACTTATTATGGAGATTATTTAAGTATTTTTATAGGATATAAGTATTATGACATTATACCTTAATATAAGCCGTAGACATTGACTGACTATTGCTTGCATAATCCCATCCATCATTATTTTATGTCAAGTATTTAGAATATTGAAAATAAATGTATTTACTTGTGGTTTTTAAACGCTTCCGATAAGAAACTGGAGCCAGATTCTTTTTTGCTGGCTTTTTGGGCCTCCTGCACCATTTTACCTCGCCGGAGGTTATTTTATTACCCATGTTTGTCTGAATTATATTGTATTTTTGTTTTTTATCGGAAGCGGCAGTCCATCATACAGGCAGTGCGTGACAGACTAACTAGCGCGTGTGTTGCCCTTTTTAAGCCCCGCCTTCTGTGTTGCCCTTTGCGTGGGGCCATTTTTTGAACGGAATGCGACTTCTATAGCCTCCTTATTCGTAGCGTAGCTCAGAGAAACAAAAGTGGCAATATGCAACTAGCATTATGCCGAAACGGAAAAAAAAAGAATCCGCGCGAAAAAATTTAAAAATACGAGGTATTGTTTGGTTGGAGTATCCAGCAGAGGACGTCATTCGACTAAGATGACGATGATTTCTTATATGTGTAATGTTATACACAGATTGTGCTGCTAGGAAATTTAGTAGCAAAATAATTCATAAGTCAATGCTATAAAGTGCTACTATGTTTAGCCGCGTGTGCTTTCTTCTGAACGCATAAAGTAAGTAAAGTAATTAACTAAATGATTAGGTGTCTTAAAAAAAAACGAGCTAAGCTCGGTCAACCAGGTACTGATGATAAAGAAGAAACCAGCCTAGATTCACATCTGTAAAAAACTTTGAAGAGAACCACTTGACACTCCTTAACAACGAAGAACAAAAATATTATTATGTAGGCATCGTCAGTTAAATGGCCAGCCGGACTATCTTGGAAACTATTAAATAACATTTTATTCATTTTAATGTTACTGGAGGGAGATACATGCACTTTGCAAAGCACGTCAGACTTCAGAATAAAAACCACAAATAAAACGAAATAATATCGCTGTACTGGAAAAGACGTAAATAGCAAAACCTAGCTGCTGATTTTGAAGAAAAATAATAAGGAAAAGTGTCGATATTATAATTAATTACTAACATAAATTATAACCCAAACACAAAAAAAAAAAAAAAATAACAAAAAAAATAAAAACCTCTTTCAAATTCCATAGTGTTTATTTGCACTAAAAAGTAACAAATAAAAAAACATTTTACATGAAACATAAAACAATATAACATCCTCATTGAGTAGTGTGTCACGTATACGTATTTATAAATACTTATTTACAATTTTGTACTTCCTTTTGGAGTTGCGTCTTTTTAGAATTGCGTGTCTTTTTAGAAATCGGCTACAAATCGGTTAAAATGACATGTCTCTACAATAAGTAATATTAATTACAAGCTTTATTGTAACTTTACGTTTGTGTGTGTGAAAAAAATAACCTAATGCTGCAACCGGGTGTCTCCTCACGAGGGAACTCTTCAACGGTTATTAGCATGAACTCAAGATTTTGATATTATCATGCCAAAGCTTGTATTTCTGATGTGAGTGGCGGTAATGACATACCAACGTGGATGCGTTCACTTTTAAGTGCTTTTAATAATTCGAACCCATCATCGTAAAAGTATAAGCTTCAAAATTAAGATATTTTCGGCCAGTTACATCATAATCAGGAACCCAGTGTTTTGACTCAGGGCTCGTGCTGTTGATTGTTTACAAAAGAGGCTAAAATACACTCGGCCCGATTGGTTTATGTTTAAACAATGGGCTTGCTAGTACTTACTTTAATAATGGGCTAGTTTGCCGGACTTCGCGAGTGTTGCTCCTACAAGTACCTATGTCTATGTCGTACTATACTATGTACCTTACTATAATACTAAGTAGTATTTTATTATTTCGTTTGTCATCAACAACAACATCAACGGCCCGTTACAGTCCACTGCTGGAGTATGAGCCTCCTCCACTTAAGTGGAGGGTTTTGCCATAATCTCCACGCTTGGCAGGCGGGTTGGAGATCGCAGATTAAAAGGTTATTGTATCAGAGAGCGCTGCTGCCCGTTCCCTGTTCAATGTGTAGTCCCTAAGTCGCCTCTTACGACACGCACGGGAAGAGTAGGGGTTGGTGACAAATGTATTCTACTCTGCCGTCACCACACGGCTAAATGCTCGTTTGTCATCAGCGTGGCTTAATTTTAAATGTAAACCGCCGTCAAAAATAAATAAGCCTAAAAGTTGAATATCTTCATCGTGTGGCCACTAACATTGCGTAACTTCCAATAGTAGTAGATGACTTGGTGAATGTTGCTGGGCGCCACCGGTGGATGCTAGCGCAGGACCGTTCACGTTGGAAACCCATGAGGGAGGCCTAAGTTCAGCAGCGAACGTCTTCTGGCTGAGATGATGATGATGATGGTCACTTCCAATCTTCCTTTTCAGACAATCAGGTGATTCCCTTAGTACACTAACCAAACTTGGGAAAGTCTCACAAAGATATTTTAGTAGGAACCTCCTTTTGTGTGACGAATGTTTATTTTATAATAATGGTTTTGACACAGAGTTGTGTAATTTTCCTACTCTAATGCGATTTAGAAATAGTATACCATGCCTACTATTAAAAAATTCCCTTGAAATTTTAAATGGAAACACATATAACACATTCAATAAACTAAAAATGATTCCAGACCAGATGAACGGAAGGAAATACAATTTCTTGAAACTAGTCCAATAAATGCGTTATAATTATAAGATTTTAATTATCAAAACATTTAGAATAATATAAACGCTATGCTGCCGACAGTATGTTTCACCTTGAATTTGAACTAAATAGAATTTCTGTAAATACCTATGTAAATCGTCGACGGCATGGTAACCTATATATTTCAAGACTAGCGGCGGGTTTAACCAACTTCAAAATGGAGGAGGCTCGTTTTTTATAATTTTCAAATAGGGATTTCGAAAAAATCCTAAAAGACGTGTCAAATCATTTACTAATCTTAGCTTACATCCAAATTTTCAATTTTCTAACTTTAGAACTGGACTTTCCATAGAAACATTTAACCCTACTTTCCCCCTCAAAATAGGAAATTTGATAAAATGCTAAAACATGTATTAAATGAATTATTAATCTCAGTCTAACACCAATGTTTTAAGCTTTTACCTTTTAGAAATTACAGACTTTCCATACAAACATTTAATCCCTGCTTCCTCCTCAAAATAGGAATTTCGTAAAAAGCTTAAACACGTATCAAATTATTTATTAATCTCAGTC
The DNA here is from genome assembly GCA_951230895.1 of Carpatolechia fugitivella. Lineage (NCBI taxonomy): Eukaryota > Metazoa > Arthropoda > Insecta > Lepidoptera > Gelechiidae > Carpatolechia > Carpatolechia fugitivella. The sequence continues at coordinate 4,503,505 of OX579668.1, forward strand.
TTAATCAAAATTTTCAATATCCTACCTTTAGAAATGACAAACTTTCCATAACAAAACTTTATCCCTTCTTTCCCTTCAAAATAGGGATTTCAAGAAAATGAGAAACATGTCAAACGATTATTTTTCCTTAGTCTAAATGACAATTTTTAGGTTCTTGCCTTAGAAATGACATTTTCCATGAATCCCAGCCTAAATCCAAATTTTCAAGTCCCTACCTTTAGAAATGACGAACTTTCCATACAAACATTTAATTTCTGCTTCCCCTTTAAAATAGGGATTTTGAAAAAATACCTAAATACGTGTCAAATGATTTTTTAATCTCAGTTTGTATCCAAATTTTTAAGTTCTCATCTTTTAGAAATGACAGACTTTCCACACCAACATTTAATCCCTTCTTCCTCTTAAAAAATAAAAAATTTAAGCTGTTTATTATTGAATTAAAACTTATCAGATTACATTGGGTCTTACCCTAATCTTAAATGTAAAAGATTGTGCGGCAGCCCTTAACATGACGGGTTTATGTTGCGCCGTTAAAAACAACATAATATGTTTAAAAAATATAAAGGTATGTAGGTCATTTTATATTTTTCTTTGCTATTTAGGAGGACGGGGGTGCATCCCCCTTAGACAGCACTAAAGATTTATACCTATCCCTTAATTAATATGTTTTGACAATGTTTTTGATATATTTGGGATTTGTCTCATTAATTACTATTTCTGCTACAATTTTTGGTAAACTATTCAGTATCTGAGGTAGAATGCACCTCCCGACCCTTCTACCATAATCGTTGTTAAATTTAGGTATGCAGCACAAAGGAAGATTAGACAATCTCCGCAAGTTTTTAGCCCTAGATTTTATTTCTAAATTTTTGACTACTGAACAATAATCGGATACAATAGTGAATTTCACTTTATCGAATATATTTAAAACCCTGGAATACTGGAATAAGTTATCATAATTATTTTTGTACTTATATTTGATCTTTAGAGGAACAATAGCTTTTAATAACCTTAGTTGTAAATTATAAATACTTTGTAGATAAGTTTTATACGTTCTGCCATAGCTAGAAATACCATAGTTAATAATTTAATCTGCCATTGACATATATAATCAGTGTAAGGGTATTATACGGTAATTTGTACTTAAGAATAGGGATTTCGAAAAAATGCTTAAACATGAATCAAATGATTTGTTAATCCAAATTTTCAAGTTCTTACCTTTAGAAATGACAGACTTTACATACAAACCTTTAATCCCTACTCTGCCCCCCAAAATAGGAATTTTGATAAAATGCTAAAACACGTGTCAAATGATTTATTATTCTCAGCCTAAATCCAAATTTTCAAGTTCCTACCTTTAGAAATGACAGACTTTCCATACAAACATTTAATCCCTACTTTTCCCCTCAAAATAGGTATTTTGATAAAATGCTAAAACACGTATCAAATGATTTATTAATTGCAGTCTAAATCCAAATTTTCATGATCCCAACTTTTGAAATGACGGACTTTCATACAAACTTGAATCCCCCTTTTTCCCCCCTTAGAGGGGGAATTTTCCAAAATCCCTTCTTATTGCTTCTCTACGCCATAAATGTAACCTACTGTGTAAATTTGGTATTTCTATCTTCAGTAGTTTCGGCTGTGCGTTGATGAGTCAGTCAGTCAGTACGGATTTCTCTCTTTATAATAATAGTATAGATATACCATAATTATGCTTATAATACATCCAGCCCATGATTTTGAATCATATTGCACTGGAATTTCTTTCCTTTATTGGCTTTCTTTTATTTATTTTTTGTATGTTTTAAGGTTGATTTTTTTAGTTTTATCACATAAGTTTAACATAAAAATACGATTTCTATAAATTATGCTGCACCACTTTTTGGCAAGACAGAAAATTAGTTAAAATATTGAATTTTAAGTGCCAATGGATATGTTGTGGCCATTTCGTAGAATTGACCACATCGTGAAATGCGACCACTTCATGAAATTCTCGAGCATTTCAGGATGTGGGCAATTCTACGATAAGGCCACGACATAATACGCAAGGTGAACAACTTGACTATCCTTCCATTGACAGAATGATCTAGCTTTCAATAGGGCTTCGTTTCCGTGATTTGATGCAACCATTACTCTTCCATGGATGCAGCCAACCTTGAAATAGTTTATTTATTTCATTTTAGTGAATCAGCAAGCAATTTAAATAGTTTATCTTTACTCACGTCAAAGTACTTCCAAATGCAAATATTTAAATCATGAATCGAATACGTATAATGCGTGGGCGCACGTTTGATGCGGGAGGTTTTGTTTAATGTAACTAGAAACAAGAAGCTTAGTCAATCTATGTAAGATTCAAAAGAATGTTTAAACTTTTCACGGCTTGAAAAAAAAAGATTACTGCCAGGCAACTCTTCCTGAAAACGCTCTTGCATCGGAAAATACACGAACATACTCAAATAATTAAGAATTAAACCTTCTTCAATAACAGTTCATATCTTGAAAACTACTGAACCTATTTTGATGAAACTTACACTGTTCCCTAAGTTGTAAGATACTTATTTTAGAAAAAAAAACTATCAATGCAACTGTAGCGACATTGTAGTAGAGCTCTACTACAATAGAACCTAAGTCAGCAGCTCGGCCATGTGGCCCGCTGCCTAGCCAGTCACTCTGTTACCTCCGGACGCGACGGGCAGGTTCATTCTTATGTGACGTCACAATACATAATAATTGCTATTACGGAGTTTCCTTTATACAACCTTCTGATAAATACTAGCAGATTCCTAACTCTTAGTTAACACTACAAACCCCACACAACCTACGACATAATAATATACTCGTACAAAAATAGTGCAATTTCAACATCCATCATCGGGTTGAATTTATAACCTCCTTTTTAATTATTAGTAATTATTTCTACATCAAATATCTACTAGTATTTTATTTATATAACGATGCAAACCTTTACATGGTATTTTATACTTACACTTTTGTTTCTGTGCTTTTGTGGGGATCTCTTCATCACTATAACTATGATGTCATTTCTTAAACAGTGTTTTTTGCCAGATAAAACTTTCCACTTGATACCACTCCTCTCATAAATTGTAAATTGTAATTTTAAGTTTGTTACCGGACACGAAATGATCACCTTGCAATCCAATCAGCCTTTGCTGTATTTAGTTCTTCAGTGTTGCCAATTGAAAATTTATATACTGTTGCAAGTTTATATACTTATTGTTATGTTTGTTGGTATGAATGGCGTGTCATCTGCAGAGGCGCTAGCTGAAAAACAGCGTTGCATTGTGGCCCCCATTTAATCGGTGCTTCAATGCAACTCATGCTGAGCTAGAGCCCCTTTGCAGTGCGCAAAACATTATTGTTATTGTGTACATAACTTTTTTATTTTTGCTGGAAAGGTTCACATCAGTTGCTGTACTGTTAAATCATTGCCGCGACTGGTGTGAACACTCCCTACCGGGACACGATCGGGCTGCCATTGTACTTACTCCGGGCCATTATAATTTATTGTAGTGGCGCGGCGAGGCGCATGGCCGGCGGTCCGATCTGTCCCTTTTTTGTTGTTATTGTTTTGTTTTTTTATGTACCCACTTCGCTTCCTTCATCTGTTACTTCTGTATTGTTTTTGTGTACTGCAAATAAATTTCTTTCTTTCTTTCTTTCTTTTTTGAAGTCGGTTTTTTGTTTTTAGAGAATGTCCGATCGAGGCCCGATCCTAAATTATTGAACGCTTCTAGCTGTCTTTCTAGAGTTTTAAACATTTTATTCTTGATATAGTAGTTTCCTGGATCAATAAAATTAAAACAACATTAATTTATAGAATAGAATACAATATACTTTATTGCACTTAAGAGATACACAGAAAAAAAGCAGTTCAAATAATAGTGTCAGATAGGCGACCTTATTGCTAAGGTAGAAATTTCTTCCAGGCAACCTTCGGGTACAGGAAAAAACGCAAGGAACATAATTCTTTCAATTTAATAGAATAGAATATTATAAAAATTGACTGACTAATTTATTATTTAATTGACTACTCTCTCTCTCTGTCCATGAGCTTGATCTTGACTTCACAAAATACACTCAATGTGGTTAAAATATCACTACAAATCGTGATATCAATAAACATTACAATAACAATATATAAAGATTTATTCTCTACCACAAAATATTTATGACAGAATTATGAAGACTACAATTGGAAGACAATGATAAAGTTTCCGTACAAAGTTTCTTCATGCATGCGTGCACAACAGTGTTCCCATTTGTCACGTTTTCTAACACTGAGAAACTTTCTTCGTATTTAAGTTTTGTCACTTCGCACAATTTTCTATTATGTCCTATCTTTTTGCAAAGAGCAGGTGGAGTTTGAAGCTTTTAATTAATTATTTGATCTGTTTTGCAATTGGTAATGCGAAAGATTTTCAATACGTGGAACCAAATCTGAGTCAAACAATCTGTTAAATAAAAGGGTCTTAAAAAATCTTACATGTTTTGCTTTATTGCTTTATCACAATAATTATGATGTTTATAAGTACTTACTTAAGTCGGTATTCGCTACATAATATTATTGTTTCAAGTCGAGGGTAAATTATCAGCAAAATATTACCGGCAACGTAAGGGTTAGAATAAGGCTAGAGTAGGTGTCAGCGAGCTATGGAAAGATCTATGCTTGGTATTTCGCTACGGGATAAAATCCGAAACGAAATCATCCGGCAGAGGACCAAGGTAGTTGATATCGTCTAGGGCCCCGTTTCACGAAGCTACAAGTTACAATTCTTGTAGAAATAAATGGCAACATTGACCTTAAGTGGCAACATTATTGGCTACAAGTGTTTCACAAAGTTTATTTTTTACAATTGTTACTTTATAAACAACAAGTACAAAATTTACAAGTCAGACATTTTTTTTTTTATTGTTTAAAATTCGCTAAATCGAACAAGTGTTTCACGAATAAAGTTGTAACTTTGTTATTTGTTACTTTGTTTTTTGCTACAAGTCTACCTAGCTTTTATCAATACTTTATTTCGATCCGAATACCAATTTAACGAAAGATTTCTGATGAAACCTGAGAAAATGGGGGAATTGATCAGAATGCTGGAGCCACATTTGTTACATCCAATCCAAGAAATAGAGGTTTCAAGGACTAGATGTGAAAAAATGCAGTTGTGCGTAGCTCTGAACTGGCTTGGGTCCGGAGCACAATATCACACTGTATCTGACATAATGCATGGTGAAAAGAACCCAAAAAGGACACCTTTCCTTTTGAGAATTTCTCTCAAAAATATCATTTTGAGCTCTTTCTGATCCATAAGAAATAAACTAACACCAAACTTAGTTTTCATTAGTTTAATTTTTTAAAAAGGATGAATGATTGAGGGCGAGTTCCGAATCAGACTTTCAGCGCTGTCAGCGATCAGAAAAGCAAAAAAATGTATGGCTGACAGTGATTCGGACGGAACGCGATTACGGGTCGATTTCAGCGCGTCTCGGAGCGCAGCCTGAGTGAATGAATTAAGGATGTGGGCCACACTTGTTAAATCGATATAATTTCCCTTGTAAGATGCATTCATAGACAATTTACTATTGTTATGATTTTTGTACAGGTTTGTGAAACACTAATAATTGTAAATTGTGAGATTTCTCAGCTTGTAATTGTTACATTGGAACTTGTTACTTGTAGCTTCGTGAAACGGGGCCCAGAAGTGTAGCAAGCTGAAGTGAGAGTGAGCTGGCCACGTCTGTCGCAGAATCGATGAGCAGACGGGTTCTCGAATGGAGACACGTCTCGGGAAACGTAGTGTGGGACGCCCCCCTGCCAGGTAGACTGATGACCTGAGGAAGGTCGCTGGTGGTGGCTGGATGAGGAAAGCGGGTGATCGTGCGCTTTGGCGTGCCCTTGAGGCCTACGTCCAGCAATGGACTGCAATAGGCTGATTGATTGATTGATTGATTGATTGATTGAGGTGTCATCAATGTACGTACATTTTCGTATATTGTGTCTAATTAGTGTGTTCACGTAAACCCTTCAGTAGCAGCGCGGGTAATCGTTATTGTCATCAGTTCGACGCAATTGGGTGCAAGCCCTGAATATGGGTCGTTCACCTTATTTGCAGAGTTAATAACACACGCGACATTTTCCTAATTTTATTGACGACAATTTATACTGTATCAGAACGTACCCTTTATTCCCGTATGCCACCCCCTAGCTTGCCACCGGCTAATTCTGTGCCACCGGAGTGGCCAACGCCACTAATTTTTGTTCCTGTATGCCACCCCCTAGCTTGCCACCGGGGTGGCCAACGCCACTAAATTGCATGCGGCATCGCCTTAGAGCGGAAACCTGTGTGTAAGAATCTTTTTTTCAAGAGGAATGAAAAAACAGCGTCGTGTAAGTTATTTGGGCCATTTTTTAAAAAAAATACGTGTTATTAATTATCATAGAATGCCATTATGAGTATTGGATAATTTCATAAGTAAAATTGGGGTTCGATTTGTGAGTTCTTATCTCCAAAAACAAAAGAAATAAATTTTGAACGAAATCTATTTCCGAGGTTATCTTTCACTCTAAGGCGATTAAGTCTCACAAATTTTATCTTATATTTTAATAGAGCAATTCTTGTATGTATTTTTAGGAATCAGAAGCAGATTAAGTTTTTAAAATCAATTCTATTTAACCTAAAACAATAATCAAAACAAAAGAAATACACAAATGGTATATAAATTTAGTCACACTGCACGGAAACAAAAACTTCAATTAAATTAGTGAAAAAATAAAAATCAGCATGTTGTGTAGTAAGCATTGTCAAGCCAAGTATGATTCCTGCTCCATCAATGTACGATAGTAGCGCAGCGTACGTTGTTCATTGCTCGTGTAATTAATGTTTCATTCACTCAAAAAATGTAATGTAAAGAGAACGGTTGCCGAATCGAAGAATTAAGTGTTATAACAACATCCTATGGGAAAATGAAGTTGTTGGCTTTTATTTTACATTTTATTGTTAAGCGAAACTATCTAATTGTAGGTACGATTGCATTTGTCTCATCTGTGTTGCATAATCTTTGTATGCACTTTCATTATTTATTGATCTCATAACAAATGCATCAGTCCGCTAAACTGGAAATTGGAATCGCGATCGTTTCTTGTTATTTATTACTCATACACATACATAACTAATACACACATGTTTACACCTACATACGTGTATATTATGACGTATGTGGTGTAGGGTTGGCGGGCTTCAGTGATGCTGTGAAAGATTTAGGTCAAGGACTGAATATAAGATGCAAAATGTATATTTGGCTTGGGGTTACCCATTCACAGACACTCCAAATTTTAAAGCCCACCAAATATTAACCGCCGCCACCGCCCCGCCGTGTTCGCGAGGTAGCATTCGACTCTCATTACCGAAGTTCCGGGTTCGAATCCCGGTGGGGACAATTACAAAAAACTCTTTGTGAGACTTTTCCTAAGTTTGGTTAGTGTCCTAAGAAAATAAAAAAGGAAGGCTCGTTAAGAAACAAAATTTGCAAAGACTGACATTTAAGAAACATCACCACACCACTTAATAAGCTAAATTCTTAAGTTTTAAATTTACGGTGTCCTTATTCTGGTATTAATGTCAAGTTATTCCGCCATGCAAAACAATAATATTATTTCGCAACTCTCTGAACGGATATCTAAAATTAGGCAGCCCTATTGATCTATAGCTCAATTTCATTGACCAATTGTCTCACATTCATCGATTTGGCGGCGTTTCAATCACATGCTGACTTATTGCGTTTTTTCGTTCATTCACTTATTCTTCTTTATTCGTTCCTCTTTATGATAAACTAGCGGTCCGCCCGCGGCTACGCTCGCGCTATGTAAGATTTTATCCCGGTAAAAAGTATCCTAAGTTTTAATCCAGGTTACAAACTATCTTCATCCCAAATTTCGTCCAAATCCGTCCAGTAGTTTAGGCGTGAAAGCGGAACAAACATCCAAACATATAAACATCCAAATATATTTTCACATTTATAATATTAGTGTGATGTGATAAGAACTAGTTAGTCGGGATAGTTAAGCTGGCTAAAGAAATAAGTAACAAAATTCCAATCAAGTTTTTTCAAGATCGCATGCCAGCTAATATAGGTAAATATTTATTTGAAGCCGAAAAGGTTTAATAGGATCAACATCAACATCAACGGCCCGTTACAGTCCACTGCTGGACTATGAGCCTCCTCTACTTAAGTGGAGGGTTTTGCCATAATCTCCACGCTTGGCAGGCGGATTGGAGATCGCAGACTAAAAGGTTACTGTAATCGGTTAATTTAGTAGGATAGCAAGAAATTATATAAAAAATATTGTAATACCTTAGTCAATAAAAAAAAAATCTGGTTTGGGTGATCTTTTCTTATACATATAAGGTGCCCCGTTATTAGTGTCAAATATTTTCAGGGCTGAAAGAAGAAGCCCTGATCATATTCATAAAAAAATTAGATCAATTTACACGTTAGTTTTCAAGTAATTAAGCCAAACAACTTTGTTACCTAATCATAAAAAACATCACCCTCAATCAGCTGATCACTGCTACATATTCATGCACGCACACACGCGTTTGATGCGTGTTTACATGTATCTAGAGTAATGTGAGTGTACATGCAGAGGGTGATCTCTTTTTGTAATATTTAATGATGATTTTTTTTGTATTATGATTATTACTCTCAGCTCTAAAAATATTTGACACTAATTACGGGGCACCTTATATTGTGTAACGTGATGAGAAATCAATCACAGATATTTCTATCACACATCACAGTCAATTTCAAACAATCATTGTCATTTTTTTTTTGAAATATCGTAGCAAATTGTTACGCGTGCTACGGCACCGTAGCCAAGGGTTACGAATTAAAAAAAAAGAAAATAAAAGTAGATAAGACAACCACAATATACCCTTATTCCAGATTAGTAAAAAGCATGTCATCACATCAGAACCATGTGACCGTGACGTGCGTGACCATAATAAATCAACGCTTCCTTGATTGTACTGAGTTCATCACGTACGTATGACGACAGATGGCGTTGTTAGTTTCAAGAACTAGGTAACGATGTGTATTTGTCGTTTGATGACATTGAGAGCGAAGTTCATGATTAATATATTGTAGATATTATAGTTATTTATTATAATTTTTTTAAATCTATCACTAATGCCAGTGACGGATTAATAATTAGTTTCATCATTGATATGAATGTCGATGTTAAATGTTATTTTTTTAGTAAATGAGCATTTAGTGCAAAACTATCCATCCATCTTTAATCAATAAAACACACATTTGCCAGGAGTACCAAGGCGCCCCTTGTCTGCTCGCGACGTGGGGCGGTTGAAAGCTTCCGCGGTGGACAAGCTCGCCAAACTCAACGGAGCAATCGCACAGTTCCTGTATGCACGCACTGGTGATGGGCGATTGTACCGAAAATTAACAATCGAATGATTCTATTTGTGGTATTCTAAAGATCATTAGTCATTCGAATAAAAAAAACATTCGAATGATTTTCAATCGAAATAATTCATTCGAATGAAAATGTAGAATAAATCATTCGAATGACTCTTGTTCACTTAAAGTATGCAGCAAAATATTCTTTCTTTTGTTTTTGTTTTAAATAACGGTAATATATTGTAATTTTTTTTGCGGTTTTGGTCTCAATTATTTAAAAACTTATATGTTTTAAAGTTAAAAAGTGTAAACAAACAGCATTAATGATGCAAATTCATTCGAATGTTCTTTTTTCATTCGAATAATTCGAATAGCTCTTTACTAAAATCGAATAATTTTAATACCTGCCCATTCGAATGATCACTCGAATGATTCATTCATATTCGCCCATCGCTAGCTCTTCCTTAATATTAAAGTGAACCGGAAGACAGTTTATACAAATGAAAAGCTTGGTAACATTTGCTACTATTATTTCTTCTGTGGTAACGACTTAGAAGCAAATGACTGTAGAATATGTTTTCTCCTAATCATTTAGTAGTACATTATATTTCAATGCTCCTAGTTCTACTAGTCTATTCATTTTCTCCTCATCTGTTTTATGGAGATGCAGGTATTTCACACTATTTCACAAGATCTGTCAAGACTAAAAATATAATAGAGAATATACTGTAAGATTACTCAATCTAACAAAATACTCCCTACATGATTCCCTTCATTAATTATTTAGGAAGCAAATCATAGTGACTGAAACGACTCGTGGTTTCAAATCGCACTAATTATCAAGGTTTTGTTAAAAATGGTACAGTGAAATCTTTGATGATTTCCGAGTTTACACTCAAGTTCAACAAGAGAATGAAAACGCATTTCAGGGGTAACGGAGTGCACCAAGCCTAAAGGTTTGCCAGATATTTGAATTGTTTTGCCGTCGTTAAAGGTCGGTATCTTATCGTAAGGACGTATAACATCTTGAACTCTCTTAATTGAACATTATCATTATATATTATACAACATCGGGCTTATAAACTAAATTCTATTCCAATTCTTTGTCGATAATGTAACAAAGTACATCATATGGGAAGACACTGGAGCTTGTAACACAGTTTTTAACTAACACAAGCTTCAGGGTTTAATATTCTGAGACAATGTAAAGTTACAATTTTTTTTTTTATTATTATTATTATTTTTATAATGTATCCAACCATATTCCACAGCCGACAGTGCATCTGCGAATAAAATATCAAAAGCGTGCGAAAGTTGACTAAATGGAAGGTGACCAATACGCACTGGGACTTAAAGGTCTAATCACCCGTTCAATAAAGTCATAATGTGAACTGATTAAAAAAAAATAGGACTCCTTAACGTTAGATAAGATAAAAATGATAAAAGATTCTTTGTGCAAATTCTACGCACTATTTCGCCAGTTCGTGCGTGGTTTCTGTTAAAAACTTCTCTTTTCCCTCCTTAGGGAAATAGGAATCTCCTTAATCTATTTCTGCCTACCTACATTCTAAAAAGTACCTATTGTCAAAATTTTAAGTTTCTAAACCCAGTATTTTAGGCTCTGCATTAGTCAGTCATTTCGCCGCTCCATCCGAATATTATGGTTATAGGAAAAAACAAATTTTACAGGAGAGCCAAAAAACTAATACCGTCATAACTGTAAAAGATAAAATTATGGTATTGTACTTAAAAAAAGGTGATTTTTTTCTGTCTTGAAATAACAATTAATTGTTAACGAAACATCAGTCTTGAAAAAGATAATTGAAAAACTAATGTTTACGGATAAATAACATGTGAACCTATCCAGTAAGTAACTCTTAATATATTATTCGTGTATCTTTTAGATATATTTTGGTATCATAAAAGTAGGTTACGATATTATTCCATCTATATTTTTTTCGGACATCTGCATGGTAAGGTAACATTACCATGTTATTGTAGTATATTTTATTGTAGGTTATTTTTTTTAATAGTACGTTATGACTTTATTCTGAGAAGTACAAGTTATTAGCATTATTGCTTATGATATTAGTGCTAAAAACTGTTTTACGATTGCAAGAAACAAACAAAATATAAAAGTAAAATTTAAAAAATATAAGTCATATCAAAAACATAACTGCGATATTATTTAATTATTATTCAAAATGTTCACTGCCGCTATCAGACTGATTATCAGATTTTCCATCGATATAAACAAGACTCTCGTAGGATGAATAACAATGATCGAGATTTGCTTTGCTGGCACATAAACTCATTAGACCTGCACGTTACGTACGCTTTACTTAAAGCGACCGGCTGGTTTTAGCTAAAGGAAGCCTTAGTTCACGTGTAGAACTACTTGCAGAAAGGCTTGCAAGTGTTGTACCAGAAGCAGTGGGATGTTTTCTTCTAAGGGTAGCTGTTTCCTTATCGCACAGCAACCAAATCCCCTTTCTGTACCTTTTAGCAACTGGATACAAAAGTTGTAAGCAAGCTCGGTTTTTTTGATAGGCACGAAGCACAAATCGTTGCAACCGTAGTCGTTAATTGCGACCGAAGTTAATTGTTGCGACCGTAGTTGATCGTTGCTGACCTAAGCTCGATTGTAATGCAAAATATGCATTTATGAAATTGAGCTGAAGACCGCAACTGGTGTTGATAAAAGACCCATTGATAATAATCGTTCACCAATTGATAACTCGCCAGAGCAAAGTTGAGCGAGCCGATTCATACTCTGACAAGAAAGCACCATGTTCATATTTACGCGCGCTCAAGTTTAATCTATACAGAGATAAGTACTCTGACAAGAGAAGCATCATCTTTATGACGCACATTGCACAAGTTTCGTCTCCGTAGAAACTAATACGAACACAGATCAAAGCACTCTCGCAAGGCCTTCACATGTAAGTTTAAAAAATGAAAATTACCGGGCCATTCAGTACCGCACTTGTGAACTGAATAACATTATTTATTTATTTAATTGCATCTCCGTAGTTAATAATTTCAATCGGAATAGCGTCAAGCTTCAGTCAGAAAGTGATAGACGCGAAACCAGTGTCACTCTCTAAGGAGAACGTACTACACGACCGTCTTATCGTATTCCAGCATCAGCCAACAGCTCGCCGCAAGCTTCAGCCTTGTCTCAATTTTAAGACGTCACTAAAAGGACAACCATTTAGTACCATTGGTGTACATCAGTCCGAAGACTGATATTACAGTGGTCTACATCAACATCGTTCTATATTTGAATTTTCATAGTGTTCATTTCGGTAGTCGGCTATATTATACAACCCCGAGCACCCATCCCGAAAAGTTATAGACAGTTTTTGAATTTCAAACGTTTTGTTCTTTTGAACTCTTTGTTTGAACTGCTCGACAGTGTAGGTATGCAGCCAGCATTTACTATAGCGATGTTTCTTCATTAATTTACTATTAGAAAGAAAGTAATAACCGTTCTGATTGCAACTCCAACCGCGTTATTTCACTCCTGATAGCCGCTAGAGTATTTTTGAACTACTTAAAGCCCGTCACAGACGGAGCTATAATATATATTATAGCACGAGGCAGCCAGCTCTCTCTTCACCATTCACCTTGTGTGCAAAGCGGGGGTCAAGCAGAATGGCCGGTCACTGATTGATTCGCCATTTTGTTTGACCCCCGCTTTGCGTGAAAGTGAATGGCGACGAGAGAGCTGGCTGCCTCGTGCTATAATATATATTATGGCTGCCGTGTGTGATCCCCTTTAAGGATTTGTCAAATGGATTCTGCCTGAAACCCAGCTTACCTTCCGATCTGACCAAGTCACTTGTGATGCAATTTTGTCGAGCGTCAACATTTAGAAAAAAGTACAGAATAGGGTCTTTAGCTGGTTTGTTGACTTGGAGAAAGCATTCGATTCATTATGTCTCGTGATGCTCTCTGGATGGTAAAAGGAAAGTTGGGGTTCACGGAGAAGTTTGTGGTACTTCTAAGACTCCTACATGACGATATGCAGTGCTGCGTCTTTGTAGACGATGATCAGACGCATTTCTTCCCCGTTCTGGTGTCTGAACTGTTTGCCTAGTACTTTACGGTAGTTTCCAAGGAAGTCCGCATCCGCTTCTACACAGAAGGTAGTTTTTTCAACTTGGCCAAACAGAAGGCGCGCACTCAAGTCTCGTACGCATTAATCGTAGAGAACATGTATGTATACTGATGACTAATGCTTTTTAGCAGAACCCTCAGATGGCTTGCAACAGCTGATATCAGTTTTCCGCTAAGCATGTTGCAAATTTAGCCTGTAGATCAGTGTAAAAAAATGGAGGTGATGTCCTCAGAAACGTAATTGCAAGAACCTAGCCATGAAATAGGTCGATACAGTGCGACCTTGATGCTGAAATGTCAGTGTTGCAGCTGCAGAGTTTGAGAAGCTCTTCTGTTCGTACGACCTAAAACAGGCCGCCAAGATCTCGGTATATAAATGGCGATTGTGCTGATAACCTCTTATACTCCTGCGAGATGTAGTGTGTGTATCGCCACCATATTTGCAGTCAGAATTTTTTCCACCTTAAATAAGATCAGATAGTATGACCTGGTGGCATTTAATGCGTTGGCTACTTCGGTGGTGCGGTCACGTATCCTGTATCACTTATGATGGAGGAAAGTGTGGCGAAGCGCATCTTTTACCCTGAATTAGATGGGTGAAATGTAAAATGGAAAGCCCGAAATGTGGCGGACAACTCTTCCGTTACAAAGATGTTGAGAAGCATTATGAAAAGATGCAACATAGAGCTCTATCAAAGGGAAAATTTGGCAACACAGCACCCGGAATGGCGCGGAATTGTGAAGAAGCGAGCAGCGTTAAACTGACCCCGACGCTAAGCGTGACGAGCTAAAGGCCCGTCTACCCGCCGCCATCGACTATAATTTAGCAACGTGCTCACATGCCACAGAGAATGCACGGAAACTGGCTGCAATGATCGGCTATATAAGCCACTTCGGGTGCACCAGCGCTTGACTAACTTATAGGAAACAGTCGGAATAATAATTTTTCTTCCATGATCATTACGTAGTCCTTATATTACGTTTATAAGTAAATATCTTGAACTTTAATAAATATTCGGTTTATTATTAATATAAAAAAATAATAGAGTAGGATGGTAATTACATTAAAATAAATCGTAATCTATCGTTATTCAAAACATTTTCTTTCAAATAAAATGGTAATAACATAATACAATGTCAAGTAAAAAAATATATTATTGTTAAAATCTATACTGAAATTAAAAAAATACTTGCGATGCTCGAATACCATTGTAATGATCTTTACTATTTTTTTTTTATTAATATTTGACACGAACAAGATAGTTACATCTCTTACTGGAAACATTCACATACTTTAGTATGGTATAAGAATATTACACGTTTATTCGGGTTATGAGGTGTATGACAATGAACAACGAATAAAACGTTAATGTAATTTTTTCTCCGTGATTAAAGGCGTGAAAAATCTGAAAAAAATTCACAAGGTGTATTTGAGTATCTAGATCAAGAATCTGCAAAAACAGTAAAACTATGGTAATAGCACATTACCATAATATTCGGATGGAGCGGCGATTTTTCTCTTTTCCTGATTTAATAGTAAATGAAATACAGATTTTATAATAACATTATTGTTTAAAATTCTCAAAGGGCCTAGTACAAACACCTACACAATTCAAAATAGCCAAATCAGAGCAGTGCACATCGGCCCTAGATCGTAAAAGGCTGACCTTGCGCGTGCGCATACGTCCAGCATGTTTATTAAACAAGATTCGATGAATTATGTTATGGTTTCATATTAAATAGGCGCCTCGTTTTTTTCTAGAGTAGATGATGGTGTATTAACGATGGTGGGTTTTTGAATTTATAAAATTAAAACGCTGAACACCGCGCCGGTGGTGGTGGTGTAGCTAAAGTTAAGTAATTTTGAAATGGGAGGTCGCGATACGAGTCCCACCTTTGTGATTTTGAATTTAAAATTATACTGTATGTTTTGGGAAAAGGCATTGTAAGAAAACCTCCCAAAAATAAAGAAATCCAAAGATTACATAACAATATTACATGGGGATTAAGCCCGTAGAGCCCCCATGACTGACTTCAGCTTGATTGTCCTCAAGGTAATCTCAAGCTTCTGATATAAAGCCATTAATAGCAGTTATTTATTTATTTAACCATCTATTTGTACACAATAGATGACAAAAATACAATGACATTGAAAAACAACACAACAGGCCTGCTTATTTCTAAAGAAATATCTTCCAGCAGCCCTACGAGCCCTAGTTACGAGACCTAGTTATACGAGCTGACAAAAACTGTGTTCATTCCTTTTACCGCTATAAAAAAACTAATAAAAAAATTAATCACCTTGCAAGTAGTCACAGGTGAAACAGTACGATTTCTTTTCCCTCTTTTCCTACGGGACCTAAAGCTATTTTATAACTTTGCAAAAAAAGAGTGCAAAAGGAAGGCCGACGCCATTTTTGTTTTCGATCTCTTATTCTTCTAAATTTAAAGTTTTGCTATCCATCAAATTTTGAAAACTATCAATCACTACACTGAAAAATCAATATGCTACAAAAACCTAAAAAATTCCACAACTTACATCCCGATACAAACTCATATTGTGCATGAGCTTTAAATAAATATATAACCAGGTAGTGGTATCTTCCACTCCCAATGCTAAATCCCCATATCTCTCATCACACACATATCATAAACCAAGACATTGTGCGCCATACCCAACTACCAACTCCTGGACTGAATGTTTACCAAACATTGTTAACTACGCAACTTCCTATTGTCTGTTACTAAAAAAACAATCAAACAAACTCATTTGTCTACTCTACTCTACTTATTGTGTATGTAACTGTAAATGTAGTTTTCGTATTAAGATTTTTAATTTTAAGTAATGGTAGAGCCCTCTGCCTGTATATTATATTTCTGTGCCCTGACGGGGCTTCACAATTAATAATTCTAACACCTTATATTTCCTACTACCTAAGTGCCTAATTAATTGTGAAAATGCAATAAATAACTTTGAATTTTAGTTAATTTGTAGACGTGAACTAATACTAGATTTAAAAAGAGAACTTTTTATTAATATTGTTTTCCTGGTAGAAAACTTTGATTGCCTATTCGGTTTCTTCTTTCTGTGCATACAGTGAAATGAACTCGGGTGGATTCAGTATCTTTTATTTGTAATTGTTATGTAAATAATCTTAGTTTAATTAAATAGAATTTATCTTGGCCTCGTCGATTTCCTAGAAGTTGAGACTCAAACGCGATCTCATTTTACGTTCAAAAAATATTTTTGTATAGTCATGATATTTTAGAGCTATCGTTACGCAAAAACATCTGTTTTTTTTTCAAAATAACAACAAACAGAATAAACTGATATATGACTGAAAAAGGAGGAAAATGTTAAAGGTCAAAAGAGGTAAAATCTAATATAGTTTTCTTCATAACTCCCGTATCTAGGGTACAACTTTTCTAATGAACTTTCACCATCCATCATCCCTTTGTCAGCTACACCTGTTCTCACTCATGCGCCGTATATACGTCGTAGACCTATTTCACCTCGAGTATAAATAGATCAATCTATTATAAAAAAATGTGTTAGTCAGAGGGTTCAAAACGGTTGATATTATTTTTGTCGCAAATATAAATACTTGCGAAACTAGAGCGTGTGCGTGATAGTAATATCTGTTGAGTACAGTTGAGCGCAAAAGTTAAATCGAATTCAAATTATCTGAATATTACAATAATTTAGCTTTTGCTTTTCAACTCGCTGAAACGATTTCTGTATTTAAGATAGCAATAGGGGGTCGGACTGTTCACCATATTTTATGAACTTACCATATTTTATGAATTATTTTTAAAATATAGATTAGTAGCAGACGATTCGCGAAGAAAAAAACAGAATCGGTTAAAAAATGAATTTACAGTGAATTTTTAAAGTTTCAATATGTCTATCTCTTTCAAAAACGATTTTTTGTATGAAGATGATATGGCGTTACTAACAAATGACGTCACAAGTGGGTATGTGCCTTTCTGTCTTATCTTGAATTTCAAACCTTTATAACTCGGTCAATTTTAAAGATAGAGCAAAAATTCTTTTGGTGTTCGATAGCAGAAACTAAGGAGTTTGGATTCATAAAATTAAAAAATAGTAGTCCGATCCCCTATTACTGCGCAAATTCATGGAAAGAATAAAAATACATGTTTAAATATTTTTCACACCCCCAAGTATACACAACACACAGCACAGCACAACATACATACCCCCATATAGATCCCCACATACACACTATCACAACCTCACATACGCAAACAGAAACACACACATTTACTCACATATAATCGTACACATATAATTTATAGTGGCCTCATTGTATTTAAGGTGTAAATATGGACAGCACTGTTGTTATTCTTTAGTCTAGAATGTAAGAACTTCATGGAAGGAACTAGCCCTTGCAATACTTGGACAAGGTATCTTAGTGCAGGGACTAGTGCATTACTTATTGTTAACCTTTTTTGATGTACGATAAATACATAGATTAATTTCCATACAAAAAGGCGAAATCATCGTTTAGTATGTTCACTTATTTCCATACAAAAAGGCGACATCATCGTTTAGTATGTTCACTTATTTCCATACAAAAAGGCGACATCATCGTTTAGTATGTTCACTTATTTCCATACAAAAAGGCGACATCATCGTTTAGTATGTTCACTTATTTCCATACAAAAAGGCGACATCATCGTTTAGTATGTTCACTTATTTCCATACAAAAAGGCGACATCATCGTTTAGTATGTTCACTTATTTCCATACAAAAAGGCGACATCATCGTTTAGTATGTTCACTTATTTCCATACAAAAAGGCGACATCATCGTTTAGTATGTTCACTTATTTCCATACAAAAAGGCGACATCATCGTTTAGTATGTTCACTTATTTCCATACAAAAAGGCGACATCATCGTTTAGTATGTTCACTTATTTCCATACAAAAAGGTGACATCATCGTTTAGTATGTTCACTTATTTCCATACAAAAAGGCGACATCATCGTTTAGTATGTTCACTTATTTCCATACAAAAAGGCGACATCATCGTTTAGTATGTTCACTTATTTCCATACAAAAAGGCGACATCATCGTTTAGTATGTTCACTTATTTCCATACAAAAAGGCGACATCATCGTTTAGTATGTTCACTTATTTCCATACAAAAAGGCGACATCATCGTTTAGTATGTTCACTTATTTCTTTTTTCAAATCATTTATTTATATCTCGTCTACTACATCTTATATAACATTTACTTCTTGTAAGTATAAAAGTAATATTTACTTAACCATTGTAATGGTTAATTTATTAAAGAATAGGGTATCTAAACCTTTATAAATACGTAACATAAAACTTTTTTCCAGTAAAAATAAACTGGAAACATTTTGGTCTGAAGAAAAGCTAGGTAAGTAAAAAAGACCCGATATGTACGGTGAGACCCTGAATCAAGAAGTATTTGTTTCAAGAGATAAATAAATGAATGATAGTGCAAAAGAAGTGTATTTGATCCATAATAAGCAAGGAAGCAAGGAAGGAAGTAGTCTTTACCTTAGTACCTACCAATTCGGGAAAAGCATGATTTTATATACCTATTTGAAAATTATAGCTCTTTGAATATCGTCTCTCAACAATATCGTCTTGTTTGTAACTACCCGAGCATGAAGACATCACAGTGCAGTGATTGTATGTAACATGTGTCAAATGTTACATGAAAACTGCACATAAAAACATGTTGCAATCCTCACAATAGAAACATTGTAATTATGCTTTGTAGTACTCCATTATATTTGAGAGGCAGTAAGTAAACGTACTTAATTATTTAAAATACAATTAATCCAGTAGAAAAATGATTTTTGCACGGGTACAGTAGACAGCACATCAAGCTGTACATTTTTTGTTGCAAACTAGGCCGTATTACCAACGCGCAAGATACCCCAGTGTATGTATAGCTTGATGAGCTGTTCACTGTACAATGAAAACATAAACGAAAGAAAGAAAGAAAACATTTATTTTGGACACAAATCACAACATTAATACAAAATAACAGAGTTGAGCAAAGGCGGTCTTATTGTATTGAGTAATTTCTTCCAGGCAACCCTTGTATTGTATTCACAATATTGTACTAAATATACATGAAATGCGGCAAGGTGCATAATAATTATATTACGTATAGGTATTTAATATTACCATCGGTCATGTACCTTACAACCCACACGAAGAACAAGGAGAAATAAAAATATAAGTAGTAATAGTAAGTAAATACTTACTAAAATGGAAATAAAATATATTTATAAACCACAACAAATATTTACAATAACAAATGTATGAAACTATTTACAATAATTATTCAATATAAAATATCTTCTCTAGTGCTTCCCCGCGAGACATGGTTTTCTTTTTGCTATCGACTGTACATTATTTTTTTTACGACATAATTTGGCACTTACAATGTTTTCTTTTCTACGTTACGTTTGAATGAGAGGAAAGAGTAAATATTTTGTTTGCCAAATCTCTTTGTAACGAAGTAGAATTTGTCAACATACAGCATCCAGTTGCAAACAGTTTTAAGGAAATCTCTTAGAAATGTGTGCTTGATTGATTGATCTTTAAAAATTAAAACCCTCCTTCAAACTAAGCTTGATTCGTCCATAGTTAGTGCGGATTCCTTTGCAAATCCATCATCAGATCTGTACCAAATTTATATGGGACTACTTACAGATTTTCTATGGTCTGTGGAATTACTTTTGAAAAAACAGAAAGAATCTTTAAAATCAAACAAATGTGGTAAGAAATTAGAAAGAAGCTAACGAAGATCGCGGAAATGAGGGTGAATCTGAAAATGATTAAAAACTGTGGTTCTAATCTGATATTTTTTGTAATTTTAATAATTTTATAGACATTATGAAGTACCTCACACATTCAATTTATATTGATTCCGTGCGTTGGCCTAGTATCACCACAAGCGACTTCAAGTTGATTCTAATAGCATTGTTCATATTTAGCCGAACTAACTAGTAGGGTTGTATGTGATTTCGAAAGTAGATGCAGTCAATATCACTCTATAAGCAGTCATTCTCCGTTTCCTGTGAAAACATCAAGGATGCGCTATACCAACGAGGTCCCAACAAGCAACAAGTCAAGGTGGTACAAAGAAACTCACATGAATACATGAACCCGTTAATTTTTTTGGGTAGACGTGTAAAAATAAGAAAATGTCCAAAGAGTGACCTGAGGGACAGGATTTCCATCCATCTTAATAGCCCTAGACATAATATTGGATTACTTAGTAACCCTATTGCAAGCCGTAATAACGCGCGGGGTTACTCCGGAGCGTCTATTCTAGTCCAGTCGAGCTGAGTTCGATCTAACCGCCTTCCGCGTAGTACAATGTGCAATGTGCATTCCTTGAATGGTTCAGCTACAATCACACAAAAACTAAGGAGATTTGCCACAAGTTGATCATTATCATCGTCATAATCGTGGGCTTTAAGAGCTGCTGCCTCACAAATAGTGGTGTCAGGGAGTGGACTATCCGCCGAAAACCGGACGTTACCAGACTTGTTTGAATGAGAAATAAACTAGCACGTTTTTCGAATTCCATTACCTATACTAATTGAAAACTGCTGCGGTGGGTTAGATCTTTTTCATATATTATCTTAAGAATACCAAAATCTTTATGATATATCGATCAGGCCCGCGGATAGTCTAGTCTAGGAGTACCGAGTCGCTAAATGTTTTTGATATAATATGGCTCATATTGTGTTTCCGACAATCAAGTATTTCGATTTGTTACCATACTGGGGAGGGGACAGTCCTACAATGTGATTTTGTTAGACAAAGCATAAAGAAGCAAGCTCACGACAGAGTAAGCAAAGTCAAGTAAAAAGGATAGTACGATAGGTATTACTAAAGTTTTTGTTAAAAATAACCCATATTGTTTAACTCTTTAACATTTCTCTCATGTTTTAGTACCTACTTAGAGGATACAGCTTATCGTCTTCGAGAAGATTTAGCATTGGAAATAATCCGAGAGATTTTCTTGAAAGACGCATCAAGACGACGAGCGGTCTTCTTCCGCATTCGTTTTTCGAATGTTTGGAAGTCTTTCTTTATTATTACAAGCTTTTATTTAGCTTGCACTGTATGTGGGTGGGTGGGTGTGTTGTATGTTCGGGCGAAATCTTGCAACTCAAATTTGAAGCACTGGCTGCCATTGGAATTTGCTGAAATTTGGTACACTTATGTAACCGCGATGACAATGCAATATTATGGTACCATGGTGCTGGTCTGATGATGGAGACGGAAGGTGGCCATAGGAACTCCTCTAATACACAACACAACCTAGTCGTGTTTGGGCTCGTTGGATTTGTATTAACAAGATCTTTAGTCATACGTGATGTCCAGGGTCTCATGATGGAGCCGGAAGGTGGCCATAGGAACTCCTTAAATACACACCACAACCTAATCGTGTTTGGGCTCGTTGGATTTGTCTTAACAAGGATACTCCACTCCACGGCGTTAAAAGCTTGTTTAAAAAGGATTTTTAGTTATAACTTTAAAAAAGTAATAATTAAAAAAATGCTAAATGCTTGATGAATTTGATGAAATGCTTGCTTTCGAATTGTAGTTTTAACTTTGACGTCGTTATTTGTGTGTGTGAAGGGGCCATGACACCGAAGAACCCTGACTGGTACCCTTACTGGTATAGTAATTGGCCTTTAGCGGCTCTCTCTATAATACTGACACCAGGGTTTGCAGGGTTGGTTGTCGACCTTGCAACTCACACGATGAAGAAGAAGCAGAATAAGTTACCCTAATACATTGTTTTCGTGATATATTTCTTCAAACAAATCTTGGAATTTTGTAGCAGAGAATACCTAGTACTCCAGCGCAGCGAAGGAATTCTTCATCTTTCAGTCCACAAACTCTTACTATATATTATTTTGGAGATTCAGACTGATTTTATGACATGCATTAGAATATTTTATACATTATCTTTAAAAAAAATACATACATCAGAACGGAATACCTAATAACGGAACGTTACGACATAACACAAGATCGATAATACGAGTACGACAGTGCGACATCACGCGAGTGCGCGTGCGCTACTAAAGTTCGACAAACAGTAGTTCGACGCACGCGGCGCGCTAGACCGACAAATCGGTAGACCTACTAACGGAACGTTTTGAATCACACAAGAGCGACAACATGCAAGTGCGACAATACGCAAGCAATAGGGGATCGGACTGTTCACCATATTTTATGAATTTACCATATTTTATGAATTATTTTTAAAATATAGATTAGTAGCAGACGATTCGCGAAGAAAAAAACAGAATCGGTTGATAAACGAATTAACGGTGATTTTTTAAAGTTTCAATATGTCTGTCTCTTTCAAAAACGATTTTTTGTATGGAGATTATGTGGCTTTACTAACAAATGACGTCACAAGTGGGTATGTGCCTCTCTGTCTAATCTTGAATTTCAAACCTTTATAACTGGGCCAATTTTAAAGATAGAGCAAAATATTCTTTTAGTGTTCGATAGCAAAAACTAAGAAGCTTGGATTTATAAAATAAAAAAAAGTAGTCCGATGCTCTATTCGATTATAGATTTATAGAGATGACAACCTGTAAAACGCAAGTGTGCAGGGAGCTTTAAGTTACCCTACTCAGTGCTCATAAAGGCATACATAATCCCCTATCGACCGCTGTTCGATCAATTTATAGATCAATAAAGCTCGCAAATATTGGTATGAGGGGTAATCGATTTTATGATCAATTTCCATTTAAACGGTCCTCAGAGGTTTAATAGCCAGTTTATTGAACTGAAAATAAGGATGCGTAAATAAATGACATAGAGACATTAGTAAAGAGACATTAATAAATGACATTAGTTATTTGATGAGAGCCCATTAGACGGAAGCGGTCAGATGCGCAGGATTATTATTTTACTGTGCGTCTGTAGGCTATGCTGCATTTTCATGGGGTAGCGGCGGCGGTTTGGAGAGCCACTCTACTAAGATATTCCAATATTGGCGTTGTGTAAATTAGTGATAATAACCCATAACAACACACGAGCAGGAGTATTGACTTTGACTTTGACTTTGACTTTGACTTTATATTTTGACGCTTCGTCAAATTATGAGATATGTTGTACAATCTATAGTCTTTATTCTTAGACAATTAATAAAATAAAAAAGATGTAATTGTGCACATGGTCTTTCTGTTATTTCTTCAGAACGGACCTTTAACCTACCATGTTACAGGTTACAGCACATTGCTCGTGGTCAAACTATTAATTACAACACAAATAGTTGGTTCTCCGAAATTCACAGTAATAAATCTTTGCAAAAATACTAAGCAAAAATATAAAATTTTCATAAAAAAATCCCTTTGCCCGCTTTTTTTATAAACAGGAAGCCAAAATTAAATAAACTGCTTCATAAATATCAGAGTACCGACCAGCTTCGGTCGTTTCAACACGGTTCGTATTTTTACACTTTTCTCAACAAAAATGTGTGTAAAATTGTAGATATGTTACTAAAAGCGTTCTGTCGTAGTGTAGTTGTGACTAGGGCTGTTGCTTGCTATGTGGAGATGTGATGAAGTGTTTGAACCATACCACGAAAGAATGAGTTTCGAATTTTGAATTTTACTGTAGATGCTGTGTGGTGTAGAAAAGGCCATATCGTGAAGAAACCTGCACAAGCCAGCGTAGAAAAACAAAGTTTATATATGTGTGAATGAAGTTAATCACCCACTGGGCCAGCGTGGTCGGTAAGGCCTGATCGCCCTCATTCAGGCTCGAGCCTTCGGTGGAGATGCAGACGTCACGTACTGCCCTTACCTACTAAGTTATACTGCACCATAGAATAGAGTTGTTTTGTTATAGGGATAATCATTGCACACATCAGAAAAAAAGGCTGCCTTGGCAAGAAGGCAGCTTTTTGATTCTTCTGTTTTGTTTTTTGGTTTCATATTCTTTTTTCTACGTATCAATGATAAAATATTGTGTTGTATTCTGTTATGAAACGACGCGCACGCGACGACGACCCGGCGCTCGTTATGCGTTCTACGAGTATTATAACGAGTTCCGAATCATCCCTTGTACCGCATCTTTATTTTCTTTGATCGAAGAAGCAAGTATAAATTGAAGAGAACGTTGTTTATGTGATCGGTACACAAATGGGTCAAGTTCTAGTGGAGGTGCGCGTGCGCGTATACACTCGTTATGTACTTAGCCTTGGCGCTCTTTTGTTCTTTAGTCTTCAACATAAACCCACCCTGGTAGTTTTATTAACAGACTTCAAATAAGAGTGCTGTAGTGCTGAGTAAAAGTAAATTCTTTCTTTCTTTTCGAGTCGATTCGGCGACTAAATTTGGGAAGACCAATACTCTGCCACAGATATGGCATTATCTGTGGCATTATAGAGGTCTTCGCGTGTACAGGCGGTGGGGCACGCTGGGCGAGACAGTAAGTGAGCCATTGTGTGTGGAGAGACACCACAGAGACATGCACTATCAGTTGTATATCAGTTGTAAGTAAATTAAAAAATACGTTTTGCTTAAGTAACACACGAGGTTTCCACCATTAGGGTTGCCATATGGTATACCTATTAAATCCTGACGAAAAGCCTGGTTTCTAATAAAAGGTCCTGACATTACGCTAAAGCGCCCCCCACCACGGTGGTGTAGCAAAAATAAGTAGGTAGGTATCTATTTTTCTATTCGCGTAAAATTTATAAGTAGAAAAAAAAAGTTTTAGTTTTTCGTTTTTTTCATTAATTGTGTTGATTTTTACTCTAAAATCCAATAATCCTGACACGTCAGGACAAACCCTCATATTGGTTTTGTACCCAAACTCGGTTTTCAAAGCTTTCCTTTCGTGATATTATTATCTAAATTATTTTATTTGATAGTCTTACGGTAAAGAAAACGAAAACTGAAAACGACTACAAGAAATACGTAATTTAAAGGCAAATTCTGGACTCGCGAGCCCCTCGGTGGGGAAATATAATATTATGTATGAGCTATTATAATCAAAAGGTTACATGAAATAAATTTCTGTGAGGCAATAAGGCTTTTCAACTGCATCCTGTTCGTTTCTGTTCTATATAATCTATATCTATACTAATATAATAAAGATGAAAGCTTTGTATTTTTGTCTGTTTGTAACAAATAAACTCAAAAACTACTGAACCGATTTTAAAAATTCTTTCACCATTATTGCTAGAAAAAAAAGGGATCCATGCTAAAACTTCAGTAACGAGAACCAAGGTGTAAAAAAAAAAATACTTTAAAAATTTATTTCATCGCATACGCAGCGGAAACTATTGATGATAGAACAAAAAAATGTTCTACAATGGTGTAGGGTAGGGTAGAGGTAAGAAAAATAGCAGGACAATATTTTTCATTTGATTTGAGTAAATGTAAATTAAAAAGTCCATAATGTAAGGAATAGGATTTTTGTTTTTGACGTTGATATACCCGCGCGAAGCCGGGGCGGGCCGCTAGTATGTACTGATATAAAAATGAACACCTATTTCTCCTGGTCACGCTATAACTTGAGAACGGCTTTATCGATTTCATTCTTAGATTTGATCTCAGATTTCATTCCTCTTTTTTTAAATGTTTTCTAATACTTCGTAGAACGTTCTTACATTAAAAAAAATAAGAAAATTGCCCAGGGTGGGTGTAGGGTAGATGTTGGGAAAAATGTCAGCATAACAACGTCTGCGGGTGTCAGCTAAAAATTCACTATTTTTCATTATCTTCTTCAATACAGACTGAATATACGATTTTAAAACATGATTACTATACTCAAACGCCAATAACACGATTACTGTATGATTTAAGCCCTCACATGACGAACTTCAGCCAACAAAATGCTATAAAAACTGTATTATAAACTTTAGATATGTACAGTCTACCACCAGTTAAATTACGAATACAGCCCCTACAGCTATGGGAAAAAGACGCTACAAATGACGAACTATTTTGACTGTACCTGAGACGCAAAACAACAGATTGTTGAATGGTTCTGACGTCAGGGAGGGGAATAGTATTATTTTTTTACGATTATTTCCCTGAAGTGAAGTTCCGGATTCCAGATGTAATGAAGCGGCGGAACAAGTCACTTCTATTCGCTGTTTTGTTGCGTGGGCGCATCTTGTTATAATGACGTTGATATTTGTGTTAAACAGGGTAGGCAAATCTTTCCAATTTAAAGTGTGAAAACAATGTGGTAACAAAGATGTCAATGGAAAAATACAAAGTAATTCAATATTACATAATGGTACGTTAATAGTTTCTAGACACGTACGTACAGCCACATAAGGATTACGAGACAGGACGTATGTTAGCCAGGACCCTTATTTGGTTGAAGATAGGCACCATGTCCTGTCTTAAATTGTATGATGCAAATTATAAAGAACTCCCAAGAAGTCCGACAAGTAGTTAAAGTAGATACATGTATCAAAGATAGTTTTTTATTTAAGATGAAAAATTGAAGTTTGTTTAGAGAGCTACAATAAATTTACGTGTAAAAGTTGACAGCGATAAATAAAAATTAAATAAGATCAAAATAATCACTTAAAAGCCGATTTCATTATACAGATATAAATATAATTTAGTTTTTATCTAATTTAACATTGTTTAACTTCAATGTATAATTTTAAGAACTGAAAAGTTATTTACGAGTATGGCATTTTTTTAACAAATTAATAAATTAAAAACAAAGGTGTTGTGGGTAGAAATAGAAAGTGGAAGACAAAAACATAACAGGTTAAATTAGCACCTAAATAGAGTTCTTCTTTGTAATTAAATGAAGGCGTTGCTCTGTTTCACGAACTCTTGCTAAGAGATTGGTTTCAAGTAGTACTGTTATTATGCATCTATACATAATTTTACAGTGAAGATGCATTATTTTATACAAAAACACGGAAAAATTTAATAAAATGCAATACCTAAGTCTTCTTTCTAAGTGTCCTCTTCCCAAAGGTTGGCCGGAAGATCGCTTCAAACAATAAGGCCACCTTATGAATTGAATTATGTTCCTATTGTGTGCAAAAAAGTTAATAATAAAGTAAATAAATATAAAAGGGGGTCTGACAGAGACTGATAAATACTCACGGCATCTCCGGGGTATCAAACAAAGGGGCTGCATCATCATCAACAGCTCTTAGGTATATTATGTCCCCCACCGAGAGGCAAAGGAGTTGCATAGGTACGAAATGAAAAAGCTATACGCATTATTAAAAAAAAAACTATATCCGTTTGATAAGTTTTCTCAGTCAAGAAAAGGTTTGCGTCTCCTACAGACGGTGTGACGTTGCAATTTTATTAAAATACTTACATAGTCTGATAAAGTGGAGGGCATACTCTCCATAGCCAGTGGACAAACTCTACCTTACATCTTTATTTCATGTTAAATTATTTAGATTATTGTTTGATGTATATTTGTACAGAAAACTCTAAAAACAAAAAAAAACTTACGTCGTCAGATCCCATATTAAGCAGCGAATTTCTCACATAGAAGACCGTAACACAGTACACCAACAGTTACACTAACCGACTGACTGACCCAATGAGTCTGTTAATGATATTAACGGAAAGCGGCCTCAGTTTATTAACATTATACATAACATCTGGTAGTTTTGATGTCTCTGCGGTGATTAATTCAAAGTTCATGGACAAGGATATTTTCTGTAGATAGATTAAATAAATAAGGAATATAGGCGATGTGCACGACGGAATAATAATTAGTTTTTAGAATTGATCTTGTGTAAATAAACATCATTATGTTCCGTCTTTTCATTTAAAACGTTAGGTATAGGAAAAAATGTAAATATAAATATTAAAATAAAAAGACCACGTGGCTGAGACGACCCCGGGTAGCGGAAGGGGTAGTGGGGAACAACCACGGATAGCGGGAGGGGAGCCACCCCGCGAACAATGCAAAAACAAATATAAACCGCGCGCTGGCCGGGCAAAATCACTTCCGAGCGAACAGTCGACGGGATAACATCAAGAAAGGAAACTCCGACCCCTACCCGAAGTCGATCTAGCCAAGTCAGCCAAGAAATCTCAAGCGTTTTATTTTCAACGACCACAACGCCGTCCCCGCAACTGCGCCGTTTTCCTCAAGACTCGCCCAGTCCAGTACCGCCGTATACCGGGAGCCCTGTTCTATGTTTCAAGGTGTATACAGTCCACTCCCGCCCCCGGTATACAGGCCCGTCGTGTACATTTGCTGGTCCTTCGAGCCGGATCAATAAGGAAGATGCCAGTAACGCGAAGTCAAAGCGGCGCTACGTTCACGTCAGAATCGACGGCGCGACGCGCGGTGCCAACGACCAGCACCGCCGCACCACATCAAGCTACCATAGGCGGCGGCATCTTGCAACACACGGATTCGCCTGCATCACCTTCAGATATCGTCGCCGCGTCCACAAACGACCCGATCACCGTCGTTGGGAACCCGAACTTGGAACCTTCGTCGGCTGCTCAACAGCAGCACGTTACAGCTGAGCATGGAAGTCGGATCCCGCGAGCACACTCGAAGACATCGTCGCACCGCTCAGAACGAGTGCGTCGCCTCGCGCGGTTGGAGCTGAAGGAGCGGATGGCCGAACTAGAACTCAAGGAAATTCAAGCCGCCGCGAAACTAGAGAAGGCAAGACTGGAGAAAATGATGGCCGATATGGAATCGGATTCATCGGCCGACGAGATGGAGGAGGACACAAGGATGACCGCACAGAAATTGGACATGTGGTTTGAGAAGCAACCCGCCTCCGCTGCGCCGCATGCCACGGCAGATGTCCGGGGGAGGAGCCCCCTCCCGTTGCCTCGCCCCTCTGCGAGGCCCGAAGGTGAAGAACACGTCGAACGAGGACAGGAAGCTCGTGTTATCACGTCGCACGAGCAACGGGCCGCCCGGAAAGGCTCGCCTGCGCGTTCTCGCCGCTGCATCGATTTGGCAGACCTTGCAGCAGCAATCACCGAAGCGAGGCAGGGCCATCAACCACAACCGAAATATCTCGCCGAGCTACCAGTGTACACAGGGAGAGCGGACGAGTGGCTATCCTTCAAAGCCACTTTCACGCAATCGAAGATCAACTTCACCGCTTCTGAGAACATCACCCGTCTACGAAGGAGCCTGAAGGGACAGGCCCTGGAAGCGGTCTCTTCCCTTCTCATCGTCCAGACAGACCCGGAGAAGATCATTCAAGCATTGGAGCGGAGGTTCGGCCGGCCTGAAGCCATAGTGTCAGCGGAAATGGACAAAATCAAGACCCTGCCACGAATTACGGACAGCCCGAGAGAATTGGCGGTGTTCGCGAACAAGGTCGCGAACATCGTCGCCGCCGTGCAAGCCTTAGGGAAGACGCAATATCTCAACAGTCACCAGACGCTTCGCCTCGTCGTGGACAAGCTGCCGCCCATCCTAAGAAACAAGTGGTACGACCACGCTTCGCAGTTCCAGGACGACGACGAGCCGAAGTTATTGAAGCTGACCGAGTTCCTGGACCGAGAGGCAGACAAGTGCGCAGACTACATTCAGGCGGAGAGAGAACAGGACCGGCCTATCAAGAAAAGGACGGAGCGAACTTATGCCGCAAGAGAGAACAACAATTCATACAAGAGCAAGCAGAAAGGAGAGTGCCCGGCCTGCAACAGGGACCACCAGCTTCCCGAGTGCCCGCAGTTCGTCAACGCCGACGTAAACAAGAGATGGGAACTCGCGAAATTAGCCAGAATGTGCTTTCGCTGCCTACGAAGCACGCATCGTCGACTGACTTGCCGCGCACGGGTGTGTGGTGAAAACGGCTGCACGTATCGTCACCATAAGATGCTACATCAATGTAAGGACACGGAAGAGCCGCACCACGAAGAGCCGCCGCAACCAGAGAAGCCGCCAGTCCAAGAGGGAGTGCTTTCAACCACCATCGAGCAAGCCGCCGCTGCGGAAGGCACGCGTCCACACCGACGAGCTTACCTCAAGATCGCTCTGGTTACATTGAGCGGTCCGAAAGGTAGCCACGACGCCTACGCCTTACTCGACGAAGGCAGCACTGTCTCCATCATAGACACGGAGCTTGCGGAGGCGCTCGGCCTGGACGGCCCCAACGAAGCCATGACGGTGCAAGGGATAAACGGCAACGAGATCACGCACGACTACAGCAAGCGAGTATCGGCGAAGATCAAAGGCAAATACGAAGATGAAGAATTCGAACTGCGGGACGTGCGCACAGTGAACAACGTCCACTTCTTCACGCAAACTGTACGCGCCAGCGACATAAAGGGCTGCAAACACATTGAAGACATCACCGACAAGTTGATATACGAGAGTGCGACGCCAGCGCTTCTTATCGGGCAAGACAACTGGGAGCTCATCGTATCAATGGAGGTGCGCAATGGTCCACGTCATCAACCAGTGGCATCGCGCACTCAACTGGGATGGGTGCTGCACGGCTGCCGCACATCACATGTTCATCCCGTCATGTACTGCGCTCACGTCAGCAGCGCAGTCAGGGCACACGACGACCTGGAAGAATTAATGAAAAAACACTTCGCACTGGAGTCGCTGGGCATCGAAGCCAGAAAACAAGGCAGCGACCCCGAACAGCAGGCGCTCAACATACTCGAGGAGAAGAGTCGACGCCTGCCCGATGGCAGATACGAAACGGGGCTTCTATGGCGGGACGAAAACGCGAAGATCCCAAACAACTACGAGAACACAATGAAGCGCCTGAGAAGTCTCGAAAAGAAGTTGGATCGCGATGAAGCTCTGAAAAGGAAGTACGAAGAACGCATCGACAATCTAATCAAGTCGAACTACGCCGAGCGGGCGACTACGCCTCCCACCGGCGGGAGAACCTGGTACCTCCCGCACTTCGCCGTAGTCAACCCAGAAAAAGAGAAGATTCGACTAGTACACGACGCGGCCGCCATATCGCACGGCCGCAGCCTCAACGACATGCTACTGCCGGGCCCCGACCTACTTCAATCTCTACCGGGCGTCATCATGAAGTTTCGTCAGCATCCCATCGCCGTGTCATCGGACATTAAAGAAATGTTCATGCAGGTGAAGATAAGGGAAGAAGATCGCGACGCGCTTCGGTTCCTATGGCGCGGCGATCGACGCGGCGACCAGCCACCTGATGAGTACAGGATGACATCACTGATCTTCGGCGCCACCTCGTCACCGTGCACCGCGCTCTACATCAAGGACCGAAACGCCCTAGAAAACGAAGAGGACCACCCGGCCGCCGCACACGCCATCCAGCACAACCATTATATGGATGACTACCTTCAGAGCTTCGTTACCGTCGAAGAAGCCGTCGACACAGCACGAGCGGTCGACTACATCCATCGCAAGGCAGGGTTCGAGCTACGCGGCTGGGCGGCAAACGACGCGAACGCGATTCGTCAATTCGCACGGGCAGAGGAGGGCACGGAGACAGCTACAGTCGAGATCGGCGGCAACGAGATCGAGAAGACACTGGGACTACTGTGGCACGTCAAAGAAGACACACTCGGCTTCCGCGTGAACAAGAAGAGGGTACCGCCGGAAGTACTAGAAGGCCTACGCGATCCTACGAAGAGGGAGGCGCTCAGTCTCATCATGTCAATCTTCGACCCGCTGGGTATCATCTCGCCGATCACGACGCCGGCGAAAAGAATAATGCAAGACACATGGAAGTACAAGACGGACTGGGACGACGCGATACCCGACGCTCTCATTCCAAGATGGAGGGCGTGGCTGGAGACCCTAGGAAGTCTACCCGAGCTACGAGTACCACGCTGCTACGACATCGAGCCCGCGGTGGAAAGAGAGATGCACACATTCGTCGACGCGAGCGAAGAAGCCTATGCAGCGGTCGTCTACCTACGCGCAAAACACGCCGATGGTTCCATCAAGATCGCCATCGCCGCCGCGAAGAGCCGTGTCACTCCGACGAAGCCAACCTCCATCCCGCGGCTCGAACTGCAAGCCGCTGTCGTCGGAGTAAGACTCGCGAAGACCGTAGAAGAGGGACACGACTTCGTCATCGCGCGCCGCACATACTGGAGCGACTCACGGACCGCGCTCGCTTGGATACGATCCGAGCCACGCAGCTACAAAGCGTTCGTCACGCACCGTCTAGCCGAGATCGAAGATCTTACGAAGAAAGAAGAATGGCGCTGGGTCCCTACGAACATGAACGTCGCCGATGACTCCACACGAAGCACACCGAAGGACCTCACGCCGGCTCACCGATGGTTCACTGGCCCCAACTTCTTATATCAAGATGAAGAAAGCTGGCCAACAGAAGAGAAGCGGGAGAAGCTCGTCACTGGAGAAGAACGAACGTCGGAGGAAGAGCCCCAGCCACACCACGTCCTGCATGGGGCTACACCCGAACGCAACCACTTCATCGACTTCGCCAGGTTTTCAAAATGGAGCCGTTTGGTACGCACAATGGGCCGCGTACTACAATTCGTCGACCTCTGCCGCCGCCCTCAGCTGATCGCCGCTGCACAACGAAAAAGGACGAAGAAAAACACCGAAACGGATGAAACGTACAGAAGGTACAAGAAGGGACCAAAACAGAAGATGAACACCACGATTCGGCGTCACACTGCGACGAAATTTCGACTTCTAGAAGCGAAGTACTTATATGAAGCGGAGCGCCTGTTGATGCGATTGTCGCAAAAGCAATCGTATGGGAACCCGAGCGAACACAGGCGCCTAACATCAACCACCACGAAGACGGACGGACTATCGAGCCTCAGCGTGACAACGGATACCGACGGCATCATGAGACTGCGCGGCAGAATCAACGAAGCCGAAATCATCGACTACGAGGCCGCCAACCCCGCCATCCTCGACGGAAGACACCGCTACACGAAGCTGTACATACAACATGTACATGAAAGACTACATCACGGCGGTGTTGAAACAGTCGTCAACGAGCTACGACAACGTCTGTGGATCGTCCGAATAAGACCTACGGTGAAAGGAGTGATCAAGCGCTGCCCACTGTGTCGTCTGCGGAAGGCGAAGCCGGCGAGCCCGTCGACCGGAAACCTGCCCGCCGCGCGCCTCGCTCATCACGCGCGCCCCTTCACCTTCACTGGGGTCGACTACTTCGGCCCGCTAGAAGTCACCGTCGGCCGTCATCGTGAGAAGAGATACGTCGCGCTGTTCACCTGCATGACGTCACGCGCAGTGCACTTGGAAGTGGTACACTCACTGAGTACCGACTCTGCAATCAACGGCCTGCGCCGCTTCATCGCGCGACGCGGATGCCCCACGGAACTGTGGAGCGACAACGCAACATGCTTCCATAGCGCGGACCGCGAGCTCGCCGACGCCTGGCGCGCCTTAGAAGAAGAAGCGTCAAACCACCGCATCGCCTGGCGCTTCCTACCCCCCGCCGCCCCCTTTATGGCTGGCGCGTGGGAAAGGATGGTACGCACCGTGAAAGAAGCACTACGGGTCGCTCTCCACGAACAGCGCCCCAGCGACGAGACCTTGGCAACACTGCTCGCCGAGGTCGAAGCCACCGTCAACTCACGGCCGCTCACTCACGTGGCCGTGACCCCGGACTCCCCGCCCGCCATCACGCCGAACATGATACTGCTCGGCCCGAACAGTCACGTGCCAGCCCCGGGCCGCTTCGAGGACACTGACGTCGACGCGCGTGCACACTGGAGACGCGCTCAACGCCTCGCCGACATCTTCTGGCGACGCTGGGTACGCGAGTATATGCCACTACTCCAAAGTCGGCGGGAGCCCCACGCGAGCGGCACCGCGCCCAAGATCGGCGACATGGTCATCATCTGCGACCCGAATCTACCCCGCAATACCTGGCCCCGAGGACGAGTGACCGCCATCTACCCCGGGAAGGACGGCGAGGTTCGAGTCGTCGACGTGACCACCAGCAGCGGCAGCGTTCTGCGGCGACCAACGAAGAGGATCGTCGTGCTACCAGTAGCTTCGCAAGATGCGACGGCGGGAGAATGTGCACGACGGAATAATAATTAGTTTTTAGAATTGATCTTGTGTAAATAAACATCATTATGTTCCGTCTTTTCATTTAAAACGTTAGGTATAGGAAAAAATGTAAATATAAATATTAAAATAAAAAGACCACGTGGCTGAGACGA
This sequence comes from Carpatolechia fugitivella, assembly GCA_951230895.1. NCBI lineage: Eukaryota > Metazoa > Arthropoda > Insecta > Lepidoptera > Gelechiidae > Carpatolechia > Carpatolechia fugitivella. The sequence continues at coordinate 4,538,224 of OX579668.1, forward strand.
CCCCGGGTAGCGGAAGGGGTAGTGGGGAACAACCACGGATAGCGGGAGGGGAGCCACCCCGCGAACAATGCAAAAACAAATATAAACCGCGCGCTGGCCGGGCAAAATCACTTCCGAGCGAACAGTCGACGGGATAACATCAAGAAAGGAAACTCCGACCCCTACCCGAAGTCGATCTAGCCAAGTCAGCCAAGAAATCTCAAGCGTTTTATTTTCAACGACCACAACGCCGTCCCCGCAACTGCGCCGTTTTCCTCAAGACTCGCCCAGTCCAGTACCGCCGTATACCGGGAGCCCTGTTCTATGTTTCAAGGTGTATACAGTCCACTCCCGCCCCCGGTATACAGGCCCGTCGTGTACAGGCGACTAATTGCAATTAATTTCTTAAAATACGATAACTTAAACCATTTTTAAAAGCAGTTATATTTTTTCACTTATTTTTGTTTCAGTGTACAGTCAGGTTCATAAGTGCATCCATATCAAGTGCCGCGTGCGTATACTTTGAAATAACTAATTTTCAAAAATTATTTTCTTTTTGTTCTTTGCTGTTATACATAGATAAAGTGTACAGGACTATATCCACTGAAAAGGGTTATATCATTAAAAAGATATTTCAAAGTATAGATTTCATATAGATGGACTTATGAATTCGACTGTACCTAATCGACCAAAATAGCTACTTTCCAAATGGTAGGTTGTGTGTGGTTCAAAGCTAACCTTTTGTTTTTATTCAGATTTTAATAGATCCCTTCTGTTTTTACGGTGCAGAAAGACGTTATCAGTTTGAAAATCGTACTCTCACACGTTATCAAAAAGGTAGCAGTACAAGGCCGATCTAATTAGCCGTTTAGCGAGTATCAAGATGGCCTACTTACGGCGGATTAATTTGCTTATCCTACTTGAAGAAAAATTGTGAAGAGACCCCGGCAAATGAAATCTTGCAGTAGCGAAGAAGATCTTATCTTCTTATCTTATCTTATTTAGCCTAGACTGTCCCACTGCTGGGCAAAGGCCTCCCTCTTCTTCTTCCATCCTTCCTTATCCTGGGCTTCCTCATCCCAACTCCTTGAAAAAGAGTCAAACTCATCCCGTCATCTCGTACGAGGTCGTCCACGTCTCCGCCTATCTCTTTGCGGGCTCCAGATGGTCGTTTGTTTTGCCCATAGGTCTGGTGGCATGCGGGAGACGTGTCCGGCCCAGTCCCCCTTTAGCTCGGCGGCTACCTGCGGGGCGTCGGCAATTTGACAAAAATTGGCAAAAAAAGGAAACGCAAAAAATGCGACGACTGTGGAGTTTCTTCGGTGAGCTCTTCTCCACAGATTCCGCCATTGTGTTAGTGAACTCACCCAAAAAAATGTAATGACGGATCTAAGTGATGTAATAACATGTAGGATTTGTAAGTGTGAAAGTATCCGAACGAACAGTATGAAAGAATAGTGTCAGATGAAGTATGTATCCAAATGAGTGAAAGGGACAGTATAAGAGAGAGTGAGAGAGACGATGTAATGAAGAGAAAGACGTTGTTAAGATTTTAGTTGTGAAAAAATAAGATAATAGAAGATAGTTTGTTGCCGTATACCATCTTTTGTTTGATTCCGCTCCCTCCCACCTATATAACATCCTATGGAAATAAATAATTTTTACTTTGACTTTGACTTTGCGTTTTGGAACGCAGCATGAAGAAGATAAAGAACTTAATTTACTACTTGGGTTTAGAGTAAAATCGACGTTTGTCTATTCTATAGATGTACCATGAAACACTAAAACCGAAGTATAACTTCGGTTACATCATTTTGACATTTATGTTTTTGTTTTTGGCGTGCTTTCCCTGTGCATGTGAGCTAAAGAGAACGCTAGCTAGTCTACTTTTAACAATGAAAAAAAGATTGAATTTATAATTCAAAAACATACTCCCAGCGAAAAACGTTTAAAACTTTCCGATGTCTCAGACAAACATCAACACAGAATAAATACTGGTGTAATCGGTACGCCCATTACCTGATTGTCCGAAAAGAAAGATGATTCCGTGTCTCGGAAGGCACGTTAAGCGGTTGGTCCCGGCTACTATCTAGTCGTTTCATGAGCCAAGTCAGTGGCCTTTGGTGGCTCTAACACTGACACCAAGGTTTGTGAGGTCGGTTATCGACCTTACAACACACACGATGATGATGATGAGTGTAGTCAGTAACGTATATCCAACGATCTATTTGTATTTTTTAACTTGATTGCAGTCTTGAATGCGAGAGAGCCGCCCGTGTCACTCCGATGCATTCTGTCTGCTGCATCGATTGCTTCTAAATAAAGAACTGCACTCGGTCCTGATTCGACTAAGCGTTCTACGACGTATTAAATAATAGTTACTACGTAGTATTGCGTAAAGGTTATAATGGCTGTTTTTTTAACGGAACCCCAAAAATTTGAGTCCATCTTGGGACAAGCATATCTTGAATTGTCTTGGATATACCTTTTTGCTATTTTGGAATTTCTACTCTTTTCTTCTTCTTCTCCTTCACATCCTGTTGGTTGTAAAATCGACAAACCTCTAGTTTACTTTACCACAGACTATTACTAAAGACATCCGTTTACCCTTTTGAATGGTTTAAGAATTGAAATGTGCCTATACGAAAGTTACTTTGAACCAAAAACTCTTCTCATATCAGGTAAAGTTTAATAAAAAAACAAGCATACAAGTGCACACTCACTTATCATAAAAATACACCATATTGAAATAGTAGAATAACCCTGTAACCTGATCCCTATGTGTTAGAGATTAGGGTCGACGTTCGAACCACATGCGCCCTTGACACATGAAACGTTACATACGGTTACGGTTACGACATACAACTGTCAGTTACGTTATGTACAAATGGATTGTATTTGAACTGCGTTATTCTAATAGCGTGGGTAGCAAGGTCGATAACCGACTTCACGAACCCTGTAGAGTTATGGAGCCGCCAATGATTTCTGAAGTAGCTAGCTGGCTGGTGATCGAATCAGAAATGAAGAGACACGACCAATGTCATCGACATAGCTTTCAGGATAAGTAAGTTGAAGTGTGTGTGGTACGCCGTGTGGTGACGGCAGAGTAAAATACATTTGTCACCAACCCTTACTCTTCCCGTGGGTGTCGTAAGAGGCGACTTAGGGACCACACATTGAACAGGGAACGGGCAGCAGCGCTCTCTGATACAGTAACCTTTTAATCTGCGATCTCAACCCGCCTGCCAAGCGTGAAGATTATGGCAAAACCCTCCACTTGAGTGGAGGAAGCTCATGTCCAGCAGTGGACTGTAACGGGCCGTTGATGATGTTGATGAAGTTGAAGTGGCTATGGGCAGGCCATATAGCTCGACGAACTGATAACCGATGGGGAAGCGAAGCGTTGGACGGCCTCCCACAAGGTGAACAGATGACTTGGTGAAGGTTGCTGGGTGCCGGTGGATGCAAGTAGCGCAGGACCGTCCACGGTGGAAATCTATGGGGGAGGCCTATGTTCAGCAGTGGACGTCTTCCGGCTGAGATGATGATGATGATGAATATAGCTGGGACCAAGGGCATAACGTGCCTTCCAAAGTACGGAATCATTTTGATTTTCAGACAATCAGGTGTAGCCTGCAGTGTCCTAAAGAAACTGAGGACAGTCTTACAAAATATGTTTTGTTTGACCACCTGTTTTCGTTGTTTTTATACTCTTTGGAATATGGTAAGGGGATCAACATCAACTCTCTTGATGAAAACTTTCACAGAGGTGGTGACTGATGCCAAGGTCTTCACTTTGTCCTGGGTCAGCGTTTTTCGTGGTTTTACGAGGTTTTTGGAGCACAGGGTTTCAGGGTTGCAAACTTGGGTGTTAACTACTCTCAAGGGACCTAACAATATATAAAAAAATCGTAGTTACATGCGCGTTTGCGATGTTTGTCCTTTTTTGTGTTGATATTGACTGGCCTAAATAGTTTCGACACTAAATGTTTGAAGCTGTCATTATGTTATTTTAATTCAGAATGTTTGAAAGACCATACAGTTCCGGCCATGTTTGTTTACAAGAGTGCCTAAAAACATTACAACGGTGCGACTATAATGTAATTTCGATGCAAACTATGACTGCAAAAAAAAAAACCAAAAGATGCGGCACTGTGGAGCACGGAGATAAATACTTTGCCGCCGTGCTGTGAAGTTAGTTCAGTAAGCTCTTCTCCACAAAGTCATATTCCACCAAAACATGTTCGTGAACTCCACCTAATAAAATGTAAAAAATGTAACAATACCCCATGGGCAAGATACGATTTAATTATGTTTTAATTTGCAGTCTGTTTGTGAAACCCTTACGGGTTATGGGGTTACCACAGATAATATTAGATCAATATAATTGGGTCTGGAATGTGGAGGATGAAATGTTAAGATATTGCCGACAGGTGGCAGCGTGTTTATTGTTTTGAAGTCGATTGTTTACTGAAATATTTTTTAAGAACGTTGTTAAAATAATAAAATGAATAAGATTAAAAAAGGGTATTTATGTGTAAATGTTTGTTGTTACTACTTTACAATATTTTAAGGTCTGCATATTATGTAACATGGTATGCAATAAATGTTTGGGTTTATCTTTTATTTATTTAATAAGATAACTAGATTACTGACATTTACTAAGAAGTATTGAAAGTTCCATCAAGAAGTTACAGCACAAGCATAATGTATCATTTAAAATTTATTTGACTGTATTTATTATACCTAAGTTTATGTAAGTTTATTAGTGCTTATCTTCTTTCAGAAAACTGTAAAACATTGAAATGGCAAGATAAGTCTGTGAGCTCGCAAATAAAATTATATAGGTACCTACTACCTAGTATATATATTTTTGCGGTATCTTTCTTTTCTTGTACGATATTTCTGACGAACTGGTAGCCGATGGGGAAGAAAGGTTATCGAATGGCGACCGCGGGCCGGAAGGCGTAGTGTTGGACGGCTTCTCCCACAAGGTGGACAGATGACTTGGTGAAAGTTGCTGGGCGCCGCCGGTGGATGCAAGTAGCGCAGGACCGTCCACGGTGGAAACCTATGGGGGAGGCCTATGTTCAGCAGCGGACGTCTTCCGGCTCAGATGATGATGATGATGACGATATTTCTGTATTCTTCTTCAGTATTTGATGCGATAGATATAAGAGAAGAAATGCGCTTTTCTTTAGTAGCGATCCAATGTTTGTTCAATTGGCTAATTATGCACATGCACAAATGCACAATTTGCACAACATAACAAAATGAAGATGAAATAGCACGTTGTACACGATTGATTCTCAGTACAAAGGCCAAATCAGATTGTTGATTGTAGAGCTCGAATTAGATTCGAACGTCTAATGTGTTAGGTATTGTCTATTAGAACTGAACCTAGTATGATTTAGGTATTGTCCTAAATATTTATTTGTGAAAAACTTGAAAATACTTATGTAAGAGAGAGACCGAAAATGTAATTTTAAGGTGGTTACCCTATATGAAGGGTACAGGGAAAAACATGTCTAGTCCGTTTTTTTTTTTTCAAAAATGGGATTGACTCCTCACAATGTGTCAGTCTCGGGAAACGTAATGTGGGACGCCCCCCAACCAGGTGGACTGATGACCTGAGGAAGGTCGCTGGTGGTGGCTGGATGAGGAAAGTGGGTGATCGTGCGCTTTGGCGTGCCCTTGGGGAGGCCTACGTCCACTACGTCCAGCAGGGGACTGCAATAGGCTGATTGATTGATTGATTGCCCTCGCAATGTAGTGTTCTCAATGAACTATTATTTTCCGCTTTTATTATAGATGTAAGTATTAATGTATCTTATATTTCACTTTCAAAACGCGATATCTCGTAAAGTTACTTTTGTGACTAGATATGTTTTTTCCCTGCACCCTTCATATATATATATATTGATCATACATGGAGCGAATAAGGTATAGATTTATTGATAAACCATCGCGACACGACAGAAGACGATTGTTATGGTCCTTTAGATATTAGTACACAATAGTACATAATTTAAAATAAAACTCATCTTGATCATTATGTATTAAATTACTTAACAGTTTCTTATTATTATGATTATTATTACTAAGGTTAATACTGAATTATATCATGAGTTATATCTTGAGTTATAAGATCGAATTGTCCCACTGCGGGGCATTAGCCATGCTTCCTTTTGGATGGTCTGAACTCTTAGCTATGTTTTTAAGTTATGGAGACTCCATTTTAAAATACCTACCACCTGTAGTATCTGGCTACTATTAAAATTTTCTTTCTTTCTTTCTGAACTTGACTTTTATAAAAGAGACGTATCGGCAATAACTAATATGTGTATCGTGACATAGAAAATGCGGTCAAATGAAACTTACCTTAGGTATATAAGTTTAAGTAACTCACCTTGATGTTTGAAGATATACTTCGCCGAAACGAACCAGAAAAATCCAAAATGACAAAAACACTCACTCCCAACTACCATCCATTCACAACGCCACTTGATAAACACTTGATCACAGCAAAGAAACCGGAAAACTGATTGAAAGTCTCCTTAAACCACGTTATAAAGTTAAAGATACAACCACAAACTGTTAGTCTAACAAAATTAGTGAGAACGTGTTAACCGCACGCACGATTCTAATACAGTACCGAGTCTATCCATATTGTAAACTTTTTTACGAAAATAACTTTGAAGAAACATCGCGGCCGGTGAATTTCGCTGGAGGATTCATTTTCGGCATTTCGTGCATCGGTATCGCACGTTTGACATCGCGCTTTCGACTGGCTAAAATTAACGCAACCGTACAGTCCAGTCCAGACGAAAGTGTTGTCAATTCGGGCGAATGAAAATAGACCTTGATGCACCTAAAGTTCGAATGATAATATAGGTGATTTTGGAACGACGCGGCCTGTTTAGTTTTTCAGAACTGTTCAGAAGTAGGGAACCTATTGCAAAACAAATGACAACCGTGGAAAAGTTTATGGAAAACAGCGTCTGTTTTTGTAAATACTTAGGTTGGATTTTAACAGAAAATAAAAACATCTATCAACTGCACAACTAAGTTTAAAGATTTAGTTTTTAAGAAAAAAAGATGCATAACATAACATGACTTTAGTAGAATTAGAAACATACATAAATTAATAAATGAGGGCCCAATTACGGAACAGAGACCCTTGTGTCTTAAATAAAATTTATCTAGCAAAGGTAGAAGTCAGATAAAAATCACAAATCACGTGTATTTTATTTACTTAATTACCATTCATTAAAAACATCACTTTTTCATCTTGAATGAATTTCTCAAAGTTTTCCTGATGTGTAAGTAGCTACACCTATGTAAAATGATCTGAATTGTGCTAGTTGGCTGCGTGCAATAAAGTCGTTGCCTAATTGATATTTTACGACGCCTCGGTCAGTAAGAAGTACGTTACGGACCGTGATCAAAGCCAGTCTTTGGTGACTGAGCGAGCGCGATGCGCCTCCGATTCAGCTTGGCCAAAATTGCTTTTGTATGTCCATCTGTCCATCTGTTTGTCAGGTCGCGTTTCTCAACCGATTCTCGTGAAATTTTGTGAGCAGGTTTGATAAATATATTATGTAGTTTCCTTATCGAGTCAGTTTTTGGAAATTTTTAAAAATAACAGTGTTATGACGGTTGAAAACGTAAAAAAGAAATTCTCGAGGTCTCATAATCTAACAAGTTTGGAATCTGAAGAGCTTAGAATCCAACGATGAAGAATCTAGTCTTATCTTCTTCTAAGAAATAGGTGTGGAAAATCCCTGTTAGTGGTTCTAGACACAAAACAAAACATGCTTGCTGTGTTTAGTCCACTCAACTCTGGATGCATCATACTCGTATCTTGGTCACGGGTTCGATTCCCGATCTGGCCCGCTGACTCAACCCGGCTGATCGAGTGATCGCCCGATAACACTGCGCAAGCGCATGCACTGCGCAGATGGTTTTTAGAGATCCCCCAAAAGTTTTAAATAACCATTTCAAAGGTTGTTTTAACTTTAGACTTTCAAACTGGCGATTGGGATGGAAAGAAAATTAAATATTTTTATTACAATTTTTGTTTTTTATTTTGAATGAACCTAATCGCTATTACTACCAGAGCGGTAATATAGCGGGCGCGGACTTGTATTACAAAATAAAGGTATAACAAAGCCTATGTTCAATGTAATTGTGATAAAACATTTTGAATAAAAAATAAGACAAATGAGATTATACATACATACATAATGCTGATTGATCATAAAGAAAAAGAAAATTAAAGATAGGTGGTGGGCTTATTGCTATTTATTATTATATAGCGATTTAAGCATTCTAGACAATATTTTTGAAATTGGCTAAATACGTTTTTGTCTAATTACATACTATCTATCTATTACATGTATTTTAAAAGTAACTCCTGGGGGCCGTTTCACGAAGCTACAAGTTACAAATTACAAGTACAATTCGATGTACATTGCGTAGACAATGAGATAAAACGGTAAGGGCTTACGGTTTAGGCGAATTGGCTACGCAATGAATATCAAATTGTAACTTGTTACTTGTAACTTGAAGCTTCGTGAAACGGGACCCTGAAATAAACAAATGATAAAAGATAAAAATGTCTTTATTCAAAGTAAGATTTAACAAAATCTTTTTTCGACGTCAAAGCCAATCAATAATACAAGTCCCATCCCATGCCCTTTGTAAAAGGTTGTGAAATATCTGACCCAAATATTATATTGGCTCTGAAAAGGAGGAATTCAATCACTTCCCCGTCGGATGAGATTCATTTGTGTGAGAAAGTTTAATGGAAATGAAATTTTGTGGAATCCGTGAGATTTACGATTATATATAAACAAGAAATATAGACTTCTGTATTTAGTCACTACTGCCTTGAAAACTCCATCATTAGGTTAGTAAATTTAGCCCACCGCTGCTGGACATAGCTCTGCACGCTGCCAAACTGATCTTCAGCCGCTAACAACTTGATTATAATATTCCTTCATTCATTATATTGGGACGTATATGAGCTGTTAATGATTGATATTACTTCTTTATCATTTGCCGTACCATGACAAGATAACGAATGACAGCTGTCAGATTCATAGAGCATCTTTATCTGTCCGCGCAGCTATAAAGCAATTTTTCTTATGTCACGTGGCTGTCACCCAAATCAAGTTACGGTGATGAAGTTTTTTTTTAATTAGTAACACTTGTAAATTTTCTCTGTCTTAAAAAAACAAAACCCCATTAAAAAAAGTATAAGTATTTGATTACGGCACTTTGCTGTCTTTTACAAGAGCATAGAAAACGCTACGTAGGAATATTCCACCAACACAAGACGTCATAGACAATAACTAACTAACTAGTCAACTACGTATGTAGATACCTGTATATAATAATTTTGCAGCGGCCTGCATCTTTAAACTAGAATGGAAGGAATGTAATATTACGTCGACGGAACCACTCATATTAAGACACGATTATTTAATTAGTTTATTTCAAACGCAGAACACGGGTCACCTTTTATTGGTGGTGCTTTATCTACTTCGTGCGCAGAAGTTGCTGCTGTAAGATTAAACATCTTGAGTGTTTGTTTATGTATTTAATTATTTTTGTATACATTACGTAAATCTTTAATTTCAAAGAAAGTTCTTAAATAAATGGCTATGCCTCTTTCCGGACACTTTGTTGATTCTCTCATTATCATATAGTGTGAGTTGTAAGTTCAATGACCGACCTCACAAGCCCTGGTATCATAGTTAAGGCCACCTTTGACATGGCTCAGGTAAAGAATTCTTCCGCGGAACCAACGTTTAATTTAAACCTGTCTTTCGAAATTCGAAGCACGGAATCATCTTACTTTTCGAAAAACCAGGTGATTCAGTCTGCAAAGTCCTAACCACACAAGGGACAGTCTCACAACCCTCGGGTAATGTCATACTTTTTTGCGAATTTCGCCATAAACTTAGTTCTGTCTGTACCTACCCATAGTTAGACCATAGCAGATCAATATTTAACTAGGTAAGTAATACGGCTGAAACGAAAAAGGCGAGTCATTAAGCCACCATCCCCCATTATAAGCCGAATCGCAAACGTTCAGCTTTTGTTAACGAATCTGTACCAGGCCTTTGTCGGTTCCGACACCGCGTCTGACATTTCCTAACATCTGAGAGACTCTGCATTATCGATTGTGTTAGTGAACACATAACACTGAGCCAATTTACCTTGACCCGCGAACAAACCTTCGAACACCCCTGTAAGGTAACGAAGTTGGAATAATAAGGGGAGTGCGAGAGGCCAAGTTTGTTGGATATGTCTGTGGCGTACAAGCAAATCACGCACACTAGAATCCTCCCGCGCGCAGTCGCAGTGCGGTCCTGCCACCCCACCCAGCTCATTCGCCGATGAAGCCGGCATTCTACAACCAAGTCGTATCGTTCCAACTCGAAAACTATCCGCAAAAATGATAAATAAAACGCTTTAAACAACGCTCCAGTGTAAAAATACAGCTTATTCGTCGCTTAGTTTAATAAATTTGAAATAAGAACTGTGTTATTTTTTAAATTTAGAAAAGAACGGCGCGGTGGTGCGCGCCTCGCGCTTTTCCGGCTGAATTTTAAATCGATTCCATTTTTGAAAACACTTTATTGTATTAAATTTGTACGTTTGTATTGACAATGGTAGTGAGGACATTCGGTTTGGTGTTCGGTTGAGTTCGCGAGTGCAAGGACGCAGTAAAATCGATATCGCGATGTCGGATCGCCTGTAGAGCGACTCGGCCGGTTTTTAAGCTGTCCAAGCTAAAAGACTGTTGTTCATGTCAGAAACGAAAGAAGAGGAGTAGTTTAGCTTCGTTTGACGCGATGACGACCGAGACGGCGACGCCTAACCAGGTAAGACGCAGTTTAATACAAAATTAATGAAACCTGCAAAAAATCAAACTATCATCTACCTTATACTACATTTACTACATCATTTTTGATACATGAGCCTTTTTTTCTTGTTTAGTAAGTGTATCTACGTGGCAATTGTTAAATTGATTATTTTTCAGGACATCGATTTTTATTTATGGTTGACGAAACTTGGCAATTTTTTACAAAATTTTAAAGTTTTTCATACATTTTACCTGATTGTATTTTCTACAGGTGTAATGAATCAATTAACTAACAAAAAAATGTTTGAATTTGTCGCACTGGCGTTTGTCTGTAGCATGTGTCAAGGCCAGTACCCTCCGGATTTAGACGGCTGTCTACGAATTACATAATTCATTTTTAGACCTTTTCTGGTGTAAATTAATAATTCTAGGTACTTCCACGAACCAACTACTGAGAATTTAAAACAAAATTTATGACTGATAGGACAATTACAGGGTTGGAAAAACCGGCGATCGATTTTGCGGCACAAGAGAGGGAATAAACAATTTGTGCGGTGCTAATCACTTTGTCACACTTCGTGAAGGGGAGAGGGACACACGAATGTGTATTCGGATTCAGTATTGATGCGGTTTCTCCCGGATGACTGCTACCTCGAGTAAGGTTCTATCGAACATCCGGTTTTCCACGTTTCCCTGAATTTCGAATGGAAATGGATTAATTGCAAATATTGTAAGGCAACCTGTACAGTTGCACACGCCTGCGAAAAGCAAAGGTTGTGTCTGTGGTCAACTAGGACCTGATCTTTACTCTATTTCAGGGTAGGCTTGAGCCTCTCCGTGGGGATGTTTCGGAGCTGTTGATGATAGCAAAACCATGTTGCTTTTATCAGCTCAGAGGAGTAGCTTGAGCCTACCATGATGACATAGCATTTTAATATACAATAGTATGTACTTACTTCTAGAATATTATGAAAAACATTTACCATAATGAAAAAAAAAATGCTACACAATTAATTCGAACGGAACTTGGCTCTTTTTTATTTATAAGTAATTTATACCTATATCTTCATCTGTAGCTAACTTATCTTGCATGATAGATTTTCTGTAGGAATATGATTTGGATATCTTACAGTAAAAGTAAATTAATAATTTAATAATAATATCTTAACAATCATTCGCACACATCACAATAAACTTATTTTAGGATTTCAAGCTCATTTGACTGCAATCAGACATTTAAAAAAACGTTCAAGCGGAGGATTCATAGAAACACTAAAAGCATATTTTTACATAAAAAAGTTAATGGCCGTTGATTATGCACGGACACGAACATTCTGAAAATCTATCAAACCCAGGTCTACTCAAATAGATTCCAACTGTGTGTACAAATTTTATCAGAAATTGATGGTTTTCGTGATTGGCAATTTACCGCAAAATGTCCCGGCATTTTAGGGCGCGTAATCGAATCATTTTGATAAGAGTAGCAATACATCTCGCGTAGCAATGGCTTGCTGTCAAAAGAAATTTCCCTTGAAATATTAAACCTTTCTTAACACATATTCGAGATATTAGTTTTCTTTTAGACAAATCAATATCATTGAGAAGGTCCGTACGAGGTTCAAAACTGTCTTGCAAGATTCGATCTAAAATACTTATTACGTAAATTACAGAGCATGCTAAAAATAACGATATTTTTTATTTTTTCGATGAGTTTAAGTTGGAACACTAGATACTTGAAAACTCAGATTAAGGGCCCTTCAAAGAAAAAACTACTTACCTACTCTATAGATAAAATGTTGACCTTTGTAAAATTTAATTTAAATACTAAGCCTTAGAAAGAGGCTTAAAGTCGGCTTGAGAAGTCTGAAAAGTTAGTCGCAGGTAAGACGGTCCAGGAGCTACTATTCTTCAGTGATAAGCCTCGAGACTCGAGATCGATCGAGTTTAGGATATGAATTCCCTTCTTTCTACACTTTATACTAGTTTTATTTTCTTTTTCAGTAAGTACTATCAGACTTTTGTGCGGCTATAATAGTATCAAAGATAAATAGAGTCACAGAATCAGTAGGTAGTATTCAAAAGGTTCTTTTGTGATAGTGTTCAAAGGGTGTTAGTTATTGTTATTTTTGTATAGCATCAAATTAAATAAAGGTAGTGATGAGTTTTTTTAACCGGTCGAAAGTCTAGACAGCGACGCGAGACGAGACGCCGGCACTGTACCTAGGTCTTTGTGAGTGCTCCTGCGCAGGGTGCTTATTGTGTGGTCGTACTTTTTAGTCTGGCTAGGTATGCCGTGTTCGTCATGTTAAGGGTCGCTAGGTCTAGGTACTCTAGTATATGTTCTGTGGTCTTAGTACCTGGGCAAACGAGCTTAGCTCGGCGGGACACGGCATTTTTATTATAGGTACTTCAATATTTTTTTAGGGACTACACCTATCTAAAGCAATCTAACTTGACGCCACTGAAAATCTACGCAAACAGGTAGGTACTTTTCTTTCATAAGTAGGTACTACATGAAAGCACAGTGATCTATAAAATGAAAGCAAAAGAGAAGTTATAATTGAGTTACCTTTTCCAATTTTCTAAGTAATCTCCAATAGCTTCGTCTACAAAATTACTTATTTTTTTAGGGATACCGGACAGTTTATGTATGCCTATAAAATTAACAACATAAAGAGAGTCTGTACATCTATACTATATGTACAAAAAGGAAGAACTAGGTCACGTCCTTGAATCTAATAATACTTATAGGCATCTTTTTGGAGGGATCGGCGTTCACTCTTTGTTACCCAAGCACTCTTGGGTCAATCTATTATTGTTTTTAGGTAATTGATTATACATACACAATACAATATCTTATACAATCCACTGCCGAACTATCTGAACTTTGCCACAAACGATCTACCCTGCGAAGTCTAAAATGTATGATAGCAGTAAGTATCGTAAATGTCTTAAAAACACATCATTAGTTAGTCTATAAGGAAAACGGGGAACAAAAATACATCTACCTACATACATTTGAGGCTATACTTCCTATCTGTATTAGCAATGCATGCGTATTTGTCCTTGATGGAAATGAGTTGAGATTACGTCCTTCCCGTCAAGGCCTGCCACGTTTCTTGTCGTCGCCCGTATTGGCTATAATAGGAAAAGGTGGAGGAAATTGCGAAGGATACCAGCTCCCTCTGCAATTAATTTACAGAACTATATTGAAAAGGGAATGGGATCGAGTGGTTCCTTTTCAGAATATTTTATTTGATGTTTGCTTTTGTAGCTCAACCTCTCTGAAATTGTTGGATATTGATTCTATCAGGATGCAAAAAGCTCTACTCCCTAGAGGACGACTTAAGTTCGTATCTTGGACTACTTATTAGGAGCATTCCAATAATGTCAAAGTCAAAGTCAAAATAATTTATTTCCATAGGATGTTATTACATCACTTAGATCCGTAATTACATTTTTTTGGGTGAGTTCACTAACACAATGGCGGAATCTGTGGAGAAGAGCTCCATATTATAGAGCACATATTAAGAGCTCAATATTTCCAACAGCCCGACTCTACCTAGTTTGGGATTAAATGTCTGTGTGCGTTTTCACAAAATGATATGATTATTTATTTAAGATTTTCCAAGAATACATACATAAAATAATTATCAAGTAAAAAATATTTTTTAACAACACGTTTTAACGCACTAAAAAGTATAAAATATTTTTTATTGAGATTTTTATTGGTGTAGTACTCTTGTAGTACTTAAAATAAAACGAAAAACGTGGGGTGCATGGAATATATATTCTAAGAAGAAGAGAACGAGGTGATGGCTGAAAAACAGCATAGCTGACACTGTAACCTTTTCCTTGTCGTACTTATTTTCATGTCTGTCTGTACTACTTATTGATACATAACATATTGTTAATGTAATGACAATGAATAAGTTTTTTAATTCTTATTAGTGCCAGGGGTTGTTATGTGTTATGTCTTGAAAACTTACAAATAATTATTATAAGTATGTTTTTTGCAGTGCAATTAAATTGTTGTTTATTATTGGGAAGACTTGCGTTTGACCATTTTATGTGCACACAATTTCAACATACTAGCTGATGGAAATTGATTGTAAGGTGATAGATGGACCACCCTCGCCTAGAAGATGTCTATGATTTTTTTATAAAGGGGCTAAATTTTAATCTATAGTTTTTTGAGAAACACGGTTATGCTTCAAAATCTACTCTATGCACCCCACGTTTTTCGTTTCAAGTACTACAAGAGTACTACACCAATAAAAATCTCAATAAAAAATATTTTATACTTTTTAGTGCGTTAAAACGTGTTGTTAAAAAATATTTTTTACTTGATAATTATTTTGTGCTTTTTAGTCCAGCGTATTTAAATTTTGCAAGATACCCTGAACATCACGTAGGACTAAATTCCTAAGACTAAAAATCCCAAGCAAGACGAGATTATGTTGTTACGTTGAGATTACCTTTCGGCTCCATCATGAGACCCTGGACATTACGTATGACTAAAAATCTTGTCAAGACAAATCCAACGAGCCCAAACACGACAAGGTTATGTTGCGACGTTGAGAGAGTTCTGCAGTTCAGAAGTTAGCCATACTTCTGGTTCCATTATGGGATCCTGGACATCACATATGACTAAAGATCTAGTCAAGACAAATCCAACGTGCCCAAACACGACTAGGTTATGTTGAGTATTTGAGGAAATACAGCGGCCACCTTCCGGCTCCATCATGAGATCCTGGACATCACGTATGACTAAAAATATTGTCAAGACAAATCTAACGAGCCTAAACACGACGAGTTTATGTTGTGTATTTGAGGAATTCCTGTGGCCACCTTCCGGCTCCATCATGAGTCCCTGGACATCACGTATGACTAAAAATATTGTCAAGACAAATCCAACGAGCCCAAACACGACAAGGTTATGTTGCGACGTTGAGAGAGTTCTGCAGTTCAGAAGTTAGCCATACTTCTGGTGCCATTATGGGATCCTGGACATCACATATGACTAAAGATCTAGTCAAGACAAATCCAACGTGCCCAAACACGACTAGGTTATGTTGAGTATTTGAGGAAATACAGCGGCCACCTTCCGGCTCCATCATGAGATCCTGGACATCACGTATGACTAAAAATATTGTCAAGACAAATCTAACGAGCCTAAACACGACGAGTTTATGTTGTGTATTTGAGGAATTCCTGTGGCCACCTTCCGGCTCCATCATGAGTCCCTGGACATCACGTATGACTAAAAATATTGTCAAGACAAATCTAACGAGCCTAAACACGACGAGTTTATGTTGTGTATTTTAGGAATTCCTGTGGCCACTGTACGCGAAAGTCAACGCAGCGAACCCGAAGCAGCTCTGCTACCAGCACCCTCGGTGAAGAGGATGCAAATGTGAAAAGTGCGACCACGAGTAGGTAGTATTCGAACCGTAGTCACACTCGTCACTCCGCGTTTCTGCAACCGCGTTACGAGGCGCAGTATCGTCGAACGTTAACGATATAACTTAAACTTAAGAAAAACGCAAAGAACTCTTATGAAATACGTGCTAATTAGCTTAATAATCTGTTCCCAGGGTAATCCGATGCCCAAATAGGCCCGCAACGATCGGTACAACAGGGCAAAAAAAAGGTTATCAAGAAAAAGAAACGGAAATTCCCGGAATACGAGAAACACGGGAAACGGTTAAATAGATTCAAGGTAGTACAAATAACCGCCCACACGCAAAATAAAACAACAAAATATATTTCTGGGTAAAGCCCAGAAGTACCACTAGTGTTTCCGAAGTTATGCACATCAAAGTCAGAAAATTATTCTCCTAAATTTTTAATATTCCTAATTGTTACGAACCGTACAAGAATAGATTTATAATGAGACGTCTACTCGAACCCCTCGGAGGGGTCGAAACAATAAGTAGAATACAAAATTGAATTTAACCTAAGTCTCAACTAAATTTTATCTCAATACCTAGTTAGAAGTAAACAATGACATCCGATCCCGACTGATCAGAAAATATCGTGGATTTAAAAGGAATAAAACTTGTTCTATAGAAATGATTTTCAATCTGGACGTGATAAACGGAAGTTGTGGGTAATTTGACAATACTCGACGCAACAAATGGTGAGATTTACACCGCGTGGAAAATAACCCGATTATACCAACCAATTATCAGTTCTGTGCCGTAAATCGAAAATTCAAACAAACAGTAAATATTTAGAAGGGGTTCAAAATTAATCAATGGGTAACTAACCTTTACAGGCAGCCGGCTTCGCGTTAGGAATCCGTACGGCAAGAATTTACATTCAGTATATTGTGTACCTAACAGCTAAAGTGATTTGTATTAATGTTACTGTACATATTATCATGAAATATACTAAATACATTAATAAAAAGGTGTGTAAGTACTTGCTTGCAGGAACCAATCCACCAGTGGTGGCCGCGTACTTCACTCAAATCAGTTTTGGAGTCTTCGATTGCACAAAACGAACATGAACCAATTCAAAACGGGTTATTTCACATTAGACGTCTCAATAATGAAAACTGCAAAGGTCTAAAGGGCGTGGCTAGCACAGCCAAAAACCCGACTACCTTTTCAACGATCAGAATACAAGAAAGTGCGCGCCGCTACCGGCATCAGTCGGCAAGACGCGCGCCGAATACGTAGAATAGTATAGGTAAAGGCGAGCGCCTCGCTCGCGCCAAATTCAAAGCTAGCCTACTGTAGGTGGATTTGAGAAATATTATTTAAAATCGAACAGCCACCTTCCGGCTCTTGTCAAGACAAATTCAACGAGCCCAAACACGACGAGATTGTGTTGTGTATTTTAAGAGTTTCTATGGCCACTTTTCGGCTCCATCATGAGACCCTGGACATCACGTATTATAAAAGATCTTGTCAAAACAAATCCAACGAACTCAAACACGTCGAGGTTATGTTGTGTTTTTTTGGAGTTCCTATGGCCAACTTCCGGCTCCATCATGAGACCCTGAACATCACGTATATCTAAAGATCTTGTCAAGACAAATCCAACGAGCCCAAACACGACAAGTTTGTGTTGTGTATTTTAGGAGTTCCTATAGCCACCTTCCGGCTCCATCATCAGGCCAGCTCCATGGTATCATAATATTGCATTGTTACCGGGGTTACATAAGTGTACCAAATTTCAGCACAATCGAATGACAGCAAGTGCTCCAAAAATGAGTTGCAAGATTCGGACCGAACAAATCCACAAACAAACAGACAGACGTGAAACGTGTTAAAATCACGCGTAATTTCTACTTATATGACTACGAACGACCATGAATATACTTGAATATAAGTTACCCATATTTACACGGGAGGTATCGCAAAAAGAATTCTACTAGTGTAAATATTCGACCTTGAATGTACTTTTCTGGAGAGAGATAAACTCCCTCCCCTCCCCTCCCCTCACCTCGTCAAATAGAGTGTCTGTGTACGAAATATTTCACTGTAGTGTTTATGAAACCATTAGAGTTAATATGATGACCGGTAGCCTTCTCTGCAAAAGTCTTGGTTCAGTTTCGTGTCTGGCTGTTTTGTGCTTGTCTGTGTGTGTTTCCATAGCACCCCCAATACAGGGAATCTACTAGAGCTACAAGGGAGGGAAGTATTACTTTCCTTCCTAGCTACTGTAGGTTTGCATCTATTACAACGCGCTTTGCGCGCATGTATACCTAAATGTAAAGTGAAAAATGGCTCAGGTATTAGGTGGTATTAGTTCGGTCCGTGGGACTGTTTTTTTTTTCACTACATTTCGACCGTGGATAAATCACCACCAAAGGTAACTTGAAAAGATATTGTACAAAAAGTAAAAAAATGAATTTTTAGCGATTAAAAGTTGCTTCTTACATACTCGTAATGTTGTTTAGCTCCAACTCTCCTACACCACAACGTTACGTTCTACGTTATTTACTTAAGTAACACGTTGAAATTTAACTATAAACTTAATCTAACTCACTCTCTCTCTTTTTATCTTACTCGTTTTTTATTTTATTTATCTTTATCTTCGTACTATTTACTTTCTGTTGGTGTTGAAGTAGTTTCCCCAGTACAATACCAACTCAACTCAACATTGTTAAAACTTACCCCATATAATTACATTGTTCAAATATAGTGACAAGCCAGATTGAGTTACAAAGTTTGTTACAGACTGGCGGTACAATTTGCCGATACATTAGTTCCTTTAGTCAGATATTGTATAGAATTTCATAGTATTCTTTATTTTTTTTTATTTTTTTATTCTTTATTATTTACTATATCTCTTGTACAGAGTGGGGTAATTGAATGCGTCAAATGGAAGAACTTTCTCAAAGAAATATTACCTATATATTTTATTTGTATAAATTGTTCAGTATCACCACTGATTCACAGGGTTGATTATTACCTGACCTTTTAATTTGTATTTTAGTTTTTTTTTTTAAACATAAACATAAAACATTTATTGCAAGTCACAGTTGGTACATAGAAGGTCTTATGAATATAGGGTACAGTATTTTGTGACACCCTGCAAGGGCGCAGCAATCTTGTGAGAGAGAGCATTATTTCACCTACTTAATAACTCAAATTATTAATTTTGTATACTCAACAAGATATTATTTCGATAGACAATTTAATTAGACTACACACATTTTATAATCTATAGAATACACTTTCTTGCAAACACAGATACAGTACTTAGTATTTGAAATCACGCCTTGTGTCTGGATCTATTTTATCTATATAAGTATGAATTTATCTATTTATGTATGTATAGGTATATCAGCTGTCCGGTACCTACAGTACAAGCTCTGCTCAGACTAAGATCAGATGGGCGCAAGTTGGATGTCCCCACAAAATTATTTATTTTTGTTATTATTTATTAGTAATTATTTATTAGTAATGGACGGACCTAATTTATTTTTATTAATGTTGTTTTTAAATTTTATCACATATTATGATTGTCGTTAAAAAATTCATTTATGTTATAATAGCTCTTAGCAATTAGAAAGGACTTTAAATGTTTATTAAACAATGAAGTTTTTTGTACGTTTTTTATGGAGTTCGGTATTTTATTATAGATTTTTATTAACATAGTGTGAGGTCCAGATGTAACTAATTTTAATTTGGAAAATGGGACTTGCAATTTATTTAGGTTACGATTATTACGCTTTATTTCTGTCAGTGGGGTATATAAATTTGGGTGCTTTCTTATAAATTTACAGGATTCAAAAATATATATTGAGGTGAGTGTTAATATTTTATGTTTTATAAATAGAGGTCTACAGGATTGAGTTTGGTTTATATTAGTCAATATTCTGACACATTTCTTTTGTAGAATAAAAATATCCTCAGCTACACTACAATTTCCCCACAAAATTATACCGTAGGAGAGTCTGGAATGAGCGTAAGCATAATATGCGGTGAGAGCCGTTTTAAAGTCCGTCACTCGTTTTAACTGTCGAAGGGCATAAACGAACGAAGATAATTTATTAGAAATTTTATAAACTTGAGTTTTCCAATTCATATTAGTGTCGAGGTCTATTCCTAGCAAAGTTGCCGAGTCTACAACTTCTAAAGGCGCGTTATTATATTGTATTTTATTGATTGATTTTATTGATTTTATTTTAGATCTTTCTTTATTTTTATATTTATCTTAAATCGAATCGATTAAAATCTAAATATACTTTCCATCAAATTTATCTCTAAGCGCAGCCTCTTCAACGACTTTTAATACAAATCAGCTGACCAAGCTGATTTTGAGTAATTTTTGAAGTCATGAGCAACCCATGAGCCCGCATAACAAAACACATTAAGCTTTTGCAAATATCGTCCCCTAATAGTAGTTGCTTAGGTTTACAAATCCCGTATAGAGTTACAGTTTAGCTCAATTTGTCACTCCATTACGTCCACGCGACCGTCCTTGGCTGTAAGGTTTCATACAAGCCCTTCCTACAGTTCAGTTCAGTAATTTATTTATAAAATATAATTTTACACGTCAAGTTTATTACATTAAATCATTTACAATTTCATTTTTCTGTTTAAGTAGGTAGTACGTTATAATCTATAACTACTTTATATAAACAATGTTTAATTAATAGATATGTATTCCAATGTTAAAATTTAGGTCAAAGGTTATTTACTATTTTAATTTTGTGCTCGGATAAACGATCCAGAGAGAAACTCGTCAATGTCGTAGCACGCTAAACTAAGTAGTATTTTTTTAGTCTTATTCTCGAATGCGTCAGAACTTGGCGAGTCTTACACACAATGTGTTTAGTTATTTGTTTAGGGAAGTTTGATTAAAATTTATTGCCAGAACACATTGCTATTGTCGTAGAAAATGTTACCCTAACACCAAACTCACAAAATGCTATAGAAATACCAGGAACACAAGAGCAAATAACACCTTCACCTTTAGAGAATAATGAAAACATATATGCAACACTAGAAGAAATATTACAATATGCACCTACAGTCGAGTTAACCCATACAGACAAGGAACAAGATGCACAAGAAATGGAATTAACAAACTTGTTACAAGAAACACTAATTAAATATATAGACACGGACCCTGCAACCAGACCTGCAATACCAAAACTACCATTTATACGGAATCTTAATCTGACAATAGATAAAATGAACTTTATAATCCAAAACATTATAAAAGACAAATTAGACATTACCATCACATACATACATACCCTGATATACTGTGCTGCCAACGTATTAATAACTTACTAAAACCCACCTAAAGCAAAACCTGTAAGAAATAACACAGCCAACCGACAAACTAATAGTAAACCAGCCTGGGAGAAACGTCTAGAAACTAAAATTAAAACACTAAGTAAGGAAATAGGACACAATATTTAGCAGGAAACCTATCACAAAATAAACAAAGAAAAATGAACCCGAACAACTTAGATACCGAAACACTCAAAGAAGAGAAAGACAAAAAAAACAATGACACTACAGGCTTACGCTAAACGTTTAAAAAGATACAAAAAGTCTAAGCAGCGTAAATCCGATAACAGGAACTTCAATAATAACCAAAAACTTTTTTACAGATCTTTAAGAGACAACAACAACAGCACAATATCAGACCCACCTAACATAGATGAAACCACTCAATACTGGAGTAATATGTGGTCCACCCCAATAGATCACAACAAAGATGCATCATGGATAGAGGACATTGATTTGGCAAATGCAGATGTGCAAGTTATGAACGAGATTAAAATTACAGAAGAAGATATAACAAACACCACAAGCTCATTGCTGAACTGGAAAGCACCCGGGCCCGATAAAATCCAAAATTTCTGCCTTAAAAAACTTAAAGCGCTTCACAAACCTCTAGCAGAAGTATTTAATAACTTAATTGAAGATCCTCAATCAGTTCCATCATTTCTTACTCAAGGTATAACCTATCTAACCTAACCTAACCTAACCTAACCTAAAGATGATAACACCAAAAATCCGGCAAAATACAGACCTATAACATGTTTACCTACACTTACAAACTCCTTAAATCCATCATATCTCACAAAATCAACACACACATCACAGAAAACAATCTTATAGCAGAAGAACAGAAAGGGTGTAGCAAAGGTAGTAGAGGCTGCAAAGAACAACTGGTTATAGATAGTGAAATTCATTCTCAAGCTATCGACAACCAGAGAAACTTACATTACTGTTACATTGACTACCAGAAAGCTTTGGATAGCGTTCCCCATTCTTGGTTAATAAAAGCTATTGAAATATACAGAATTAACAATAAAAGAATACATTTTCTTAAGATTTTAATGGGTCAATGGACTACAACACTTAATATTAAAACGGCGAAAGAAAATTTGTCATCCCCAGAAATTCAAATATCGCGCGGAATTTTCCAAGGGGACTCCTTAAGCCCTCTTTGGTTTTGTTTAGCCCTAAACCCTTATTAAATATTAAACAATAGCAGCAGTGGATATCTAATAGACAGACAAAACAAAATAAAAATTACTCATTTACTATATATGGACGATATAAAATTATAGAACAACTAAGCTGACTTTTAAAAATCACAGAAGCATTTAGTAATGATATACAGATGAAATTTGGTATAGAGAATCGCAAAGTTAACAGTATAATTAAAGGAAAGCATAAAGATCAAGAACCACATCATCTCACCGAACATACGGAAACAATCGAATGCCTCAATCTAAACGAAACATACAAATATCTAGGATACAACCAAAGTCATAAACTTGATCATAAGAAAATAAAAGAAAACCTAAAAAATACATACAGACAAAGACTTGTTAGAATATTAAAAACGCAGTTATCTGGCAGAAATAAAGTTAAAGCAATAAATACATACGCAATACCCATACTCACATACTCATTCGGAATAATTAAATGGTCAGATACAGAATTAGAAGCACTTAATATACTCACTCGAACAACTTGTTACAAGTACCTTATACACCACATACATTCGGCAGTTGAAAGATTTACGGTTAAAATGGAAAAAGGTGGTAGGGGAGTAATAGATATAAAAATCTACACTACAGGCAAATAGATAATCTACGCACCTATTTCCTACAAAGACGCGAGATCAGCCAAATTCACCAAGCCATATGCAGTAGACCTAACTCAACACACGGAACGCTACAAATTGAACAAACCAGATTTCAAACCAATAGATAAACAATATACAGAAGAAAGCAAAATAGAACGGTGGAAATCTAAATCTTTACATGGAAAACATATCACAAACTTACAGAAAGATCACTAGACAGTTTAGCGTCAAATATGTACATGGCTAAAACGAGGAAACATATATACAGAAACAGAAGGATTTATGATAGCCATACAGGATCAAACCATTAAAACTAAAAGTTACCAAAAACGTATAATTAAGGATCCTTCCATAATTTCTGACAAATGCAGGCTTTGTTCACAACAAACAGAAACAATAGACCACATAACCGGGGGATGCAGCTTTTTAGCTAACAAACAATACACAGATAGACACAACAATGCAGCCAAACAAATCCACGCACGATTAGCAAAAAAATATAAACTAATTTAAAACTCGGACCCTTATTACAAATACAAACCACGAAATGTTTTAGAAAACCAAACTGCAAAATTATACTGGGACAGAGACATAATTACAGACCGAACAACACAAAACAATAGACCTGATATTACATTGACACTTAAGCAAACTTAAACTACCTACCTAATAGACATTTCCATTCCAAACACAAATAACCTATTAAAAAAACACTCTGAAAAAATCCAAAAGTACATCCCTCTTGCTGAAGAAATACAAACCATGTGGCACCAAGACAGAGTTAGAGTTATACCAATCATAATTTCTTCTACCGGCATCATACCTAAAACCCTACACAAAGCAATAGTTGAACTAAATCTCCCCAAAACTACTTATATTAATATGTAAAAGGCAGTAATACTGGACACTTTCTCCATAGTCCGGCGATTCCTCAACAATGCAACAATCTTCCAAGCGCCCACTGAAATATCACCGGAATCAAGCCACTTGGCATAGCCCGTGCTTGGATCCGTAAAAACCGACCTTGTGCTGAGAAAAGTAGTATTCTACAAAAACAAAATAATAACAATAATAATATATCATATATATATTTGTGTTAAAATGTAGGCCACTATCTTTTCCATGCCAAGCCGGTCAACAATTCATTACATTTTAAATCCAGAGCCAGAAACTGCAGCTCCATTATTGTGGTCACTTGAACCACAAAGTCGTATCGGTCAGGCAAGCTCGTAGCTATTCGTAGCTGGTTCGTAGTAGCTACGACGTGGTTACGCTACGTAGGCTGCTACGGACGGTTTGCCAAATTGTTTAAAACGAATGGGTACTAAATGTCTGTTCGCACAATGCTTATGCAAGTGCTGGTACGTATACCATGCACTGGAACTTCTTTAGTAGTACTTACTTAGTAATGTTTTATACTATAGAATTTTATTAGATACTTACAACTGAATTCAGTGGCAACTTAATTCACCATCGACGATGAACGATAATCGGTACTTGAATTGTAAATAGAGCTTTTACTGTAATTTTCTAGAGATTCGCCTTCTTCATTATCATTAAGGTCTTGCCGACCTCACAAACCCTGAAATGACTCGTGAGACCTCGATAGAAAGAACTTACTGATCTGTAAATAAACATTTATTGGCGAAACTAGAGGAAGACGTCCTTACATAACTAGGACCAAACGCTATATAAGTATAGCTTTTATAAAAGAAAGAAAAGAATCGATACTATTTGATAATAATATTACGCATATTCTAAAACTGGCCGCACACTTCGGCTCCTGGACAGTCCTGGATCAAGACTATGTTAAAATACGCAGTAGCGACCATATTATGATGTTTATTTGCTCTTTTTTCCAATATTCGAAAAAGGAACAAATTCAAAAGAAATCACGCAGCCAGCAACAAATTACATGGCCAGTACGCGGACTATCGCGGTCTGATGTTACAATAGCTAGCCGGGACCCACGGCTCAACCTGCCTTAACAAGCGCGAAATCTTCGTCTATTCCCATCGGCTCCCGAGAGTCTGCACCCGCGCAGGGGCGGTTGGTAATTTTTTTTTCGACTGCCCCCGAATTCATTTTCGGGGGCAGATAGGAAGAATCATTCCCATCTGCCCGGTGACGATCCCAGGTTGGCCGCCGCAAGGACAATCTCTGCCGTTGGGGTTACAGTGATAATGTGACCAATGTTCATGTGGAGCCACACCACAAACAATGGCCCACTTGTTGACCTGTCCCTCGTGTCCCGACACCTGCACGATACAGGGCCTATTGGGCTAATACAATTTAAATGTTTATCATCGACTCGCAAAGAAGAAGATCTGCCCCCGAAATAATTTATTATTTTTGTCTTTTCGGACAACCAATTCTCACAAAGAGAATTATTTGAAAGTACCCCACCGGATTTCGGACCTAGAACCTCTGCAATGAGGATCGAACGCTTGATTTAAGGAATAACCTGTGTTGACACGATTGGCTGTTCCATTAGGCCGACCTTGACACAGGTGGCGAGTCAGTCAGTCAGTCAGTACCCGGCGGTCGGCGTAAGGTTTCACAATCCACCGCCGAGGATACACGACTACCTTATATATTACATTTGAAATAAAGAACTGGCCTTGTTGACTTTGCGGTTAAAACGGACTGATTCTAGTGGAATAAATAGCAAACAAAAACAAATGACTATTATCTATTATTATAATTATTTATTATTTTTATGATTATTGTCTATTACTTTTGTAACTTGTAACGGAACCAACCTGGGTTCGTTAACAATTTCACAAATAAATTCCAAGTCATTATAACTACTAATCGATTACACCTCTTTCTCTAATACAAATGCTAAATAATCATTAACGATCATTACTCAATACTTCAATCAATACGACATTAATTTATTTAATATTAAAACAAGTTAAAGTTACAAGGCTCTGCCTAATCCTTAGAAAAATAAGAATCACCTAAATTGAACATGAATTTATAACACGACAAGATTATAATATCAGTTGATTCTCTCTAAGATTTAAACTTCATTCTAATAAAATAACCAAATAAATAAATATCTTGAAAGTACCAGCCGTCCGTATATGGTCCACACGATAAGAAGAAAAATATTGTTAATTTTGATACAAAGGAATGATTTTGTCAAGTACAATCATATATAGCTCATATTGCATTATTACCTTCTATGATAATAAAATTATTCAATTTCAATATTTACTTACTCGAACCAAACCATAGTTTGTTGATATTTGGATCTGTAGGAAAAGCAATAGCACTCCGGAGGTTTACTTCCATACCAGACGGATTGGACGTCCCACCATATTTCAGATTGATTCATCAACAGCTTACTTTGTATTTGCACTATATGAAAGGCAAACTGTACTAAATGCTAAGACATCTAGAAACCATATAAGGTTCTCTTCTATAACTACAATCTGAGTTATTGGACTGGAAAGATAAGAATCATTAGGATCTAGGATCATTTATCTTTTGTTGTAATCTAAAGTTGATAATTTGAATAACTTATTTAATAAAGGAATTAATGGTAGAGTCATTAGAGTCAATATTCAATATATGTTTATCTATTTTTTACTTTGTGATAACTAAAATGAATAAAGCCAATATGTCAAGTCACAGTTGTCTATTTTCCAGCATAAAACCTAGATGCTAATAATAATATAAAATAATAATTCTTATTTACTTTGTTGTTAATGAATTATTCCCAAAGGGTTTCCAGGAAGGAAATCTGGAATGACGTTGACTAAACTATATAAAATTAATACAGTCACATTTGTTTTCAAACATAAAACTTCAATGTTAGTAGAAGATAATCATGGATTGTTCCTAAAGGATTTTCTGGAAGAAAATCTGGAATGATGCAGACTTAACTATAAAAATTACATATTTAAAGTCGCACTTAATTGGTTTCAAGCAATGATATTTATCATTGGTTTCAAGAATAAAATCTTTAATGCTAGTAAGAAGATATAAATAAATCTTAATTGTTTTGCTATCCTAATAATAATGGATTGTTCCCAAAGGATTTTCTGGAAGAAGATCTGGAACAGAGTAATTTTGGTTGGTCCAGGATCCAGGATCATCAATCCGAGGAGCCAACCCTCTTGAGTCCTTGTTCCTAAAGGGTTTTCTGGAAGAAAGTCTGGAATGACAATGTCCTGAGTGGGTCGGGGATCTACTAAAAAACTATTAATGTTCATTACGATTCTATTTCTATTTATTTACATAAATAATTATATTTATATAATTAATTAATTATATAAATAATTTTTGAATTTTTCCAAGAAACCGCTTTGTCTAATCACAAATTTGATAAGAAAGTTTAGAAGAAAGTGCTCAGCTGATTGGACAAACGCGACAGGCGTGTCTGAGATTTGACATTTGGGACAGTGCTGCCAATATGACGGTTGTTTTATGGATGCGTTCATGCCATTATTGGGCTCAATAACGTTAATAACTAACGTTGCAAACATAGCCTGTTCCGTCTCACGTAGGTAATAATTTATTGTTTTGGATCGATCCCGATCTGACACTGTGCTCCGTTGCTGCTTTGTGGGACTAGATGGAGTTGCGGTCTCGAGTGTTATTCTAAGTTTTGGACTGAAGCTATTATACGTAATAAATATATATTTTATATTTAAAATTACAAATACGATTTTGTTCTGTTTTTGTTGTTATAGTATTGTAGTATTTAATTTTGATATTTTATTTCAGTCATACTTACCTTTTTTATTTTTTTATGCAATATTGTTTGTAAGGAGCAAATATTTTTAAAATTTAAGTTTATATTTTCAATGGAATTTGGTATTTTGTAATCCTTTTAATTTGTTTATTGTTTTGAAGCTTTTTATATTTATGTTTGTGTGCCGTGATAATGACCAGCCCCGCGCGTGCCCCGTGTCCTTACTGCCCGGGCTCCGGGCGAACGTTTGCTTTGCCCCATGGCCTGCGCGTGCACATTGGTCGTATGCACAGGGATGTTGCTGCACCTGGCGCTCCTTCCATTCCGTCTGCTGTTCATTCGACCGCTGCGCCACAGTCTCAGCCCATACAGAACCTACAAGCAGATGGCGTAGGTTTGGATAGTCTCCCCGCCCTTAAAAATAAAACCCGTGTCCTTAGACATGTACCTAAGGGCGCCAGGAGCCTTGCTGCTGGTAAACTTTCTTCGGTTATTGAGCAATGTCTATGTTCAAACAGCACGGAGGATTGGTTTTCCTTGATGTCTTTTGCCTTTACGTGTCTAACAGTTCCTGACCGGAATAGTAAGGGATCTCTGACAGCTAAGGTCAAGGATAACATGAGCCGGAATATTCCTTGTGATCTACCCGGAGAAATGCCACGCAGAACACCTAACGTCTACAAATGTGTAGAGGCTAAAGTTTATGAGGGAGACCTTAGTGGCGCCGCACGTCTTCTTTCGTCGGATAGTACCATGGCTCCTGCGAACGAGGATACTTTAGCGAGTCTTAAAGATAAACATCCAGCACCTGCTCGGCCTCTTTCTGTCCCCCCGGCACCAGACTCGTCCAGCCCTTGCCTCACAGTGAAGGTGGAAGACGTGGCGTCTGCTATAGCCAGTTTCCGTAGCGGCTCTGCGTCCGGCTTGGATGGTTTGCGACCGGATCACCTCAAGGAGCTGGTTTCGCCGTCGGCTGGTGATAATGGGCCCAGATTGTTGAAATCTTTGACTCGACTCTGCAATTTTCTGTTGAAGGGGGAACTCAATCAGGAGGTATACCCTTATCTATACGGGGGCTCCTTGTGTGCCCTCACAAAAAAGGATGGAGGAGTAAGACCTATTGCGGTTGGTAATACTTTCCGTAGGTTGGTTGCCAAACTGTGTTGTCGCGCTGTGCGGGTAGACATGGCGTCGTACCTGCGGCCTCGTCAAGTGGGTTTCGGTACGCCGCTTGGATGCGAAGTGGCCATACACGCGGTCCGGTCTTTCGCTCTGACTGAGAATAGTAACGATGTCATCGTCAAATTGGATATTCGTAACGCATTTAACAGCATTGATCGGGAGGTCGTCCTATCGGAGGTTAAGGATTTGACGCCTTCTATTTACCGTTTTCTGTGCCAGTGTTATTCCGCACCTAGTAACCTCACCTACGAAAATCATTGCATTTTGTCTCAGGTTGGAGCGCAACAGGGGGACCCCTTGGGCCCTTTAATATTTAGTATGGCCATACATAAAATCATCTCCTCGCTTGAGGCTCCTCTTAATATTTGGTACTTGGATGATGGGACCATAGGTGGAAGTCCAGACATTGTGGAGAAGGACATTCTGTCACTTTTGCCTGCTCTGAGACAATTGGGTTTGGAAGTCAACACCGCCAAATGCGAATTTTATCCGTGCAGCCCGGCTGCTTTGTCATCTCTGGATAGGTTTTCATCTCTTATCCCCGGTATCAAGACCATGGATAGGGATAGTTTTAATCTGTTGGGTGCTCCCATTTTCCCTGAGGGGGTGACTGAATGTCTGCAGGCTAAGACTCGGATTCTGAAGTCACTGGCCGAGCATTTTAAGCATCTGCCGGCTCATGTCTCTCTAACCCTTCTTAGAAGCTGTTTCGCTATGCCGAAATTAACCTACGTGGTTAGAACGGCTCCCACGTGGCAGTTCCCTGAGGAGGTGTTGCGTTTCGATGACACTTTAAAACACATCCTTGAAGAAACACTCAATGTTTGCCTGAATGAGACCCAATGGTGCCAGGCAAGTCTTCCAGTCAGGCACGGCGGTTTGGGCGTGCGCCGTTTACTAGAGACCGGCCCTATAGCTTTTTTGGCTTCGTCGCATGGGGTTGCGGAGCTTGTCACTAGTATTTTATCTCTTGATGGTGGCGAGGTCCGGATCCCTTTTGCGGCGGATGCCTGGGAGGCTTGGTCGGTTTTATGCCCGGGCGCCAATACTCCAGACAAACCGGAGAAGCAAAGGGGTTGGGATGAAATTACCTCCCAGCGTTTTCTGGCAGATTTAGTTGCGGAAGCATCGGGTTCTGAGCTGGCTCGTCTCCATGCTGCTAGTAAGACTGAGTCAGGAGCCTGGTTGCATGCCTTACCATCTCCGTATATGGGCACGCTTCTGGATGATGACTCCCTCAGAGTAGCTGCTGCGCTACGTCTTGGTTGTGCTGTCTGTGAGCCTCACACATGTGTCTGTGGAACCGCTGTCGAATCCAATGGCTACCACGGGTTAAGCTGTTCTAAGTGTGCGGGCCGACGTCCACGCCATAACGCCATTAATGATCTGATCAGGCGGGCCCTTGTGTCAGCTGAGGTACCTTGTGTGCTTGAGCCCCCGGGGCTATCTCGGTCGGACGGTAAGCGGCCAGATGGTCTCACGTTGGTTCCATGGCGGAGAGGTCGCTCCCTGATCTGGGACGCGACATGTGTTTGCACCTATGCGACCTGCCACCTGCCAAATACTCAGCGTTCGGCTGGTGGTGCGGCTGGAGCCGCGTCCCGGAGAAAGCGAGCGAAGTATTCGAACCTGGAATCAGTGTATGATTTTGTGCCATTTGCTGTCGAGACCGCGGGTCCGTGGTGCTCGGAGGCTAGATGTCTCGTGGGGGAGATTGGCCGTCGGTTAAGGGAGAGGGGTAAGGATCCTCGTTCCGGCTTCTTCCTGATGCAGCAGATCTCCCTAGCTGTTCAGCGCGGCAATGCTGCGAGCATCTTGGGTACGTTTGGTCGAGGAGCTGTTCGGGGTGGCTTATTTGACTAAGGTTTTTTATTGTTTTTGTTATTGTTTTAATTTTTATGACATTGTATTTTTGTTTTAAACTTGACATTGTATTTTATGTGACATTATATTATTATTTGACACATGTCCCTTATTTCAGGTTATTATTAACTTAAAACAATATTTTAATTCGTTCAAACAATAGAATATCACATTTACAAGATTATTTTAAATGTTTATATTCTTATACCCTTTCTATATCTATTTATTATTTTATATGATTATTTTTCTTAACTATTCCTACATCTTCTAGCAAAATTATTAAATTATTTCTTTATCTTCTTCTTCTTCGTGTCAATGACAAAAACTCATATTTTCTCAGCCCAGTACTTTGCTACAGCTATGGCGCTGGGTGAAGCCAAATTTAAGTCTTCTTTAGTACAGGTGGAGGGACACAATGGGCAAGAGAGCAAGTGTTCCATGCTTTGAGACGGGGCTCCACAATCACAATGGTTATGCGTCTGGTCTATGAAACCCCATCTAGCCAAGTTTTCTCTGCAGCGGCCAACCTGGGTACGCAAGCGATTTAGCAACTTCCATGTCGACCACTGCAGTTGATGTCCAGGTGGCAGAGATTCCCCAGCCGTAATAAAGTCTGGTGGTGCTGGGAATTTTGCACGCCACAATTGCTCTCTTGCCGATTTCGGATCGCAAATAGTGCCAGAAGTAGACCTCAAAAAAGCTCTGACGGCTCTTGAGGCGGGCAGTGGGAGTTACGTAGTCGTGCAGTGGGTGTCTAGGGTCTTCTTCTTGTTTGTTCTTCTCCACCGTACAAGCTACTTCTCGCCTTACTTTTGGAGGAGCTATGCCAGCAAAGGGTAGAGCATGCAAAGTGGGGTAGGTTTTAAGCAGCCCGTTATAATTCGGCATGTCTCATTTAGGGCCACATCAACTTCCTTAGCGTGGGCGGATCGGTGCCACACTGGACACGCGTATTCACCCACGGAAAATGAAAGTGAGAGCCCTGTTGTACGGAGAACATGCGGGGCTGCCCCCCAATTTGATGATGTTAATCGTCGCAGCAGATATATTTCTTTATTATAAAAGGTTTTGTACAAATAACAATAATGTAAAATTATGATAAAAAGAAACTTACTGCACTATTAACATTAAAACTCTTCCAGGTAGCATGATAGGTTAAATACTTGTTTATGTTTGGTAGGTAATTCTTAGGGCCTATCTATAGTTCTCACTAAAAGTATCAGGGTTACTAACGAGCGGTTCACAATGTAGAGTTTTTACCACTAGATGATTCACTTGTCCATATTTAAGTTAATTAGCGAAATTTTAAGTGTATAGAGGGGTGTTAGTTAGTTATATTATGTAGAGAGTTAGAGCTGTTAGGGTTAGGTTAGATTAAATTAAATTAGGGGGGGGGTGTTACAAACTTAAATTTTGTCTAATAAAGAAGAGTGCAAAACAATGCTAAGTTCATTGCTGACGTAGTACTAATTTACCGTCTGAAGTGCATGCGACCCAAACACAGCAATGTATACCGATAGCACTATTATCTATACTACTTAGTAGGTCACTAATACCCAAGAGGTCGTATGTGTAGGCTAGCAGACATTTTATTTTTTAACTAGTAAGTAGAAATCCAGACAAACTAATAAAAGCACTTAGGTACCTTCCAAAACATAATTTAATTAATTTGTCGCCGGACGAACAGCGGGTTGGGTTACATTTACTGCTGTTTTTGGGGCAAGGTGCGGTTTCGCAAAAATTATAATAGTTGGACATGAACGTTATATCATTGCGGGGACAGTTAATTCTGTGACCCAGGTCAATGGCACAGAATATGGGAGAAGTTTTAGGTACCTTTACTTACCTAGGTATTTACAGTTACATACATTCACGTTTAGTAAGCAAATTGTCTAAAGTACATTAGGTGTAGTGCGTTAAGTAGGTAGGTATATCACAAATACTGTCTCTTTCTTTCAAATAGAGTCAATTGACATCAGGGGGCACGGCAGTGCCCCCGCCAAGTTGATCAAAAAAGCGGCACGGCCGTACCATCCTTTTCTCGAAGCAGTTCAGCAGTGCCCCCGCCAAGTCGTGCAAAAAAGCGACACGGCCGTACCATCCTTTTCTCGAAGCAGAGTCTCTTAAGTAGGGACTGAATAAATTAACCGACTTGGTATTACATGGATCTCACAACTTTTTACGGTAGACTAAGTTGCGTGCGAGACTTGGTTTTTTTACAAGTTATGTTTTTGATGGCATTGAGAATTCTCGAGAAAAACCGGAAATTTTAGTCACAAAATGCAAATACATAGCATGTCTACATGTCTAGTATGTATGTATGTGTGTGTATGCTTAGTTATAGGCAAACATTACACGGTCAATCCAGATCGCGATCAGTAATCTCGATCCAGATTGATCGTGTAAAGGGCATCACACACGGCAGCTATAATGTAAAGATGTACATTATAGCACGATACCTGTCGATACATCTCATTACATCTTTCCATAGAAATCGTCGGAGACAACACACGGCGCAGGTAATGTACATTTTTACATCTTCGCCCGAGCGGTATGAAAATATACATTTACATCGCGATACATCTCAACTCAATACCTGTCAATACCTTAATGTGTTGAATATCCACACATTACGCATTCAATCTGGATCGAGATTACTGATATCGCGATTTGGGGCGCACTCCGAATCAGACTTTCAGCGCTGTCAGCGATCAGAAAAGCAAAAAAATGCATAAGTTTTGCCTGCTGACAGTAATTCGGTACTCGATTAAGGGTGCTTTAATCGATTTCAGCGCGTCTCGGAACGTAGGGCTGGATTGAAGAGGAGATTGAGAGAGAGAGGAAGAACTGATTTGGTATTACTTATAAGTATACCTATAGTAAGTATACTGTATACAGACAGACCTACAACAAAGTCTGTGAAATGGCCAAAATTGGAATTGCGACATTTACGACCATGGAAATGTCAACCTTCAGGAGAACCTCTCGAGTGGTAAGTCAGCCCATGAAACTGAACAACTTTTTAATATTCTCAAAAAAAAAATTGAATCTTTCATACAAATTGATTTGATCAGATGATCACTTTGTATGAAAGTCCGATTTTTTTTACGAATTTTATAAAGTTGTTCAGTTTCAAGGGCTGACCTGCCAACCGAGAGGTTTTGTTCGCGTTATTTTGCCAACAAGTTGTATAGATGTAATTTCAACAACGCACAAGATACAGCTTGTAGTACAGCTTAATTTGCTGTAGGTATAGTACCTATACGTAGGAACTTATTTAAGGTTACTACTAACTAATTCCTACACTCGTGCTGCTCACTAATCTGTCTCAAATAAAATACCCACCCACCCATATATCAAATTTTATTTCCCCAAAAATACTTAGTTACCTAATTTGCAACTACTGCAAGTGCACCCTATTTATTGCACCCCAACCCGATTGATTCCGTTTCGGAGAATGTCTCCAATTTTATGACGAGGGTGCATAATGATAATGACTCCCCCTCCGACCCGCCTTAGCCCCCCGCTGTGTACTTGTCGTCATGCATTCGGATTGATAAATTACCTAGTAGCACAGAATTAATATAGTAGGATAATACTAAGTAGGTAATTTACAACGTAATATACCTACATATAATATTGATGGATGGATGACGCATTTTTTTAACATAATTTTCCCCTCATTTAATAAATTTCATCATCATTAACAGCTCATACACGTCCCCACCGAGGGGCTCGAGTTTATTCTGAATTAGACCACCGCCCAGAGCGGGGTTGATCGACTTTACATACATCTTCATCATCTCAGCCGGAAGACGTCCACTTCTCGTAAGCCTCCCCCATAGGTTTCCACCGTGAACGGTTCCGCGCTATTAGCATCCACCGGCAGCGCCCAGCAACTTTCACCAAGTCATCTGTCCACCTTGATTGTGGTGGGAGGCCGCCTAGACTAGATGGAGACCCATGCTCAAGGAATAAACTACTCATAAACTAAACAAGAAAGGCTAAATTAAACGTAAACTTGTCTTATACTTGCTTGGTATGGTAATACCCGTATTTAACAGTAAGTAATAGCTACTAGAACCACTCTAGTGCGTCAATTAACACTTTGACAGCCGAAGGTTTTAAAACGCGCCTCCCCTGGTTCGCCGGCGATTTTCGCCAATATTGCAACATGTATAAAATGAGAACTATCAATGATGAATCTATAATTCTTTTTTTATTTATACTATTGACTTGTTTATTTTTAGGATAAAAATAAAAAACTTATGTAAATTAGTTTTTTTTATTTAAAAATGTAGTATAAAAAAGGGGCTTTATGAAAAAAAAAAGTCGTGGACGTGCTCTCGCGATAGCGGCGTGGGAGCACTGGCGGAGCGCGCCACTCGATCGCTTGTTGCGCTCACACCAAGCGCCCCTTCTCGGTAAATCATACATATGTGCGTAGCTAAAGCATCACACTACTATACCAATACACGCGAAACACGGACCACGGACGTCGTTTTAAAATAAACACTAGGAAAGTCAGTCACGTACTGAGAACGTGATCAGCGTCCTGAGGCAATCAACCTGGGACGTACTCTACACGTGATCGGCTGTTAAAGTGTTAAAAAAGTAATGCTACGCTTGGCTTAAAGGTCGTGTAACCAGGCCATAAAATATATATTTGAAAAAGAAAGTAATCCTACGCGGTTTGCAACAAACTTCACTTTAAACAAAACTCAGTACGAGTATCCACTCTAATGCCTTGTATTACGAGTTTTAAAGGCTTCAACCGCGCGTTCTGAGACGCGCTGAAATCGATTAAAGCACTCGTAATCGCGTTCCGAATTACTGTCAGCTGTCAAAACTCATACGTTTTGTGCTTTTATGATCGCTGACAGCGCTGAAAGTCTGATTCGGAATGCGCCCCAATTCCCGCCGGCTTGCGGCCGGCGGCGGCGGCGCTGACAGCCAGACAGCTAGTGCCGTCTCACTCTCACACGCTGAGTAAGTGATAAGACTATCCTTTTCACATCGCTTATGTCAGTGTCAATCGTATTCGTATATCGAGCGGCGGAAATGAAGCGGACTTGTGTCTTGTGCTTATTATTTACTAAATATTTTACCAAATATTTAAGTGTAAATGGTATAAATAACGTGAAACAGTGCAATTAATGCTATTTGTGCATGGATATTAACAAGTGGAGATTGTTCTCATGATGGAGGAGTTCCATGATTCGGCCGAACTGTGCAAACAGTCGAAAGACCTCATTGTGAGGTTACGAAAGTATTTTGCGAGGGAATGCCAAAACGGTGGTCCTTTGATACCAGTCAACCTCATCCTGGAGAGAGTTTCCGAGGCCTTGTGCGTCGACGTCACCCTGGTCGAACAAATCAACGTGGACTACGAAAACATGAAGGCAAAAAGCAATGCAGAAAAAGCGCATAAAGAAAAACAGGATCGCGACGTTCAAAATATCATTCTTCAAGTTAATCAGTTCTATAAGGAGAAGCCTACAGCGTCGCGCACTGAACTAATCAAACATTTGAAAGATGCAAAACTCTTCAGCGGTGCATACTCAGCCTTACACGAACTTTTAATCAAGAGCAGTTACAAGATCATCAAGAAAGAAGCCAAAAAGATCTTAATGTCTAACACTCCTATAATAATAGACACAAAATCCATGTCCGATGAACAATCAACTACACATACCAGTGAGAAGATTGATTATTTAATATCAACATCTGTGGACGTAGAGCCTGTTGATGAAAAGGATTTAGAAAATGAACCTGGAAATAATAGTAATACCATGGATGCAACTTCATCATCAGACGTACCAATGCCTTCAACTTCTAAATCTGCAGATATCAATTTTAGTAATATACCAGGCAGTAATAAAAAAAAAAATCGCCCTGAAGATGACCGTTTGATCAAAAACAATACTTTTATTGATTTATCTGAAGCAAATACAAGAAGCACTATATTCTTGCCTACGCAACAAGATTTTGCAATTCCGGATGATAAAAGAAATGTAGATTTTTCAAGATTAGAATCAAAAGAAGTGGAATTTCCAATGAGTGCAGAATTTATACAAAAGGAAAAACAGTACAAAGATAATTTACAAGCCATAGTCAGGCATATCAACGATTTCTACTGTTCAAATCGGACAGCAAGCCAGGATGAGTTACTTACATCGCTACGCAAAGCTAATTTGTATGACGGGTCATATAGTACTCTGTTTATGATGATTTTACAAAAGTCTAGCTATAAGCAAGTTATTGCAGAAAAAATCAACCAAAAAGATTTTGTTAAGAAGAAAATAACAAGGTGTGAAATGGACCACAGTGAATATGAGAGCGATAGGAATGATCATCCAGTTGAAGTTCCACAATCTACTACTGTTAAGAAAAACATTAATAAAGGATTAGGAAAGACAAGTGCGTATGACGACAGTGTCATTAATCATGCAATCGAAGTTCCTCCATCTACTGCAATATGGCAAAGTAGTGATAAAGGCAAGATAAATGTCCGGTCAAATCATGAAAGCAAGAAGTGTCCAATCAAACCAAGAATAATAAGGAAGCATATACCATTAAGAGACCGCAAACTTTATACTGATGGTATTTGCACTAATAAAGGACAAAAACAGGAAAATAGACAAACATTAAAATTGATGGCTAAAAAAACTTCAATGAAACTTTCCGAAATTATTGCAGCAAGAAAAACAGATTTTTATCATATGAATGAAAAAAGAGCTGCACATGCTGCAGCGGAAACTGTTTCACCCCTAAGATGTGTGCGGATTGTCAGATTGGACAATAAAGTAGAGAAAAATAATAAAAAAAGTTATGAAGATACTGATGAAGGAATTCTTAAACCTTTAAAACCTGTAAAAGTTTATAGATACTCCAACAAAAAGAAGTTGGTGGTAAAGAAAGAACCTTACGAGATTGTTGAACAAAATTGTATTGGAGTGAATGAGTTTATCAATTTAGCCAGTGAGATTAATACAAACACAGATATTAAAGAAGAATTTAATACTTTTGATTATTGTTTTGAAACTGATGAGGATGTAACAATGGGTGCAAGTTATTTCAATCTTTAGAAATTAATTAAGTGAATTTCTGCAACTGGCAAATGTTAGGGAAATTAAGTGAGAATGAACTTTTATGAACTTTTTAGAATTAAGTTTATGTGATACTATGGATAGTTTTGTACATGCTTTAGTTTTTTTTGTATCAGATTAGTAAGCATGTTACAATTATTATAATATTAGTCAGTGGCAGATCCAGTATAATTTTTTTGGGGGGAGGGGTCATTTTAGTTAATATATTTTTGAAAAGAAGTTACCTGCTTATGGTCTCTAGACCTATTGCAAGTGGTCTAACACATATTAATTTTTTTTTTTGAAAAACAAGATAATTTCAGATT
This sequence comes from Carpatolechia fugitivella, assembly GCA_951230895.1. NCBI lineage: Eukaryota > Metazoa > Arthropoda > Insecta > Lepidoptera > Gelechiidae > Carpatolechia > Carpatolechia fugitivella. The sequence continues at coordinate 4,576,822 of OX579668.1, forward strand.
TTTTCAGGAGTGTAAAAATAAAGTTGTGAACCTGCAGTACAACTTCTCTAGGAAATCAAATATACCTATGCTATACATACTATGCCTAAATATTCTATACCTGTATTATTATAGTTATGGTTGCCTGGAATAAATTGCTACCTTAGCAATAAGGCCGCCTAATAGACTCGACCAACTGAAAAAGTTTTCTTGTAAATTGTGATTGGTGTCAATAAAGAATATTTGTATTGTATTGTATTATGTACTCACTCAGCGAGCTATGGAAAGATCTATGCTTGGTATTTCGCTACGGGATAAAATCCGAAACGAAATCATCCGGCAGAGAACCAAGGTGGTGGATATTGTCCAGAAATGTAGCAAGCTGAAGTGGCAGTGGGCTGGCCACGTCTGTCGCAGAACCGATGAGCGTTGGAGCAGACGGGTTCTCGAATGGAGACCGCGTCTCGGGAAGCGTAGTGTGGGACGCCCCCCTGCCAGGTGGACTGATGACCTGAAGAAGGTTGCTGGTGGTGGCTGGATGAGGAAAGCGGGTGATCGTGCGCTTTGGCGTACCCTTGGGGAGGCCTACGTCCAGCAGTGGACTGCAATAGGCTGATTGATTGATTAATTGTATTATGTACTGGATATGTACTAAACTACACAAAACTAACAATTTTTTTATGATCAGCCTCCTAGCTCCCCCCTGGATCTGTTAGTGTGTTAATAAGTAATTACTACCTAAATTCTTATTTTGGACACTTCTTTTGGAAGTTAAGACGAACTTTGTGTACCCTATTTGATATAAGTTTAAGTGGTATATTACCTACTTATCGTTTAAGCTCTATCAGCATTTACAATAGATTATGAAGAAAATAAGAAGATTATGGTTTAGTTTAGAGTTTAGTATTAAACTAACAAACTCTGTTAGTAAGGAATATTTCAAACATTGTTCCCTCGGAGTGGACATATTATGATTTGAGAAAAGAGATTGGTTAACATCTTATGTTATCTTGGACTAGTAAAATAGATACCTATGTATAGGTATAACCAGTACTGTATTGTTGTAATTGTTATTATTAATTATGATTAGTATGGTAGGACAGGCTGGTTTCCGCAACTCGACGCCTATTTTGCGTGTGGGAATTAAGTATGATGAAAAATGCATGAAACTTAGCCTTAGACTGTTCAGTTTGTTCAACTTATCTTTACCTAATCTTCTCGAAAGGACTGACTGTATTTTTAGAACTATGTATTTGTGTTAGCGTAACCATAACCGTAATTTTTGGTGTCATTTTTGGCAAAATAAATTTTTTGTTCATAAATTATGTTTTTTAATCAACGCCAAAATCAGAATGGTTATGTATTTCTTTCCTTGAGAATTAAATAAACAGACACACACAGCCCACTCTACACCCAGCCCAGCACACCTACAACTATAAGAAATATCTCACACTACAGGGGGCCGTTTCACGAAGCTACAAATTACAAGTACAATTTGAAGTACATTGCGTAGACTAAAAGATAAAACGATAAGGGTATACAGTTTAGGCGAATTGGCTACGCAATGAACATCAAATACTAAAACCAGGAGGCACTAAAAGGAGGAGTTTTCGTAACTAATCAACGAAAACATCCCTAGTTTATTAATTTATTTTTAAAATGTTCTTATTATATGCCTGTAGAAAAGTAAATAGCAATTAACGTCACAAGCCTATAAAAATTGGCATTGCCGGGTAACAAAAAAATAACTACATTTGTCACCAAACCCTACTCTTCCCGTGGGTGTCGTAAGAGTCGATTTAGAGACTACACATTGAACAGGGAACGGGCAGCAGCGCTCTCTGATACAGTAACCTTTTAATCTGCGATCTCCAACCCGCCTGCTCATAGTCCAGCAGTGGACTGTAACGGGCCGTTGATGTTGATGATGTTAAGAAAAAAACCCACACGTGCGTCTTCTTTATTTTTTATTATAATGTGTCGTTATAGCGGCTATAAAAATACACACTCTGTGAAAATTTTAACTGTCTACTCTATTTTAACTATTACGTACGGTTTATGATATACCTACACTAGCTGTCCGCCCGCGGTTACGCTCGCGTTATGTAAGATTTTCCCGTGGGAATAAGATTTTTTTCCCTTAAAAAGTAGTAAGTAACTTACCAAACCAAAATCGTGGTAATAACCCGGTAGGTATGTGAATGAATGAATGAATGAATATACTTTATTGCACACACAGAAATAATAAATATGTGTGTTATTGTAGCAGTTAAACTGTACTGCAAGGTGTTGGACGAAAGTCCGCAAAGCTGAAGTGGGATTGGACAAGGCATGTCTGCCGCATGCACCCGGATATGTGGGCTAGATAGCCAAGATAAAAAACATTTTTTATCATCTCCTAACTTTTGTTTTTCTAAGATTACAAGTGTTATTTATCTCATCTCACAGTCATCATCAACAGCTCCTATACGTCCCCACCGAGGGGCTCGAGCCTACCCTGATTTAGAGTGATTAGGCCTTAATCGACCACGCTGGCCCAGTGCCACTAGACCACCAACGCTCTCTCTCTCTCTCTTTCATCCTCTCACAGTGTTATAGCCTTATTGCGTGTTTCTTTCTATCATCAACTGCTCATTTACGTTCCCACCGAGGGGCTCGAGCCTAACCTGAATTAAGGCGATCAGGCCTTAGTTGACCACGCTGGCCCAGCCAGTGTGGCTTGGTTGTCCTCACACACAACCTTCGAATTTCTTCGCAGCAGTGTGTTTCCTCACGAAGTTTTCCTTCACCGTAAGAGCGTCGAATAAACGTACATATTGAATTGGTAGGGATCGAACCCGCGGCCCTAGCCACTACACCTCCGACGCTCTTTCCATAGAACTTGGTTATGTATTATAATTTGTATATAGTGGCTCTGTGAGCTGTAGACCTCGCGGTCCTCGCGAGTCTGTATTTATTTTAAATTTTTTCTCCACAAAAATCCCTGATCCCTTGAAATTTATTTATATCAATTATTTTTTATTACTATTATATTTTTTTTTTTTTCATATACCTAGGTATATTTTTTTATTGGTTGAGAAATGTGACCTGTAGAGGAAAATAGCCTCAGCGGTAGACCTTGTAAGCTGGCAACCCCCACAACTCCGTAATTTTTTGACTCGACTAAAAATTCAATTAATTTATCGAACCTGCTCACAAAATTTACGCGACCTGTATAGTGGTGAAACAAACAGACAAATGGACAGCAATTTTCGTCAAGTTGAAACGGAGACGCTTCGCTCGCTCGGTCAATTATTTCCGAAACTACTTCCATTCAAACAAGTCCCCTGGGGTGGCTGGGTGACGTCACATCGCGTATGACGTCAACTGACAGTAGTAGGGGCGATAATGTTTGAAGATTTGAGTGAATAGGCCGGTCAGTGTGGGGATGGAAAGGACAAAGGCATAAATATATCGATAACGGTTTGAGAGGGGTCGCGGTTGAAGTGTCCATTTAGCTGTGTTGCAGAGGGTAACATTTTTGATTATAGGAAAAATGTTAAAGTAATAGCTATATTATCATAAGTTCGGTAGGTAGACTAAGTTTCAGCCTATGTCTGCCAACAGATAAATAATTACGTAGTTTTTTATAAAATATTGCTTGTATGTTACTGGTTTTTTTTACGTGATGTGTCTACACAAATTTACGTTTCTACAACATGCATGTTTTCCAAAGCACAAACCATCTTCTTTTCTTGGTAATTAGGCCGGCAATGTCCTAAAGTAAGTCTCATAAAGGGACATAGTCATGTGAATGACCCTACCAGTAATCGAACCTACGACCCCCAGAACATGACTCGATCGCTCTGCTAGACCACATACCAAACATTTAATACAAGGTGTTAGCGAAATAACTCAAAACCTCTCGGGTACTGGATACTTTTAAAAATTCCAAAAGTAAATGCATACTTACTTAATTATAAAGTAATAATAATAATTATTTATTTAATCAGGCAAGCAGTTGAAACAACTATAATAGAGCCTGCATCCAATTTTTCGTTTAGTTTTTTTTTTTCTGTGGAATATGCGTTCGTCTAGTCTGTTCTTAAAGATGTCGACGTTCGGCGCCGAGACTACTTCTTCAGTTAGTTTGTTCCATTCTTTCATTACTCTGTTATTGAGAAAGTGTTTATGGAGATTGTTGTTGGAGAAACTGCTTCTCAATTTCACACGATGCCGTCGTAAATGAATATTAGTGTCTCGTTTCAATAGTTCTTTATCAAGATCACGTAGGTAGGTCATAATGTCCAGTCAGTATCTTGAAAGTCTCAATCTAATCCCCACGTTCTCTCCTTTCTTTCAGGGAAGTTAACTTCAGCGCCTCGAGTCTTTCAAAAGCATTCAGTTTAATGGGTTGAAATACCGATAAGTTTTTCGTAATTTCCTTGCAAAGGTGAAGGTTATAATAAGGCAGTAGAACAGTACCTACTAAAATCAGTTCCATAATAAATGTGCCCCCCGTACGGAACATACAAATGTAATCCGCAAACAGTGTGGGGTGGCGCCCCCCGACGGGGGTGTGGAATAATTGCTCGCGTGCGCTCTATCTTTGTGCGGACTCGCTGTGTGCGAGAACGTGGTAACTGGACGAATGCTGAATGTATGCTTTCAAAGTTTTAAACCGGCGTAGATGAACCATGCACAAGTTTTCGAGTTAGGGCTTCAAAAATACAACTTTTTTTTAGAAATAAGTAAATCTATCGACGCGTCCATAAAGCCGAATTAGATATTTGATAGCACTAAAATAATAGTTCCTAATTCGCAACTGGTTGCAAATCGCAGTTGCGAAAACGGCTGGAGAAAAAATTAAGATGTCCACGTCTTTTTTTATTAATCTTTAAATGGTGTAAAAGACGGACAAATATGAATTCCAGAATTAGCTTTCAAAAACTTAGGTCATTCTGGGTTCTGTTCCACAGATAAAATAAGGCTTTGTTATCTCTTTCACCGCTCAAAATGAGATACAAGGTTTTACATTTTGACCCTTGACCCCGTCACTGTGATACTGCAAAATCACACCCTTATTTTGTATATTTCTATGACCGAAAGTCACGTGCCTTTTCTAAACAGCGACTGTGAATTACATTGATGAAAAATTGTTACATAATTATTATTTATTACTGTGTATATTACGGAACAATATTGTCGTAAAGCAATTTTTACAATCGGTTTTTTTTTAATAAGCGCTCTAACCAACTGTTTACGTCACACCACCTAGCATGCTCGTCAATACCCGATGCTTTCCGATATCTAACCGCTGTTGTAGCGCTTACATAGCTATCCGTGGAACAGCATAGTAAAATCACCCTCCATGAAGTAAAGTAACCACAAAGTCACCTCTACGATGTAGTAAAGTGGCTACAAAAGTCACCTCTACGAAAGACACCTCTACGGCATAATAAGTGGTCTCTATGGTGTAGGTCGTTTCTACGAATGTGACTTCTACGAAAGTCACTGTTACGAAAATCCCCTTTACGGTATATTAAGTGAATTTAAGTGACCTCTACGGTGTAAAAATAAAATCTATTTATTTACAATAACAACATCATTTATTCACAAAAAAATGACAACGTTTAGACGAAACAACGTTAAAAACTACTATTCAAAACCATTATCCGAAAGGAAATTCAGGTGGAATATAATTTAGGATCTTAATCCGACTGAATGCACCCTATATTTTTTTTTGTGGGGACCTGTTATTAAAACAAAATCTTTTTACTGCGAGTGAGAAACCGTAGACTCGACGTAGTGGTAATAGAAGCGAGATAAGGCTTATGGCTCGACGTAAAGGGAGCATATCAACTGAACGTTATTCATTTAAGTTAGGTTATTCTTATTCATTCATATGATATTAATATCTTGGTTGGTTAGATGGTTGGTTGGGCTCAGTAATATTTGTCACCTTTATGGCACTCTCCTTTGTGTTCAACTTTGACCTCATCAGCTGTGCCTTCGAGGCCCTCAACACAATTGTAGGCCCTCAACGAGTCATCGCTGGCGTATGACCTGCCGTCCGTCCCGCATACAGGCAGGAGAATCAAAATGACGGGACCACATTCTTCAGGAGTCTTCCGACGATGTGGTTCGGGGGTCTCGGATCCTGTGGGCTCTTGTGGGGCTCCCAGGCAAAGATGAGCGGTGAAAAGAAATATTGTGAATACTGAAAAATAAAATAGTAATAGTTGAGATTTGAGCGTTTTTTAAGATTGAGTACAAAGGTAGAAGTTGAATTGGCGGTTAATATAAGAACATTGACTTGATTTTAATCCAACAATTTTCTTCGGTGTTTATTTATAGAGGATATTTTTTACATTTTAATGACTTGATTCTATTACGTCAATGTTTGATGGGAACGAAGTAGGCAATGAAGAAGGCAACTTTTAGTTTAAAGAACATTTTGTAAGCTGCTAATATTTTATTCCTACCATAATATTTTACTCCTACCAATTTTAACTAGGTATATAGATACCTAGATTCGTCTTACAAATACTCGCAACCTAATATGTAGTGAAGTGACATGTATAATTTTAAAATACCGTACTCTCGAATTAAATAAAATTCTTACCAAATAAATATTTCATCTTGACTTATTTCACGTGATCTCGTGAGCTCGAACAACCACTGTCTCATTTAATTTTTAAATGCGAGTCTTGTGATATTTGATATACGAGGTTACATGATATTGATAACCCTTAACTTACAGAAAATATTACTAGTATACAAATCACTATACGATAAATAAATAACGCAATGCTGTTGTGTCTCTGTCAGCCGACTTGATTATGTAAACATATCCGTTTAGGCGCATAATAATGTCATTGTCGACCCGGTGTAAAAGAACAAAATCGTAAATTATCAAGAGCGTAAAACGTCTAAGGCGCAAAATTACCAGAGAGCAAAATGTCCAAAGCGCAAAAAGTTCAATTTGAAAACATATTGTCACACTGTAGGGATGTAGGGATCAAACCCGTAACCTAAACGATGAGATGGAAACTACGCTAACCGTTACACAAACAAAGTTTGTCTATGAAGCCCACGAGCTGTGAAGAGCCATCATGCTTAACAAGGTGTACCCTACACCGTGTTTTGTTTATGTTCAAGGGTTCGCATGCTTAAAAGCTGCGTTAATAATTCGTATCACATATTGTACTGGGTGTAAGTGGCAAATGTCCACGAACTGATATAGTGCATTCAGTATGTCATGAAAAATATCAGGTAGGTAAAAGTTACTAGGAAATCGGGTTTATTATTATCTTTTCCTACGCTATGCACAACGTACTCATCAGGTGGCCACTGGCCAGATTGAGTGGCTAGCCGCTTGCAAGGCCAAAGTGCATCCTTGTAAGTAACGTAATTTTCAATACACTGCTGCTTTTTACAATGCTACCTATTTTATTTAAAAAATATATATATTTTTTATGTTAAACTAATATTATGAAATCAAAATAATTAATTTAAAAAAACGGAAAGAAATTCCACTAGAATATGATTCAGAAAAATAAATAGGCTGAATATAGTTTTGCACGCCCTGTATATTATTTCACTACACAGTACTGTAGTAAAGGGGGTCGTTTGACGCACTTGAAACTCGAGGGTACCTAAGCTGCATTGCTCACACGTCACTGGACTGTAGTAATGAGCCTACTATATACTTCTCGCAATACCTATATAATATGTAGGTTTACTGAAGGTTCTTAGTAACAGAAACAAGGCTAGAGGCTCGTTATTAAAAATTTTACTGTAGAGAGAGGCTAACTACATTATATACAAAGAAAATCCCAAACCAAAGCGTCAAGTTGTAGAATTGCGTGAGCACTTTATAAAAAAAATAACTGGCCAAGCACGTGTCGGACCACGCAAAGTGTAGGGTTCCGTGGTTGCCTAATATGCAGAAGTTACCACACGGAGCTAATAAGTAATGATAAATAAAAAAATTCCTTATTTATATTATAATCCCCGAAATTTTGTAAGTATGGATGTATGGATGGTTGTTTTTTACTCTTTCGTGGATGAAATTTAGAATAGAGATAGTTTGTACCCTGATATAACACATAGGATGCTTTTTACGGGAAAAAGTCTTATTCCCACAGGAAAATCTTACACAACGCGAGCAGGCGGACGGCTAGTATTTATGTATATAATAAAAACGGGCCCTCCTACACAGGGTGATGAAAACTAAATACTATAACTGAGTTAAAGTTATAGTAACCTTAGACAACGGTTTCGCTGGTAGGGGGGGGGGAACTTGACTCTAACAAAATAAGCACTTAAAATATTTCTGAAACGTAAACTAGCATCGAAAAATGGTTTTAGCAAACCCCCATTATTTTTTTAAACCCTATCCAACGATACCTCACACCTAGAGATGTGCCGTGGGGAATGTTCCCATTCCCAGTATTTTCCCTATGGGAATATTCCCGGTAAGTTACCCAAAGTTTCCAATGTTCCCGGGAATATTCCCCTACACATGAAACATTTAATATATTGAATTCTTTCTTTACCTAGTGTTTTAATTTAGTTTGGTTGGTTGGTTGGCTGGTTTGGTTAGTATGATTTAATTTGCAAAATTGATTATTTTTGATATAGACAATTTTATTTTATTTAAGTGAGAGATTTCACTCACGGTCATCTGATCCAAAACTAGGCAAGGCCTGTACTACGAGTATGGGTGTTAAAGATAGACAAATATTCAATACCCAGACACAGAAATGACCCTTGATGTCTGGCTTTTTTTCTTTTCGCGCCTTAGCTTGGTACTATAGAAAACTGTAATTTTATTACAGATAGGTACTATAGGTATTAGTCGTTTTGTTAGTTACATACAGCCAAGTAGATGTTTGCCTTTTCATTGCGATATATAGTTCATAAGATGTGGATAAACTGTCTCGCTTCCTCTTTAAAAAACATTTTATTTGCGAATCTCTTTATTTGAGTGGCAACAAGGTCATCAAACAATGAAAGCGTCCTTTTTTAGTTACCTGTTATTTAATTTGTAACTTGGTGCACGTATTTAAACATACAAACCTCGTTGTTAAAAATAATCTGAATCTTTGTGGTCGGCTTTTAAAAGTTGCTTTGCTTTATACCTATAACTTATGAAAAACATGTTGATCGTTCTGTGATTTTTTAATTATTTTAGTATAATTTAAATTGTTAATACTGAAATTTTATTGATATTTAAAAACAAATCTGGATCTTTGTGGTCGGATTTTAAAAAAGTTGCTTTGTTTTATACCGATAACTTATGAAAAACATGTTGATCGTTCTGTGATTTGTTAATTATTTTAGTATACTTAAAATTGTTAATACTAAAATTTTATTGATGTTTAATTGTTGATTATATTGATAACGCATATTTGTACACACATGAATAAAAACTATCAAAATTTAACGTCTGTGTTTCTTTTTCTCTTATTAAAATACAGTTAAAACTTTCAGAATCTGCCCGGGAATATTCCCGGAAACATTGGGAATATTCCTAAAAACACTGGGAATATTCCTCGGAATATTCCCATTTTTTTGGGAGTTTTGGGAATATTCCCAGGCATGTGGGAAATTTCCGGTGATTGTTCCCGGTAACATTGGGAATATACGAAATCTCTTAGGTTAGTAAGTATTCAAATATTACTTGTGATTTGTCTCCTAAAACTTAATATTGTGACATATAAATATATAAAAAAAATAGAAGATTTCGACAACTTTCCCATTGTTAAAGTTCTCAAGGGAATATTCCCCGGAATATTCCCACACAAAAGTAATTTACCGGGAACGGCACATCATTACTCACACCATAAGGTAATCGTGAATTTAAAAAATAGCCCCCACTTCACGTGTACCAGGGGAACCCTAAAAAAATTTTTTTTAAGATTTTATTCTTTGGCTTTGACGGCATAATTAATATGTATGTCCATGCCAAATTACAGCCTTCTAACATTCATCAAAATATTTTTCTATGATATTTGTAGTACCAAATTTCTTACTTGTACTACGAGTAGTACTAGATTTCTTTTAGATCTTTTCCAAAACCTTAAAAAAAAACTAATAAAAAAAAAAAATATGATGTTTTGAGCGAAAGATTGAAATCTGATCTACTAGTTTTAAATTTAGGACTTTAACGGGAAAATACAATATCAACAACGACAACATCAACGGCCCGTTACAGTCCACTGCTGGACTTTGAGCCTCCTCCACTTAAGTGTTTGGTTTTGCCATAATCTCCACGCTTGGCAGGCGGGTTGGAGATCGCAGATTAAAAGGTTACTGTATCAGAGAGCGCTGCTGCCCGTTCCCTGTTCAATGTGTAGTCCCTAAGTCGCCTCTTACGACACCCACGGGAAGAGTAGGGGTTTGTATTTTAATACACATAAAATAATTCCTCTCCTTTTTTCTGTCCAGAGTCCAGACGATAGTAAAATTCGCTTCAAAGGAGCTTTTAACAAGGGGACTGAGGCATATTGTATGCCCCCTATAATACTCGTATAAGTTTGTGATTGGCTGAATGAAACTGTACTGACCATTATGGCGTGTGTTGTCCGCAGGCGGACGCCAGCACGGCGTTCTTACGCGCCGCGCGCGCAGGTCACATCGACAAGATCATCACGCTGCTGGAGCAAGGAGTCGACATCAACGTCAGCAATGCTGTAAGTACCCGCTTCTGACTTCAAAAACGAGAGAAAATCAATTGGTTCCGTCTATATGTAATTGCACATTGTATTAAGTATGTCAGTAAATCATAAACATAAACATAAACATAAAACATTTATTGCAAGTCACAGTTGGTACATAGAAGGTCTTATGAATATAGGGTACAGTATTTTGTGACACCCTGCAAGGGCGCAGCAATCTTGTGAGAGAGAGCATTATTTCACCTACTTAATAACTCAAATTATTAATTTTGTATACTCAACAAGATATTATTTCGATAGACAATTTAATTAGACTACACACATTTTATAATCTATAGAATACACTTTATTGCAAACACAGATACAGTACTTAGTATTTGAAATCACGCCTTGTGTCTGGATCTATTTTATCTATATAAGTATGAATTTATCTATTTATGTATGTATAGGTATATCAGCTGTCTGGTACCTACAGTACAAGCTCTGCTCAGACTAAGATCAGATGGGATGGAATCTATGTAGGCTTCTAAGTTACATGTGCCAAATAAGTTTAGTGTATGTTATTATGTACAAACATTTCTAGAAATCGAATTGCAATGATTTTTATTTGATTGAATATCTTTCAACTTAGGAAACTAGTTTCATCAAAATTGGTTTGGTACCTAAGATATGGACGACGTAATTTAACTAAATAACGTAAAATCACTCAGATGGTAACTCAAGGCATAAAATATAAGAAGCCTTTACGTTTGTTCCACAACTTTTAAAAATGAATTTCAGTAACCCTATCTTGCTGAAAAAGTTTTACTTATTACTCTGACCGACCTGGGTGCAGAGTCTATTAATTAAAAGACTTCCGAAGAGTCCCCGGAAGTTTCCAACGAAAGGGGAGACTTACCAAAAGCGGAGCAAACGCTGCGTGGAGCGAGTTTTGAGCGCCCGACAGGTTTTCTCAATCCTGTTCTGCACCCGCCTCTCCCTCGCGCTTCTCACCATAGCAAAGTCCATAATATTATCGAGGTTCGAGCCCCCAAGTGGATAAGAGCCTTCCGCTCCCCTGAAAGTCCGTTTACGCTTGATACGTTGACTTTGCGACACAAGTATTACTTAGTAGCTCTGTGATCTGTAGACCTCGCAAGTATGACTTGTTTTTTTTTTTTTACCGAAATAGCGAAATTATATTTTATTTATTTTTTACATTTTCAACCCTCATAACTCCGTGGTCTAAAATTTCAAAAAATTGACTCGATAAAAAAAAATCTATATACTTATTGAATCTGCTCATAAAATTTCACGAAAATCGTTTGAGAAACGCGACCTGTAGATGAGAACAAACAGACAGATGTACAGATGGACATACATAAGCAATTTTGGCCAAGCTGAAATGGAGACGCTTCGCGCTCGCTCCGTCAATTAGGTCACATTAAAAAAAACAGATGGAGGTCACATTTGGCTAGAGAGGCCTCGTTATCAACCTAATTTTACGTGTTTTAATCACAAACATACATTAAATCCTAAGTAAACTATAACATAAAACGACAAAGTTAGACGACTTAGAGTTCGTGACGTGACCAGAGATCGCGTGGCTCCCTCACATATCCGAGTAACCATAAGGGCATAAACTAAAATAGCTTTTATAGTCAACACAAAAAAACTCTTTTCGCGGAGCAAGACAAAGTTGAGGTAGGTATTTTAGTATTTTCGCAAATTAACATTGGGTATTTATATATTTTTTACAGATTTATTAAGGTATGTTAAAGGAACAAGTACCTATAGGGATAGGAAATTCAATAATTACTTTGGATACATTTTTAATGAAGATAAAACCAACAAAGTTACTGACTTAATTAAGGGTTAGATTTATGTTCACAATTAAACATTTCCAATCTCTCATGGCCATTTAAGTAAATTGAAAGTCATAAAAAATAATGTGCCTCTTTTATAGCATTGAAATAAGAAGCTCTAAGAAGCTTATTTCAATGTTTCATATAGAAAAAAATACTTCCCACAACGTAATGTCGGGCTAGCATCAACGACTTATTATCATCATTATATACAAAGTAATGAACTATGAAAAGTACGTTTTTAAATTGTCCTATGGTTTTCAAGTCCCAACAGATATAAGTGGAAAGAAGAAGAAAAGAAAATCAGAGGAAAACCTCGTGTGTTTTTAGAAGAAACTCGAACTGTTAAATCCTGAAAAACTTGCAGTTTGCAAAATTACCAATTCGCACCTTATTAGCCTAAAAATACCCCCTGCCGCGTAATTAATGTTTCAACACATTGCATTTTTTGCGTTAGTAAAGGTAACAACGGTTAGGTACCAACAGTCACGCCACTAACCAAAGTCTAGGCAGTAACATTCCCAACATATTATTGCTGTTGACAGATTGAAATACCTACACTGTTATACTTGTAGAAATTGAGTAGTTTACGCTGAGCCAAGCACAGAGTACTAATTTCTAAAAACTTTTAATTGTTCATGGTTGCGCTATTTTTGTCAAAGGTGCTTGGTAAATGGCCGGATGCTTCATGCTGAAAAAACTAAAATAAATGAAATATTGACTTAAAGCCAAAATTACACTTTTTAAAGCGTGCTGTCATTTGTCGGTCCAGAATGGGGCTACCTTCCCCCCACTTCCGATTACCTAACAAATTGCTACCATCTCTGGCACCGTTGAGGCCTAAACAAACACATCTATCTAAGGACATCCCTTTAATTTATTAGCACAGGGCGGGTGTCGAACTCTTGACCTTTCTAAAGGCGACACCTTGCTATTAGCTCATTCTCTCTGAACGTCAAGGTTTGCGCTTCCAGTTGAACGAGGATTTTACTTCCCCCCTCTTGTCCAATTCACGAAACATTGGTCGCTTTATCTGCTACTATTACAAAAATTATACTTTTTCGGTATCAATTTCCTGCCATTGGCTCGAGCCTTGGATACATGAATTTTATTATCGTTAAAACATTGCTATGCTAGTCTAGTCAACAACAGTTACAGCTCACCAATTTACCAACCAAGAGGTTACCAATTAGTTAGTCGACCACGTTGGCCCATTGTGGGCTGGTTGGTGCTAGTCTCGTAACCAAACCGATTACAAACATCATATTTTTTATTTTTATTTATTTAATAAATGAAATATATTAAAAAATATATTATTTCTATATTTTGTACTACTATTTACGATAGATAGCTGGGACAATTGTCACGATGCGCCTTTTGCGGCACGGAAGATGGTTCATAATAGAAGCATCAAAACGTAATATAATTTTAAATTCATACAAATTTTTAAGTCACCGTTTTCGAACGTAGTGTATTTCGTCCAGAAACTCGCGATGCCTGAAGGCAAGCGTTTATGGGAGCAAATTAAAACAACCTTATTGCCCCGCTTTACGACCCATAACCAGCTTTTACGGTCCTCTATTAAAACCATAATATTCAGGCTATGAGCTCCGATCCAACTACAATAATGTATGGTCCAGATCTAGATAAGGGTTTCTTCAGTTTCCTTCCAAATCTACCAAAAGATGCGATGCATGTGGAGTTTCTTCGGTGGCTACTTCTCCACAGAGACCGCAGATTGTGTAATGAATTCACCAAAAAAATGTAGAGACGAAACTAGGAGATGTAAAAAAAAGTTCAAAAGTTTCATTCATTCGTTTATTCATTCACCAGATGGTAACCAACTGCTGGTAGCAGGGCATTATAGCTAACGCTCTCCGCGGTCGAGTGGGCAAACGTTCGACTCACATTACGGAAGTCCTGGATTAGAACCCCGATGGGGAAACTGACAAACAAAATTCTCTTTGTGAATCATTCCCCATTCATTCACCTGATTGTCCGAAAAGAAAGATGACTCCGTGCTTTGGAAGGTACTTATTAGCCGTGGTTCTCGGCTGCTATCTTCGGAAACAGTCGTTACACGAGCTTTGGCGGCTCTATAACACTAGACACCAATCGTGATGTCGGATACCGACCTTATAATTATAACCCACATAATCCCAACCCAAGGCAGAAGATCTATATCAATAATTCTCCTAATTGTTTGCAGAACGGCCTCAACGCCATCCACCTGGCGTCCAAGGACGGCCATGTGGAAGTGGTGAGAGAACTCCTGGATCGAGGAGCTTCCATCGACGCTGCCACCAAGAAAGGGAACACTGCTCTTCACATTGCTTCCCTCGCTGGGCAGGAGGCAGTCGTGAAGTTACTGGTGCAAAATGGAGCCCAGGTAAGATTAAAACTCTTTCAGGGGCACATAGGCATCCAAGGACTGATATAGCCGCTGGATTTTTGACCAAGGATGGAAACATTGATAGATACATAAAAGTTATTTGCCAAAAAACAGCACACGTATCAAAGTTACACACAGATCAGACATTGCTTTCTATCACACTTCACACTAATATTCTAAAATGTGAAGATATTATATTTGGATGTTTGTTCCGCCTTCACGCAACTCAACGGATTTGAATGAAATTTGGAATGGAAATAGTGATTTCAGGTATTATCATACTAGAGCCAACTAAGGGAAAAAAAAGTAAAGGGAAGAACTTGACGAATGAACTTTAGAAATTAGAACACGAGCAAATGAAAGGCCCTTCGCCACATTTACGAGTAGGTATGGCGTTATGACGGTTAATTCGTCCCCGGCCGGAAAATCAAGATGGTTTGCGGGGAAATTGCGGAGTATCGTATCATGAAATTACATTTGGAATGCGCAAGAGACACGATGGATCCCTTTTTATAGCACAAAGGAGGTTTCTAGAATATGAAGGCCTATTTATACATGCACAAATACAGTGGCTGTCTATTTTGACAGCCAGCCACTGTACTTCCGGGCTTCTATTTTGTGTTTGCTTCTATTTACTATTTTACTGAGTAAGTGGTAACTTTAACATAATATACATACAAATGATCACGTGCCTATCCCCGGAAGGGTGAACAGAGCTTTAGTGGGCTTCCAGTAGCACACAATAAAATTACATCCGGCAATATTTTCACCGTGTAAAGTCATAGTAATTATTTTGTAATCGTCTAGGTACAAACAGGTCAAACACATAAACATAAACATACAACTTAATTCTACGGTTCACGTTAACTGTGTTTAAACTAAAGTGCCTATTTCTACATTGAGCTACAAACGTCAAACAGACCTCAGTTCCGTAGCGATATGCAAATACGGGTAAAAGCAAACTTAATATTCAGACCTTGAGACCGTGCCGTTTTGACGTAAAACTTAACGATCAATAATATTAGCCCTCTGAATAATTAATCATCCTCTCTTATAACAATAAGCGTGATGATGGGAAATCGATTCATAGATTGATAGCTGGTCATCTGAGCCAAGGAGAAACTGATCCGCAAGGGCTTCTTGCCCCTTTTTATATAGAACTACTAAAATTGTACTCGATTATATTAATCGGTCTTTTAATTGAAGGTAAATTCTGCTATAATTTCATTGCATTAAGCATCGTTTCCAATTGATTTTAGATACAATGCGTCGATAGATAAAACGATAAAGTTATTTTCTTACCATAACAACCCGCATTACCTATTCAGCATTATAAAAGGTAAGAACATGGTGTACCCAATATACTATTGTATTAATAATTTTTAAAGTAGTTTATTTATTTATTTTATTTTTTGTTTTATTACTTTAGTGAATAAAATATGATTTCATATCAATAAGTTTGGTGAAAAAACAGGTCAACTAGACCGTGTAGATCTGTTTACCGGATGAGTTGACACTCAGTCAGGAAATCACAATATTGCGGTGCAGATTGAGGCCATCGACCTCCATTCTCGCCAATCATAACAAATAGACCACTTGCGAAGCGCTCTGAACTATACATACATTCGTTTGACGATAATGATAGACAGGTTTACAAATGTTAGTAAATAATGTGGCAGATATCCGTTTTGAAATGTTGTAAGACTCACTTTTAGTGGCCTAAATATGTCGTGGCTTGAGTGGGTGTGTCAAACAGTAGAACTTATGTGTACTTAAGTTTGTCGTTTTTATGTAGCGACAGACAGATAATATTATGATGAAAAAATAAAAACGGAAGCGGTCAGAAACGCAGGATATTTAGTCATACTAGACGAAGAAGAGGAAAAATATTTATTTCGTATAACAAATCAACAAATACGGCTATTTCCATTGAAAAGTAACATTGAATAAAATATTATCGTACGTCAAAGCATTCACTCACTGAGGCTTTTTCTTAAAAAAATGATCTATTAATTTATCAATTAAAAAAGCCAGTTAGGTATAGTAGATTTTGTGACAAGAGCGCAAAGTTATATTTTTACAGCGAGGGCGCTATTTTGAATCCAGAGCGCATCGAGGGATCCTAAAGTAGAATCCTGAGGGCAGTGAGGGATTGAAAGCACATCGCCCAAAGAAAAAATATTAGCGGCCGAGTTATACATTCTACTTTTCATCCCCCTCTATGAGAAAAAATATCAAAGATTTCTTTTAGCTTCAACTTATTACCTTTATTATTGCGCCTGCTCTAACAAATTTGTGTTAAAATGTAAACAATACGAAATATTTGCAATGCACCATTGACGATCCGCCATAGAGTTGAAGACGGGACGTAGTTCAAGAATTTTTCATTTGTTTTCTTTATTTATTTGATTGGATAGCACCCATCTTACTGGCCAGTAATTTTTTTCGTACAAAATTTTGCATTCAAAATCGAAATAAAAAATATTTTATTCGAATTAAGATTTGTACAAATCATTTTTCGACGTCAAAGCTGGATGGATGGCATTCGATATCTGTAGTCGCAGAATTATAAGCAAATATTCATGTTCTAAATTCAAAACACTTTCCTGCCCGTGGGCTTCTAAGACATACTTTTAGTGTGTGCGAACCAATCGTAACTTTTTGAATTTGGAATTGAGAAGAATTGGGATGAAAACCTTTTTTATACCTCACTCGAGCTGGCAGAAAAATGAAATGCATATTTTTCTCCGAACTAAACATACATCCAATATTTTTATCAGCACACCTTCTGAATTCTTCTTCTTATGCAGGTCAACATCCAATCCCAGAATGGATTTACTCCGCTATACATGGCTGCCCAGGAGAATCATGATGGAGTGGTCAAGTTTCTCCTCTCCAATGGAGCCAACCAGAGCCTGGCTACGGAGGTTAGTCGGCTGCAAACAGTTTACCTAGATTGCAAATAGAAAATTTGATATGTGTTTATATATCCATATCCTCTTCTGATAACAAGTACCTATCAGACATTAAGTATTCAAAGGTCAAAACAAGTAGGCTCTTAAAAATTCACGACTACAATCACGTGAAGACTTAAAAAAACACAAACGAATCAACGATTTCTTTATTTCCCAAACAGGACGGTTTCACTCCCCTGGCGGTTGCTATGCAGCAAGGTCACGAGAAGGTCGTGGCGGTGCTTCTAGAAGCAGACACCCGCGGCAGGGTGCGCCTGCCAGCCCTCCACATCGCAGCCAAGAAGGATGATGTCAAGGCTGCTACTTTACTGCTTGAGGTAAGCCTGTCATAATCTTGGTCTTGACGTTATGTTACGTTTCCATCGAGTTCCGTAACGTTGAGACCATAACTAAATGACGCTAAACCTCTAGGATGATAGTATTGTAGTTCAACCCATGAAACTGAACAAATTACTTTTGTTCCTCATGAACGGTGTCGATGTCATAGAGCTGCCGCCTCCTAAGGCCACTGACATAGCTCGTGTAGCGACTATACAGTAGGCGGGACGTTCTTTCCGAAGTACAGGATTATCTTTCTTGTCGGACAATCAGGTTATTCAGCCTGCAATGTCCTAAACAAACTAGACAAAGTATCAAAGAGATTTTAGTTTAACAGTGTCCCCACCGGGATTCGAGCCTGGAACCATAGCGCAGGACCGTTCACGTTAGAAACCTATGGGGGAGGCCTATGTTCAACAGTGGACGTCTTCCGGCTGAGATGATGATGATGAGAGAACGATTGGCTATCTTTAAAGCCATGGAGCGCTATCGTATCCACATAGTAAATTATTATACTCATTGTAGGCACATTGTTGATCCTTGAAAACAAATTGAGTGGGTGGAAATTGGGATATATAATAATAATAATAATAATCTTTATTTCAGGCATACACCCAGTAAAATACAATATAAGAAAATAAACACAATACAGAATAAAATAAAATAAAATACAATTACAATAACTAATAGCAAATTAAATTTAAAACTACAAGTAAATAGGTATGTAAAGGTACCTACCTACTACTTGCGGTTCCCGTCACGGTGCATAGACTGCCAGTGTCGGTAGATAGGGCAGTCCAGGCACTCGGCAAGCGTTCTGAGAATCTGATTCTCAGATGATCTGATTCGCGCCCAAAATCCGGCTGTACGGGTTCTGATAATAGCGAAGGAGTCAGAAACACCAGCCGCGGCGAACATGCCTGACGCGCTACTGTATCTAGGATATTTCATTAGTATGCGATATGCATCATTATATTGCCCTCTAATCCTGCTCCATGCACGTTTAGTGAAGTTTACCCACAGCTGACATGTGTAGAAACATTGACAAAATGCTCTAAACAATGTCTTCTTAACGGCGTCGCTACACTTGGTAAATCGGCGTGCAAGCATGTTACACCGTACAGCTAACGCTCTTCGTTCTCGCTCTATATCAACATCATCATTTAGGTCCTCAGTAACAATATGCCCTAGGTACCTGAACTGCCTCACCCTTACGACTGACGCCCCATCCAGAAAAACTGGCGGAACATTCTCCGGTCCCTTTCCAGCCCTAAACACCATCATTTCGGTCTTTTTGACATTGTATTTAAGGCCATGATTTCGAGCGCATTTCTCACAGACCTCTAACAGTTTTCTAAGACCGCTGATCGAGGGGCTGAGAAGGACCATATCATCGGCATAACTAAAGTTATATACGGTTAATTAACTTTTAAGGTTCTCAACAAAGTATATTTTGAGCTGACATAGCTATTTACATACACAATAAGGGTTTATTGGTATATTTATCCTACTAATAACAAATAATTGAAGAAGTAGCGGTCATAATCTAAGAGAAGGAGTTTTAGGAAAAGGTTAAGGTCTTCGACCGCCTAACTATAATACTATCGATGAATATTTTTTAAATAGTACTTAAATAGTACTGAAGCTTTTTAAAGGCGTGATGATAAAAGCATACCAGATTCCATTCATATGACAGTGAAAAAATAGCATAATATGCTCTAGTGCTAAGATTTTAACCAGGTTGCGTTTTCACAGAATGAGCACAACCCCGACGTGACGTCAAAGTCCGGATTTACTCCCCTGCACATCGCTGCACACTACGGGAATGAGCATGTCGCCAGACTGCTGCTGGCCAAAGGAGCCAACGTCAACTGCGCTGCTAAGCATAACATCTGCCCGCTACACGTTGCTGCTAAATGGGGTAGGTTCGCTACTTCCACTCTCAGACTGCTGATGTTCAAAGGAGCTAATGTCAACTGCGCTGACAAGCATAACATCACCGCTCACTGCAACCCGCTGCATGTTGCTGCTAAATAGGGTAAGTTCGACACTTCCAATGCCAGGCTTCTGCTGGCTTAAGGTGCCAACGTCAACTGCACTGCTAAACAAAACATCAGCCCACTGCACGTTGCTGCTAAATTGAATTATTTCAATCAAACCCTAACACTTGGAATGCTTAGAATGCTTTGAAAAAAAAAATGTTTTTACAATTCTAAGTTAAGTAAATTTTTGACTTTCTTTTTATTTTATTTAGTACTCTCCTTAAAAGCACGCATTTAAAAAATAAAGGTTATTTATTTCTATAGCAGAAATCAGCAGTCGAAACTTGAAATGTAATGATGACAAGGAAGTACCCTCTTTCTCGTGATGTGTTTGTCTGTAATCTAGCTAATCTTAAAATTAATCTATAATTTTTACTTAAAGCTTTGTTATCTGGTTCGGATTTGTGTTTTATTGAAAAAATCAGCATCAACATCAAACATCTACTTACTACATTGATTTTTCTATATTTCCCCATGACCTATCTTCCTATTTATTACTTTTTAAACAACAACGGGCCAAGCTCGTAAAACCGCCATAAAGTATGTTTCTGCCTAATAACGTCCTCTATGTTATGAGAGTGATGACCCCATTTCAGAAGCACCTTGTATTCGTGAGAATGTGCCATTAAAAATGGATATCACTGCTGGAGATTGGCTTTGATGAAAATATAGTTATTTACTTTAAATTTTAGTACCAAGTTTGTATCATTGTTTGTTTCTACTTCGAGCGCGTCCTCTCGACCCTCATATTTTAATGATCTCTGCTGAGCTCATTTTTTTTGTTACAGCTCTGTCTGTTTTCATGTTATTGTTTCATTATTGTGTGTCATTGTTAACACTATAATATTCGCCATAAAAACTTTTTTGAAACATTTCAGCAAAGGTCAGAACTCAGGACGTATCATACGTGTATCTTTTATGTATTATCTAAAGTTCGTTTTCTTTAACTAAACAGCATTGAAAAAAATCAGGAGCAGAATCATCTAGGTACACGATTAGCAAAAGTGACGGTGGAAATATCAAATTCGAATTGTATGGATTGGTTATGAGCGGAGAATTTGTCAAAAAATCTATACCAAGTTATCTATCACAAAACTTAGATTAGCTATTTAGATGCTATGAAAAATTACACAGATTACTTCCTTAGCATTACTTTATGCGCAATAAAATTTTAAAAGCAATATCTCCTTCACCAGGCAAAGAAAACATGGTGTCTCTCCTTTGTGACAACGGTGCGAACGTCGAGGCTCGAACCAGGGACGGCCTGACGCCATTGCACTGCGCGGCACGGTCGGGCCATGAGAGGGTGGTCGAGTCTTTGCTGGAGAGAGGCGCGCCGATCACCAGCAAGAGCAAGGTGAGATTTATTAGTCCCATTCAAATTGATTAGACAATTTTTTTTTTCAAAGACAACGAGCCTTCTCAAGTGGCTATTATACAACGTGTTAGCAAAATGATGCAAAATCGGGTGGTATGTCAACTTTTGCTCCATAAGTTCCACAAAAACAAAAAATAACTTTTCGTACAAACTGATCAACTGGGCCCCGTTTCACGAAGCAACAAGTTACTATTAACAAGTTACAATTTGAAATACATTGCGTAGCCAATTCGCCTAAACTGTAAGCCCTTATCGTTTTATCTCATTGACTACGCAATTACATCGAATTGTACTTGTAATTTGTAACTTGTTGGTAAAATTAGGAACTGGTCGTCGACTTCGTTTGGAACTAACCTCAAAACTTCTGGAAATACCAAAATTATTACCAAACACAATATTTTGAAAAGACATGATTTCTTTAATTTATCTCCTGATAATTCCTGATCGTCATTTAGGTTTATTATTTGATTTATTTATTTGACAAATAATCAGATGGAATAACAGAATATTTATCAAGCAATCCTAATGAACAATGATGTTATAGATAAATGTCAGCGCACACTGTAGGGGTAATCTACATTAAGGTGATAATAAAATAAGGTGTAAAGAGCAGAGCTGAGCAGAGCAGAGAATTTTCTGAGAGTCCTGAAAAATGTATCTTATTACAATTCCATATATTGCAAAATTTAATACACGTCCAAACACTGCTCGACCATGCGCGAGCATTTTGCAGCTCGGTGTGCACTGGCCCTATGAAATTGTAATAAGATACATTTTTCAGTACTCTCAGAAAATGCTCTGCTCTGCTCTTGGAGTGCGCTGACCTTAAGGATCACGCTTATATCCCTAAAGGGGTGAGCTGAGCTTCGGTGGGCTCCCAGGGAGCACATGACATACTAAAACCACTTTAGGCAATATTCTTGGGTTAAGATTCGGCATAATGCGCACCTAAGGGAAGATCAACAAGGACAAGGATCTACGTGTTTCTTAGTATATGTATGTAGTGACAGGTTGCCTGTCGCCTATCTGATACTAAACCTAAATCCCTAGTCAGGACACCCACAGGATGACATGGGCTGGTCCATATCTAATGCCGGCGACCATACGGCAGAATGATCAATGTTTTTTTTTTTTTATTGTCAATAATTCCCTGGTTTCCAACAGAATGGCCTAGCCCCTCTTCACATGGCTGCCCAGGGCGACCACGCTGAGGCAGCCCGGGTGCTCCTGTCCCGTAGGGCCCCGGTCGATGACGTCACTGTGGACTACCTCACCGCTTTGCATGTGGCGGCCCACTGCGGACACGCTAAAGTTGCTAAATTGCTTCTAGACAGGTGAGAATTGGTTGGAAAAGTATTGGTTAGATATTTACAGGGCTTGAATAGACATAAATATATTTACCGTTAAATGATCAGTTTTGGTATAATACAGTCTTCAGGATCGTCTTCAGGTCGTTGTGTGCAATAAATGGTTAACTAAATAAATAAAATTGAATTGAATTATATGACGGGGACCCGGAGCCAGCAGGATCGCACATGTGAATAGATTACCGAAATAATGTAGTCTCTTCTTAGTTTAGGTTTGTATTTTAACGTTCGCAAAATCACAATTCGAAAATAACAAACGATTGGTAAGATTTAGACGGATACAAATTGAAAACGCGAGAAGTTTGGCACAGAGTAATGGCCTCTTCTCAAAAACAAGTTGTCAGTACGCCGCTCCAGAAAAGAATGTAAATAAAATGGTGGATGGGTTCCTCAATCCCTCCGAATCTCGTTACAGGTTAGGCAATCCCGGATGTCAGTTAGCCAACCTAACCAAAACAATCCAGTGTGGCCATTTACTCCGTGTCAACCATCTCCAAGCTGTCAGCTTGACGTTTCCATAGACGAATGGACGAATAATTAGTTCCAATCTGCAGCAATTGGTGGCGCCCTCCGCCAACATCATTGGTATCGCGAATATGACAGTTGGCCCAGGTTGGCCTACAGCGCTTGGTTGGTGGCGTCAACGTCCATCTCCGACATATATATTTGTCATTGGCTACATATCGACAAACAAAATCACATCTTTTGAGTTGACAAATCTAAACTATTTCCAATTCCATGATTGGTCCAAAAATAAAAACACCGCTCGGTGTCTTCATTCTAAAAACGTTCACGTTGACATAATAATATGTAAGTGAAAAAATAATTTTAACAAAAAAATAGAAACCTCCTTCAAATTGCCTTATATGGTTATCTCCATTAAAAAGTAACAAATAAAATAACATTCCAGATGGAACATGAAAAAAAATATTGCCAATATCCTCAATTAAATAGATAGGTAGTGTATTAAGTAAATATTTAGAATTTTGTACTTCCTTTTGGAGTCGGTGCCAGCCAAAAATTGAAGATGACGAAACTACGAGTATTAATTATTTATCGAATGAAACCTACCCGGACTTTCTTGGTAGTCGCTCCTGTCGTTATCCCTGCGTTTGGTCGGGTGCAGCATTGCATCCCGCGCAGCACAACAAAACATTTATATCATAAGCGCCCACTACACTCTCGTCCGAAGTTCTTCGACGAAGTCTCACGAAGTGTCAAATTGGTGTAAAAGTGAAGCCCGAAGTTGCACGAAGTACCTCTCTATACTCTCGTCCTCAGCTTACTTCGATCAACTTCGCGAGTAGTGTAGTGGACGCTATATACTATCAAAAAATTTTATTGATAGTCATATAGAAATATGTACTGACTTAACGACGACGACGACTTAAAACAGTTGCCCACGACTAATTGACGATTTTTTGGCTGGCACCGACTCCAAAAGGAAGTACAAAATTCTAAATATTTACTTAATACACTACCTATCTATTTAATTCAGGATATTGGCAAATTTTTTTTTCATGTTCCATCTGGAATGTTATTTTATTTGTTACTTTTTAGTGGAGATAACCATATAAGGCAATTTGAAGGAGGTTTCTATTTTTTTGTTAAAATTATTTTTATTTTATGATTTTCAGTGTTTTATTCAATATATTTTATGTAAGTAATTAATCCTAACCGCGACACATTTTCTATTATTTTTCTTCATTATCCAAAGCTAGGTTTTGTTATTTAACAGTTTCAGTACAAAGATATTATATTTTTGGTATTTGCTTAGTTTAGACTGCGTCTTTCGTGCTTTGCAACCGCGTTTAGTTGTTTATATAATAGTTTCTAAAATAACATAAGTTAAACTGGGTAAGAGGCTACGAAGTAAGAGGTCATTTGGTAGTCCAGCTGGCCACTAAACTGACAATGCTAAGAGGAAAGAATAGCTTCGCGATCCTAACGAAATAGGTATTTAGGAAAACATTTGCTATCGCTCGTGCGCTCATACCCCCAGGAGAGAGAGAGCGAGAGCGTTGCAGCTCGCCGACAATAGATACTTTTCTTGATGAAATTCCCACTTCGGGAGAAAACGGTTTCCAATTACTAAATTTCAACAAATCACTTTGACACAGTTTTAATCAAAAAAATTATGTTACTTGAGGTGCCTATATAAGTTTGAATCTATTGCGAATTTTGAAAAAAGCTAAAACTATAAACCTAGTCTTTCATTGTGTCAATAACATACTAAAAAATCATGGAGATTGGAAAATATATATAGAAGTGGAAAAACGTTTTCTCTTTTTGTATGGACGAGCACGATTCTTCCCTCTTATTAAGAGTTTACTTACAGTTTACCCCGATACCTGGGCTATTCGTAAGGAGTTTCAGGTTTGAGATGGTATCTTGAAAGTCTATCGTTAGCTGATTACAGATAGTGAACGTAAGCTGGCTTCTTCTTTTTCTTCATATTGTGGATTATAAGGTTGACAACCAACCTCACACACCCTGGTCACACAATTAATATAGTACTGGGCCCTTGTCAAAACCCACTGACTTAGCTCGAGTAACGACGCCTTCTGTAGATATTAGAGCCGAGACACACGGCTTAACGTGCCTTCCGAAGCACGGAATAATCTTTCTTTTCAGACAATCGGGTGATTCAGGCAGCAATGGCCACACTGGAGAAAGTCTCACAAGGACATTTTCGTTTAAGAGTGTCTTCACCGGGATTCGAACCCGAAACCTCCGTAAAAAGATTAAAACACTCGACCACTCGGTCATAGAAGCTAAATTATTTGTGATTTCCAATAAAATATCCGAAGATTGCAGGTTCTTGCCCTGCCACGGTCGCCAATAATGTGATAAAATCGAATAAATGGAACAAGGGAAACGTAGATTTTCAGCAAACTGACAAAACAAATTTATTTCGTTGCCTAGCAACATTCCACCACAAACGGTATCGCGCGCGATGCATGTTGCTATCACTGGTTGAGGAGTTTCCGCTTTTATCTCTTATTCCATCATCAGATTTTAACAAAATTGGTATGGATCTATCCCTAAAGCACGTTCTATCGAATGAAAAAAGAATCATCAAAATCGGTTGAAAACTGACTGAGATATGACTAAAAGAATAGACGAATAACGACGCGAATGCTACATTGTTGAGGAATTTCCAAGTTTTACCTCATGTTTCACCATCAGATCTTGACGAAATTAATATGGGACCACCTCGAGAGTAAATCCAATCGAATGAAAAAAGAATTATTAAAATCGGTTAGCAATTGGCGGAGATATCTAATAACATACATAAAAAAAAAAAAATTACAGACGAATTGAGAACCTCCTCCTTTTTTGAAGTCGGTTAAAAAGTAATTGACGAGAGTTTCATACCAGTTAATAAAAAAAAGAAATTCTTACTCCATGTGTTTTCAGCTAGATTGGTATATCAGCATATAATTCTCACATTATCTCAATTGAAAGACACCAATTTCTGCATAAATCCCTATTTAACAGAAAACTTTTTGCAACAGAAACGCTGATGCCAACGCCCGCGCCCTCAACGGCTTCACCCCGCTTCACATCGCCTGCAAGAAGAACAGGATCAAGGTCGTGGAGCTGCTCCTCAAGTATGGAGCAAGTAAGTCTATCTACCTATCTATCTATATACCTACTCAGCCTACATCTGCCCACTGCTGGGCATACCGTATAGGCCTCTTCTTTTCTGCGCACTCCACACCGTTCCTGTGCCAACCAGATTATCTTTGCTTTGAAAGGACTCGCTCGTAAGAGATTTAATACTATTGTGGCTAAGTAACTACAGATCTAGAGTTACGTCACGGATATGTTATTTGTGTGAAAAGCGGTTCCCGATAATATCACAAATACTACTTAGTCGTTCATCCAAATTCAAAGTGTCAATAGAATTGTCGACAGATTTCTAACCATGACAATGCCTAATGCCTATAACATTATTTTTTCCTTTAAAATCAGGCATACAAGCAACTACAGAGTCAGGTCTAACTCCCCTCCATGTCGCCGCATTCATGGGCTGCATGAACATCGTCATTTATCTGCTGCAGCATGAGGCCAACCCTGACGTGCCCACTGTGAGGGGAGAAACCCCCTTACACCTGGCTGCTAGGGCTAATCAGGTATGTAACTACTATTTTGATTCTTTTAGAATTCATGTAAGAAGTCTAGGTGTCTTAGGCTTACCTGTGTTACTACATGTCTAACAGAGTACGCGTGACAGAGCAAGTAACATTAATAAATATGCATACAAACTCTGTATTTAATTTTTCAGTAAATAGACTAAATAGGCTCTTTTATATTCAGCGTTCATTTGGCCTGATGATCTTGATTTGGCTTTGATCAGTCGGTTCATCTCATTCAAAGTTTTAGTAGAAGTATCATAACATAACCATCAAGGAAGCAATTATTTTGTGGAATCAGGAAATAGCTGAAAAGATTAACTTGTGCGCAGTAGAAAGCATTTCTCCATTTTTCAATCGTTAAAAAGCTTCCTCTACTTGTGTTCTTGCTTCACAAATATTACTTCATAGTTAACTATAGTTAACTATATAGTTAACTATGTATGAGAATATCTCAACATTAACACCATGCTTCATACTGTTACTCACAGTAACATTATTTTTCAAACGATATCTTCCTCAGACGGATATAATCCGCATTCTCCTTCGTAACGGAGCAGCTGTGGAAGCTAAAGCCAGGGAACGTCAGACGCCTCTTCACATCGCCTCTCGTCTCGGCAACGTGGACATCGCAGTGCTGCTGCTGCAACACGGTGCTGACGTCAGAGCCATGACTGCTGACCATTACAATGCTCTGCACATTGCTGCTAAACAGCATAATCACGATGTAAGTGTCGAACAAATTACATTAAACGGTAAAAGTGAATATAACTACAAAAATATTGAGCGAATTGCTAATGGTAATCTAATAATTTAATTATTCTCAGAATGAAACACTATTTTTATATCGTTTTTGTAGGTTGCAGCAGCTCTGATTGAACATAACGCACCACTGACAGCGACAACTAAAAAAGGATTTACAGCACTTCACCTTGCTGCTAAATATGGAAACCTTAAGGTAAACTATTTCTAACTCCTATACTTTCTTTATTTTCTCCTTTTCTATTATGTGTATTTGATATTAATTGGATTTTCTTTTCATGTAGGTAGCTAACCTACTCTTAGCTCATGGAGCTTCACCAGATCAAGCTGGTAAGAACGGAATGACCCCTCTACATATTGCCGCTCAATACGATCAACAGGCTGTGGCTACTACCCTTCTCGAGAAAGGAGCTAATGCTAAGGTAAACAACTTAACTTAAAAAAATACCGACATAATAATTAGGACGATAGATAATTTATGACTAATGAAAATTATATTTTTCAGGCTGTAGCCAAGAACGGACATACTCCATTACATATTGCAGCTCGTAAGAACCAAATGGAAACAGCAGCAACTCTCCTAGAATATGGAGCTCTTACTAATGCTGAGTCTAAAGCCGGATTCACTCCCTTGCATCTAGCAGCCCAACAAGGTCACGCGGAAATGTGCGCCTTGCTGCTAGAGCACCAAGCGGAACCAGACCAACAAGCCAAGAATGGACTTGCAGCTTTGCACCTGGCAGCGCAAGAAGATCGAGTGCATGTTGCTCAGTTGTTAGTGAAGAATGGTGCTGAGGTAAATATTTCTAGCTTCTTACAAATTTTAAGTCTAAGGAAATAGTTGTGCCCAAAAGTAGAACCTTGTAGAAGTAATGATTTGAATATTATGTCGAATGAATTTGAGTAAAAAACATCTAAAATTATAAATATCTATCAGTCTTTTTAGACTTCTTGGAGAAAACGTCTGGTGTTCATAGTGATTTTATATATCCTTCATGTAATAAAATTATGACAACAGTGTCCAATGCCTTGGCTTGATAATTTTTTATTTCATAGGTGGATATCTGCACCAAAGGAGGTTATAACCCAATGCACATTGCTAGTCACTACGGTCAAGCTAACATGGTCCGATTCTTGCTCGACAGCGGAGCTTCTGTCAAAGCTCAAACTACACATGGGTAAGTTTTGAAGAAGAACACTTTTTTACTTACTACAATTTTGAATAAACGCGATTGATTGATGAGTGCGTAATAAAACGTAATACAATTGCTAATTGTTCCACTGCTGCTATAGCTTAACAGAGCAGCAGTTCAATATAATTATATGATAAAAACTATAAAATTAACACACATAATTTTAATAGTCATATAAGTAGAGTTATCAATTTGATTTGCAGGTATACAGCATTGCATCACGCAGCGCAACAAGGTCACATCAACATTGTCAATATTTTGTTGGAGAACAAAGCTGATGCTAATGCCACCACTACGGTACGTGTTATTATATTTGTTACATTTTTTAGAACAGTTTCTACTACGATTTCATTATAAATATTATTAAATATATATTTTGTTCATGCGTCTAAGAATCTTGACCATATTTTTTTTTAATATAATTACATTTAGAATGGACAAACCCCACTGGACATTGCCTCAAAGCTCGGCTACGTGACTGTGATGGAGACGCTGAAAGAAGTGTCTGAGCCATCCATCGCTCCAGCCTCCCAGGAGAAGTACAAGGTCGTGGCTCCAGAAACCATGCTCGAGACATTCATGTCTGATTCTGAAGAAGAAGGAGGTAAAAGGTTTACCTACTCGAAGCATGGCAAAATGGCAAATAGTGAACATGAGTCAATATCATGTTGTTTTTAATTGAAATGAAACTTGAATAAATAAATAAGTTTTTTTCGACACGAACCGATAAGATTTTATAAGTATAACTAAAGAGAGTATTAACAGCAAGTGTTTAATTTGTAGGTGAGGACACTATCCTCAATGACCAGCCTTACCGGTACCTAACAGCAGATGACATGAAATCTCTTGGAGATGACTCTTTGCCTATTGACGTGACGAAAGACGAGAGAACTGAGTCCGCCATGAGCCACAAGAACATCATGGAAATTTCACAGAGTGAGTGCAACTATTATAGTATACTTATTTAAGCAAACATGTATTATTTTTTTATCAGTAACAAGTAAGTATATATGAGAGTATTTTTTTAGCAGTAGGGGTGGTAATGTCCAGCCGCAAAGGTCAGCTATCGTACTAGAAGATAAAACAGAAGAAATTGCACAATTTGAACAAATTTAAAAGGTGGCTTAACTGCTTGAATCCTTATGGAAAGAATTATACTAAACAATATCTAAAATGTGTCGTTATTTCCCATTAGCATCAGTGAACGGCATGCCGTATCAGCCTCAGCAAGAGGTGGTGGTGAAGAGCATTAGCCGGTACAGCACCGCGGCGGCTCCTGAGGGCTACTGCTACAACGTCGACCCCACTGTTCCCAAGTCAGTATCTCCTCATCATCACCGTACTGAGGGGCTTGAGGTTGCCCCAAATTAAGACGATCAGCTCCAGATTGTACAGTATTTAAATTGTTCAGGATCAAGATATTGTGATTTTAACAAGCGCAGTCTATAACGAAGTGGTAGTAATGATGGTATTATGTGGTAGTGATCTTAGGTAGTGATGATGCTTACTAGGAGGTCTCAATCACTGTTTATAGTTTTTTAATGTTTAAGTTTAAGAAATAAACAATTTTGATTTTGATTTTGATTATTCTCAAAATTAAAAACAATAGTTCCCACCATCAAAACGTAGTAATCTATAACGATAGTGATTTTTCTAACATAGTCTTACCGGTAACGATTTATTTCAGAATAGTGAAAGTATTTGTCTAATGCACCTTCTCACGCACGCTTTCCTCTGGATGTGGAATTGCAGGAAAAAGCTTCAGTGGAAGAAGTAAGTCACGTTTTGTTACCTTTTATTGAACGAATCTTCCAGATCTTACTTTTATCATCAACAGTTCATTTACGTCCCCACTTAGGGTGATCATAGTCGACAATACTTGCGCAGTGCAGGTTGGTCGACTTCACACATAATCTTCTACATTTCTTCGCAAGAGTGTGCACTTTCCTCACGATGTTTTCTTTCACTATAAGAGCGTCGAATAAACTTACATAACATGAATTTGACAATTCGAAAACGAGGATCGAGTCCTAGCCCCTATACCACCAACGCTATTTTTTTTAGTTCAGTCACACCCCGGACACTTCATACAGCCGTCGCATTTTAAGTGTCTACTCCTTTTTACACACGCGTATGTGTGAGTGAACCATGTAGGGTTAACACTTGTCGGAATTTATAATTACTGGCATGACTAGACATTATTATAGGTGCCAGCTAGTAAACACTTACCTAAAATATTATGTAAATTATTCGCTGAGCTACCTAGTTATCACATAAACATATTATTGAAACACCAAGCTTTTCGTAACTGCAATTAACACGGTTAATCAAATCATATAGCACTCACTTTTAGTTCTTATCAATCCACTAAGAGTAACACAAAATACTACTATATTTATTTCTGTGGCATAGTTTTACCATAGGCTTTACTTATTAAAGTTTCTTAAAAATTTGTAGTGTTTTTAGTTTTACGAGTAAATGTGCACTGTGCAATTCCTTTTCACCGTCAACCATGTGTTCTAGTTTCCTGGTATCATTCCTCGTGGATGCCCGAGGTGGTGCCATGAGAGGTTGTCGCGGCGGAGGAGTCAGGGTCATCGTGCCACCGACCTCGGCTCAGCAGCCCACTAGGATCACTTGCAGGTCATACTCTTGTCATTTTCTGTACTTACAAGGCTTGTCGAAAAGCCTTGCAACCAAGTTTAAAAAAACTGATATTGCGTATACGACATGAATGAATGAGTAAAAAGACTTTATTGCATCTATAATATCACATATACACACAATAGGTAGTTTTAAGAAAATTATAAAGTATACAGTTGGCGGCCTTATTGCTACATAGCAATTTCTTCCAAGCAACCATAAATACGAATGCGTATAACGATCGATCGTTGGTTATATTCACATTCAAACTCTTAACTTCAGACAAAACTACTGCACGAAATTGCACGCGGTTTTCATAGTTGTATTGCTGGATGGAACTTAAATAAAAATGCGTGCTCCGCTCCGACTAGGTGATGAAACTTTGATCACACAAGCAAAGTTGCGGGCAGAGCGCTATAGTTTAAAAATAAAAATCTATTTACGTACACACAATATTGTCATATTCTATTTAAATAAGACTTAATCAATAAAAGAAAATAAAAACTAACTATATGTTTAACTAAAAACTAAAAATATGTTTTTTTAAGAATATCCAGTATTCAAACATTTTTTAAGATCCCTGTTCGCTTGTATCTGGACCTGCTGCTTACACTCAGCATCTGTTGAATAAAAAATTGTCGAAATTTTCAAATTCAATAAAACGGAATGCGATAGGGGATCTCAAAATTCAAATACCCAGATCGCTGTAAGTCAAACGACCGAAATCCCAAATCACGCTTTACCAAAATCATCTTTACCCAAATGCTATAAGACCTAAAGTCTAGGTAGTACGTGGTTAATCATCAACATCAACGGCCCGTTACAGTCCACTGCTGGACTATGAACCTCCTCCACGTAAGTGGAGGGTTTTGCCACAATCTTCACGCTTGGCAGACGGGTTGGAGATCGCAGATTAAAAGGTTACTGTATCAGAGAGCGCTGCTGCCCGTTTCCTGTTCAATGTGTAGTCCCTAAGTCGCCTCTTACGACACCTACGGGAAGAGTAAGGGTTGGAGACAAATGTATTCTACTCTACCGTCACCACACGGCAAGTTATTTTTTTAGACCGTTGTTGATTGTATAACCAATCACTATCGTCAGTATTTGCGGTGTAGGGACCCCGTAATATTTATTTTTTATACTCTTTTGAGTCGCGCTAAAATTTTACAGTCTTTTACAAACAACGTCACTTTTAAAGTTCAAAAATGCTTTTTTACCAATTATTTTTAGATCACATACGGCTCGTATCCTCAGATATTCGTTAATACTCCTTCCTAATAAGTTAATACTCCATCCTTATGGCAACCTTTGTCTCGTCTCTCCATAGAGAAAAAGCTTAAGTACTTTTTATAAAAAAAATCCTTATGTGGTTCTTAGCCATGTAAATATTCAAAGTTTCTATCTGTTCTGTTTTTATGTTTTCTCTTTGTTATTTTATTTGTACTCACCGGTGCATCGTCTCTGAGCGCGAAGTTTTACATTTTCCGTGCAATTTTTAAGATAATCAATATATCTGGCTGCCTTCATATCGGTTTCTTTTGCTCTAGAATAAATTTTACTCCTCACCAAGTAATGCTTCTCGTGAAAATCGTCGAAGGGATTTACCATTCTTGTTGTTACAAGTCCCAAAAATAAGGGCATAAGAATTACTATGAACTTCATGATACCTGTAAAACGAAAGTATTTCTAAGACATTTAGATGTTTTATGAAGTCGTAAATAAGCTAGTGCCTATTCTTCAAGGCTCACTTTGATTTTGATTAAAGTAGAAATTAACGGCCAAAAATCTTCACCAAAATCTCTTGCAATGATCTGTACATTTGACTTACTAATTAAAAGACAAATGAAATTTTACGGATAATTCAACAAGAGACTATTTCGTCACACTACTGGCACATTAAAAACGACGAAAGATTACACGGAACAGCAAATTACTTACAGCAACATTGAATAGGTATCAAATGCTGTTACTCTCACATAAAAATGAAGATAGTTAAAAGAAGATCATTTTACAAAGAGAGCATCACTAGAATGGATCACTATCGTAAATTCCAGATACCTGAAGCCATCCCGGATCAACCACATGCCTCCGCTGATGGAAGGTGAAGCACTTGCAGCCAGGGTTTTAGAAATGGGTCCCATTTCGGCTAAGTTCCTGGGGTAAGTTCCTATACCTATTAATGTCCACGTGTTTTAAGATTAGAAGTCTAAAAAATGCGTATTTTAAATAGCAAACTACCTATAGATAATTTTCGAGTGATTTTCGAACCATTCTTTGAATATCTCATTATTTATGAACAATTTAAAAACAAAAATAAATTTTTAAATGAAAAAAGAATATCTATTGATATTCAAAAAATTATTATTTATTTGCAAACAATTTTTTTCCACGACTCTTTGAAATTGAACACAATTAAATTTATGTTTTATTTTTTTTTCCTTAAAATATTTTGCATATCTATCTCAAAATCACATAATGCATTTGTTTTTCCAGTCCGGTAATACTAGAAGTACCCCACTACGCTTCACTTCGTGGCAAGGAACGCGAGATCGTCATCCTGCGTTCCGACAACGGCACCAGTTGGCGAGAACACAATACGGACGCCACCGATGATATGGTCCAGGATATATTACATGAGACTCTGGAGATCGAAGGTATATACCTAATTTAGGTTTTAAGATTTTCGTGGTTGTTCACCGTGGTAATAAACCCGTAAATTGTTACAATTTTAAATACAATTTTAAATAATTTTAAATAATGAAACTACACAACATGATTTGGTCAATGAAAAAAAATCGTAAAATTTTAATTCAGAGAATTCAACATTTTACAATGATGAATCGGAGCATGATAATGATGAATCAGGAAATCGTGTGTCTAATTTGTTACGCAATAAGTAAGGAAAATTTTAAAAGTCAGTGATCTTGAAACGGTATAGTTAATTGTAGCTTGCAAACAAACTAATGCCAAATTCTTTTTTAACAGAACCAAATGAAGAAGAGAAAGGATGGGATGCTCCGAGGGTTACGAGAATCTTGACACACGACTTCCCGCAGTACTTTGCAGTAATTTCACGCATACGACAGGAGGTTCATGCCATTGGGCCTGAAGGTAAGCAATAAAATTCAAAAATAATGTATTTCTTCTTATCAAATTGAACACGTTAAATGAAGATTTTACCTTATGAGCAATTGATTTATTTTTGTCAGAAAATATGGACGTCAGCACTACGTTTTTATATCTTATATTTCATTTATGTATGTGAGCAGATTTCTTCGACAAATTTATTTTATACTTCGGTTTAAGAATATGGCATTGATTTACATTTCATCTTTCTAGGTGGAATGGTTTCCAGCTCGGTTGTACCTCAAGTCCAAGCGGTCTTCCCTCAAGGAGCGCTCACCAAGAAAATTAAAGTCGGCCTACAGGTAAACCTCTTCAAACCTCGCAAGGGCGTTAAAGATCATAACCTGAAAAAGATCACTGTCAATAATGTGTCTAAGAAGAAACGCTTCTCTTTGATTTGGTAGTATACCTATATTATATTTTTAATCAATTTCATCTTTCATCATATAAGTATTAGTATTGATAGTTCGATGTACTCACATTTTAAACGTGGCCTTCTTTGATCTTACAATCTACGAGTCATGCTATTTGAATTCGACACAGCTAATCTGCAACTGTGGTTTTCAAAAGTGAAGATATACATTTTAATATATTATCATATCAAATGACAAGACTTGTAGATAAAAGGAGGCTTTTTATTATAATTGTAATCGTGTATAAGGACCGACATAGTCGGATTCAAGCTTATGAATTGTAACGAATAGAAACAAATAGTTACCATTTTAGTGTTCGTTTTAGATTATTTGTCTTTCCAGACTGTTCGATCGAATTTGATTCTTAAATAAAATTGAATCAGGTAATATTAAGTTTTAAAAGAAATAGGTATTTATTTTTTGATACTGTAATATTGGAAATGATTGTGTTCAATTTAGATACTCTTTTGGTTTTTAGCCGGAAAATTTGTTCCATAGAAGCTAGTTAAGTTACCCCAATATCACGAATAGTACAAATTGTGATTGCCAAATTTTCTTAATGTTTTGTATTTTATTTATACTTGCGTTTTTGATATACTCCACAGTAAATAATTAGAAAATAGTGTTTAAGTCCACGAAAGGTATACAATTAAAGAATTTGATGATAATAATAGAGTTAGCGTCACAGTGCATTATTACCTACGTAGCTCTAACTAATGCGTGTTTTAAAATAGGTTCATATTAAAATTCTTTCAAATATTGCTAATGGCTTTAACGGTGTCTTATTGTGGGAACCTATTAAAACGATTGGTGATGATAATTTTAAGGTAACACATATCTTATCCATTATTCGTACAGGTTCAAATAATTGTCATTTCAAATGAGTAGATAAGAGAGTAATTATTTTGTCACTTAGTATATAAGTTGATGTGCGTTACTCCTCTAATAAAATCATACCCAATAAATTTAGAGTTAACTTAAAGATACTTGAAAACAATGTAGTTGGGAATTTCAATAAAGATAGTGTTGATGTCAATATTTGTTTCAATTGTGAAGCAAATTTGAATTATATGAAATCACTGTAAGCAATATTTTTGGTTTATCCATTGGTATATCTCACACAGCGTTTTGACGCGACATTGGATTTTGTATTTATCTCTTGTTGGTCTTTAGGTAACGATTGAGCATGAACCTGACTATCTGTTTGAGCAACATGAATGACAATGTATTACCTATATATTATAATATCTACATTATTATATTGTGTGTTATATGGTATTTAAGGTTCGGAGTGACGTATTGATTGACATAGTTAAGTAGATTTAAAGTATTTCTAAGACTATCGCTAAATTTATTGGGTAATGTCTTACTCTGCTTTACTTTTAATATATACTCGAATGTTATGCGAATATGTAATTTATTTCCTAAAGACCAAACGTGAGAGTTGCATGATATTTATGTAATTTTATTTGCTGTATTATTTTCCGTGAGTGAGCTTGTTAGTTTAGTGTGTTGCATCTTGGTTTGAAGCGCATGTGTGAGAAATAGATGGAAGTTTGAGTTACGTTCTTACGTTACACCGTGTGTATGACAAGTTTAATTTTATATGCTTTTCCTGTGATTTCATAATGTTCATATTTGCTTGACTCTGCACCGGCTGCTATACACAAATCCTTTGTTTTACTTTTAACCTAACCTATGAAGTGATTGCTACACATGCTAAAATTTAAGAAAGTAAACACTGAAATAATACGTCTGCGTAAATATCTTAAGTACGAGTAAAACAATACCGTAAACTAACAAAAATATTTAGTTGAACTAACATAAAAGTTATAAAGTACTTACTATGGCTTAAAAATAATGCAACGCTACTTCAAAAGCTGTGGTAAGTTTAAGTTTTTTAATTTTATTGCACAATTAACTTAGCTAAACTCCGTAGCATGGACGCTTAACCATCGCGTTTGGTCTTTGGAAGAATTTGGTTTTAAACTCATAAAATTGTAGTCTCTGTAGATGTCATTGATTAAAATTTATGTTTCAGGCTCAAATCATAGACTCAGAGCTCACCGCGAAGCTCTTAGGTCGTGGTGTGGCGGTTTCTCCTGTAGTAACAGTGGAGCCCAGAAGGAGGAAGTTCCACAAAGCCATCACCCTGAGCATGCCTGCTCCAAGGCCTCACACTCA
Organism: Carpatolechia fugitivella; assembly: GCA_951230895.1. Lineage (NCBI taxonomy): Eukaryota > Metazoa > Arthropoda > Insecta > Lepidoptera > Gelechiidae > Carpatolechia > Carpatolechia fugitivella. The sequence goes on from OX579668.1 coordinate 4,614,241, forward strand.
GGGCATGACGAACCAATACAGCACGTCATCAGCCCCAACTCTAAGACTACTCTGCTCCATATCAGGTAAACTTAAACTATTTCGCTTACTTTTCTCCACGGATCTAGTTGGGTATTGGAGACATTGGATTTGACAGATCTGTTAATTCAGTTTCATATTTATGTATCAATTGATTAGCTAAAATGTTAGTAGAAGTGGTTGATACAATGTTTCCAATAGCTAATAGAAATCTGTCACGTGTTGCAATGGAGTATGGCTTTGTACGCTATTCTATCGACGATATGACGCTTGGCGTTCACAGGAGGTAAGTTTGCCTACAACTAGGTTAAAAAATTAGACTTTTTGATAATTTTGCTATATTTTAATAGGTACATGTATGTTTAGTAAACTAAATTCCATTTCAACATTAATTAGTGGTGTAGAAGGGTCTAGAGAAACTACGGAAGACTTTGTTATCATTTTGTCGATAGCGTAGATAATACAATTTTTATAAACTATTTAGAGTACCAATTTGATAGATACGAGGTTAGAATATGTTGATAGACTTATAACTTTTTGATTATATAATAATACTGTGAACTAGAGTAGTTACAAAAGAAATATAACAGAATTTTAGAACAGATTCCTTATACTCCCAACTTTCTAGACAAAGGGATAAGCATGTTGATTCAATAATACTAGAGTAGCTCTTAATACCATTTCAAACGAATACTTTACACGCGGAAAAGAAAATTTCCATGAAAAGAGTATAACGAGCGCTTATAGCAAATACACCGAGCAGCTGAGGGGCCACGTCCCTATGTGTGCGTTTGTGCGTGTCTACATTGTCTTTGTTCTCGTGTTTGTGTGTGTTGCACGCTCACCGTGTGTGGCGCTATTTTATATGCTGCCACCTTTCGGCGCGCACCAACAGGGGTATTTCGCAAACGATCTCTCGAAGGTAAAAAATTAGACCTATTATACAAGTATGAAACAAAATCAAAATCGGATTCAGTTTCGTTATTTTCAGTTCAATCTTTAGTTATCCTTCTTTCGTTCCATATTATGTTCTTATTTTGTTCATAAGTCATTATTTCGATGTGATATTTATACTCTGCTTCTAATCTACCTTGAAGAGTATAATTATCAGCCACATTGTTTTTATTCCCTCTATCACTTTTTGAATGCTTTTCCATATCTTGCTTTTCATACATTCTTCCTCTATGCACGGGCTGAGAATTTTACGCTTTGTTAAACACTTTCACCCTGTCTGTATCATAACATTCAATAAATCTTGGGACTACAAGAGAATGCACTGCGACTTTTCACTGGACGTTGTCGATATAGAACAATATACAACAGGAATCTTAGACTTCTTGAGATGCAATACTGTATTGGCACATTGTCAGTGATTTAACCACGTATCAAATGTTTTGGAATAGTATAAGCTCCAAAGTGTTCCCGGGTTCATGCGGTGCCATCTACGTCATCTTCATTTCATACTTCTGTGTCAGTGTTCCCAAAATTTTGTTATTTTGCGTGTACTACTCGAAGTTCTTTTCCAAAACGGCCTATCAGTTCTGTTATCTTCACATCATCTTCCGTTACGTTGTATCATTTATGTTCTTCTCATTATTTCACTAAACACTGTTTTGTTTCGTCATTAATTTTCTGGATTGGACTTTGGGTTTGTTTTTCAGTGAATGTCCTTCGAGAGATCGGTTTTTCGAAAAACCAGACCAACAACTTTGGCAATTAGTTGAAGTGTAGAATCATTGTTTTCATTTTGGAAAATAGCACTATTTTGTATTGAATAGGTTGTGATCGTACACAGTGTACCATTTTTGACGTTTTTGTTTTTATTAGTACAAAAATGGTACGTGTTATTATTATTTTGTGTGATGTCTTGTCTTTGCTTGTTGTGTGTTTGCTATAGGCCGTTTTGGAAACATTTTATTATTTTATTTCCATTAGTTTTCTTATTAATCTCTTTCTTCCGGTCTTCTTCTACATCGATTTATGTGTTTTATTACCCTTTTAATGAATTCTTGCATTTAAGTTCTCCCACAATGATTATGTGACAAGCAATGAAATAAGTATATTTTGTAAATCTTACTACACACTTTCTGTACACACTTTAAATTTCTGAGCAACTGAATGCTACCGTAGAATAAAAATATAAGCTGTAGATTAGCCTAAAAAGGATAATGTTGATCAAGCCTGCTTGGGCATGCACAGTAGTCTTAATCACTGTGGCAGTCTAAATAGCGTTTAAACCGCGAATACTGCCCTTAGCTTTGAAATATGTGATGAAAACAGCATAAGCGTAAAAAAGTTTATTAGCATGGGTATAGATTTAGCTGTAGCCGAAGACATTGATGTAGTAGAGGTTATTTTGACGACAGGAGGAACGAACCGAGCTCACTGGGAGGACGTCACTGAGAACACGCCGCTGACATTCGTCAACGATTGCGTCTCGTTCACGACTACAGTATCAGCTCGTTATTGGCTGATAGACTGTCGACATATCGAAGACGCAACTAAAATGGCTACGGAATTGTATCGGTAAGTTTATACTTGTAACATAATTTAACAGATGGATCATTTAAACAACACTTTTATTGAAGATATTTTCCAATTATGATATCCACTAGTGGTAGTTTTTTTTTTTTATTCAAGTTTAGGAATCAATGAAGAGTAAAGCTTTTGATAATAATGGTATATTTTTTGTATTTTTAAATACGAGTATAAAGCCCTCGATTATTTTAAAATACGCTACAAGATACGACCACAGATAAGAAGATGCGAATTTCTTCTGGCCGTTCTTCTCCACAGTAAAGGCACACCTTGTAGTGAACGTGCCAGCCAACCATGGACAACCTTCTTTCGTCTTTTGTATTATTTCTTTGACTTCAAACAAATTATTATACCAAATCGTAATTTTAAAATATTTTTTCATGTTTTTTCTTAACGCAGTGAGGCGATCCACGTACCGTTCATGTCGCGTTTCGTAGTGTACGCTAAACGAACTGACGAGCACCAGGCCCAATTGAGGATGTTCTGCGTGACGGACGACAAGGAGGATAAGGCTCTCGAACGCATCGAGAGGTTCATCCAGGTCGCCAAGAGTAGGGATGTTGAGGTTGGTTTAGAAATATATAGAGGCAAAAATTTCATGTTTTTGAGAAATCATTATTTTTCTGGTCGGTCTGGACTCCTCAGATTTGGTCAGGAGAGTATTAGATAGTAAGATGCAAAGGACAATCGAGTGACACCTTACCTCTCATCTAAGTAAACGTTTCTCTTTCATTCCTCTCATATTTTATTACCTGCGATTATCCGTTACGAGAACTACGTCTACGAAGTGCTACGAAAATATTGCTACGTGCCTACGAGTGCCTACGACGTAGCAAATATGATTGTAGAAAAGTATATTGTAACAGCTTCAACTTTAACTTCTCTTAAACGTGTATCTATTAAAAACTTCCGTTTTTACGGTATATTTCACTTGTTGTTTATAATCAAACAATAGAAAGATTGCTAGCAAGTACAAGAACGAATTTCAGCGCTGCCACTATGCTCTCCATGGTGTAGTTGGTAAGCACGTTGGCTGCGTATAGGCCGGAGGTCGTGGGTTCAAGTCCCACCTGAAGGTTTACGTTTTTGGTTGTTTTCTATGAATCTAAAAATATTCTGTATCTATTAAACAACATTCCACCCTTTCTACAGGTCCATGAAGGAAAACCGATCTACCTAGAGTTTGGAGGGAATTTAGTCCCAGTGGCTAAATCTGGCGAGCAGTTGTCGATTCCGTTCCGGGCTTTCAGAGAGAACAGGGTTGCGTTCCCGGTGATGATCAAGACCCAAGACCTGGAGCCGATCTGCCGCTGCCAGTTCATGAGGGACCCGAAGGTTCCCAAAGGAGAGCCATCGCCAGCTCCCGTTAGTATAAAAAAAAACAATACAGATTCTATGTTGCACAAAATTACAACAACGGCGCTGGGCATTAGGCAGCCTTATTGCTTTGAGCAATTTCTTTCAGGTAACCCAGCAAGGTTTGATTTGTTTTTGTTTGTCGTTGAGTAAACTAATACAGTCTACGTCAGAGTCAGTTACCCTTTTCCGGAAAAAGCTTATACGCCATGCGCCAACAGATTTTTACTATTCTTGACTTTGAATGTGCAATTAGGGTCGGGCCACACTTATCGACGGCGATCGACGGTTTGCCTATACAAAACGCGCATTTAGTATGGCAATCCTTTCGCATCGACGCGGCAAAAGGATTTCCATACTATGCGTGTTTGGGCAAACCGTCGATCGCCGTCGATAAGTGTGGCCCGATTCTTATGATATGAACTCATCGGCTTTTCATTACCTATCTTTTAAGTTAATTTCGAAAACATTTTAATTTAACTTTATTTTGTAATTTTCTGGGTAAAATAATTACAAATGTGATGGACCCACCGTACCACCGACAATACCACGGGCAAATAAAACAAAATAATCAAATAACAATAACAAACTACAACAAAAACCAAATAAACAAAAATAATACAACAAAATCTAACCTTGTATCTTTTAAATATCACTGTAAATATTTAAAACTTCCTTTCGCCTCCCCAGATCGCAGTGCTGAACATCATGGTGCCTGATGAGATCCAGATGGAGCGCGCGTCGCCGTTACCGACTGACACTGTGCCCAGGCGCACGGCTGAGCAAGAACTCGTCTGGAGGCAGCGACTCAGTGACCCGAGGTATCTCTTACTATTGTACTATCGGACTAATCTGACTATTAGTATAATGCGCGGCCGAAAAAGTCTGTGAATGGCCCGGATAGCCAAAGAGACACAGGTTCGAGTCCTGTCCAAGATCGATATATTTTTATCATTTTTCGCTTTATAATTATTAGACTATCCGCCGGCCTAAGACCGAAAACCTTCAAAATTTCTGGTGCTTTACAAATTCTTTATTGACATCAATACCGAAACAGGAAAAAATATAACACAGAACAGAAGAATAAGCCTCCTCGACAACTCCAAATGTTAGTCTCAAAGCTCATTTTTTTCTTCTTTATTGTGTGGGTTCTAAACGACATGACATCACGAATCCTGTTATTAGTGTTGTAGAGCCGCCAAAGGCCAAAAGGATCTAACATAAACAAAATTTTACTTAAAAGTTTCAAATTTAAGGTTTTGCATAATTTCTATGTAAGCATCTCTAAAGATTCATAAAAGATAGTTCTTTTAAAAATAATAACAATTGGTGCTCCTGCTATTCAGTAAGTAGTCAGTGGACCATTGAAGCGATTAATCTTTGTAAGAAAAAACAAAGCGTTAATTAGTATCCTAAAAACGTTCTAATATTGTAAATAATTTTCGCAGGCTGGAAGACATCTGCAACCTCCTAGGCAAGGATTGGGTGGCGCTAGCTTATGAGTTAGGAGTGAGTGTGGCCACCGTCAACCAGATCCAAGCCAAGAGGATCACGACTGCTGAACAAGCCCAACTGATGCTGAAGCTCTGGAAGACTCAGTCTGGAACCAAGGCTCAGGGTACAAACTAAAAAAATATATCAACCTACATTTGTTTTATACTAATGGATTCACGTTTGACCTCAGTGTTACTTGAATAGAAAGCGATGACAAGGTTGTTTGACCTTAATGCTATGTATCAGTACCGACAAAGCAGATATTAAAGCAGAAAATTAAAAAGATAATTAGATATTAGTTTTTTTTATTTAACAGACGTAAACTGTAACAATAATAATCTATAAATAAGTTTACACCATACAATGCTTACTTCCAGATACTACCCTCGAACTAGCTCTTTGCCGGATTGGTAGAGATGATATCATTGCACCACAATCTGATGTTACAAACGAAAGACGAATTCAACGCAATATTTATCAAGAGCGTCAGGCTTCAGAAGAAATTGAAGCTTACAAAGGTAAAGTTTTTTTTTTGAGATAAAAATCTAAATATAGGCCTACAGGTAAGATTTTTTTATCAATGTAAATGTAGCCTATGTCGGATCATAAGCTATCTTAAGCAAAAATCCATTTGTTTTTTTGCTGCATAAAAGAAGGACAAGCAAATACAATTTTAAATTCATTATATTCATTTGATTGAAAGACTAATACCATTTACATAAAACTTTTATTCATAGCTGAAGAAGATAATAAACTCAAAGAAAAATTATACGAAGACAATCAAATAGCAGAACACATGCGGGAATCTGAACATGATCAGGATGAAGCCAAGTACTCGCCAGAAGAGAAATCTATTATTGAGAAGAGTGAAATTGAGAGAACTCCCACACCTAGTGAAGAGAGTGAAGATGAAGGTAAGGACGATGATTACTTCTCCTGTTTATTTTAATCTATTAACGTTATTATGGACTCTCATTGTCTGATTTGAATGCAATTAAATATACTTTTGGAAAACTATACAATACAATAATTTAATTAGGTAGCATCCAGTCTCCCATAAATAATGTGAATTTGTGTATACCTATAGTTTTTAATTCAACAAGTTTTAAGTTTTGTGATAAATTCGCTTCACAAATAACAAACAAAGTTAGTAGAATAGAGAGTATTCCGCGCAGATTCCTGATTTTTCTGAGTCGTCGTTTCGGATTGTCACTGTCAGGTTACGAAGAGCGCTTGGTGTATCATAAAATCATGTCACTTGAGAAAAGACGGCAATTGTCAGATATGATGTTCCTATATAAAATTGTAAGCAACAAGATAGACTGTATAGTATAGAGTTGGTTTGTGTACACCCACTACACGCACTAAGCTCACTTGACTTTTCTTTGAGCCAAGATCACAAACCAATTATACCCGGAATTCCATAATATCCAGATGTGCCCGTACCTATAATTGCGTTTTTCAACATTTGGACATTTTAATCTTAGCGAATATAAATACAAATCATTAATATTTGATACTCTCTCGGGTGAAACCAATTCTGGGCGTGTCAGCGATGACGTTACGAGCACATGCAATCAGTCTGTATCGCGGAGTTAATGTTTGCACTAATACGTAGGTACACATACAAAATACACATTATACACACACACACACTCACACGAACAAATACATATCACATAAACATTTACACATTTATACAATTTTATAATATTATTAGTTTATTATTATATTTATCCGTATTACTATACATACGTATACATATACATAATTATTTTAAAGTAATTTATTTTATTATTTGTTCAGTCTTCTACCTTATAAGTGTGAAATCTTGTTATTGGCTTGTAAATGTTTAACTACTTTTAGAAAATATTCTGTAATGCTGTAAGGTTTCCTTTCATTATTAAAATAAAATAAAAAATAAACGATATTTTTTATACCTTAGAATATAACATTACATACCTATATAAAAAAAAATACAAAATAATTATATGGAATTTTAAATTTTTTCAGACGTGAAGCGAAGTGTAGCTGAACGTAAAGAACAAATCACAAGGAAATTAAGTCAAAGTAAAATACCCGCTTCAAAACAGAAAAAAGAAATTCGTGAAGAAATAATTGAAATTAAAACTCAAATAAAACCTGACATCAAGAAATTTCAAGATATAGAGCAAAAATCACAAGAAAAAGAGCCTAAATTGGAACGAACTCGTTCTAAAACTTCCCCTGAGTCTGTTGAAGAAGAAAAAGAAACAGAGATAGTGGAAGTAGCTGAAGCTAAAAAAGAAGAAGCTAAGCCAGCAGAACGTCCTATGGAGCAATTTAGGAAATTTGATCCGTCATCACCAGGCAAACCCACTCCTAAACATTTACAAAGACATATGAGAAATGAGTCGATGAAGTTTTCATCAGGTGATTTTTCAAATGTCACTATTACACCTAGAAAATCAATAACAACTGAAACAACAGCCGAATTAAAACAAACTGCTTTAACCAAAACTGACACGTTTACAAAAGAAGAAATTTCTCAAAAAGAAATTTACACTTCAAAAGTAGAAGAAAAGCTAGACGATGGTGATAAGTCACCAGATTTAGTATCAGAAGAAGAAAGGGATATAGCTGAAGCTACATTAAAGCATAAAATTAGTTCGTTTGAATCTAAAATGTCAAAGGAGTCTATTGATTTACCTAAAACTACCGTGAAACTTACAAAAGAAGCTTTGAAAAAACATACAATGCAACAAGAGCAAGGAATTGAATACACCCAAGAGTTTGTAAGAAAACAGTCAGAAATATCTGCTATGGAAACAATAGAACATGTCAGTCAAAAAGTTGCCGTAGAAACAGAAAACCAAGTTGAGTCAGTTAAATCAGTCAAAGAGACGATACAACAGTTTGATACGAAAACTAAAGTAGAAGATAAATCTAAGTCTTATCAAAAAACTATGAGAACTGATTCTACATTAGTGCAAGTATCATCTGAAGAAGATAGTGAAATTTTGAAAAAATCTACTGATTCGGAAACTGAAACTGAGTCTCAAACTACAATAAAAGATGACAAAAAGATTAAAAGCAAATTAGATAGAGATGTGTTCGATAAGAAACCAAGTTTTAAACCAAAAGACGAATCTAAAAGTAAACAAAAACCAGATACAAACAAAAAACCTGGAGATGATGATAGTAAAGGTGAATCTGTAGCTATTAAGGTGCAAAAACTTGAAAAGCAGATGACCGAAGAGTTACGATCAAAAGTTAGTGAAGAAGATGTAACAGAAACATTTGAAGAAAAAGACGTTTCCGTGAGTGAAAAAATAAAGGAAAAGGTAACGAAACTTCAAAAAAAAATATTATCTGTTTTAGTACATTTCTTTTCTTCTCTCTATCTGATATTATTTTCTTTGTATTTTATTTTAGATTGAAACTCAAGAATCAGTTGCTAGCATCAAATCTGACTTAAGCAGGTACACTAAAACGGATTCTATGGGATCCGATCTGCAAGATACAACCGGTCCAAAAATATCACAAGAGTCACCGCTTCCGTCGACTATCGACAAAGTTGATTCAATAGCTGATTTGCTGCAAAGCACTGAAAAAGACTTCAGTTTTGTGTCACAGACAGAATCTAAGGTTTATTCTAAAGATTCTAAACACCGAAGTGACTCTTTAGATGAAGCATCTCAATTTTCTGACTTAGAAGAGCAACTTGGTACAAGTCCAGCTCACAAACCCCATTTTGAAAAAATTTTAGAACCTTACGTCACTAAGTTAGACGACAAAAAAGAAATTTCTTCTAGAGATCAAACACTTGAATTTTTAAAGTTCGAAACTGAATTTAGTTCACAAGCTCAGAGTTCCGTTTTCGTTACAAGAGAAACGGATAAGGTATAAAACATTTTTGATTAAATGTAATTTAAAACTTCTGTGGTCTTTGTAACTACTTTGATATGTATTGTTTTTAGATATCTCCAAAAGAATCGCCAGTTATAAGTGCAAAAGCGCGTCAATTCATAGAAACCGTTCCAGAAGATGATTCTGTCCAAGAATGTTTCTTTTCTAAACGAATATACTCTGATTCTTTAGAAGATTCAGAACACACGGATTCTAGACGTCATTCTGAGGCAGAATCCTTGAAATCAGACCAATCTGATGTGAAAGCCAAAGTTTCGTCATCCGATTTTGATGAACGAGCTGAGTACGAAGAAACAGCAGATTCAGGCAGTGGATTTGGTGATGAAAAGTTTGAAGAAAGCGTTGGTTTCACCTCAATAAAAATTGATCCCAAAGTGTTTGATGACAAACAAGACTCAGAATCGGACAAAGAACCCGATGTAGTTTTTAAAAAAATGGGACCAAAGCGCCACTCACGATCTGACTCATTGTCCATTACAAAGTTGAGTGATCTAACCGACATTGAACCCCTAAAACCATCATCACAAGAATTTCAAATAATTGTTACTGAAGCCGAAGAAGTAGACAAATCTGACAAAGATGAACCTTCAGACAAAATCTCTTCGGAGAGTAGCAGAGAAGTTGAAATATCTGATAGAAAATCTTCCGATGGAATTTCTGATAGAATAAGTTCTGAAGATGCTGTAACAGACAAAAAAACTTCTTCAGAAGAAGACGCAGCTAGAGAATGTAAACAATTGTTAGAAAGTTATAAAGATGTGGTTACTGATATTAAAGAAATTGTAAAAGAGACTGAAAAGGTAGACATAAAAATAGTTAAGGAAGATGCGGTAGAAAAAGGTAAAATTAAAAAAAAAAACCTACTTGTCAAATGTTTTTTATTTAGCTTCTTATAAATAAAACTGACACTTTTAAATATTGTTTTCAGTTGAAGTGATTAAAAGGCAATCTGTGACGTCAGCTGGTTCTGGCTCAGTAAGTGAACTGCGTTTAGAAGAAAAGCGCTTATCTGATGCTCACAGTCTAACTGAATCTAGAGACTATACATTTGAAGAATCTGAAGATGATATTGGTACGCTAGGAACTCATATTGATGCATCAAAATTAGAATCCAAGCAAGAAACTGAGAAGTCAAAAATTATAAGCAAAGCTGATACTTCTAAATTAGCTAAATTAACGCACGGTGATTCATTAGATGACGTAGAGGGGTTTCCTGAAGATCATGTCACAGACTATGTTCACAAACTGCCACATATTGCAGAAGTTGGGTAAGAAAAATAAATTGAATTTTAAGAAGTTAAGACAACGACGTAAGTAATGTTTTACAATATATTTTATGTTACAGCGCTGCGTCTGACAAAGACATCACTTATGATTTTTTAAGCAAAGAAAGAGAACAACAGCTTAAGCGAGAAACTGTCTATACTACTACAGCCACCAGTACTGATTCTAAAGAAAATGGAGTTTCAGTAGTCCATTCAAAAGAATATGAGACAACTTACTCTATTTCAAAAAAAGAAGAACCTACAACTACTACAACAGTAGTTACTTCTTCAAAAGATGCTACAATTGAAGAACGCATTGAGAGCAAGACAGATACAACGAAAGGAACCACAAAATTTGATGTATCAAAAATTCGTACTGACACTCTTGGACAATTTGATATGGGTGACAAAGATGTAGCAAAAGATGTAAAGAGGTTTGTACCAAAAGACTTAAACTTAAAAGAAGTTCCAGAAATTACAAAAGAGCAAGTCAAGCCCGTTATTGATGATATTTTACATAAGGGCACAATTGCTGCAGCGGCTAGAAGCCCTGTTTCAGATAAAAAAGATATTGTTGAAACAGAAAAACGATCTTATGATGCTAAAGCACCTCACAAAGAAGAGCGAAGATATTCCTGTATAAGTCCTGCTATTTCTTTAGAAAAGATTACAGAATCTGATGTAGAAGATGATGAAGAGGAAGACAAACTAACAAGTGTTCCTGAGCCACCAAAAGTAACTGAAACTAAAACAGTTATCAAAAAGTCTGACTCAGCAATGAAACAAATGGCAGACAATATTGAAATCATAATAAAACAGGCCTCTGAAGACTTTGATGTTTCTTCAGAAGAGCATTTAGTTGAAGTTACAAGCGAACAAAAGCAAGAGATAAAAGAATTCGAAGGAGAAGTATCTGTTGATTCAATAATAGAAGAAGCTGTAACTAAAGTTGAAGATTTTCTGGAAAAGGAATCAAAAGAAAAAGAAATTGAAGCCAAGAAAGAAATAGTTTACGAAGAAACTAAGAAATTTGTCAAAGAAAGACCAGGACTAATAAAATCACTATCGAGAGATAGTGGGGAAATTGTTATTATGCCAAAGAAAAAACATCCAAGGACATTCTCTGTTCAAAGCTCTCCAGAAGAGGTTGAAGAGCAAATTTACACTGACTCAGAATCTGGTAAGTAGTTTTATAAGTAGTTTAGTTTTAATCGAGAATCTCAGAGATTTCTTTGTAAGTAGATTTTAGGTGTTTTAACACGTTGTATTTATAGTTGATTAAACTAAATATTCTGATTCAGATATGGACAAAGCGAAAGTCTTAGAAATAATTGAGCCTTCATCTGATCTGGATGGAAAAACACCTATAGCTAGTTTTGATGCAAGAAAACTTCGAACTGACTCTCTGGACGATGCTGATGATTTCCCAGAAAAAGAGGTTTGTAACTTTCCAGATAAATTATTAGTACATTTGTTGTTCTTATTATTAATTTAAATCATTATTGTAGGCAGAATACTTCGGTGATGATGGCAAATATCCTGATGACTTACCAGAAACATTTACAACAATTACACCACAAAAAATTGAAGCTCTTGCATCAGCCATCCCTGGCCCAAGTGCTCCTAGACAGGATTTAGACGACGAAAAATCTTCTCAACAGTTTAGCAAGAAAACACATTTTGTAGAAAGTGTTATGCGGACTGAGTTGGTATCTAAATCGACTACAGAGTCTTCAGTTACTACAGTCGTCTCAACTTTAACAAAATCTTCTGATGAAGAACGAAAGTCAGTTCTTGAGGATGCTACATCGGCCGATTTTTCAAAAATTAGTGGAGCTGATTTGGTTAAAGACCCTTCAAAAACGTCTATGGAAACTAAAGAAGATTTACGGTTTGACGAACCACTAGAAGATCGAGGTACTCCGGATTTATCAAAGAAATCTCTAGATCTTACAAAAGATTATTCTAAATCATCAATCGACAGCAAAGATACTTCAAGAGATTTTGCTACCAATGAACTGTCAAAAGATTCAACAGTAGATCTGACAAAAGATTTTTCTAAAGCTTCCGTTGAAAGTGTTCGAGAGACTTCAAAATCTATAGATGAAAAGACATTTTCTGAAGATCAGTCGTCTTTAGAAGTTTCAAAAACATTAGCGTCAGATGCATCTGAAGGCATAGCAGCAAGTAAAGATGTTTCGGAAGAAGACAAATCACTGTCTAAAATTTTAAAAATCTCCAGCACATCTCAAGAAACTTCAGTTTTAACTGATAGTAAAATTTCTAGCGAACAAGTATCTTTAGAGAAAACAAAAACTTCTGATAAGATAGACCCAGAGAAAGACTTTATTGGAGAAATGGAAGAACAAATTGCAAATTTGAAATCCGAGTTTAAGAAGGAAGAAGAAAGTATGAAACCACAGAAACAAGCTGACGACAAAGCAGAAGAAGCTTCAAAGGACAAAGATGAAAAAGACATTGATGATGAAGCACCAGACATAAAGGAATTAAGCAGGAGGTGCTCAAATCTTTTAGATGACATATCACAAGCCGCTGTAATAAGAATTGATTCCAGCCATGTTACACACGGTAGGATCCTTCATCTAAAGTTTTTATCCTACATGTAATTTAAATACAATTTGTTTTAATGTCATTTTATTAAAATTTTTAACAGATCTAGTGTCAAAATTTTCAAGAACTCCACCTCCGTCCCCTATAGATCTAATAGGAAAAGACAAATCCAAAGTAGAGGAAAGTTCTGGTGACAAGCAGACCGGGCTACAACTAAGAGGTATTCGTTTTTCTTGTATTTTAACTTGTAGTTCGGTAAAACTATAGTTAAATACTTACACGTAATTAAAGTGTAATCTGAGGTTAGATTAGGTGGTGTTACCAAAAATTATTAACATAGATCATTCAAATAATAATAATATGAGAGTGGGTAGAAAAACTATTTAGACATAGTTTTGTACAGTTCAGTAGCTCTTGTTCTTAGCTAGATAGCTAGAAGTAGATGCTAACTGAGCCTAACATGTAGGTTCCGAGACTTCGTTCCTGGATGCTAGCCGTCAATCACCGCGAGCGTCCTCAGCTGGAGACAGCCTGATCAGCGAAACCGAGGCTCATCAGAGTGGTCAGTATCACTGCATAGTTCTACATTATCTTACTTACACTTTCGTAATATTTAGGCCCGAATCTTTAGTTCTTGTCTAGCAACTTCTAAAAATATACTTGATTTTGTTTAAAAGGTGTTAATGATTGATTACTTATGCAAGCTTAATGCAGTAGTAGTACCTAGTGGCAAAGTAGAGTCATAGCGAAACTTTACTCCTAGTGACTAGATTGAAAAAAATAATCATTGTTAAATTATTTGCCACAGTCTTTATTTGAAAGCCAATTCTCGCATGTTCATTTGACGGTTCACACGTAGGGTAGTTACATCATTTAACACTGTTCCTAGAAAAACTGACAGGAGTAAATTCTTTACAAATAGTTTGCACTTTGAGCGGCACTTCCCACTTAAACCAATACCTTAAACGTCCTTGAAACAATACTTCAATAAAAATAAAACAAAAAATTATGAAAATAAATATTGCATTCTATTTGCAATAGTCACATACGAGTAAATGTGTTTCGCTAATATTCGTCAGCACAGTAAATTTTACTTTCTTTCTTGCGGAGCCCTTACGTTGCTATAGGTAAGTGGATCTACGCAGAACAAGTCATCATTTTTTATTGTTATCGCTTTTTATCTTCTTCGAATTGAAATTGTTTTTATTAAATTTGATTCGCAACTTTTTCATCTTGAACCATTAACTTTGAGTAACGTTTCGCTTTGATTCAATATCTTCTGTCGTTTGGTTTTCACTTCACCATCACTAGCAGCGCCATTTATTCTTCATCTTAACTCAACCACATCGTCAAGCATTCATGCTTTCTGGTGCTTTCACGCCAGCATTTGAGATTATTATACAGAGCTACTCGCACTCTTATATAATATAGAAAATTAAACACTTTTGAAATTAAAATTTAATAAAATGCAAATTTTGCATTTACTGACACATCTCGTCGTCGAAAGTTTTCCTCGCACTTTTTATTAAATATTATGATATATTTTTAACATTTATAGGTGCTCTAATAACAATTTCTTTTTTCTTTTCAGAAATTTTGACGACGACATCTATGGAACTTAGTGCTGACACCAGAGCAAAATCTCCAACAAAACACTTAGCCGATAATTTGTCTTTTGTCAACGTCGATCAGCCTACTTTAACCACCAGCGCCAGTGAGCTAGTCGACCGTACAATAGAAAAAAGTATCGATGTTATTGATCAAATAAAGCAGGAACAACTTGCTGTCAAAATGGAAGAAGTACAAAAGTCTACCTCAGCTGATACTTTTTATTCTGAATCACATATTGAAACGTCTACTTCAACTTCATCTGTCCATAAAATTGAAGGAACTAGTACTACTGCTGACCTACAATTCCAGAGTATTGATCCTCGTGCTATGATGTCTGACATGGTAGCAAAATACGGTGGCACTGACGATTTTAATAGTACAATTCTGACTCAGAAAGAAACTGAAACAAGAAAAATATCAGGTCAGGAATACTTCACATCAAAGCAAGTGTCTTCTTCAGATGATGATTCACTTATTGTCAAAACTGAAACTACTCATGAGCTACGTGGTCAGGAACATGAAGTAAGAGAAAAAACTGTAGTAAAAAAAGAAGGCAACCAGACTGAAACTTCTCATAAAAAGCTAGAAAAAGCACATGAAGCTGCAGCAAAAAGATCCGATTTAGAAACAAAAACAATGTTTAAAAGTACAGACGATACTGACATAATAAAAGTCGAACGTGAATTTTTAGAGCAAGGGCTTTATTCTGGTCGTCAAACAAAATCAGAAGAAAAAATGACTGCAATAAAAGATGAGACTATCAAAAAAAAACAAGAAATAAAGATTTCAGAACGAGATATGTCGCATGAACAATGGGGCAAAGAATATTTTACAGAACCTGGAGAGCTAGAAGATATCAAGGAAGACGAGGATTCTAAATCAAGAACAGCTTTCGTAGATTCCTCGATTAAAATAATAGAGAAAGAGGAGGTGGTCTCATCTGTCGAGTTATCTGAAAAAGGAAAAGTCGTAAGCTCAAAAACCGAACACCATAAAGAAGAATCCGTGATAGAAAGTAAAGAGCACGATGATCTGAGTTCTGATGCATCTCATGCTCCAAGTTTTAAAAGTGAGACTGCCGATAGACGTGGTTCTTCAGAATTAAGTCCCAAAAGTAAATCGAAGTCCTTTAAAAAAGAAAATGAGGTCTATGAAGTGGACTTCATAAAGGAAATAAAAGTATCAACGTCACCAGTCAAGAGCACTTTCAGTCGCACTGGAAGTCAGGATACGCAATCTGAATCAGAAGCAGCACCAGAGTTACCTCATGATGGAGATACACCAAAAAAAGATAAATTATCAAAATCTCCAATCAAGATGCCTCAGCAACAAATACAAGACCAGGTCTGGGAAGTTTCAATACAAAAAGCCGATTCATTTGAAATGGCTGATGAAATCCCAAAACTGGCCAAAGTACGGACTACTACGGAGTCTATTACTACAAAAAGTTCTGATAGTGATACAATTATGGAAATCAAAAGTTTTCCAGATACTAAAACAGAAGAGCCAATCAAGCCAACCAAAACTGATATGTCGCCAAGTACTTTTGAAATTACTGACGAAATGAGTTCACCTTCGAAAGATATCATGATCAAATCTGGAGAGAGTGTCGATACTGAATGTATGGTTAAGTCTTTAGAATCGCATGAAGGAGAAATCCTACAAAAATCATTAGATTCTACCGTCAGTGCTGAAACTTTACATGCTTCTGAATTTTCCACTGAAGCAGATTCCGCATTTTTAACAGGAACTGATCATAAAAAAGAGGAAGTGAAATTAATTAAAGAGAAGAGCCTTGAGGATATATGCAGTAGTGGTTATGACACCGATCTTTCGTCTGCCGAGTTTCATGCCACGAAACTTGAATCAGAGCGAGTAGACTTTGACTCTTTAATGTCTGCTCAGCCACTTACCGACTTATCAGTTTTGGAAAAAACTATCGATGAAGTCAAGCAGTCTCTTGAAGCAGCACAAGTTGAAATTATTAGCGAAAAAAATGATGGGAGCAGCAAATATAAGCAGTCACCTTCAGAATTTCAGTTTAAACTTTTAATAAGCCCGGAAAGACCTGAAGTTATTACAGAAGAACCTCACCATACTGATGATCATATTGAAAAAACTACTGTTGTCACAGAAAAACAAGATGTGCTATTGGACAGCCAGAAATCAGAAAGTGCCTCACAAAAAATAAGTTCTCAAGAGGAAACAACATATTCTGATGAAGATAAAAACACAGTTCACTTGATGAAAGAATCTAGTCCACCCTTAGATTGCGCAGATATTTCTATTAGATCAGACAGTGGACCGCATTCTATCCTTGAAACAGAGAGTGATATTATTTTATCTGATCAAAATGGTTCTTCAAAGGGCAGTCCAGTAAAACTGAGAGTACAAAAACACATTAAGTCAAAGTTAGGGGTTTCAGAACGCCGATCGGCTTCAGAAATTGAAGGATGGTCAAGTTCAGGCTCAAGTCACTATCATAGTTTCGAACAATCTGAAGGGAGACCATTATCATCAGATATAGAAGTTATGATGACAGCTCAAAGTGGTACTGAGTTTGATACCGCTCTTACTAGTCATGACGTGTCGTCTCAATCTTTAAGAACTTCCAAAGATTACTACACAGCTGCAAGTTCTCTCGCTTCTAGAGATAGCATGAAAAGCTTAGATTCAGATGGATCTAGTCATGTAGCGAGTATAGATATATCAGATGCTTCTGAGACGCTGGTACCGTCTGCAAATGAATTGAAAGAAGAATTAATGGAAAGTAGCACTTATGTTGAACACTTTCTTCACGAGGACGAGAAAGTTAAAGTTAAAGATGTTAGCGATGATGATATTTCTGCTGATGAAGAAGAACAGAAAGGTGAGACTGCAGGTAAAGAACCCGAACCAGGTGAAGAACCTGTAGGTAAAATGAAAAGATCTCATGAAATGAGGTTTCTATCAAAAGAGATGGTTCCTGAACACTTCTTGATTGAGGGCAAAACTGAAAGTATCGAAGTAGATGAAGATTCTTTAAAAGAGAAAGATGGATCAGATACGACAATATCTGGCCAATTTAAGACTGATGAAATTATTTCATCGTCTATTTCGAAACTAGATATGTCATCATCATTATCTCAACCTGAACTTGATAAAGACGAAATAAAGGAACAAATTACAAAAGTTTCAATTCACCAAGAACAAGCAGTGCCATTTGCTACTACAAAAATAGAAACACAGAAAAGGGAATTTGTAGACGTAGAAAGTCAAATAATTCCCGTTGGATCAAGTGAATATGAAGAAATAATAAAGCATGGTAGTGTTATTACTGACGTCAACAAGTTACCTAAAGAGGAAAAGACAGTAATTACAAAAACATCAGTGCACTTCTTAGAAAGTGGCCCTGAAAAAGATGAACCAATCGAAGTTCAGGAAGAATGTGTTAAGAAAATTGTAAAAGAAGTAAGTGTAGTTCCATTTCCAATAACAGAGCTACCACCAAGTCAAAGAGAATTTGTAGATATTGAAGAAGATATAATTCCCATTGGATCAAAGCAGTACGAAGAAATATTAAAATCTAAAAGTGATTCTTTAGTACCCAAAACTAAAGCTGAAAAGGCCATCGTTAAAACACCTGATTCTCAGTTAGATAGCAAACCCAGTTCAACGTCTAGTTTAAAAACCCAAGAACACTTATCAACTCCACACACACCATTATCGGCTCCCAGTCAAAGCTCAATCTCAACTGACAATGGCCGTGAATACGTTTTAGATGACATGTATGATATATCAGAAACTCCAGAACTGCAACAAGTTACAGAAAGTAGTCGATCGGAACTACTAGTAACAACTGAAGAAAGAATCATGCACACTTATCCTAAAGATCAGGATTCTCCAACTAGTGACGAATTTGAAATGGTTGATAAGCCCAGTGAAATGGACGACTTTGTCGTCATTGAAGAAGTTGCAAAAGAAGCTCAAGAGTCTGACCCTGAAGGAAAAAGTATTAAAATAAAAACACAAAAATATGTTCAGCAACATGACACTGAAGTTGAAGAATATTTAAGTAAAGCATCGAAGAAACAAGAAAGTACAAGCAGTGCTTCTGGATCTCTATCAGATGATGAATTACTTCAATATGAACTCGAACAAAAAAGACTTCAAGCCCAAGAATTAGCTGAAATTGAAGCTGGAAAGAAATGGATTCAAATGCAATTTGAAGGTGATCCAAGGTATGATTATGAAAGAGTTCCTTTAGAAGATATTAAAGAAGAAGAAATGACAGATTTTGACGCCAGCAGAATCGGAAGTTTAAGTTCTCAAAAGGAATCCATCGGGAGCTACGGTAGCTTCAGAAATTCCTATGGTAGTCTTTCAGAATCTGAAATGGCATCACGTTTAAGATTTAGAGTCAGAGGTGAAAATGATGATGTTTCAATTAGCTCATTACAAGAGTTTGAAAATCTTGAAAGAGCATTAATGGAACAATATGGTCAACAATCTTCATCATCCCAAGACTCTTTGAATGGTTCTTTACCGAAACGTTATGTTCTAAGTAAAAGTCAAGGCGATGACATTTCAGTATCTAGTCTTAAAGAATTTGAAGGTCTTGAATCGGCATGTCTTGAAGCATTGAAGGCTGAAGTTCTTGCTAAGCAAAAAGAGGCTCTTTTGCAAGCTGACCCAAAAGTAGTTAGTGGTAGCTTCTTAGAGCAAGAAAAGCGCTCGTACGGCAGTCCCCCCCAGAAAAGCACTGACAGTAGTAGTCCTCCTCAGAAAAGTGGCAGCCCAAGTCAAAAGAGCGGCAGTCCATCACAAAAAAGTGGTAGCCCGTCACAAAAAGGGGGTAGTCCTTCCCAGAGAGTAGGTAGTTATGGCAGCCCTTCACAAAAACTTTTAGCTGATACAATGACAATACGAAAACTTATTGACCAGACAATGGCATTAGAACAAAAAATTCAAGAACAAACTTGTCCTAGAGTAGTCGCAGTAAAAAAGTATGACGATAGAGGTGCTTTCTTTGTGCCTGAACCAGACACTGAATCTGAACAAAAATCTACTGAAGTAGTTGAAGAGTGTAAGAAGACATCTTCGTTTGTATGTGCTGCGGCTCCAAGTGACGGATCAGCTGAATCTATTCCAGGAGACTGTGAAGAAATGATGAAACTACTTGAAAAGGAAGAAAAATCTACGAAAGATACAGCAGTTACTCGTACTTTTACAGACGATGGAGTAATTGAAGTTGTCAGAACCACGACTGTAATTCAACAGAGATTCGTTGATGGAAAAAAGGTTTCTGAGACGGTAACTAGTACAGACGGTGAAGGTGGTGTAGACATTCCTGCAAGAGCTGTACAATATGAAGAAGGACCGATGTCTTTTGGATCGGAAATGTCGTCTTCTATTGCATCACAGCCATCTGAATTAGACAGTTTAACAACTGTTGTTGAAAGACATTCACATACACATTCTGAAGGAGAACCGTTTACATTAACGAAACATACGACTATAACAACCTCTGAAAGGCCTGAAGATTTAGATCTATCGAGAGAGGGGAGTGCCGCTCGTGAGCTATCTGTATCACCGTCCTCTGGAAGGTCGATAACTCACAGCGTTATTTCGTTCTCTGGTAAACACTTTACAGATCCAGCTAGTGGTTCCTGGAGTGGCCAAGACGAAGAACTGAGTTCATCCGGGAGCTTTAGTCGGTAAGCTTCTTTTGTTTAATTCTAACAAAAACATAAATGTAAAAATTTGCCATAACACCTACAGAAGAAGTGAAATTGGACCTTGTAGATTCGACTGTCTTTTTGGGCATTACTTTAGATGCCAAACTACAATGGGATTCTCATATAAATAAATTGTCGAACCGACTGAGTTCAGCAGCGTTCGCAGTTAAAAAAATTAGAGCCCGTACCGACGTAGACACCGCTAGACTAGTCTACTTCAGTTACTTTCATAGTCTAATGACCTATGGTATTTTATTGTGGGGTCACGCTGCGAATGCTAATAGTATATTTATTTTGCAGAAACGGGCTGTTCGTGCAATTTATAGATTAGGGCCTAGAGTGTCACTGAGGGAAAAGTTTAAAGAAATCAATATTCTGACATTTGTGTCTCAATATAATCTTGTGTATATAAAACGAAATATAAGTAATTTTTAGAAACACAGTGATATATACACAACTTTAATACTAGAAATAAAAACAAGTTGGTTGGTGGTTGGTGGTTGGGTTGGTTGGTAAAATAATTATAAAACAGAAATTGTATAAAAAGGTATAGGATACTTAGAAGACAGATGTCCATGGGAATAGATTGTTTGAGTAGCAGGCATTTTCGGTATATAATAGGCATTAATTTTGTAATTAATATTTATTTACTTAGCATTAATATTTTATTTAAAAAAGGAAACCAAAAGATGTGACGACTGTGGAGTTTCTTCGGTGAGCTCTTCTCCACAGATTCCGCCATTGTGCTAGTTAACTCACCCAAAAAAATGTAATGACGGATCTAAGTGATGTAATAACATCCTATGGAAATTAATAATTTAGACTTTGACTTTGCAGGATTTAGCTTCGCTAATAAAAAAAATGCAATATAATTAGAGTAAACAGTGCCAGCCGGTTTATGACATAGCTATGGGCTATCTATAAAGTTTTCAATTTATTTTTTAATTAATTTTGTTAGTTCCCTTGCTGAGGTCTAAACTAACAGTCACATAAAATAGCAATAATGTAGGTCTTGTAGATTATAATATTTTGAGGGGTAAAAATTTGTCGAAATGGTTTATGGAAAGAAGCTGCTGGCGCTGGCTTCTTATACTATCTTGGCTGCACTGTATATAGCAATGCCAAGTCAGGCTGGATGTTATTTGTACTTACAACATATAAAATTTGTAGGGGTGCAAGGGCTGATCTGATGCTCGGCAGCACTGACAGTTTGGAAGCCACCAGCTCAAATGCAACTCGTGCAACCTACAACTATGAAGTTGATACTCCGATGACAGGAAGCCTTACTTCAGGAGGTAGGTTTTTTGCTTTTACATTACTTCTTAATCTTTAGCTTAAGCTACTTCATATTTCATTTTGTTTAATGGGGTTTTTTATTAAACATGTAAAATGATAAAGGTGAGAAAACCACTACATACCTACTATAAAAAATAAATCCATATCCGACAAGAAATTACAAAGATACAGAGAGGTCTTAAAAAATATTTTAAAAAATGTTCTGAATCACACTAATATTATAAATGTGAAAATATATTTGGATGTTTGGATGTTTGTTCCACCTTCACGCTTAAAAAACTCAATGGAGTTAACCATTTCAATAGGTTCCACTTGCGTTATGAACCACTCTTCACCGTTTACATCTAGAACCAACTAGTACCCAATTCTATCAACATTTTCTTCTTTTAACATTACGAAAGAATTATTTTATTATATAAAACGCAAATGGAACATCCCCTTCACAAAAATTGCTTTGCCAAGCTTGATACTAATCAGATGATAACAGCGGTACGCCCTCCAGGGTCGAACACCATGGTGTCCTCCCTGGACACCCTGGACCCAGTCACGGCCGTTCAGATGGAGAGCTTAGAGCATCAGTCCACCAGTGAACAGTTCTCTCATGACCATGAAGTGCATGAACCAGACTCTGATACTGAAAGATTGGTGAGTGGTTGGATATATTCTATTAAACTCTGTTTTGACTGATCTTCCTAATTAACTAATTAAATTATGGTGGGGCCAATGACAAAATAGTCTACGTGATCTATATTGTATATGTACACTAAACACGTGTGCAGCTAAGTACTACTAGTGGGTGACAGTGGATGCAAGTAGCGCAGGACCGTTCACGTTGGAAACCTATGGGGCAGTGGACGACTTCTGGCTGAGATGATAATGATGATGATGATGACTGAAAATTTAAACTAAATTATTGTAATTTATAGGAGCTAGACGGCCGTGTTCCTAAGACCAAGGAGAGGACAATAATGTTCGACAGTACTGACACTCTGAGCGCGGTCAGTGGAGACGGTTCAGTGAAAGAGGCTACAGTGGAAACTCCTGCGCCGACCTTCTACATCGGAGATACTCCCATTACTCGAGGTAAATAAAAAATAATCCCGATTCAG
Organism: Carpatolechia fugitivella; assembly: GCA_951230895.1. Taxonomy (NCBI): domain Eukaryota; kingdom Metazoa; phylum Arthropoda; class Insecta; order Lepidoptera; family Gelechiidae; genus Carpatolechia; species Carpatolechia fugitivella. Next base: position 4,637,125 of record OX579668.1, read on the forward strand.
TGAATCATAAAAAAAAAACATCAAGACAAGGTAAAACCTAAAACCTCACAGTAATAAAAGACGATCGCTTAGCGCGGGGAGAGGCGTGTCAAAAATATTTGCCTAAACCGATAAAATACATATAAAGCATAAATTTACCAAGTTTTTAACACCGGTTTATAAAAGTTAAAATGTAGTTTGTCTATTAAAAAAAGGAGAACGGCAAGATGAGGAAGACGAGCCCCAACCACAACTATCTGGAAGCTGCCCCGCTTCGTTGCCACCAGCAACGCAGCCGTCGCCGCCCATCCCGGCACAGAGAAGGTAAACCTCCATGTTGTTGTTACGTTCATAATATCTTCCAGTAAAATTAAACTCGTTAATGTAAAAATATAAGCTAAAACCATTTTTTTTATCTATCGTCTTCATTGTTTAGTTTTGTGTTCGTTTCAGCACTAGATATGTAGTATTTCCTCAAACATTCCTAATTTGATATTAATTTAAATCATATTTATTTTTATTATGCTTCAGTTACCAGCTCCAATGTTATTTATCATTATAATCATGATTTACTCGTAGTCTTGTTATATTCACCAATAAACTGTATTTATATAACGAATCCTATGATGTTAAGTACCTATAAAATTAAATGATCCAATGTTATCATTGCAGCTGCTATTGCTTAAGTCACTCCTCTGAACAAATCAACAAATAGGTACACTTCTTTATATTATATTGCTATTTATATTTTTGTTGCTGCATCGTCAACATCTACCTGTAATCCCATCGTTTTGCTTTGTATTTATTTTAGTTGGTCGATATTGGTTTTGTGTGAAGTTTATGTAACGAGAAATTAAGTATTTTAAAACCATCACTTAAATATAACAGCATTTGAGTTAATTTTAAGCATGTAGTGACAGTAATGTGGTTTCAACTTAAATATAAGTAATACCGTGAGGTAATAAGTTTAGTTTTAATAATAACGATTTTATAGAAATAATTTCCTCCATAGAATTAGGTTATTTATTTAGAAAACATCGTTTTTTTTTTCAGGTCACTTACGATGTTAGCAAAATCTCCACCATCCAGCCTGGACGAAATTTCTAAGAAGTAATTTCCTTTGTTCATCGTTTCTTCACCTTACTTTTTTTTAAGTTTCTTCTTCTTGATAACATTATTTATGTATTTGTTTGTTTAGGTGTACTCAGGTATTCTTGATACTTTTTCTCTAGACAGTAGTCGCAAAGTTTTATAAGTTTTTGGCGCATAATTCAAATAGGCTTAGGTGAAGCACAATAATATCACTGTATTTCTTAAATATAACAAAAAACCTTACATTGAAGCAGTTTGTACTGCTAGTACAAAAAACTCTTATAGAAACATAAAATACTCGTACATTATAATCATAAGCGGAGTAGGAAATATTCAATGTCTAAGATAATATTTCATTGTGATAACATTTCATATGATGTTACTACCTTCCTCCTATGACTAGATTTCGTAGAGATCGTTATCCTGATATTTAACTATACGAATATAAAATTCTAAGGATAGTACCAAAGACGAAAAGTTAAATAGCTCACGCTAAACACTAAGATGATAAATCTTGGATGTTGTGGCCAATTTTTGAATTTTTACGATCTTAAAATTGGCGAGACACCAAACAAATTGTTGGATAGTATTTTGGTACTCACTTTTGTACTAAAGCCGTCGGATTTTTGTACGACACTGGTCCATGTTACTACGACCTAGACATCTTAGATAGTGCTTAGCTTTATCTAGTCTTGAATTGAATTAAATTGCTTATTCGATATGACGTTACTCTAGTAGGACTATTAACTATTTATAAGACTACGAAGTAAGTAGATATTTCTGACTTTGTCAGATTTTGTACTCAAACAACAACGGAAATAATACTACCAGATTTTTCTATTATCTGTCTTGCTGAATAGTAAGAGGAGTAGGAAGGCTTTTATAATGATCAAATCAGTTTCCAATCTGCACAAGTTCTTTCATAAGTAGATAGGTAGTAATACAAAATATAAGATAAGTTAGTTGTAAACCTTTGGGATCGATTCTAATTTACGTCTTAAGACTTTTATGTTTCTCGTCATTGATTCTGATTAGCAAAACACCTACTTGTACTTACTGTATCTGTGTACATATAGTTTCATTTTGAAAGTTTACTTATTTGAATTTAGTTCAATAATTTGTTTAAATTTTCACTGCATTTGCTGATCCCAAATGTTGCTGTTAGACATTAATAATAATTATTAATAATGTAATCATATGAAATCAGTCAGGGCTTGCTCACTTCCATTCATTTATTAAGATTATTAAAATTATACATGAAGAAGGATAAGATCATCTCATCAATATTATTTAACTTGACGATGATGAGAAAGTGATTGATAAAACACAACAATGAGTAGACAAGGAATAGTTACCTTAGATCACGTTGATGATAGGTCCACGAAAACGAATTGTAAATGATAATTATCATTTGATATGAGACTGATGGAATAATGAGCTAGATTTTTTTTAAAGTTGGACAGGCTTAGCGAAATGTCACCTGCTGAAGCTGCTATTGAATGTGCTTTAATAATACCTTTGAAGATTAACATCTTGAAACTCATTAAGTTTAACAAAGAATATATAAATATTGAGTAATAAAATGTAATGTATAAAAACGTGGTAAAAAATAATCACATTGGATGAGAAGCAATTGTTTCGTATGCGGTATCGGCATCTTGGACCCCATGCCATTTAGGGGTCATGCTTGTAACTATTTATAAATAATAATAGTTAATTTTTTAATGTCGGTGTGCTTAAGGATATTGGTGTTAAGGATATTATGCTAGTGTCTAAAGTTGCTATGCTGTCGTATTAAGTTTCAAAATCGATTAAGTTGCCCTGTTTCAATTGTTTCCCGTTGTATTTGTAATATTGCTGAATATTCTATCGATTAAACTAAATATTATTGAATATTAAATAAAAAACGCTATGTCTCCTATTTAAACACATGTTTTATTTAAAAATATAAGTGATGCACTTTAAATGAAAGCAATGGAATCCGTTATAATATTTTATTTATTAACAAAAGTGCAAAGTGAATTCAATTGATGAATTATAAAAATTTCACGGGATATTCAATTCTGTAAGAGTATTTCGTATATTTTTCTTCAAAATTTATTGGCACATTTTGCACAATGGTGGTCCAAATAGAAAAGTACAAAAGGGCGAGAAAACTCTTCAAATAAGAAATCGTAAAAGAATAAATAGAACTAAACTAACAATTTACATTACGACGATTTCTCATTCAAATCATTTTCTTTTTGAAACTTAAAAATCTAAAAATGCTTAAATTATTATGGCATTTGCACAAATTTCAAAGCTTCTATTTATTTTGCTTCAGAAAATAACAATAACAAAGTAATAGATATAGAACAAACATTTGACTTACAAATTAGAATAAATAGAGAATAAATTATCAAGTCTTACGTTGGTGGTACGATTGATGCCACATGTGGTTTTAAAGGTAAAGATGTCAAAGAAGTTAATACTACTGTTACTCATCTATGACTTGAGATGATCTTCACAGGGAGTCGAATTCTGACACGTCACTGGTCTGGAAAAGACAACAGCATTAAATTTTGTTTTTAATGGTTCAAAAACCATTTCTACCTGGACATAAAAAATATAACCTATTCACATAAAGGAAAATATAATAAGTAAGTAAGGTAAATAACGTTACTCGACAGGATTGTGCATTATAAAATAATAAGTTAAAAAGGAGACTCATGCCACTTTTGAAAAGATAAAGTAATAAATAACTGAAAAGAACTTGAACATAAATACAAAAGATAATGTCAATGCAAGCTAGCACCAATAATCTATTTTAATGCAAGTGAAAATACTAATAAAAAAGTTTTGTCTTCATAGAAACAATTTATTATTTATGAATATTTTATTATTATTCATTTACAAATGCTGAAAAAATTCGGAACATTAGACTGAATTGTTACTCAGTGAAACACAAAGGCCATTACATAGAACAAGAAGATGCGTTATTTGAGTCCTAATGGTGACTTGCATGAACAGTATCGAGTAATAGGTGTGCAGTGATACCCACAAGGTCCGGTTTATAGAGGTGCACGTGCGGCAGCAGGAAAGTGGAGCCGAGGTCCCGCTCGGCCATCGTGTTGGCCTCCTGAAGCCAACGGGGTAACTAAAGCCCAAGTCACACAGAGCCGTGCCGGGGGCGGTCCGGGGCCGGGAAAGCGGGACGGTGCTATGGCGCGGCATAGCGCCGTCCCGCTTGTCCCGGCCCCGGACCGCGCCGCTCCCGCTCTGTGTGACTTGGGCTTTACAGTGCTCAAGGGTTTGAAATAGTTTGAGTAGGTGTGAAACATTCCATCATAAAAAGAACGTTGGACGAAGTGGAGCTGGTGCGTTTATAATGCGTACAGTAGCCAATAGGTATAGCTTTCTTTTTGACAGTTCGTACAGCTTTCTTTTTAAGTGACGGAAACTATAAAATCTTTGCGTCTCAAGACATGATTACTGATTTGGAATTCCAAACAGTTTTTACCAACTAAGACAATTTCTTTAAAAAGACATTATTGATACAAAAAATCCTTCAAAATATGAGTATTTAAGACGCAAGTATAAAATAAACAGAGGGAAGTTTGATAATTAATTAGTTTTAAATTAGTATTTTATATTACAACACCACGGCGGGGAATGGTAATAAAGAAACTCAAGATAATAGTAATAAAGAAAACTGAAATGTGTATGTATCGTACCTGATGAGTGAGCCGTGTGGATGAAGCAGCTCTACCTGTGCTGGCTGGTAGAGTTCCACCAACCGACCTGGCTTCGGACAACGTTCTGAAATGTCCACCATAAACATTTAAAGCACGAGAGAAAAAAAGAATCGGGCATTGGTAGTGATTCACATAGTCATGTTCTAATCCTTAATTTAAGTTCGTCAGTCCTTTTCACCTTTTAAATATTCAATGGTACAGGAGATGACCATCTTAATAGTAGATCTGTCAAACATCGAATTTTAACCTTATGGACACGTTGATTGCACAATTTTAGAGTGCACGTAAAATGACAGCTACGCTGTTATGTTATGATTCATTTAAAATTATATCATTCATTCATCACCTCTCTTTCATTGGGCATAAAAACGAAAAGCATAGCTGGATTTCAAAATTTGAATTAATTAAAAAAGAAGAACAAGGACCAATAATACGACTAAGAACATTGATGGTGGTTGAATGATGGACTGCTTTATTGTCAACGTCATTAGATTTGCACAGATACTCGCATGTGTTTTTTTTAAATTCTGTATTAATATGCAGATAAATATTTGATATCATTCTCTTGCCCTTATCCTATCGTTTGGGATCGGCGCAGTATGTTTTAATGAAATATATTTCAATACTGTCCAGAAATTGCAGGGGTAATTAAAAAAGAATTTGAAAATGGACTTACAGTTCTCCAATCCGTCTTTCAGCATCAGTCCACTCGGACAAGTCTTCTTGACTGTAAATAAAAATAAAAATGTTAACAAAGGTGACATTCTTGGATGAATTGTTTGATCACTGCTAATATCTCAATCAAGTAAAAGCTAAAACAGGGCAGGATTATCATCATCATCGTGTGGGTTGTAAGGTTGACAACCGACCTCACAAATCTTGGTGTCAGTGTTATATGCCTGATGTGGGCAGGATAGGAGTAAGGAAGGCTCGCGCCCTTTGGGCTGTCGATGAAAATATTTTTAAAACAACATCATGTCATCCTCCGGCTGCCACAAGCGTAGTGGAGGACAATTTCTTGAATAGCCATAAGCAGATAGAATTACGTGGTGTGATAGAGTTTACAACAATACAAACGTTGCAGTATGTTAAACCTAAGGGCGATGAATTTTAAATAAGTTTTTTAGAACTTACCTGTAAGACTTCCTAAGTGAATCAAAATGAGCTAACTCTGCTTCCAAATCGTTTTTATTGATGGAAGACATGTCGTCTCGGTCATCTTTCATATGTTGCTCGTCTAGTCGGATGGTAGTAGACACTTTAAAACCAGCTGACACCAGGGCACCTGGAATAGCAAAAAAAATTATCGCTTAGATAAAATGCCATAAAATTTCACTTCCATCTGAGCAGATGTTATATTAAGTACCATTTTTAAATAACGATTTTAGTTGGGTATATCAATTAGTCAGCCTATTGCAGTCCACTGCTGGACGTAGGCCTCCCCAAGGGCACGCCAAAGCGCACGATCACCCGCTTTCCTCATCCAGCCACCACCAGCGACCTTCCTCAGTCCACCTGGCAGGGGGGCGTCCCACACTACGTTTCCCGAGACGCGCTCTCCATTCGAGAACCCGTCTGCTCCAACGCTCATCGGTTCTACGACAGACGTGGCCAGCCCACAAACACTTCAGCTTTTGTGTACATAGTAGATGTAAAATGGAATGAATTGAATTTGTATTCTAAAAATATTATAGTAAGAACTTATACTGACTAAAACGGCGGCGTCCTATGTTAAGTTTAAAGGCTACCTGTTTTAATTCTAAAAAATACTTAACTTACCTTGCTTGTTATGTCTGTCCTTGTTAGCACTATAAGAGGACTCCATACTGTGTTTCCTCCTCATCTGAAAGCAAAGAACCAGTCAGTTTCATAATCCTTCCCTCAATTCTTATATTAACATCATCTAGTTACCTCCTCATTGGTGCTTACTGCTCCCGACTCCAAGTAGCTGATCAACTTCGCTTCATTACTGAGTTCTAGACTCTTCTTTCTGGAGATGTTTTCTCGACTGAAATAATAATAATAATATATTTGCATTCCGCATTATATTTGCACTCGCTCAGTAATTTGCTCACCGTGATTCAAGGTCTTCATCAACTTGCGTTAACCCAGACTGCTGGACGTAAGCTACTCACTTCCATTGTACTGAGTACGTTCCACGGCTCTTCTCATCCAGTCGCTTCTCCTTCTCCTTATACCCGTCACCCTGCTCTACCCCAAGTAGGCTTAACCCGAGGACTTTTTTTTAACGGACCTAATTGCTTTCTCTACCAAAGCGGTAATATATAGCTGGCGCGGCTCCCTACTTTGCATGAGGGTGAGTCAGCTACCCCCTTTATCGGCAGATATGATCAACCATCTTTCACTTCTTTACTATAAGAGATGCCACTTTTCTACAGATCATCAACAGCTCTAAGACTTGCCTGTCGGAATGATGAGGATGCAGCCTGGCTCTAGGTATCATGACAGCGGGAGCTGGCACAGGAGGAGGGTCGTGAGAAGGTGGCTCCGATATCACACACTTCTTACCCCCAGCTGATGCTCTCTGAAATATACAAAAGATTTAAAGGTTCATCATATTTTATTATTTTTATATGTAAAGGTACCAATCCGTACCGACCGAGCCTTTAATGTCAGAGGGTTTTATTTCTGGTATAACTGAAGTTAGAGTTTAAAACAAAAGTGAATCATTACAATCAGGCTTGTAAACGAAACATACTTATCACATTTTTTTCTTTATCTCACCTTAGTCGGCATATAGGGTAAGGAAGCGTTCTGGATACTAGAAGCATCGCCTGAATCCGTCCGATCACTGATCAAAGCTCTTCGGTCTGCTCTTTGCTTCGGCATTGCTCCCTGAAATTAAATGTAAGCAATCCAATATTATAAAGAAGAAAACAAAATATTCCAAAGGTTTCTGACGCGCGTCGCCTCGCGCTATGGTTGTCTTTTGTTCCACTGAGAAATATTCATATTTAAGTACGTATTCGTGAATTCGTTCAATCAGCAAATAGGCCTGTGAAGTTAAGTAAGGTCTTCTTGTTCAAATTTTAGAAAAGCTCACGATGATGATGATAATGCGGCAGGAGTTGGAATCTTGTAGTTACAGGTGTCTGATTTCACAAATTCATACCAAAATCGATAACAAAATTTGATCATGCATTTGATGCAACAAAGCTCATATCACCTGGGTAACAATTAGTTTACTGTATTATGCTTAAAATTATCTGTATACTCTGTTGGTGATCTCAATTAATAAAAATATATAAAATAAAAAATCTATTTTGTTCCTTCTTTACGAGTAGTTGGTGTCATTTTTTAATCAATCTTAATTCTCCAGCGATGTCAATCTTGGATCGTCATTTCTTTAATAACGCAAAAGCAAGTTATGATAATAATGATGATAATAATAATGTTGATATTACCTGTTGGAAGGAAGGCATGCCCTGTATGCAGGTGACGATGGACCGCGGCGGGGGGCGGGGTCTGCGACACGCGACGATCGCACACACAGTCAACACTATCGTCAGTAGCGCACCGAGGACCACTAAAGATATCAGCACCACTGCAAACGTGAAGACATTAATTAGAAACGTGAATTTAGGGAGGTGAAGTATAGTACATTATCATTTACCTCTATATTATAAGCAAAAATTAGAAGAAAATGATCTCTGTCTGAAATGTACGAGTCCTTATAAATACAATAATCTGAAAGATAGTAAAAAGGTGACGACGAGTATAGCTTAGCTGGTAGTGCATTACATTGAGCTATTTTTGTTGTACAAGTAAATAAGTATGCCACAATAGAAGTTCATAATATATTTACTTGACTTAGAGATAATAAGACAAGTAAATCTCATAAAATTATTAAAATCCTTGTAATTCATACCGCAAAGTCGATACATAGAGGTTATATTAAACTTGACTGATACATACTATGAGGTTGACACAAGACCGTAAAAATTAATATTGGCGTAATATGCATACCTTTTAAGTTTATGTGGCATGTGCTACCAGCGTACCACTGGAAGCATTCGCAGAGGACCCGTTGGTCGTCCCTGGAGTAGCAGGAACCGTGATAGTTGCAGAATTCACAGCCTACAGGCTCGGCTGGAACATTAGATCAACAATAACTTCCTTAGGATGGATGGCTTACAAGTGAGTTTCATGTTAAACAGAAAATAATAAGAAACTAATTTGTTGTGGACCAGCGGTACGCCCGCAGCTACACTAGCGTTATAAAATATATTTTTTTCGTAAAAACTATTCTGTGTGTTAATCCAGATTACAATCTCCATTCCGAATTTCATCCAAATCTGTTAAGTACTTTAAGCTTGAAGGCGGAACAAACATCCAAACATCTAAACATCCAAATATGTTCATTATCAGTATGATTATTTGTAGATGATAACGGTCGGTAAAGTGTCATAATATAGGTATGGGAAGATTGAATTAAATCTGATAATTATTATTTTGACCCACGAAGGATAGCATAAGAATCATCTCACCAGAACAAATCCTGCCAGGATACAAGTTATTGACGCTAAGATCTGCAAAGCCCTCCAAGCAACTGCAAGTGTAAGTTCCTCGGAGGTTGAAGCACTGAGCATGCTCGGAGCAATCGTGGAAGAGGCCGCTGGTGCATTCATCAAAATCTGGAAATTTTAAAATATAATTTCTTTTTTTTTTAACTTTGGTTCTATCTTAGCTGACACAGGAAATTTTCACCATGGAAAGATTATAATCATTAAAAGGTAAAAAAATACACCGTGAAATTTACATCGTTTTGTTCCCGCCGTGTAGTGATAGTACCCGTCAAACTGAACAACTTTTCACGAAAAAAAAAATTCCTGCGACAATAAAATTTTTGGTCTCTCCATACAAAGTGAGACTCCCGAACGACCCATTTTGTATGGAGAGACTAAAAATTTTTTTGTCACTGGAATTTTTCTTTTCGTGAAAAGTTGTTCAGTTTGACGGGTACTATCACTACACGGCGGGAACAAAACGATGTAAATTTCATGCTGTATAATGACCATCAAATAACACCAGGAGGCTCAAGTGTATCAGTATAATATTTAAAAGCCTTATTTAAACCAAAATGTATAAAATGTTAAATGTTTATTTCGTGTCACGTACCACTAACTTCAAGTCTATCCACCAATTCTCCAGCAGCATGCACATCGGTACCTCCAAGACTGTAATTGTTGTTCCTAAGATACTTCTCGATGACTTCTTTTAGTCTACTTTCATGTGCATTATCCGAGAGCTGAAACATTTCGATTTAGTTCAAAGGCAGTGGCGTGTACTTAAATTTTCAATAATCTTTTATGTAAAATGTAACTGATTGAGTTTTAGAAGCTTCCGTGTAGGCATAGGTTGCTTTTTTAAGAATGACAAAACGACTTAATCTAAAATATATAGTAAAAGTGGACTTATCGCGGTAAGCCCGTAAAATGTCTCGTAAATGTTAAAAGTGGACTTATAATTTTGATACATGACATGATTGATTGATACCTGTACATAGAAGTCATTCATGACACCCTGGAAGTTCTCTCCTTGATACTTCACTTCCACAGGCTGGAAACCAGTTATATGAACTCCATGATATACATCCCTTAAGTCAGACTGCATAACCATTCGATTGATACCCTCATGAGTGGCTACAGCTAAAGCGTGGTACTCTTTGCTGGTGTTGTCGTATAATTTCTCGTCAAATTTGAGCCGTCCATTGCCTTGGGAGCCAAGAGCTAACTTGACAGAATACGTGTAAGTAGCTAGAAATATGAAATTTACAGTCAGTCAATACATCAATCAAATTCTTACAAAAATATAAGAGTACTCTGAAAAATAGTTTTTTTTTTAATTCTTACGTTTGCAAGGTCTATCAGGGAACATTCTTGCAAACCCAGGTCTGCAGACGCACTTCATCATACCATCAATTCTCTGACATCTTTCATTTCTTGACGCTTTGCAGTCAGGTTGACACTCCTTCATGTAAGCTGTACCTAAAATGTGCATTATTTATTTTTATTAGTCTAATTATGAATGCTTGCTTATTATATAATTAGAAAGAAGTGTAATAGATTAATGCCATAAATATTGTTCGTGCTTGGTAATAAATTAAGAAACGGATACAAATTAAATAAAATTATGTATACGTAAACTACTAATAAATAGATAAAAATTTAATATGTACTTAAAAAAAAAACATTAATGTAATCATTGGCAATTGGTCATGGGTATGTTGTATGATAAACATCTTTTATCTTTATTTATTATTCTTAAAACAAGGAGAGTAATTACTCAATGTGTATTAACTTTTATTTAAAATAAAGTTGTAACCAACTAAGATAGGTGGCATACCTTGTACACTTTATATTCTCTTTAAATAGCATACAGTATGAAACTCTGCGATAGAATTAAGTTTTTGAATTCTTTATCTGTTGTTGTTTTATCTTTTATGTTTTGATGAGAGGATTGTAGGTAAATGTGAAAACATTATTAAATCTCAGTCTAAGCTCGACACTGCTGTTTGATTCACGCCTCTCTTCGATATAAATCAACAATTGATAGTATTATATGCTGCTACAGACTGCGTAAGTTTACAATACTAACCTGGTGCCCCAACATGAGTAGTCTCTAAATATGGTGGTCCAGCCAGAATTATTTCTCCGAATAATACTTTAGATACACCATCACCGTCGCTATTAACCTGTTCACTCCTGGTTATACCATATTCTCCAGTATCTACACCAGTAGCAACTGGAGGTACTTTACCGCCATTCTGTGATTTATTCATAACTATTAGAATTGTATCATTATCCCCTTCATTTTCAGTGTCAACCATCTGTACATTATCTGATAATTCCTTATCCGAATCTTTAATTATGAGGTTTTCTTCCTCTGAAGACATAGTTAAATCATCGAGAGGTGCTTTGGTCTTCGCGGGTATATCTTGAACAGGCGTTGGGTCAACCTTTAATATGGGTATATGTTTAGTTACGGTTTCAACTATAGTCGTAGGCTGTACTTGAGTATGAACTTCCGTCACTACATCTACAACCGTTGATGTATGAGTGTTAGTCAATATTAACGTCTGTGTTACGGCTCCTTCAGACTGACTTACGAGACTTGTTTTTGTATGCGTAACAGTCAATGTATGAGTAACATTTAGATATCCGATGCTGGACACTGTTCTTGGTGGTTCTGATAGCGTTTTAGTCAAAGTTATAACTGTAGTTCTTAATTCAGTCTTAGTAGGTATTATTTCGTCAGACACCTTTAATACAGCGTGATGAGTTGGTTGAATAGTTGTACTTATATCATCTGGTAAAGATAAAATGCTTGATGGCGACTTTTCTCTCATACTTGTTTTCTCAGACTGAGTTACAAGAGGCGTGATAATATTATTATCTTTAAGTACTTCAGTAGGTTTAACAAATTCATCGTCTCTTATGGTTTCAGAACTTTCAATAATACTTGGTGTAATAGTCTGTGAACGTGTAAGTATTGGTCTTATAATCTTTCTCGTAGATGTATGTCGTGTTGGGAATAAAATGTCCGGCCTGTTAAGCGTTCTCGTAGGTCTTATGATAGATGTTGGCTTAGAAGGTAATTTATACTTGCTAGTGGTTGATTTTCTGTCATCATATTTATTCGGATATGGCTTACGAGTTCTATTATACTTGTTTCCAATAGGAATAACTTTCATTCTATCTCCAGAATCTTCTTGGCTTGTCTCGCTAGCAATTGCATCGCTTACATTTTCGTCACTTGATGTTGGTTTGTTTTCAACAGATTCTGTGCTGCTTTCTTTCGATTCAGATAACCTATCATCTGTTTTATGTTTCTCTGTACTACTCTCTTCAGCATGTTCTGATGAAGATGATGCCTCGTACGAATATGAATTTTCCGTTGGTCCTAAGTCAGGTACTTTTGATGACTGTGGAATCTCAGGGAATTGCACCGAACTGGGACCGAATTCAAAACTAGAAGAGAAATCAACTCCAGAAGACGTTAACCAACCAGATGAAATCGGTGTTGGGAACACTACATTTGGAACTGAATGAATATTAATAGAAGAAGGAGAAACTAGTTCTGTAATAGGAGTGATTCTAGATGAAATATCTCTAAGAGGTGGCAACAGCTGTGAAGATGGTTGGTCACGGTTAAAAGTAGGCCGATTCATGCTATTAAGAATATCATAAGCAGGTTTGTAAGTCGATATTTCGTCTCTAGTTATTGGTCTTCGGATTGGTCGTGGAGTTGTTACCCTTGGAAGCAAAGTTTTCGGTGGTTTAGATCTGTAGCTTGAGGTAGTTTTATGGAATGGTTTTGGAGTAGTATACGGCCTGTGTGGTAATCTGGAAGGTACTACTGGTGGCGGGGGGCTCATGCCCATTATCATCTCGTCATTTGTTGATGGCTTAAAACTGTATTCCAACGTTGGTGGCGGTGGAGATAAATCTAAAATTTCACTTGATGAGCGGTTTATTTCCAAGGTAGTCAGAGAAATTGGTGATTCAGTAGACCTTTCTGGAGCTTTTTCAACAACCAGTGGCTTCTTCTCCTTTATATTAACAGTAGATGTAATTATATTTGATGTATTATCATTAGAATAGTAAACTGGCCTTGATGGTGGCCGATTATATTTTATTTCAGGGTTTCTTTGAGGAACACGTGTAGTAGATTTAGGTGAAGTTACAGTTCCCATTTCTTCTCCAATATTGAGTTCTAAGCCGTCTTCAAATGATACGTTATTTGTGGAATTTACCATCATCTGGTTAATTTGCCAATGAGGTTGGTGTAACTGGTTATCCAAAGTAGGCACGCTACTAACTGTAAATGGTCTAGGCCTCATTTGATTGTAAATTGGCTTCATAGAATTTGATTGGAATGATGTCTTATTTCGTGAACTAAATGGTTTTTCTGTTTGCGTTCCAGGATTAAATTCGACCAGCTGAACATTTTGATCTTTTTGTGTAGTTTCCGAGTTATGGATTAACTCATCTCTTAAAAGTGTTATTTCAGTAGTTGACTTAGATATATTAGGAGTGTTTTGAATTTCACTAGATGTAGTTATAACAGGAACTTTCATTGATTCTTGACTAACCTCACTATCACTATCAGCAGCATTTTCAACATCTTCTTCTCCATCATATACCTCATCCGAATTTTCATAAACAGGTTTTACTTTTTCTGTTGAACTAGTCCTAGTCGTTGTAGTTTCGTCACTATTATCTCTAACTGGTATATCGTACGCTGGTTGTTGCATTCCTCCAAAGTAAGATGGAATATAACTGGGATTAAAAGGCCTTACGCTGAACAAAGAAGCGTTCGTCGCAGGCCTTACTGTAGTCATTGTAGGTCTTGTAAATGGTCGGCCAACATTAAATTTATTTTGGTCCGATGATGTGGTCTGTTTTTGAACCCAAAACTCTGATGGTGGCTTACCAATACTTGTAATTTTTTGACCAAAATCAGGCACACTGTCTTTATTGTAGTCTTGAGATAATGGAATAATTTTTCTAGTGGTTGGCTGTTCTACGATAATCTTATTAACATTGTTCAAAGCATCTTCATTATTCAAAATGCTAGAGTACCACCCGTGTGAATTGGTTGGTATATTAGGTATTAATTTTGCAGGTCTTTTTTGATCATTACTCTTTTCATCGACGTCTTCTTTTACTGGTTTTATATTATCAAGTTGTGTGGTATGTTGCTCATTCAACATTGGGAAGTTAGCATGACTATTAAGAGGCCGCGTGATAGAAGGATTTGTAGTTTTCTTATGCTCTGGTTTTTCAGAAAAGTAATTATTATGGTAATTATGTCCAATAACCGTTGTTTCAACTATAGGTCGATGATGTTCAGGAATGCTCAAGTTCCACCTATTGTCCTCAACAGATATTTCCGGTACACGCCCGTGTTCAACAGGAGGATTTCTGTTACTCTGCAGATTATAATTTTCGTGTGCTTGAGAAGATGATCCATCTTCTACCCTTATGGCAAAGTTGGTACCAATAGGAATATCTGTATTCATTTGACTGTTTTCGACATTAGATGATGATCCTACTGCTACTGGCATACTTGTACCAACAACCTGAGAAGTTTCTCCAACATTACTAGCTACATTCGTAGCAGTATTTAAAGTCACTGTATACGTGTTGTCTTTTTCATTGATATCATTAGTATAAATTGACTTATTGGAAAAGTTAGGTGATGAAACTACTGAAAATGAATTACTTATCTGCCCTTCATTATCTGAACTTGGTGCATTATATGGAGGACTAGTTGGTACTTTATTATAAACATTGTTATAAGTGGGTGGTGATGGTGGAATCTGAATAGTATAAGTAGGAGAAGGTTTACTATTTGGAGCTTGAGCAGCGTAATAAATCTCTGAAGTTACTTTTGGGGGTAATTGGTCTGAAATCGGTTGTTGTGGTATTGGATGTTGTACGTTCAAAAATACTTTCATATCTTGTATTGGCTTTGTGTGAACCACCGGTCTTTGATTATACGGTTTTTTCTGATTGTGACTCTGACTGTGACTCTGATCTTGATTGTAATGTATCTTTGGTGGAGGTGGTGGTGGTACAGCTAAATAATTTTCGTATTCCTTATCAATCACATCCTTTCCGTCTTTGTATTTATTACCTCTGGTATTTTTGTATTTCTCAAAATCACCGTTATTTTGTTTATAAATCTCAGGATTATAAACTGTTATTTGAGGTCCTACTTGAACGTGCGTTTCTTGGTTGCTAGTAGGTGGAGGAAGTTTGTTATAATCTATTGGACGTTTACTTTCTTTCCATTTATATTTCAGTTCATTTCTAAATGGCTGATCTTTATAAGGAAGTTGTGGTACGTTAAGATTGTAATTATCTGTTGGTGGATGAACATTCTGTTTTGTTAAAAAGGGTTTATTGTTGGGTGCCACATTATGGACATTAGTCATTTGTGGAGCGTCTATACTAAAGCTTCCAAAGTAACCTGGTTCAGGATAAGGTAGAGGGTCATCAACGTAGTCTCCAGTTTTATGAGGTTCAGAAGATCCAGCGAAAACTAAAGCAGTGGCACTTCCATGAGGTATCAGTACATTTGCCACCCTTGATGGTTGTATGTCCACTAAGAAAGGTTTGCTTATCATTTCCCCATCAGGAGTAACTTTAGAGTGAATCACTTCAGATGAACTGGGGCTATTGTCTGGTATGTCATCATCATTATTTTCAGAGACTGGTTTGTAGTCTCCGTATGACTTAGGAGGTACACTAATTGGTTTTGCTAAAGATGGGATGTAGTCTATGAAAGCTGGCCTACCATGGTTTCCCAGTATATTACTCGTTTTAATATGTTCAGTTTTCATCATTTGATCGGAATTATGGTCAAGAGGTAGACGGTGATGAATTTTATTTGGTGATGGAGGTACTGGATGATTGAATGATGGTCTAGACATTGGTCTATTTGAACTTTTAGGCGGCTCTGGAGGTCTTAAATCGAAAGAGTCGTCCACTTTAGCACCATGTATATTATATTCCGGCATTGAAGGCTTTTCTTTGATTTCGTACTGTTCATTAGCTGCAATAAAACTGTCGATTGTTGGTGGGTTAACTGGGTTATGCAACTTGATTCCACTGGCAGCTAAAGTCAAAGGCCCACCTACTGCAGGTTTTCCAACAATCACGTCAGAATTTGCCGTAATTATTTCACCAGGACTTATTGGTATACCACCATTGACTAATGGACTTTCGTGAATAACTTTTGGTGGGACAATACGAGCTTTAGGTTGCTTGTGCTCAGCGGCCCATGCTAAATTCTGGTGTAATGTTGCGTTGGTAAATACTATTTGTGATTCTGATGTTTCCATCTCATCTACGGGTATATAGATTGGAAAATTTGTATTTTTAGACTCTAACTCGCTATCAAGTCTCTTGTTTACATGATAAGGCGTTAACTTTTCTATAGTTTTAGCTGTAGTTGTACTGGTAATTGTCTTGTTTTGTTCATGTCTTTTTATAAATCCTCCAGTCATTTTTTCTAAAACTGGTGCCAATTGTGATAAACTTTTAATTCCTAAGGTTCCTAGTTTTAGCAGATCAGCTACTAAAACTTTATTTTTATTAGGTTTATGAGGTTTTTCTGGCTTAGGCTTGTCTTGATTTTTGTTATTATTGACTTTATTTATTTTTGGTGGGGCTGGAGCTTGTTCATTAGTAAGTAATTCCGTTTCTTCGACTGAGTTTGAATCCTTTTCATCTGAGTAATCATTAATAACCTCTGTATATTTTTCAACTATTCTGTCAGTTGGTGCTAGTTGAGCTTCGTATTCATATGGCCCATACTGAGTTTTTTTATCTAAAGGTTCATGTTTAGTTGGGCGGAGATCAATTTTTGTTACCCCATATTTAGAAGTTTTCATACCATACTTGGAAGCAGACATAGAATGGTCATGAACATTTGTGTATTTAGTCTTCAAACCTTCCGTTTTTGTGTGACTACACGAACAAGAGCTAGTGCAAGGCGTATGACTATGTTCAGATGGTTGAATCAAATCAAAGTTATCATCATCGTTTGGGGTATCGATCCTTTTATCTATTTTTGGAAAGTTGCTCACAAACATATTGCTTGGAACCGTCGGTTGAATAGTTTTTACTTCCATGTATTTTGTCTGAAAGGAAAAATAAATCAATTTAGTATCGTAACATAAGTTATCATAATTGTACATTATATATAATTTTACAGGAAAAATATCGGCCGTATACATTATTTTGTACAAATATTACAATTACACTCGGGTATTAGCGGCTTTAGGTTTAGCGGTTTTAGCTTCTTGATGGATGAGGTATGAGGTGTAACGTGTAATTTGTGATTTATGTAGGTACCTAAAGTTACATAACAGGGATTGTTTTTAATAAATTGGGGTTTTTGTAATCAAATTGAAGCAGAGATAATTTGAGTGGAATATTTTTGCATGGGTTCTTTCCACTTTCCAGACACGTTATATAGGTATGCATAGGAATAGGAGATGGACTTTTCAAGTCAATTATGTTCGGAGGTCATATTTTTATTAAGGTTAAAATTATTAAGGCCTTAAGCCATGGGCACTGGGCATGGGAAAACACCAGGAAAGATCCCAATAGGGGTAATGAACCTTACTTTTGTTGGCTTTATATCAGGCATAACTTCTGTTGGGTAAAAATTCGTCAAAGACTCTGTAGTGACCACTGATACTATTGTTTCAAAAGTCGAAATTGCGCTTCTTTTGTTATGGACAACAGTCGTCAAATAAGTGTACGTGGTCATACAAGTTTTAATTATATAGTTGTGTTGCATGAGTTGGTGCAATGGATACATCGCGCTCATGTGTTGTTGGTTAATGAAAGTAGCGACGGCTGATGATAACAATGACTGTTTAGGTGGTGATGAACCGATGTGATGATGCGGTTTCAGTGACGTTACGTGCATAAATTTGAGTTTTCGCTGAGAAAAAAAAATACATAAAAATGTAGATTGATAAACTAAAATAATTCGAGATAATTATACATACCGAATACTATTTAATAGAAAATTGTTACACCTTTCTCCTTTTTCTCAAAATAAAGAATACTTAGACATGACTTCAAAAGAAAATTATCAATACTCATTAATTACTTAGAATATAAGCATTGTATTTTGGATCACCACTAACAGTACGAATTGACTAGAAAATAGTAGAAAAAATAAGTATTCATATTAAAATACCTAATAATTATAAAGCAGAAAAATTACCTGTTCTTGTTTTGAATCTGCACTCTTATCTTTAACTAAAACTTCCACTCCATTGGACATGATTCTCGTGGCTAAATTCTTAAGTTTTCTTTCGTCTTCTTCTGATACTGGTTTGTCCACTAGATCCATCTCCCTTCCTGGCCGCCATGGTGTATTGTCGTATACTATTCCATTTGTATTAAATGCTGAAACGTTTAAAATGTCTTATTTTAGCCTAAATTCTCAAAATCTTACATAATTATATACGATGTATTGCTTCTAAAACATTGTATTTGCAAAAATATTTACAAATTAAAGTTTTTATTTTTTGTAAAGCAGATTACGAAAAATAAGTTACAAATTAGAATTGAATAATCAAGATGAACGTGACTAAAAGGAGAGCTTTACTTTGGTAAAATAAGACAAAAAATATGAAACATTATAGTTTATGATTTTTATGCAGCAATAAGAAGAGACATACATCTAAATACAGAGGGTTTAGTATAAAACTATAAACTACAATACTTACAAGACACCTTCGTATGTACATACAGCTGCCGGATGCTTCTAAAACATACTTGGTGCAAATCAACAAACAAGTGCAGTTTGTTAGCATCATATCCACTATATTACACTAATTCTACTACAGACGTACTTTATTAATATGTTAATACTTAAATCATTGTTAGTAAGTATTTTGTTCATCAAAATCTTCTTAGACATTGGATTCTTCATTGGTTTAAACAGTCTTAAAAGCATATATTTATATTCGTGATAAATTATTATATACGTTATAACTGTTTTGTTTTTGTTATTTTTTTCAGATATTAATATCGGTTAAAATTGTTTTTGTACAACGTTATTTGTAATTTAATGCTGCAATCTAAATAAACAAACTCTTTGGACTCACCTCCGAGGTTTGGAAGCGCAGGATGAGGGGTTGGTTCCTCTAGAGAGGCCTCGGGTTCAGGATCCAGGGTCCAGTCCAAGTCACATGTCCATATCGTCAGCAGTTTGGTCATGTCTTCAAGTCAGTCATTGGTATATTCATCATTGCTATCTATTTTGATTATTCTTACCAGTTATATACTTTTAAAAAGCAGATTTATGGTACCATCTCGTCTATTTATCTTTGATTAGGTATAAACATTTTTTAATCCGTTGTTATTAATACTTTTAACCATAATAGGAATTTAAAAATAATCAAACTAAAGTATTTTTTTTTTAATATTTATTATTTCAACATTCATTAAGTCGTATTTGCCATTTACAGTCAAAGCAGTTGAAGTACGAGTATTACAAAAGATAATTATGATTTAATTCATAATCTAGATACTTAATGCTTAGGCATTGATAAGACCGTAACCTAATACAATATTCACATGAATTTCCGACCACTTCCTGGTAACATGAAGAAAATTTTTGGTGATCTCAAGAAATGTTAATATCTAGTCTAGTACAAAGTACGTACAAAAGAGTATTTAATTCTTAGGACTACGAATTAAAACTATAAGGCACTATTATTTAACTTACTATGATACAAAGTAAATAAATAACTAAACCATTACTTTATTTTATACAACTAATTTATTTGTTCAATTTTCACGAGACATCGTCAACAGATTTTTTAGTATCTCTAATGGCAGATTGGCTTGCTAAGTTCACGACGTTTGTCGGTGATGCGTCGTATCTTATGTGTTTACTAACTTCACCTACAATACTTTCCAGACTTTGCGTTCCAATGTTATTATCTATTGTTTCATCTAAATACTTTTCTACGCTGGTAAGTCCTGAATCCATGTTATCGTCGTGTGAACTAGTAAGTTCCTCTACTGTAGGCAGTACTGATGGCTGAACTTTAACATCCTCATAATATATTGCTTCGCGTTTACGCACCGTTTGTGTATCATCAGTTACAACTGTCGATAAAACGGTGCTGAATTCACCGGGATGTCTTCCGGATACATACAAAGTTACTACGCTAGTCAGTTTTGGTGGCGCAGGTTTAGGAGCTTTAGGTTTATTGCTCCTTCGTCTTGGGGGCGGTGGTGGAGGAGGAGCATCTTCTTTATCGTCTCGAATATCATCAGAAAAGTCCTCGTTACTTGTTAAGTCTGAGAGAATGTTTGGTTTCGGACTGTTACTGTATATATCATTGTTTACTAAATTATTGCTTTGAAGTAAATTAAGATCTGGTGCACCTAAGCCGAGTAAAGGATTGGAAGTTTGTAGGGATAATGCTTGTTGTTGCTGCTGCTGTTGTTGTTGTTGTTGCTGAAGAAGAAGTGGAAGAAGCAGGGAGTTAAACTGAGGAGGAGGGGCTAACGCAGTTGGTGTTGTGACAACTGTTTCTGTTATAAACTCGGTGGCAGTGATAACATTTGTTGTTGGATTTACAATAGTAGTTTCGATGGGTGTTGCTCTAAACGTAATTGTCAAAATTGTTTCTCTATTGTCAGTGACCGTTGTGACATAAGTAGTAGTCCTTGTTTTTAATTCAGTTACAGGAGTTTGTACTACTTGTTGCTGAGGTAATAACCCCTGTCCTTGTAAAGCCAACAAAGGATTTATTGCTGGCTGTTGGTTTCCCAGAAGAAGTTGGGAAAGTAACAAATTTGCTAATGGAACGTTGGCATTAATTTCAGGAGCAATCGTTTGTGTCACAGGCTCCACGTTGTAAACAGTACTAGGTAAGATATGAGAATAAGATGTTTTACGACCTCGGATAGTAGTAGGGGTGAATATAACAGTCGTGGTAGGGGTTTCGTGAAGAACGAATCTAATCAATTTGGTAGCTCCATTGTCAGCTACCTCAGTAGCTTCTGAAGCTAAAACTAGTTGAGGATTACCCAGCGGTCCTATAGATGTAGAAATTTGATTTGGCAATAAAGTTTCTAACCTGGGTGAAGCTGATAAAACACTTTTGTACTCTGTGATTTTTCCATTAACTACTGGAATTGTTACTTCAGTTGGAACTTGATGGGTTACTGTAAATTTTCCATCATTAACAATGTTGTTGTAATTATTGTACCGTTCTCCGCTGAAATTTTCAAAAGAATTTCTTTGTCTACTTGATGCTCTGCTAGTAGTTGTTCTAGTGCGCGATCTTCCTGATGATCGAGAGGTGCTGCTTGGTCGTGATCTATCTGTCTGTAATCTAGGAGCTTTTGGCCTTGAAGATATTGTTGTCGTTCTAGAGGGTGATCTGGCCTTACCACTACGTCTGTACGCAGGAGCTGCTGTAGTTGTCGTTCTACTTTCACCTCGAATAATGAAAGGTTGTCTTCCAGATGACCTAGGTGAGACTGTGGTAGTTGTTCTTGCACTATTGGAGAGCCTTGAGCTATATCTATTACCACTTCTGTGTTTTGGAGTCACAGGTGCCGGTGGTTCAGTCTCGGGCTCTGGATCAGGCTGATGGGTAGTTGTTCTCAATCCAGGCCTTCTAAAATTTGAGTATTTTCTGTTACCATAATCAACTTGACGTTTTGATCGTCTTCTGAAAGAAAATGGTCGAATTTGTACCGCATTTGATCTTCTAGGTGCTTGCGTAGATGGTGTAGAGACTTGTTGCTCTTTTCTATCAGAAGACTCATAATCATTATCATCCTCAAACTCTTCTTCATCTAAAATTTCGTCGCTTTCTTCTACTTTCTGTTCATTTTCTTTGATCTCTTCCTCTGGCTCAGGTTCTGGTTTTTTAAACAGGTTTCTCCTTGGTAACAGAGCATTCGGTCTTTGTCTTCGCAACGATAAGAGAGGATTTTGTGTTGTACGGGTTGTCGTTGATCTTCTAGTTGTCGTTGTGATTCTTCCACGCGTTGTTGCTGTTCTTCTAGGTACAGGTGTAGTTGATCGTGGCGTGATAGCCGTACCTGGTTGTCTAACTATGGGTGGTCTTCTAAATCTCAACAAAGGATTATTCGTTGTTTTTATTGGAGCTTCTGTTGCTTCTTCTAAAGGTTCAGTCGCGTTTTCTTCTTGCTGGGTTACAGAGGTTTCTGATTCGTTCTGATCTGGTGGCGGGAATGATACAGAAACTGACTGTCTGCCACCTCTTAATCTGGAAGATGCCGTTGGTCGAATTCTCGGCAACGCTGATCTGCTTGCAAAATCTAAACTGTTTCCTCTGATTGAGCTTGATCTGAAACCTGTTCTTCTGGAAGTGGGTGTAATAGAAGCTCTATTGAAACCACCTGATCTTGAAGCTAATGGTATATTACCAGATGCAGAAATACTACTTCTGCCTGAGAACCGCCTTCCGGAGCTTGATGAACCAGGAAAAACTGATTGCTTTCTGTTTCCACCAAACCCGGACGATCTAACGGACTTTAAGGTAGGTGTTGCAGTAATAGTAGGAGTAAAATCTTGACGAGTGATCGTAGTCGCACTGCTTAGCAATGGGCCTCGCTTTGGGGTGAATGTAGGCCTGTTTCTTGATGCAAATGGTATGATTACTGGTGTGAATGATGGTTTTTTTGTTGTAAACGTTAAACGACTTTTCTTTCTGGTGTTTCCATCATCTTCTTCTTCTTCAGATTCCTCTCTAGTTTCAGTTGTGGTTTCAGGTTCAGAGACAGAGCTCTGTATAACTTCAGGTGTAGGGCTAATTATGGAACCTTCTGTAGTTCCCGTAGTTGGTGTAGTAGTATTTTCTGTGTCCAAAGTTTTATTGTCACTAGTTACTACAGTAGAATCACCAGAAATAACAGCTACTTGAGAAAACAATATCTTTTTGTCGTTCTCTGGTGATGGTGTAGTAGATCCGTCAGCGGGTTTAACTTCCGCAAATAAATTATCAATGTAGGTACCTAAAAGAACCGTAGGAGGTGCAGATGAAACATCGGGTAAGCTTGTTGTTTGAATTTCTTCCTTTACGACAGTTGGAGTCAAAGCGGGTTTTTCTCCTTTATCTTGAACTAAGTTTTTATCAACTGGACCAGATTGCACTTTACGTCCTAATTGGTTATCTTCAACAACTTTAGTATTATCTACAATATTAGTAACGGTTTCAAGACTGCTCCTGATTTGCGATGTGTTGCCAGCATAGAAGGTTGTAAAATATGTGTATGTTGTGTAAAATGTGGCTTTACCATCTTCGTGTTCTAGACTAGCATCAACTAGTGATGGTTTAAGCTCTACTTCTAAATCTTTTGGTGGTAATTCACTTACAGTATTAATAGGTGTTGTATCAATTGGACTGACTGTTGGAACAACCTGTACTGTAGGAGTAACAACATTAGAGACAATCTCCTCGTGACTTGTAATGGTCGTAGATTTGTTTTTAGAAAGGGTAGTCCAATATGTGAAAGTCGTGTAGTAAGTAATAGGTAGATTGCTCTCCTCTTCTAGCTCTTTTTTAGGCATTATAGTCTCTGTTACAACATTGGTAATCGTTTCAAGTCTGCTCTTTACTTTGCTGGAGTCTTTTCCAATATACATGGTAGTAAAGTAAGTAAATGTAGTATAGCTCGTTTGTAAAAGCAGTGTAGGTGATGGCATAATTTCTTCAATATTACTTTCAGAACTTATTTGATCGTCTAAAATATTGTTATTTTCTAAATATGATCTTTCACCACTAGACGAAGAAGACTTGACATCTGTAACATATGAATTTTCAGACTCAATGGGACTACTCTCTACGCTAAACAACATATCTACTTCAAGAGGGGTTGAAGGAGATGGTTGCGGAATTATGGCTTGTCTTTCATCTCCAGAAGATTGGTCTTTCTGTTCCATACTTACGCTGGTTTCTACTGAAGAGTTTTCTTCTGGGTTTGCTGGAGTTGTTCTCTTAACTTGCTTACAGTTTCTAAAGTCAAATTGAGCTCTAGTACTTTCCGCTGTCAAAGGATTCGTTTTAGTAGGAATTAATTCGTCAGGTCCGACATAATTTGTGTACACTTCACTTCGGCTACACACATTAGCGTCAGAACCAACGTAAATTGTAGTGAAGAATGTGTAAGTTGTGTAGTAAGTCTTAACAGCATCAGGATTAATACTAACTATATCGTCACCCAAAGATGGAGTAGGAGTCTGAGAACTGTAAATGGAGTCACTTTCAACTGATTCGATCACGTCTTTATTCATAACCAGGTCAATGATACTGTTGATGGGATATGTCTCTGTTGGCCGGCCGATACCTACGCTAGTAGGAGCTATTTCATCATCGTCAAATGCTCCAAGCAATGATGGGTCTAATTTAGAAAGGTCAATAGTCGAAGTAATTATGTTTGTTACAACAGATTTATGACTAGCCACACTTGATGTATGATCACCAAAGAATGTTGTGAAGTAAGTGTAAGTTGTATATAGGGTTTTGAAAATAAGATCAATTTCGTTTTCTTCACTTGAAGTGTCAGTATCTAGAGGTGTGGTTTTTTCAGGAAGAGTAGTAAATTTTTCCGTACTAACTGATATTTCAACACGTTCTGTCGTTGTTGTGGTAGTTGTAGTTGGCTCTTTCTCTTCAATTTTCTTTTCAGATTTTTCACCACTAGAATGTTCCACTGTAATTTTTTCTTCAGACGCTGTTGTACCTTCTTGAGATGTCGTAGTCTTAGGAGTGTTCTCAGTGGAGACTTCAATTTCAGGTGATTTTATAGCTGTTTCTTCAGATGAAGTAACTGGCTGCTTCAAACTAGTATGAATTGAAGATTTAATATCAACAGAAACTACAGTTGTCGGTTCAATGTTCAAATTCATCTTGCAAACAACATTAGTGAGGTACCCAACATTGCTCTCAACAACAACATCTGATTTTACAGATGTTGTTGTTTCAGTGCTTTCTAACGGAATGAAATAAGTTGTCAAATAAGTCAAAGTTTTATAAGCAGTAGTCATTGTAGATTGAGTTTCAAGAACATTAGTACAAGCAACTTCCTCTTCAGATACATCATGTTTTGATTCAGTAGTGGTCTGTATATCTTCAAATGACTCCTCACTGTGACCACTTTCAGTAGTTGTAAGAACTTCTGAAGACATTTCAGTCGTAATTACATCATCTTCTTTTTCTGTAACTTCGGCGGCAGTATTTTCTGATTCTTCTTCGGAGTTGGTAAAAATATCAACCATATCACCGCTTTCTGTTACAACAGATTCTCTAGATTCTTCAATGATAGTAGCCGAGGGCTTTAATATTGATAAAGGTTCTGTAGCTTGTGAGTTATCGTCTTTGATAGGAATTACTTCCAAATTTTCAGTAAAACGAGTACTTTCAGTTGTGGTTACAGCTGGTTCAGAGGGCTGTATGACGTCCACATTAAGATCAAAGCCATTATTGTATTGAACACTAATTGAGTCTGGCATTCTATCGACTTCATAAAGAACTTTCTTAAGACTTTCTTCATCATTATAAAGTGCTTTTTCTGACCTATTTTCGTCATTTCTTGGAGTAGTAATTCTAGTAACAGTATTTACTTCATGAGCTTTGTAAGTGGCTGTAGCTACGGGGATATCAGCAGCAAGGAAAGTGATCTTAGTGTTCATTTTGTCAGCTGGTCTTGCAGAAGGAAATACATTAACTTCTTCTGGATTTTGAGGGCGAGCAGTATCAGTATTGGGAGTGAAAATAATAACAGTATCACCAACTACAGTCGTGAAATCAGCAAAGCCCGCATAAGTAAATGTTTTTTTCGGCCTAGGTTCGCTCTTTTGCCCAAACAGTTTTTTGGGGAGCTTAGTCTGTTGACCTGCTTGGTGTTGTGAACTACGAGTTTCTACATTATCTATATAATAAAATATTGGTGAAAATTCGTTCTTAATCGTAAATGTCGGTAAATCGTAATTCGGTTTAACTTTAACAATATTAGATTCATTCAGTGTATCGTCACTTACACGAGAATCTTTTTGTTCGTTAGTTTGTTCATATGCTTTACTTTGTCTGTGTAATGTATTAACATTTTCTAGAATCGATGGTTTTACATTATATTCCAATTTCTTCTCGTTTTCAATGACTGGACCGTCAAGGAAGTTAAAAGCTTCATTGTGTTGATATCTTGGAATTTCACTATAGGGCTGAACTCTACGACCGGTAGGTTCTTCAAAAATCTGATTTTCCTGATTATCTGGTGATGTTGGACTCCAGTACTTAACGTTATCTTGGACGGGTTTGCTAGCATAAACAATTTCCATTTTACTTGGTGAAATGTAATCAGTATTTTTAAGTACAAATTTATCAGGATCAATGTAGCCTAAGTCTTGCTTGACGTTCCATTCACCATCAAAATTAGAGTGGATTCTAGTTGGTTTAATAGCATCATCAACATTTGAAGGTTTGTTGTACAGAACAAGAGACGACTTTGTTAAAAGCTGAGCATAGATGCGTCCATTATCTAAGGTAGTACCTAAGATTTGTGTGGCGAATTCTGTTGTGACGCCATCTTGGATGAATGTCCTTGCCGTTGATGTCAACAAACCGATAAGAGGTTTAACGCTGTGATATCTTCCGATCTTCGTATTGTATTCATTCCGCTTGTCATTCACGAGAAGTACAGTCAAGTCTGTCGCGTCAACGTTGATGTGTCGTTCCGTGTCGTAGGCGTGTCGTGCCAAGTCGTGTCGTGTCGTGGATAGGATATCGTCGGAGGTGCGTTATTTTACAAAGTCCAAGTTGAGACGACCACGACCGGATTAGATTTGAAAGAGAAAGAAAAAACATACAATTAATAATGCAATAATAGAATACAAATAGGTTGCTAATAGATAGTTTTTTGTTAGCACTAATTTTGTACAGCAAATTTTAATAATTTTTAAGGTAGTGGCACTTATTTTAATTTATGTTTATATTTTTAACTTGAAATACGAATAGTAAATACATTTTTAATGATTTTCGGTGCGGATGTGAAGAATCTGAGCATATTCATCTTTGAAGTTTTTAGTAAAATTTTCAACAAGGATTTTTGTAGATTTATAATAAGCACTACTAACCTTAATAAACTCTTAAATATACAATACCTACATGAAACTTTAAGTAAAGAAGAGTTAACGAAGTTAAGATAGAAGAGCATTGCAGAAAGGTATTATTAATTTATGAAAGATACATTTAGCAGATCAGACAAATATCTTGCATTCAACAGTCATAAAGATCATTCAAGCGAGGCGGAAGATTTTTACAGGATAAAATTCGGGTGTTAAAAAAGTTTATACAACGCTGAAACTGAACAACTTTACCCAAAAACAATATGATAAATTTATTATGTTTATATCATCGTAGGCTTCGTCAGATATTGATTGATACCTAATTATCGAATGCTAACTACCGGTGAAAGTCTGTGGTTGGGGTGGTGTATTGGCTAGGCCCGCGGCCTCCCGTCAGTGCCAGCGCACTGGGCCAGCGTGTCTATGGTCTAATCGCCTCCAGGGTTTGTTCGAGCCCTGTGATAGGGACGTATTGAGCGGTTGATGATTGATGAACTATTGGTTATTGCTGTTGCAGTACTAATTTGCCGTCTCAAGTGCGACTCAAACGCAGCAATGTATTGCAAATTATAGTCAGTAGATATAGAGAGATGTAGTCTAGTCACTGTTACGAGTAGCTCTGTTGTTAAGCCCCAAATGGTTGTTTTAACGACTAATTTAATGACTTGAGACCAAAGGCTTCTTGTGCTTTTGGAGCCACTAAAAACGCTCTAGTTACCACCTTAACCTATGGAGACTTAACTTTTGTTATCAGATAGTGTTAGCTAGCAGTAACACAAATAGACTTTAATTTTAAGCACGTTGCATTTTTACCTCCGACTGATGCACAAGGCATTACTAACTGTCAAGTTTAGTTGCTCCGTTGTATATCTGACAAATAATTCTATTTTTTTTTGTTTATTGGTTTCTCTTGTAGTTTCTTTTGATTATGTATCAACTGCGCATGTTTTGTTTTTAAGGAAAAGTTTAAAGTTCTACATAATATGATTAACGTCTTTAAAGTAGACAGTCCAGTTTCAAGCATAGAATCACCCTTGGTAATTTATCTCGTGCAGTACTTTTTTAACACCCGTTATTATTAGAATTAGAATTACTTATATAATGATATTTGAAGTTAGTAATAGACACTCACCCCTGTTTTCCGGGACGTTTTCTCTCTTTATCCTTGTAACTTCCTCTAACGTTTCTTTATTATTTATATCTGTAACAAAAAAGAAACACGTAAGTTTTTTCACCAGGATTGAAAACAGATTGGTGCGTGGTGAGGATCGAACCATCTCTACTGTCGCCGCCTCTTGAACGGAAGGCTACAACCCTACAGCACACCACTAATGCACACTGATCAAGCGTATTTATTTTATTTTATTTATTTGGGTCAACAAACAGTGCGTACAATGTGTATTTAAAACCAAAATGTATAATTTTTATGGTGTGATTAATTGTGCCACCAACACCATTAACCACAGATTGAGTAAAAAGAAATGAGAAGTGATAATAATAATAATAATAATATGTGGGGACATCTTCACACACGGCCATCTGATCCCAAACTAAGCAGAGCTTGTGCTATGGGTACCAGACAGCTGATATACATTACATAAATAGATATATACATACATATATAGATAAACAACAACCAGACACAAGGCAAACACAAGTGCTCATCACACAAATGTTTGCCCTGGGCGGGATTCGAACCCGCGACCCTGTGCGTCGGAGGCAGATACACTACCACCTGGGCTACGGAGCCGTCAACTATTACAAACATAAAGTTGTTTACTTATGTCTAGAATATCTGCATATTTTTATATCAAGTCTCTAGTGCTGGAAGATATTTCTTTGGAAATAAGAAGTAATGTGTCGTCTTTCTTAATGTTTAGTTTCTGTAATTTTATTCTGTGTCCAATAAAAAAAATACAAAAACAAAATGATGCCGCAAATCCGTGGCAATATACTGACCACGTGTTCACTCAATAAGCTTGACCCACAGACCATAACCGAGTCGCGGCTGAAAAAATGCATCCATTCTCGATTGTATATCGAATCGATTTCGTCATTGGAATCGTTACGTTTAACCCAGATGTTTAGTAGAAAGTCAAAGTCTCTGCAAGGTCGTGAGGTGATATGATCGATTTAGTATATTTGTTAAGTTTACGTATGGTCGATGAAAGATAGTAAACTATAGCGGCAGCAATAATGAACTGGTAAACTTTGATATGACATTGACTGTACGTGAGGGTAGCTATATTTCGTGCATTCATTAGCTGTTGGCGAGATTTGACAGATGTGAAAGGTTATCAGTGACTTTTTAGTGGTATGCTAGGAAAATTTATATTTTCATTTGGATATGGTATTAACTATTTCAGTTTTAGATTGGATGCATATTGAGTCGGCATAAGTCAGATCAACTATACTGCGATTCATAATCATGTAGAGCACTTATGACTAAATATTGCCAGATCCAAAGGAAAGTTATTTTAGTATTCTGAAATTAATTAATTAAACATTACTTACCAAAAATTTTGTTTTTATTAGATCTACTCTGCTAAGTCCTAACATCTTAACCCAGAGGAAAAAATACATTGCATCCTGATGAGTCGACTGATTGATTGAAATTTAAGTAATTTAAGTAAGCAGATATATTTTTTGTTTATGGTCTGGCAACATTAAGCTGTAATTTTCTCTGTGCGATTTTGACAAACAGCCTCTAGCATAGCTTACATTTGCTTTGGTAGAAACCAACGGCTTAATATGCCTTTTGAAGCACGGAAGTCTCTTTAACGGAAAACTGCTAACAGTCACAGTCCGTGATGTGGACAGATTAACTGCTACTTACACAACACACAAAGTTACTTTTGAAACCACCGCTTAACCGTCCATAATAAGAGTAACATCATTTGTTTTACGAAAACTTTGACGAACAACTTTCGGAAATTCGTGCAATGTGAAACAGTGAGAATGCAATTGCGTGGGCGGTGGATTTCAGATGGTTTCCCACGGTATGGGCAAGCAGTGAAGAAATCTCCTTAGTTTGAATTATGTATTTTATGGGATTTCACATTCTGAAACTTAATTAAAAAGTCTGAGATTATTAAGTCAATTCATTCTTGTATTTAAATAAAAAATATCAATTCTTGAAGATACGAATACTTATCTGTTATCTCAGGAACGGCTCTAACGATTTGGATAAAATTTTGTAAATAGATAAACGTTTACTTTCTGATGTTTATACGTAAGCTCCTGAGCTACGAGTAGGTAAGATACTTTATTGCCCACAAAATGCAATTGAAATATTAGAGGCCAAATCTATACTAATATGAGTATTCCCACTTTTGGCGGCCTTATTGCATGCAACCAGCAAGGAAACAACTAATCTTGTACATTATAATCAATCAATCAGCCTATTGCAGTCCACTGCTGGACGTAGACCTCCCCAAGGGTACGCCAAAGCGCACGATCACCCGCTTTCCTCATTCAGCCACCACCAGCGACCTTCTTCAGGTCATCAGTCCACCTGGCAGGGGGGCGTCCCACACTACGTTTCCCGAGACGCGGTCTCCATTCGAGAACCCGTCTGCTCCAACGCTCATCGGTTCTAAGACAAACGTGGCCAGCCCGCTGCCACTTCAGCTTGCTACTCTTCTGGACGATATTATCTACTACCTTGGTCCTGTGCCGGATGATTCCGATTCGGATTTTATCCCGAAACGTAGCGTGGGACGCCCCCCTGCCAAGTGGACTGAGGACATTTGACAACATGAAAACTTAAGTCCAAATGAACCATATTTTCTACGAGAAAAATACTAAATAACAAGTTTTCATGATAAGTTGATAGGATTTGATATTGCAGTACTTCAGAAAGCACGTCATACCGTTAGCATTCAACCCAGGCAATAGATCAAACGGACTGATGTGTGTCAGTATGTCCACTCTCCAAACAGGAACAAACTCTGTAAGGAGCACGGAAGCGCGCGCTTCGCGCATGCGCGGCACGCATAGCGATCAGCACTATTTGTGTCGCATTACTACTCATACTAGTGTCGGTTTACTTTTTAATCTGTAGCTCAGAATACGGCCATTCACCCCCTCCCGTCAGTACTAGACACCTCACCTCCACTCGTTTTTCGGGGGCGAGTTCGAAGTATCGGAACAGAAGGGCCTCGCGCTGTTAGGCGTACAGCGTACCTAGCATTCTAAACGTGCAACGATAACCCTAGAAGCTTCACGCGCATTTTAGCAGTTGGCATTTAAGACGCAACTGTTGTATGAGTGGCCGAGGTGTGTCCGTAGTACATACAGATGGCTCATACAGATGGCTTTCACGCCATCATGCGTAAGAAAGCGGCTTCCTTGCTGCAGCGCCTGCGTAATAGTCGGAACGGCATCCTAAAAGCGATCGCTGATAGACCCGATTGCCCCATACAAAGGCACTGGGTGGCGCTTGCTTTAGGTTTAGTTAAATAGGTTATATTTATTCACATATCTTTTAGCTTCTTACTAACCAAACTAACTTACCTTTAAGTAATATTGTTACTAACTAATTAATTAAATCTACTAACAGGTAATTGTATGGACTTATAATGTCTGAAATAAACATATATTATTTTAGTACTTGCCACCTGTTTAAAAAAATAACCCGAATTTTTGCCGTTACTTCAACTTCCGTAGTAAATAAATAGTAAAACAGTTTTGGTTTTTAATACAAGGAAATAGAGTTGTAAATAAATATAAATATCCGAAAACTTTAATTACGCGCAGTTTGATAAAAAATAATTGTAATAATTTCACACGCTCTCGTTTTAAAATAAGCGAACTTCAACTTTTCCTTTTAATAACAACTGGCACTCGATATTTAAATTTTAAAAGTAAGTTTAATTTTTTCGGCCAGCGAATTCTAATTTCAAACTTGAATTACTATGAGTACTTCAACGCACACATTCGGTTATGCACGGAATAGTTCATTTCACTGACTGATTGTATCGTAAAGAACCTCTTGTACGTTTCGATTCTAATCGCGTTTGGTTTATTTTTGCGCACGTTTCACTTTTACCCGCCTTTGTAGATGTCTCATCGAAAGTAAGGTCTTTGATAGAAATAGATGGCAAGATATTTATTACTCAGTCAGACAGTTCAGTAGATATTAGAATTTCATTTCAAAAGTCTATCGCATATGTACTATTTAAAACATATAATATTTTCTTAGGACGAACGTTACATTTTTAAACATTTTAAATAATTTCAATAAGTCTATCTGCGATATACCTACTGTTCTGTACTGTTTTCTTAATCAATCAAGTGCAAATTGAATTTGATAGAAATCATATTATATAATACTATTGAACAGAAAATATTTTTACTATGAACTAGCCGTTTCCAAGTCACCAAAGTCTGACTTGACCTAAGGACCACTTCCTGCTTCAGCAGTCGGGAACACCGACTTAATTTTACTTAACTTGCCTTTCGAAGCTCGGAAGACAGTCTAAATTCTAAAATGAAAACTAGTACCTAACAATTTCCCACATCCGTAGTTAGGCTAGACCTGTAATAGCTTAACTTCAGTAATCTCTTCGAACTACTACTTCAACTTGAGCCTTTCCTAACATTTATGTGTATTTTGTAAAGTAGACAAGTAGTTAATCTTTATTAGACCTAAGTAACTAAAGGGTCCAAGTACGTATACCTATAGTATTTCTTAAGCCAAGTTCCTTAAGACTGACATTTCGAAACTGGTCCTCAACTTTTATGGCGGGAAAAGTGTCATGTAAAAACTTGCGAGAGTGAATGAGACGGTTCTGTATGAGTGCTGTGTGTGTGAGGGGGATGGAGAATGTGTGTCAGTAGGTAAGTCTTGCCCTGAGTCAATGCACTTGCAGCTTGCAGTTGCAACGTAGTGCGTTTGCCCCGGTTCCGTAAGTAAAAGCTTTTTTATGAGACTTGAGATTTATGTTTGTGGTTGTAAACATTCTTGCAACTTTCTATTACTACGCGTTTATAGTACATTATGTTTGAGGTAGGTACTTACTCTTCAATTACAATAGTAAAATCATGAATTGTGTAAGGTTTATATCTTGACAGAAATGACGGAGTTAAAATTGTACTTAACCTCTATGATCATCAACTAAAAATCCAAGAATATTTTAAGCAAAGGGTTTCCAAGATTAGCAGTAAGGTTTAAAATCAAAACAAATACCTTTAAATCGGTAATGAATTATAATAATAATAGCCGAAGTTCGTTGCTTTTTACCAATAGGTAAAAAGCAACGAACTTCGGCTAAAAGATTATCTCTCCTCTAACTTTTTACAAGCTTCTATTCTCATTATTACTACACAAAATCGTGTTTTTCTTTTTCTCAAAACATTATAATGGCACGTTATTCAAAATCGCAAAATCTTCGTAATAGCAATCCATCAAAATAGATGACCCAGTCGTAAGAAATCTATTATCCATAGCACTATTACTCCCGGCCCAAGATGCAATGTAAATGTTCTTAAATGTTGCAACAGTTATGTGTCATCTCTGTTACTGTTATACTGTTGGCAAATAATTGCGTGTCGTGGGAAAGTCTTTGGGAAGATCAGCTCAGTCGTAGGGACAATGTCATCAGATCAGCTGTGCTATGTGAAGAGTCTTTTATCTTGAGTCGGAGGTACAAGCGGTTGAGAATTGGTACAAGTGGTTTTTTAAATGTCGTTATAACTGTTGAGGCAATTAAACCTGTGTTAAATGCACGTAATGTTTTTGGAGATGTCTCGTCATTTTTTTTGCAACGAAGACACATTTTGGAATATCAAAAATATTTCAGAATTTACTTTACTTCAGTTCTAGTCTATCCTACCTATTTCTTTACCGCACTTGATAAAATAACTATAAACAAAGCCCCAGGTCATTTGCATAACATATTTGACTCACAGGACCAAAGCCTGTCCCCTGTGAGACTAATACCTTCTATTTACAAGATAGTCAATGTAACGTTGCACAAACTGGAACTAGTATAAACTAGTAATGGTACCGGTTCAGTATAATAGATAGGCTTTCTAAAGCGACTTGAAATAGTATCATTTGTCGTTTTGAGTTAAGATGGAGCGATTAGAATGGCCTTGTTTTGTGACGTTGTTGTATTGATTGGAGTTAGGTCAGAATTAATTACTAGTGCCTTTGCACAGTATATCAAATTGAAAGGATCGCTATTGATATGTATGGTACAGGATGGTGAGAATTAGTGTGGTGGGAACACGGTAGTTGATGTTGGAATGATATGGTCTTAAATTACAAAAAAAATATGAGGATGAGAGGTATTCACGCTTTATTAGCATTTTCACGATCCCTTTGCATATTGAGATCTGATAATATACTCTCCACGCGTACACCTCCATCGTCAAACAAAGAGATAAAATTAAAAGCTTTGAGCTTGATTGATCATGTTATTAATAATTTGTTTATTAAATGTAATATCTTTAATACATAACAACATCGTATATAATATTGCTTGTCATCTTTTTGATAAAAGATTAACATAAACTAAGATTATTCAATGGCGTTTATACATATAATACATTATAGGTGTTAATTTTAAACCAAATGTAAACAATAATTACTTATAATATTTTTTATACAAGGATTTAATAATATGTGTTTTGTTGTTTGTTTGTGTTGTTATATAATACTAATATTAAGTTTATAATAATTATATGTTTATTTATTAACAGAGTACACAAAAAGTATTATATTTCCTGCTAAAAAACTTAAACTAATTGACAAAAAATCAGGAGAAACGTGACAAACTTTGATCATCTTTATTGTGTTCAATAATTCATTAAATTACAATATAAAATAAATTATGACTAAAAACTTGAAAAGGATGTTGTTTTAATGGTGTTGAGATGTTATGTAATATAAGGATTTGGTTGTAGAGTCAAGGATAACAGGGTTTTGGCAGTTAGAGTTATTGGTGTGACTAACACGAATGCGGTATGAGGTCACAAGATATCTTGCGACAGACTTGCTTGCCAATCAATATTTAATCACAATCTTAGCCACCTCTAGCCGCCTCTAGCTCGAGCTTAGAGAAAGTATTTAAAATTTAAAGTCATTCTATTGTAGTACAAACTGCAGTTTCGTTTGAATGTTCTTTCAATATTCCGTTCATCAACAGCTCGGTTTTTGTTTTTTTCCTCTTTTGTTTGTTTTCTCCCAACATATTGTTATGATCTACTTGCTCGAACAAGTTATATATTCTTACCCTGTGTTCAATTCTGAGGTGGAGGCCTGGTTTCCTATAGTACAGGATCTCCTAGTTTAGGGACCAGCCTCAACAATATAATGTAATATGTATCACTTGTTATATTCTTCATTAATGTGATTGTTGTTGAGGAAATAAATACTTTATTTTTATTATATACATCCCCACCGAAGGGCTCCAACCTACCCTGAATTAGGGGGATTAGGCCTAGTCAACCACGCAGGCCCTGTGCGGGTTGGTGGACTTCACAAACCTTTGAATTTCTTCGCAGGAGCGTGTGGTTTCATCACGATATTTTCCTTCATCGACTAAACAACCATGCGAAATTTCGAACTATAGTTTAGAAGTTCATTCGATATTGAGTTTTTTCGATTGGGTGTATTTCGAAAAACTATCTGGGCTCACTCTTAGCTTAAGTTCAAATATATAGAATCTTAAAATTTGAATAGGAAAGCGGACCCTAACGCTAGGACGAAGAAGATAAATCCACACTTTTATAACAACGCGGTAAATAAAAAAACTTTTTGGTGAATTTGTAGTATCTTCTTCTTCTTATCGTGAGGATTGTAAGGTTCACAACCCATTCGATTTGACAATTGAGAGGTAATATAGGTACACTTATTTAAACAAAAGCACAAACCTTAATTGTCGCATGACGTGAATCTTAAGTGCTATAATAAATGTACAATTCAACCAAAATTCTTGCGAATCGCTAGAAAAATCCGGATTACTAAAAATGTAGTGACATTCTCGAACTAATATAACTAACAGATCGTAAATAAAGTTGCGTGTTTTACAGAAAGCACGAAGCGTCGGCGAACATGAATGAAATCATTAGCCGTAGTGTATTAACACGTGTTTTGTAACAACTACATATTTTACAATACAACACGAATGGTGGCAATTCCAACAAGATCGAATATATCTATCATACAGGGGATGAGGGGATGGCGTAGTGTTGGACGGCCTCCCACAAGGTGGACAGATGACTTGGTGAAAGTTGCTGGGCGCCGGTGGATGCAAGTAGCGCAGGACTGTTCACGGTGGAAACCTATGGGGGAGGTCTATGTTCAGCAGTGGACGTCTTCCGGCTGAAATGATGATGACGATGACAGGGGATGAAAGTCTTAACTTATATATGCCGATCGAAATGCCAACTGATATATCCATATTTTCGTAAAATTCTGTGTCTATTTCACTGACGTAATTATTAATTTAATCCATTCTGTCATTTATCGATAGAATAAAAAAATGCTTGTTAGTTATGTTATTTTAAATTAACAACGAACGATAGTTACTTGTTTACGTCATACCTGTCCTTTTAGTTTTATTGAGGAATTGCTGGAATCGACGCCCATCATTTCAACTAACGTTCATAAATATTAAAATTTGTAATGCGAACGTTCAGATTGAAACACGTAAGAGGAAAACTCGATAAATAAACGATATCTCTGAAGCCGTTCGGGCGTGACTGGCAAGCTCCAGTGA
Organism: Carpatolechia fugitivella; assembly: GCA_951230895.1. Classification (NCBI taxonomy): domain Eukaryota; kingdom Metazoa; phylum Arthropoda; class Insecta; order Lepidoptera; family Gelechiidae; genus Carpatolechia; species Carpatolechia fugitivella. The sequence continues at coordinate 4,674,329 of OX579668.1, forward strand.
ATGCTCGGAAGCGTTCGCACGGTGTCAGTGCTGGCCGCTCGCTCGGCTTACGCAACGGTGTGATATAAGGATTTAATTATTTGATAAAGGGGTCATTTATACTTGGTTGTAGGTGCTATCGTAAAAAGTACTATCAATCAATCCCTTCAATTAAAAATTCCACCTGTCTTCCATACACCATACATTCATCATTGTCATCACCGAAACCTATCATTTGTAGACAAGGTCAAACTGCCACTAGGCCATACAACCATACAAACACCATACAAGCACCATACAAGACAATGGTATGGGAAACGGGGTTTCGGTTTTGCATACAATGCGTGTCGGAGTTAGGGCGAACGTTCACTGGGGCGTAGCTGCGCGTGCGCGTATTAAGATGACTACTTCCGTTCGTGAAGTGACGCGGTCGAGAGGTCGAGTCTACTGTAGAAGAAGACTTAATACAGAACTAAGTAAAATCGTTCGATTTATAAACAAATTCTTAATAATTATGATTATGTGAGTTTTTGGAAGAATTCGATGAGAAAAAATGAATTTATAAGTCATAAAAAAAACATTACTTAAATAATTCTAAAAAAAACTCAAAAAAAAAATTTTGTTACTCAGCGAGTTTTAATTTTTTACTTGATCCGATGTGATTTTATTTTATGGAAATAAAATAAACTTGTTTTCAATACACCTTGCTCGAAAATTTAACTTACGAAGGCAGTAAACTGTGCGGTAAATGCGTTTTACCGCACTAGTGCGATTTTATTACAATTTTTTTTTAATTCCTGCGGTCTTCAAAATTATTATTCAGCCAGGATCATTTTGACACTAAAAAATATTTAAATCGATTCATACAAAGAGAAAAGTATTTTATATTGTTTAATTTCAACAAATTGTATAAAAAATATTATCAGCCAGTAATATTTTAATTATAAAAATAAAATTATCTCGATTTAACAAAGAATCAATTCGTAGAGGCCGAATGTCCGCCAGAGCCTTTTCTCCGTAATTATGCTTCTAAAAAAGAAACATAATATCGATTTGAGGTTGGCGCCAATTTTGTGAAATTTTCATTTAATTGTTTTACATTGAATGTTGTTTTATGAGTGATTATGTGTTGATATTTAGTGATAAATGTGAATAGTAAGGATGCTCAAACTGCGCACGATATAATAAAGGTTAGTTTTTACAACTTCTACATGATCAATTTTACCTGTAGTATCATAGCTTTTGTAGGGGTACCTTCTTAACCATTTCAATTTAATTATTTACTATCAGTTTTCTCACAAGTGTATTGAAAAACGTCGTACAACACACGGATCTTAGGTTTTATAACAAACTCGTGACATTATAAACCCTCGCCTGCGGCTCGGGCTTACAAAAGTCACCTCGTTTGTAATAAGCCACCTACGATCCTTGTATCGTAATGTACTATTAATCTTGTTCCTTTTTATTTGGCCTGGGACATGTAATTGGCTAAAATATCTTACAAAACAAAGATCTTTTGAAAGGCATATGATAATCTACATACAGCCTAACATCAAATAAAAAATATTGCATTGTACTGTAGTTTAATTAAATAATACCAATAATACCATTGTTAGAACGTTTGTTAATGTTATTAGATCGACTCGTAATAAATAACAAGAAATTGGTAGAAAGTTTGTAATAGTTGCAATTTGGCGTTTGGGAAGAAATGGTTCGTTAGCTAATTACGGAGAACCTCGCCTCATTTGTCCGTGGGATATTTCGAGAGAATGTTGTTATGTAACCGTAGAATATAGAACATCTTCACCATACTTTCTACTTAAGATAATACTGATAATCATGTAAGGTGAACTGAATTTAGAAATTGTGTGAAGTACAATTCACTTTATTAAAGTATCCTATGTGTTAATCCAGGTTAAAAACTATCTCCATTCCAAATTTCATCAAATTCCGTTGAGCACTTTAAGCGTGAAGGCGAAACAAACATCCAAACATCCAAATATATTTTCACATTCATAATAATTAGTGTAATTTTGCTAGCTCTAGACTACGAACAAGGACAAAGATCAACTATGGCTGCCTTTTCTAAAAAAGAAAATATGAACTCCAACCTGAATTAATACGTCTGTTTTGATAACGAAAGCACGGAAATTAAAAAGGACTGAAAAAGGAGCAAAAAGTTTACAAAAGTATGACGTCACTCAATGCTATAATCACACTTTTTTTATTAATATTCTATTGTAATTGACCGAGCGAGCGAAGCGAGCGAAGCGTCTCTGTTTCAGCTTGGCCAAATTTGCTTTTGTATGTCCATCTGTTTGTGGATTTGTTTGTTTGTTTGTTTCACTCTACAGGTCGCGTTTCTCAACCGATTCTCGTGAAATTTTGTGAGCAGGTTCGATAAATTAATCGAACTTTTTTGTCGAATCAGTTTTTGGAAATTTTAAAAAATGACGGAGTTATGCCAGCTTACAAGGTCTACCGCTGAGGCTGTTTTCCTCTACAGGTCATATTTCTTAAAATAAAATAAAATGAAATGAAATAAAATAAAAAATAATAAAAAAAAAAACAAAACACACAAAAAAAACTTTAAAAATACAAAAAAATCAAGGGGTTGGGGATGTTTGTCGAGAAAAAAACATTTGAAAAGATATATACAGACTCGCGAGCTCACAGAGCCACTAGTCATAATTCTTAAGAATGATTCCTTTTGAGGCTCTCTTTAGTATGTAAGCAACGTTGCCTTAAAAACCACTATTTGCAACTTTACAATGACCGAAAATCAATTACGAAACCAATAGAAATTCCAATTCCATATTCAAAACTTATCCAGATGAATAAAAACTGTCAACGCACAATAAAAAGAAAATGAAATAAGCATTCCAAATTCAAATGGCAGATAAACAAACTTTTTGAATAAGCGTAAGGTTTACACACACTGACCTTACAAAAGCGGTAGTGAAAGTCCTATGGTAATTTTTTTAAGAATTTCACATTCCGCTAAAAATGTTCACACGCATAATGTGATAATTCCTGTGTATTCACGGTGTAACAAGCGAGAAGTGACTTTTGTCATACTCTGTCATCCAAAATCACCTTTAAAATTAGCGGCAAAGATGACAATTTTGTGGCACGCAGTCGTTGCTTTATTTATGAGGTTTTGAAATTTGACTACCTACTACTCTTGTGCTTTCTATGATTGTTAGTTTTGCGTTTAAAGATTGTACGTGCTGAGTTTATTAAGAAGAATTGGAACGTTTCGGAGTTGGTACATTGCGTAAGGGCTTGTGTTATTATGTGTGAATGAAACTAATTAACTGGACGTACTGGCAACTGGGTAAAAAAGGACACAAGGAGAGAAAGTGCAAATGGAGTGCGAGTTTAAAAACCGAACCACACATTCAAGACGTGTTCGAAATTCAAAAATAGTAAGTAAAACATTCGACCATCAAGACCGCCGCCGTGACACTATCGGTGTCGCATGACTAATTCAAACAAACGATTACTTCAGAATCGAATTTGTACCATTTTTCTTTGTTTTAAAGTTTAAGTTTGCTAAGCATTTGTCGGGAGCCGGCTTGAATGTCAAGTACATGAAATCGATTAGTGTCGTTCGCGAATTTTTGACCACTTTCTAACCATTGACATTGTAGCGAAAGATAAATAAATCAATATGAAAATAGTCTCTACCTATATTAAAACTCTAGTTTAGGATATTTTTAACATAATACGATATCACATCACACTAATATTAGGTATAAATGTGAAAATATATTTGGATGTTTAGATGTTTGGATGTTTGTTCCGCTTTCACGCCTAAACTACTGGACGGGTTTGGATGAAATTTGGAGTACAGATAATTTATATCCTGGATTAACACATAGGCTACTTTTTACTTACATAACGCGAGCGTAGCCGCAGGCGGACCGCTAGTAATATCATTGGAATTCTGTATAACCACATTTTATAGCAAATTGTCTAGTATTGAGTATGGATAGTAAAATATAGCATTGGAAGAGCACAGCGTGTTGTAAATTCAAGATCATCATTCATAGAGATAGGTTAGGGCAGGTCACTAGGTTTACCTTTAGTTTATGATAACGGAACATCGCATGGGAATGAATGTCGTCCTTAAATGGATGAATAAAAATAATTTATTGCACACTAAGGATAAAAATAATAGACGTCACGTGCAACAACATGGCCGGGACCAACAGGCTACAGAAGACGAGGCAGACCAACTGCACGATGGGCAGACGACTTCACATGTGTGGCCGGTCGGGACTGGACAAAACTAGCCAAGGACAGAGACAAATGGAACTCTCTGGAGGAGGCCTTCACCTAAGAGGGGTTCTTGCATATTTATTATTGTTTTTTTAATTGAATTATTAATTTTATTTAAATGTATACCTCATTATTTTAAATTTCAATGTAATGTATTATTTTTCTTATGTGCAAGAAATAAAACGCTTTTTATGTTATTTTATTTATTATAAAGATAAAAATAAAAATTACAATAATCTTGCAAGACAAGTAATAGAAAGTGTACAGTTAGGCGGCCTTATTGTTACACAGCAATTTCTTCCAAGAAACCTTTCGATGCAGGATACTTCTACACTAATAAGTTATTATTAAGTGTTAATAACCTTTTAGGACTTCGATAAACCTGACCCATGAAAATAATAATTCAAAGGTGAGGTGGACCAACACGCACTGGGCCAGCGTGGTTGCTCTTATACAGTAAGCTCAAGCACCTCGGTGGGGCCGTAGGTATATTATGAGCTTTTCATTATGATGATGATGATTTAAAATTTATTTGCTGATTTGACTTTCCCTACCATTATTGTCACTAGGTTTACCTTCTGGTACAAAGTTATATTTTTTTAATATCCAGTGACTTTTGAGTTATTTCAATACCGTTAGTTCATGTTTCTAAGACCACTAATATTCTGTTTTCGATTCAAAGAATCAGTAACAAAATAATAAAATTGAAAGTCATCAAAGCAGGTAGGGCGCAAAAAGTCACTCGGCCCGACAAGTAAATAATCTACAGTTTAGGTCAATGAAACACGAGTGTCAATAGTAAATTAATGAAATAATGAATGGTTTGCGAGTGATCTGAGAATCGGGGTCGCCGAGAGTGAAACCTCAGTTTTTGTACACCCACAGACCAACAATATACAAGAAGCTTGTAGCTAACTAGACTAGTGGCTCTGTGGGATGTAGACCTCGCGAGTCTGATTATCTTTTCATATTTATTTTAATTTCTCCCCAACCCCTTGATTATTTTAATTTCTTTTTTTATTTTATTTATTTTATGTATCTTATTTTATTTTATTGAATGAGAAATGTGACCTGTAGAGGAAAACAGCCTCAGCAGTAGACCACAAGCTGGCCCGATAACTCCGTCATTTTTTAAAATTTCCAAAAACTGTCACGACAAAAATAATTTGATTAATTTATCAAACCTGCTCACAAAATTTCACGAGAATCGGTTGAGAAACGCGACCTGTAGAGCGAAACAAACAAACAGATGGACAGATGGACATACAAAAGCAAATTTAGCCAAGCTGAAACAGAGACGCTTCGCTCGCTCGGTCAATAACTAACGTTGTTGACTGGAAGATAAGGTAGCAATAGGCAATGAGGGCTGACTAACATAAAACATGTATAGATATATTTTTTAATACTTTACTATTGTTTTTATACTGTGCAGGTAATCTGATAAACCCACTGTGATTTAGTCTTAGGGCGTCGTTCTGAGCTTCTTCTTTTCGAGTCGATTCGGCGACATGAGCTGCAAACATGATTATCTCCCCAAATGCGGATGCGACGCGTATACACACAGAGGTTGGAATATTTTAAGATTTGGCAAAAAAAGAATTTACATATCATCGTGCGCAGCATTTTCAATTTACTTGTACTCACGATTTTGGATTTCTGCGAATGGTAAGTAGCAAAATATAAACTAAAGTATAATGTAATGTAGACATTGTTTTAGTGCGTGCTTTATTGTAACAGCCTCCGTGGCCGAGTGGTCGAGATTTGACGCCCATTACGGAGGTTCCGGGTTCAATTCCCGGTGGGGACACTGTCAAGCAAAAATTTCTTTGTGAGACTTTCCCCAGTTTGGTTAGGACATTGCAGGCTGAATCACTTGATTGTCCGAAAAGAAAGATGATTCCGTGCTTCGGAAGGCACGTTAAGCCGTTGGTCCCTGCTATACTATCTAGTCGTTACACGAGCCAAGTCAGTGGCCTTTGGCGGCTCTATAACACTGACACCAGGGTTTGTGAGGTCGACCTTACAACCCACACGATGATGATGATGATGATGAGTGCGTGCTATCTTCAAACCAACTAAAGCTCTGCTCTCCCGTGTAGGGATGAGTGCGTGACTTTGAGTATGTAAAGAACATATACCTATATAATGATAGCTAAATAACGTTAAATCTCTTAGGTCGTGGCTCAGCCCATGAAACTGAACAACTTTTGTAACAGAAATTCCACAAATTTCGAAAATAAAATGGAGTTTTCTAACAAACTGATCAGCTGATCGATTCATTATGTATGAAAGTTGTTTTTAGTTTTTTTTTTTGCGAATTTTAAAAAGTCGTGGAACAAACAATAATAATTGTTGTTCAGTTCCATGGAAACCCGTGAGGTTTTGCGGTATTCAAGGAATAAAACTGTTAAGATTAAGAACCAACACAAAAGAAAAAAAATAGTTTTAAAGAGCTCTATTAATTTTCATACGTTGAAACCACTGTGTAGCAAAGTCAAAACACAAAGCACGCAATGAATATGAATGAATAAACTTCAAACTAGTCTCGCACCAAAGGCAAACATTACAGACATTCTGGGTCAATGGTGGCACCACTGTCTAATATTGGGCTATGGTGGTACAACTGTTTCCACCCACTTAATGTTCTGACCAAATTACACTTCAAGAGCAGTTAAGTAGGACTATTAGTTTTAGGTACTTTACAGAAATTGTAATACATGTTCTGGTGATTGTAAAATTATAAATATATCTCTCTCTCTCCCCCTCTTTCTCTCTCTCTCTCTCTCTCTAACCTAAATAGGAATCATATTATAGAATATCTCTATATTTTATGTATTTATACTTAGCTTCGTGAAAATAATATAAAATTAAAGTCGAATGTAGTCAGAAATTCAGAATGCTTTATGTAGAATTTTATATACTAACGTGGCCAAATGGCATAAGTAACTAATCCCTATAATTTCATCCTTTTCCGTATGTCACATCCAGTTCACTTCGAGACAACCCACCGGAACTAATTCTAATTACGTTATAGTGATTTGAAAAAAAATCTGAAACGAATCCGATCGTTATTCGTACATTCAACTCTTACGCACCAAAACATATAAATATTTGTTTAGGCTCGCTCAGCCTATACAATTTCCTCGCTTTTAAAAATACATTCTAATTTGCCACGGGACCCTAAATCGTGAGAAAACGCACTGAACAATTAAATTAGTGGCTGATAGAATTGTAATGTGAATTTAATATCCCTTGGTTTGGGCCACAATAATTCGTGCTTGACCCAGTGGGCCCTGAATGTAGAGTATGTAGTTAATGTCACGACCATGTCACGAACTTATGCGGTTAGACATGTTATAAGCCGAATGAGCAAATAAAAATTATTTTTATTTGTCTTTGTTTGTTTTTTGACTTAAAATCACAATGAAACGGTTCAGCTTCCGGTTATTATCATTACTTGTCATTATCTCATCGTTATCATGATTTGTGATGCTTGATTTGTAAATCAACTCGCACTAGGCCAGCGTGGCCGACTAAGACCTAACCACCCTAATTCAGGGTAGGCTCGAGCCCCTCGGTGGAAACGTATATGAGCTGTTGATGATAATGATTGCAACCCACACGATAAGAAAAAGAAGAATTTAGTAAATTTTTTTGTACTTTTATTTTATTGCACACATACAATAATGAGATAAAAAAGTCATATGTCACCGGACTCGACGTTACCGGAACTAGATGCAAACGGAATAATTAAAAAAAGTGTATCCATAGATATTTTTTATCACTTCCTGCACAAAGTTTCACAAAACAAAAACCCTTGCATGTTTTTTTAGCAAAACGAGAAGTAACCAAGACTAGTTTCCAAATAAATATAAATGACGTATAATGTCCGCGCCCACTATATTACCACTCTGGTATAAATAGTGATTAGGTCCTTCAAAAAAAAAAAAATTCTTAAATGCTATATACTAAGAGGCTATAGTTGGTACCTATATTATTTCCTATTAGGATAAAAAAAGTTATACTAAATATGGTACCCTTTCCTTTCCTTTTATGACCACAAATATTAAATGAAAGTGTGATGTAAAGCTTTCTAAGGGCATTTTAAAAAAAAAACCACACGCATAACACAAAAATTCTTTGATATCCATCAAAATTGAAAGTGGAAATTCCACAAAGGTTGTCGAATCGAGGTCGCACGGTAAAAAGCGCGCGAAGCAGGTTCTTAATTCGAATTTGGGCGCGTGACAGTGACAGGTTCTTTTCTTTTTCCTGCGGCTATGATAGTTAGTTTATCAGTGGCCAGTTTCAAAAATTTGCGACAATATTTAAGTATTTTATCATGAAACTAATTTACTTTTAATGTCCATGAGTTAAATAAAATGCAATATCGAGGCATTATTGTTATTTTAGCTCTACTTTTTGACATTACTATTTTGTTGTTTAGCAATAACGTAATAAGGAAGCGATTCAATTGAAATTAGATTAGTTTGAAATTTTATTTTTAATTTATTCTTTTTAAGTTTTTTAATGTACAGCTGGTCACAGATTAATGATTAAATGGAAACTGGACAGGCTTTTGCTTTCAGTGAGTTGCTCAACGATTTCGTTCTTGTTATCTACTGCATGCGATTGTTTCGACACTATCTTATATTTAACACGGATCTGACAAGGCTGTGTTTTGTAAGTACCTACTTATCCTACTTAACTACCTTATACTTAACTTAAACTTAAACCTTTCTTTTCAAAATTTTCAGAAACCATATAGACTGCCCTCAACTATTGAATCTATTTAGATTACGCGTGCCACTCTGTTCAGCGCCCCAATGGCCAAAACCAACTTTCGTAGTCACAGTGCTGTATCCCGTCTTTCGAACTCATACAACGCACTTGGACAGTCTGTGGACATCTTCAGTGAGTCTTTTACTACATTTAAGGAGAAAGTATTAAAACAATTAAAAGATGCTTAGTTTAACTTTCGCTCTAAAATCGTAAACCACCATATTATTATTATACCATATTATTTACGATACCTATATTAGTTAAAATATTATTAAATATTATTGTCTATTGTAAAATTTTAAGTGTTATGCTATAGCTTTAATTGCATGCTGTGATTGCCTTCAATAGAATGTACGTACATTGATCTAATAGTGTTATGTTTATATATTATGCTACTTTGTAATGTATCATTCACTGACAATTCTAAATAAATAAACTGAATGTATTGCGGAAGGAAAGCTAAAGACTACTTACTATTCTATGACAAACAATTGGATTTACAACAAACCATCATCAACAACTCAACCACGTCCCCACCGAGGGGCTCGAGTCTACCCTGAATAAGGGCGATCAGGTCTTGGTCGATCACGCTGGCCCAGTGCGGGTTGGTCAACTTCACACAGAACCTTATTTTATTTTTGTTAATTTATACAGGTTTCCTCACGATGTTTTTCTTCATAGAGCATCAATTAGGTGTATCCAGTTACGAGAGATAAGTACGTCAATTTTGTGAAAAAAGCATGAGGTCCGTTAAAAAAAGAGCGTCGAATAAACGTACACCTTGATTCGAAATTTCAAAACATATAGATATAGATGTTGGAATATAACAGAAATACATCTTTCTCATTTCAACTTATCATTTTAGTGTATTTTCTCTTTCTCTCTTATGAGCTTTGGTTGACATCACAAGAGCCCTTTGTTTCATGTAAGATTAGTTAGAAATGCATAGATATATCCCGCTCTGCTCCAGAAAGCACGTACTCATCTTTCCTATTTAATAGTTTAATATTAAAACCATCTCTTCAAATCACTAAACAAATCTTTCATTGGTCACCCCAAACCCAATAATAAATACGTGATGGGGTTCGAACCTGCGTCGCATGACAGGAGGCAGCGGCCGTAGCCACTACACCAACGTCTTCAAACCATGCCCTTGAGTAATTCCAGTTTTAAAAAGTTGTCGCACAATCGAAGCACACGCATACGATTACTAAAACGATACAGGAAGCGCAGACGCAGCGGTCGCTGTATGGTTGTATGGAAAGTAAGGCCGTTTAAATGTTTATATCAAGGTCGAACATTGTTGCCAAGTGTTGTATTGTATTGTATGGTGGGAATTATCTTAGGGTGATTGAAATACCAACTGTTCGGCCTTGTGTTGGCGGAATATATTGGCGATGCTGTTTTGATGGCCAGAAAAAAAAGCGACGCGATTACGAAGAATGTTATATGGCAATAATTTCCCTATGACCACTGCACCTGGGAAGGACCTATTGTAGTGAGCTTTTCGATGTTAAATAGCCTCCTCTATTATATAATAGCTATTTTTCAGATTTTAGCCGGTTCGATTCTCAGGTGTGACAAGCGTATTATTAAAAATGTTTGAATGCAATTTCGTTTCTTTTCAAAAATAAATTAATGTTCACTTTGAGTGAAATTAGCTATTTCCATTGTTTAAAGTACTTTCCGTCCTATCCAGATGACATAAAAAAATTCCACCCTGTATTTCGCAACTCAGTAACTTATAACAAACGCAAGGAAGTCACTGTAGTGTCTTAAGAACTTTGATGATCAATTAGACTACTTTCATCATCCACCATGATAATCATGGTCATACGAGTTTCATGCTCATGCATGATCTTACTTCTAATTGATAGTTGTCATGAATTATACCACAACTTTATTTATTTATTTATTTATTTATTTATTAATAATAGGAAGACCAACAGCTAAAGTTAACTTGATAGTAAAATACATTAATACCAAAAAGCCATTTACAGGTCTCCACATGTAGGTGCCAGAACATAAAAAAAAACACATAAGGTCATACACTCATAGGCCTGAATACTAGCTCGCAAACAGATTGTTTAGTTACAAAAAAAATTGTCTATTTAGCAGACGTCTCGCCGAATCGGAACCAGTATTAAACAGGTCCAGGTCAAATTCTTGGCACAATTTATTAAAATTGCTGCTTGCACGCAAAAGAAATGAATTTTGACGGTAGTTCGAAGACACTGAGGGAAGATGGATGGGAGCGCTATTACGTAAGGTCAGTCTGGGGGTTCGGACAAAAATTTTGGAAAGCAGATCTGGGCAATCAATTTTGTTAGTGGTGATTTTAAGTAAATAAGATAGATCCGCAATTTCTCTTCTCATCGAGAGTGGGAGAATGTGGTGTTTTTTGCAGAGGTCCGAATAATTATTAGAGCGATACGGTTGCTTCGTCCGAAAACATAGGTGCCGAATAAACTTTTTCTGGATCATTTCAATTTGCTCAATGTACTTAACATACATGGGACTCCATACCTGCGACGCATATTCCAATGTACTACGAACAAAACAACAATATAGAATTTTAATTTAGACAATTCAAAACCCGCTATGCTATTGAAAGATTTTATTAAACCTCAATATAAAACAAAAGAAGCCACCACAAAAAGTATAACTTTTTGCTAAAGATTAACAGTTCATCAAATAATAGCCAGCCAGTACGGCACCAATACAAAGTTAAACAAAAGCGAATACCTTAGTCATTGTCCGTAATACTACGGTCTCGGTAATATTAATCTCATTAAAATAATAGTAACAGGTAACAGGTAGTAACAGTGTTACCGTAGCTTACGATATGTTACCGTTCCATACCGTTACCCTCGCCTAATCTATGGTTTGTACCGCCCGCGCCGCGCCGCCGAAGATGTTAGGCCGGGTTCCGCTGGTGTCCGGTTATCTAGCCGGACACCAGCGGGTTTGCTAATCCTTTCTTCAATAGTTTCCACTTTGTATTATTTCATCAAATGTAATATCTACTACTACAGATTACTAGAAATATAATCAAAATTAGGGCTTAATCAAATATATTTTGTACGCTTGTTTCGCAATAATTAAAAAACGTGTTTTTGAAAATAATATGAAAGTTTAAACGACACAATTAGTCTTTTATTTTGTGAGTTACAATGTTTACGACCTTATGCGAACTTCCCACAAGTATTTGTTTTTATGTTTTTTTTTTAATATAAAGTCTAAATAGAGCTTTCCAATAAAAATTCATATTTATATCAAGTTTCAAGTTTTTTTAGCAGAAGCTTTAATCAATAGTTAGTTTTGAATCTCGAGTTAATTGAACTTCGTTGGAAGTTGATCTTACGGTTTCACCTACTTATTATACAAAATTTTACTTTTAAATTTGCCAGGTTTTGGTAATTTTAAAAACAGTTTTTATTGTAATGTTCTGTTGAACAGGTTTTACAAATAAATTCGTCGTGGTTATGAATAAATAAAATATTTATATACCTACCTGCTAAAATATAATTTGTATAATATACTCTCTTGACAAGACCAGTTTGATGGTCTAAATTCTAATCTAAAATATACATTTAGCTCTATCGTTAAAACTAGTGAAGCAAATGAGAGAAAACATTACAGTATCTGGTCGCCTTTCGTTTTTGTAACAAATTTTAATATTATCATGTAAATTCAAGTGTGCTTTAAAATATATATATATATATATCTTAGTAACTATACTTGGGTTACTGTAGGATGAGCTCTGACAGATTAAAAATTTAAAAACAATTTAATATAATTTCGTTTATTTATATATTTATTAAGTAAAATTACATACTGTTTAATGATAAAATAAGAGGTGAAGTTACTTTATTTTTAATTATTGGCTATTTTAAACTGAATATTATAAAAAAAAGTTGTTCTGACAGCTTCAAAATTCTTCATACGACGTTAGTATGAAGAATTTTGAAGCTGTCAGAACTCATCTTATAATAACCCAACTATAGTAGAGAAAATGTCATAGTGGAAAAATTCATACGAGATTTATGAGGGTTCTTTTTTAGAAATTTTAATCCTTGTTGACTTTGCCTTGTAATAGGTACCACAGTAAAAGTTTTCGATGAGGCCTAACAGAAATAACATATCCTTTAAAACTAGAAAACTGTGTCAAAAACGTAACAAAAACTGACTTACGTTACGTGAAAGGCGTTTTATCAGAAAATGGCGTCGTCATCATCGGATCATTAGAGCAGATGCCTGATGCCTGATGACAGCAATTTCTTCTTCTAAATCGATCAAGCGGGATCCATTTTAAAATACCGGAGATCTCACAAGACATTCCTAGATGACACTTGAAGTTGGGCCACTAATTCAGCGGCTATCACCAACAGCTCATATATACATCCTCACCGAGGGGCTCGAGCTTACCCTGAATTAGAGCGATTAGGCCTTAGTCGACAACGCTGGCCCAGTGCGGGTTGGTCGACTTCACACACAACCTTTGAGTGTGCAGGTTTCATCACGATGTTTTCCTTCACCGTAAGAGCGTCGAATAAAAAATTCGAAAACACATCGGTACGTAGTGTGGTGGGGATCGAACCCGCGTCTCCGGGGCGGGAGGCAGCGGCCCTAACCACTAGACCACCGACTGATGGTAAACACCACAGATTACTATGGTAAACACAGTTACGATGACGCACAAACCGGATGGTGGTGATATAAAAGTTCCCGTAGTTAAGTTCTCGGTGATAACTTAAACTAATCAAATTCCACATACAATCGTAATATGGTGCTACGTTTGTCAAAACTTGACTGCCATCTTGGATGATAGAAAAAAGACGATATCGTACCTACCACACTTCCTACCGCGCTTCCTTACACTGCCTTCGAATACGACATCGCTAGCTGGGAGATTTTGAATGCGTGAAGTTTTGATGGTGGGTAACATGAGTCGGACTATCATGCTGAATAGTTCGAATGAAACTGTTCTTTCTGATAGTCTACCACAGTCAAATTAACGACCTCCTTCAAAACTCTTCCGTTCTCTAAAAGTCCTGACAGACCCGACATCATCACCTAAACTGCCGGTGTACCGTAAACCACCCTACAAGTTGAACCGCCATTCGCTTTCTTCGTAGCCCCACGCTTGCGAATCGAAATCCCGTTCGCCACGCGCGTGCCATCTGGCGGAGTGGACAAGGTCTGCGGCCGACCATTACACACAAGTGTAGCGCTAAACAAGTTCCGTGATCTTGGTCTATCACAGAGGTTAAGTGATAGCGAATAGAGTACGAATAAGTGACTAGTTCGACGCTGTTACCCTATGCGCGCATTAGCGACTTTTGTCTGTCGAGACACTATGTGCCGCTCTTTCGGACTCTAGTAAACTTGACAGAGAGACATACTGTCGCCGCGACAAAAGTCGCTAGTGCGCGCATAGGGTTACGGTGACGGAAAACATCGTGATGAAACCTGCACACTCCTGCGAAGAAAATCAAAGGTTGTGTGTGACCAACCCGCACAGGGCCAGCGTGGTCGACTAAGGCCTAATCGTCCAAATTCAGGGTAGGCCCGAACCCCTCGGTGGGGACGTAATATGATCTGTTGATTGATTTTGTATGATTGAGATTTACAGCGGTATTTTATATTATTTATTTTTAATAATCGTTATCAACAGCACATATACGTCCCCGCCAAGGGGCACGAGCCTTTCCGGGCTTTTCCATAATTGATTCTTCTAAATTTAGGAGCTGCACTCTTGTCGGTGCAATAAATGAGTCCGATAGTGATTGCAGGGTAATCTGCATAGGATGGTTGAATCAATATTTACAAATTTTTATTCTAATTACCACGCGGATTGTGATAATAGTCAAAGGACAGGAGTCTTTTGTTTGATTGATACAGTCTTATGATTTTTTTAGATTAGTTGAAAAGATTATCTTAGCTGAAAGTGGCAGAGTGACACTGCTTGTAATGATTTGCGATGACCACAGGTTACGGCACGGTGTGACAGCGGGAATCGGTTCGCTAACTGTACCGTCTTTGCGAACATGTGCTACAGTTCCAAATGTTCCAATCTCGTGATTTCCTTTATAATTAAATTAGGATTGGGCACTTTTTAGTCCATCACCACACCATAATCATAATATTATGTTGATTGTATTGTAAAGTCGATAACCGACCCCACACACCCTGGTCTCAAAATTATGTAATAAGCCTGTTTCCGTATGGTTCCAAATAGCCGGGACTCGAGAAAAACGGCTTAACGTACACAAACTTACTTTGTCGCCTGGAAATAATTGCAAACAATAACATAAGCCGCCTAACTGTACACATATCTTCTCAACTGTATTTTTGTTCGGTGTATTTCTTGTGTGCAATAAATATATTAGGTACCAATATTCTATTTATCTTCATTTAATAGAAAACGTTTAGACACAGCATAAAATTACTAGCAATGCGATTACGTTTATAGATCACTAGCTTTCCACCCGCGGTTACGCTCGCATTATGTAAGATTTTCCCGTGGGAATACGACTTTTCCCGGTAAAAAGTATCCTATGTGTTAATCCAGGGTACAAACTATCTCTATTCCAAATTTTATCCAAATCCGTTCAGTAGTTAAGGCGTGAAAGCGGAACGAACATCCTAACATCTAAACGTCCAAATATATTTTCACATTTATAATATTAAGTGTGATAAACTTCTTTGTTTGCGGGTGGTCTTTGACTTTATTAGTTATCGAAATGTAATGTTATTTAAATTTACTTGTGTTTTCATATTAAACATCTTTGTAGAAAGTAAATAAGTATATGGTAGATTTCAAATGAATGTACCTATTGGACAAATACTTTTTCAAACGCTCTTAGATATTTTTTTTTAACTTTCTAAAAGCAACTTTAAATTACAAAATATGAGGTAAATAAAAAATGTATTGTTTATTTTAACAATCTGTCCATAATAATTATTATGGTTGCTTGGAAACCAATATATATTCTAACCTAAAACCTAATTGGCAACCATATATAAATTGCGTGGTCGCGATTCCCTAAGGGAATTGTTTAAAGAAATTTATATCCTCACGGTATCCTTTGCTTGCTTTTGTATGTCTGTTTGTAAGTGTGTCTGTTTGTTCCACTCTACATTCAAAATAAGACCTCACGCCGCAAGTGAGGCGTTATGTACCGAAACGGTTTTTTTTTGCTCCGACCCGATATCTATAGGTACAGGTAGTTATAATTGTTGATCGAAGATTTTATAGCACTTTATATGTGACATAGTAAATCTAACATCAGTCAAAATGGCGAACGGTCATTCCACTGCGAACATTCTCGACGCCACCAAGGTTCCCCTCTCGAGATCTGATGCAACTACAACTATGTATATATCAGTAAACTACACCTTATATGACTTAATGATATGTTTGAATTGACCAATAAAATTATAAGACAACTAGCGATCCGCCCGCGGCAACGCTCGCTTTGTGTAAGATATTCCCGTGGGAATAAGACTTTATCCCGTATAAATCCCGCATAAGCGTGAAGGCGGAACAAACATCCAAACATCTAAACAGGTCAATATACATTTTATAATATTACTAGCTGACCCGGCAGACGTTGTCCAACCATTTTTCCCAACATCTACCCTATACCTATCCTACACCTACCCTACAACTACCCTTGACCATTTTGTATTGAATAACTAAATTTTCAATTTTAGTATTGTCTGCAACTTATTTATTTATGTGTCTCATCTCACCGTTTAAACCTTCCCTGAACTTCCACAAATATTTCAAGATCAAAATTAGCCAAATCGGTCCAGCCATTCTCGAGTTTTAGCGAGTCAAACGAACAGCAATTGATTTTTATATATATATACAGATAGATAGTGTGAATTGTAGGTGTTTGTATTTTATGGTATGAATGTGTCTGTTATTTCTTTACTTGCCAAAGAGGTACGATTTTATGTCTAACATTCGTGCTGATTTCTGCCAACCTTTTACCTTCGCAATATTCCGTCCCTTGAGATCAATATGCTTAATTACGTCTTCCGTATCGAACATACCTGTAACAAAAATAAATGTCTATTAGCGATAATACTTAAATACCTTAATATTAGTCTTACATTCACTAAAAAAGTATATCTTAATTCAAATAAAATAAAGTTAAGCTGTGTTGTCTACGATACAATTATTTTTCAATGAAACCAGGGCAAACCTACATTTGATGTTAAAGATGTAAAAAAGGTTTGTTAAAGAATAAATGACACGCGCATTACGTTAGACTGTTTTATTTCCACTGAAACGTAAATGTACAAATTACTGTTGTCAGCAATTCTATAAATAAGTATAATGTAGGAGCTCGCTCGTACACCAAAGACTAATTAAACAGATAGAACTTAAAATCAAGCTGCTTGCTTGACTAGACGCCGTGCAGCCAGTAGCTGAAAAAATATACCTTAATCAGAATCAGAAAATATACACATTCTTACTGCTCTTGATTTGGCACAATCAATCAATCAGCCTATTGCAGTCCACTGCTGGACGTAGGCCTCCCCAAGGGCACGCCAAAGCACACGATCACCCGCTTTCCTCATCCAGCCACCACCTGGCAGGGGGGCGTCCCACACTACGTTTCCCGAGACGTGGTCTCCATTCGAGAACTCGTCTGCTCCAACGCTCATCGGTTCTGCGACAGACATGGCCAGTCCACTGCCACTTCAGCTTGCTACACTTCTGGACATATATCTTTCAATTTCAAACTTAAATGTCACAGATGCATTTTCACGGTTCTAAAACCGCTCACCAATATATTCATCCCCATTCCCCGTATTCCCAAAAAAAGGAAGAGATATTAATCGCTTATAATTTATGAACTACATTTGCAAAAAAATACATTATTTCCTTTTAATTTGTACGTTATTTAACAATAGATGCAACTGGCACATGTCCACTGGCCCAATGCCCTCTTTGTGCAGGTGAACGTACATTATACGTCTCCTGCATAACAAAGCCTACCCTAGTGGGCCGAAGAAAGCTGGAGTTATGCTAATGTGTACTTACATTCCCTTATATGGAAAGTGATCTAGATTCAACGGTTGAATTTATAGAATCAAGATAGTATTATATTGGAAGTCAGTACTTGAAATATGAATCGTAATTCTAGTGGCTTTCTAATCTATAAGATAATAATTATTAAATTTATTTGAAAAAGACATCTTCGTCAACAGATCTTACAGGAAATAAAATTCGTTTTTTTCTCTGTTTTAACACCACTGCATACCACTTTGATAAACAGGAAAAATTTTATAAACAAAGTATATTTTACCAATTCAACCTCAAAAAAACTATGTCAAATAATAATTTCATCAATGACAAACAAAAGATATCGCTTACACTAATCAGACAATTAAGCAGTTCTATTTGTGATGAAAAATTGCTCGCGCGCAAGATAAACTATCTGCACAGCTCCTGCGCTTCGTAGAGCGTGAAAACGATACGTCTGTTCCATACACGATGCAGTGGAAAAATGCAATCGCAAAAAATTATAATCATAATTTTCATTGCAACCTCTGAAGATTTTCATAAAAATCTATGGTATGAAACCATAAAAACTCTCCTATCAAACTATTTTTTGCTGAAAAGCCTGAATCATAAAAACAAATTACCTACTATTTTTTATGGTAATAAAAAAAAAACAATAAAGTGTTTTTTTAATAGAAAAATTACAAGAAATGTAACTTAAACATTCTTTTGGCTATACTTTTAAAATTAAAGGTAATTTCTATAAGTTCTTGGATTCAAAACTTCTAATCTATTCTAAACGCTTATTATTAAAGTTTTCTTTCTCTCCATTTCACCAAATCAATTACAATGGATTACCATCCCAATAGCAGTCGTGACCAAATAATGTTCTTCTTCATTTAGAAATATTCAATTGAAATAACACTTTCACTTCCGAAGCTTCTTTAAATCATGTACCTGTGATTGAGCTTGAACCGTAACAGATCGGAAGTACCTGTTACGTTGTACTCGTAGCAGATTTTATGACCATAAACAATATAGGTTTAATAGGTTTTGATTTAGAGGTAATAATCACAGATATCGTAACATTCGCGTTGTTTTTTCTGGTGCGTGTGTAAATTTTATGAGTACGCAATAACCTATTGAATACTATAGTATCTATCAGCTTTTTTGTACCTGCTTGGATCCTGATTTTTCACAAAAACTATGTCAAACTAGTGTCTTTTTTGACGGCTTATTCCCCACTCAACCCGTTCCCAACTCGACCTAACAAATCCCAACTGTATATTTTATTATCATGTCTAATCTGTTCTGTAAGGAAAACCTAAGAATTGAACTCGGCATACGAGTACTGTTCCTTTTGCCAAATCTTTCGCAACATGAAACAATTACATCAAGCTTTCTGTTCTCAG
Source organism: Carpatolechia fugitivella (assembly GCA_951230895.1). Lineage (NCBI taxonomy): Eukaryota > Metazoa > Arthropoda > Insecta > Lepidoptera > Gelechiidae > Carpatolechia > Carpatolechia fugitivella. Next base: position 4,693,808 of record OX579668.1, read on the forward strand.
CTCATAACATAACTGGTCCATTGAGGGCTTCGAGGAAATCCACTTTAATCATTTATGACTAATGTTTGTGAATTTCCTGTAAACATTAATTTCGTTAGCAGCTAAATCCCCACCATGAGGCTCTCACCTACCCTACATTATTTATTTACATTAACTTTCTTATATGCGTATTAATATACCAATAACAGTTACAAACTGCTACAACTACCACCTGTCCTGCACTACTCACTCATGTTTCTCGTATTACCAATTCTTCGAGTACAGAGTGACCTCAGGCCCTTAGTGAAAGCAGCTTGTACTCGTGTGAACAGATGAGACGTTTTAGGGTCTACTGTGTCCTCAGGCGGGCTATTACTACCTACCTGCCTATTTCATGGCTGTTATACTTGCGCAAAACTAGAGCAGCTTATAAAGCAATTGACGTGTGGGCGTCTTGTCAGTCAAAGAATAAAATGTCTAGAAATTCAGAAGCGACACTCCTACCTTGAAAATAACCTTACAAGCCTCACAATAACATGGATGTAAATCTGAGTGATGAGTTCAATAATGGTGAAAAACAAATGGGGCTGACTCCATAGATATTTAAACTAATCTGTGGTAAGCACGATTTTTTTTTTTGCAAAATTTTCGATTGTGTTTCTAAGTTTGAAATATCCAGGGCATGTAGTTGCATTTCACCACGATATTTAAAAATGGAATACATACAAAAAAGCTGAGAGATAAGTTTGCCAAGTCTACATGTCTATTCAATTGTTGTGTATTTCTAGGAATGATCTCAACAATGACATTACTAAAATCAACATCACATATCATATGATGAAATTAACAAAAACATGTTATTATATTGATTTCAAAATTAAAAAAATAAACCAGCTTAGTGAAGTTTTTACGCACCAGATTACCTACAGTGAAAGTTACGGACATAGTTCATAATACTCAGAATATCTAGCCCTAGGCAAGTCACAAATTGTTGTGCTGCGTTGCGCAAAAGTAGAGTAAACACTTGCTATACTTATGTACCTATGTACCACAGACATCTCTCATTTCACCTTAGCGATTTATCACTACGCTATCGATATACAAAATAACAAAGATCCGGTCTAGCTTAAATAAATGAGTATAGTAAAAAAGGATTATATTTTAGACTATCAATAAGTAATATAAAAATCATAAAATTAAAATAATTTCTCGTTGTGAAAATCATTGATGACGTTTATTTAAAAAAAAATATACGTGTCGACTTGAGAACCTCCCCCGTTTTTCTTTTGTTTTTTTCGTGTCGGTTAAAATATAAGCTAGAAAAAAAAATTGTAAGAGGAGACGGAAATATTGAAAAACTCATCCCCTCCTCGCGTCGCCTTCCTCATTACTGAGGGTCGTGATTGTTGGATCAGCTTCTTGCTAACGATGTTCCGCCACCTGTTCCTGTTCTTGGCATCGTGTAGCGCAACATACAGTTGGGTGTCCAGAGTACAGCGGATCTGATCCGCCCATCTTGTAGGGCTGCGGCCTCTTGGCCGTTTGCCGTCAACCTTGCCAGTGACAATGAACTGTTCGAGGTTGTGCCCTTCTTTCCTGGCTATGTGACCGAAAAACTCCAAAAAAAATAAAAACTCCAAGAAGAATGTATTAGTTTACATTCAGGCAATTTATTTTTATAACGAGTTACACAATGATTAATATACACAGAGAGTATAGTCCAATAAATACATTAGCTTTCCTACAATTATTCAAGCACCAAGGCAAGGTATATGAAGGCACGATTCGTCGATCCGTCTGTCTGTTTAGCGCACTTTCACTCGAACGCGGGAATCTGCGCCCGCGCCTCGGTAATGGAGTGCAAAGAAAATCGATATTTCTCACCGCATAAGGATATTACTAGCAATTCTAATGGTTATACGACTTTCTTCTGTTTGTTAAGGAAATTGAAGATAACTGTTTATGGTACTAATGTTATTTTAACTGTCTGCTCGAGGCTATTGCCTATATGGTTTTTGAATTTTCCCTTGGGAACAATATACCTGATTTAATTTTCTGATGCAATTTTCGTGTGAAAATTAATGCAAAATAATTTTAGCATCGATTTTTTTTTTATTTGATTTCAAGTTATATACATAAAATACTAATTAGATCCGTTTTAATACTTTTAAGCATTAGAATGTAGAAAATTTGAGCTTTTTATGGTTGAGCTCTCAATTTCTAAAACTTGAACGTTTTAGTAGATTGAAAATCAAATCAAATCAAAAAATATTTATTTCCAAAGGATGTTATTACATCACTTAGATCCGTCATTACATTTTTTTGGGTGAGTTCACTAACACAATGGCGGAATCTGTGGAGAAGAGCTCACCGAAGAAACTCTACAGTCGTCACATCTTTTGCGTTTCCTTTTTAAATAAAATATTGTCATCAAAAATTTTTAAAAAGTTTTACTAAACTGCTTCTTAGAAACGAAATATATAAACAAATGATCACGACAATCTACAATTTCATTTCAAACGCAATCTATTGAAATATTGCCGCAAACAAAAATCACACACAAAAACGCCGAACACACAATTAGGTGTTAACAACTTGGCCAACTAACCGGAAAGCGAAAGATGTTGCAATACTCAAATAAGAAGCTCAAATTGCTCGATGACGTCACATTTCACAATATAACAAGCGGTAGGAGGCGTCCATTGATGGTCACGAAGTAATTTTACGTAAAAAGAGCCAGTAATAGTGTTATCTCATCAATTTGTCTGATTCGTAAAGATATCGGTCGAGTCTGTACGTATGCTCTATTGCTTATTCTATAATGCAATGAAGCTCGAAATTAGTATTAGTTTAGTAGCGTCTAAACAGAGAATGATGAAACACAAAATAATAGCAGCTTTAATAAAACCAAATAGAAATTTAAGAATTTTTTTAAAAAACGTTCCTTTTTTATAGAATATCTCTTACATTTGTCTTTTTTTTTTTGGGGATTAGTTCACTGACACAAAAGATTGACGAATTGTACAAAAATACGTGGTTTTGTAATTGCTGCCAAAATTACATGAAAAAATAATAATTTTGTACCGATATTTGCCACGGAAACTAGAACGGAGACTCGGAAACTACAACTGAGATTATGCACGGAACTTTTTTCTAAGGTTAGACATTTAAAAAACCCTCAGGGATTATATAACACCCAATTATCCTATCCTGTCCATTGATTGATTGATCCTATCCTACTAATATTATAAATGCGAAAGTTTGGATGTTTGGCTGTTTGTTGCCGAATCACGATTGAACCACTAGACGGATCGGGATGAAACTTGGCACACATTTAGGTTAGGCCCTGGAATAGGACATAGGTTACTTTTTACCACGGTAAAACACTTCATTCCCACGGGAAAACTCATTTAACGCGGGTGAAACCGCGGGCGGAAAGCTAGTATAATAAAAAATACCTAACCTCACCTGATCTGATAACCAGTAAAACATTCCCACATACAAAGGATGATGCCATCGACCTTTAAAAAAAACTTGAGTTGGGTCGATTTGTTCTTTATATTTCGATTTCAAGTCACGTTTATTTTTTATTTTTACGATTTATGGTACCTCGCAAATCTTTGGTGAAATATTCAATTGCGTATCAGATAACGGTAGTAAGAATAATAACAATAAAATAAAGGGTATATATAAATTAAGAGTTAAATCCTTGTCCATAAATAACGATTTTTATTTCGATATAGATACATATTTATCCCAATAGTGACCACGTGAACTGTGACTAGGCTTTGCGACCACTATTACTATTGATAGTGCCTTAAATCAACGACTTAACGTGTCTTCCGAAACTATAAAATAGTCTTGTTCATGTTATTGAAAATAAAATAGCCAAACCTCCTTTGTAAACACTTTTAGGTTAAACCTCCTTTGGTTATACAGTATAGCAAAAAGGTCACATCAAAGATACATTTTTGAGTACAATAGATTGTTATAATAATTGAATGTCATGGTCAGTGAAAGTTATAGAAACCGCAATTTTGTGAACCACAAATTAAATAACAATTACAAGATTTAAGAGTTACCGTTCAGACAAACCGTTGAGGTTTAAACCGTTTTATAATCGACATAATTGTTACTGTTGTTGTGGTAAAGACTTGAGCGATGCCTGACTGAGAAAGTACTGACCTTTTCTTTTATATATTACGTACAAGCGGTCCGCCCGCGGCTACGCTCGCGCTATGTAAGATTTTCCCGTGGGAATAAGACTTTTTCCGGTAAAAATTAATCCAAATTTCGTCCAAATCCGTCCAGTAGTTTAGGCGTGAAAGCGGAACAAACATCCAAACATCTAAACATTCAAATATATTTATAATATTAGTGTGATGCGATATTAAATTATTATACCAATATAAATACTGGTAAATTGATACAGGTATTATGTCCCTGTTCGCAATTTCACAATTGGACGAGATGAGAAAGTGGATCATACGTTCTAAACACGACATGATTTTATTTGTGAATTCTTTCAATTATAAAGATTAGATAATATATAGATTCAGCATTATAATATCAATATCCCAGTGCAGGGCAACCTCTTATTTTTTAAATAAAAAAAAGAAACGGGAAGCATTCTGCAAATACACACAGATAATCATATACACACAAACATCCAGACTCTAAACTTGTAAATAAACCGGATTACTGGCTTCTTACTCGAAGAAAGATTAACTTAAATGTTAAAACCATAGTCTTCTGTAGACGGTAAATTTTATTCTACATAGGAGTATTCCGACTTTACACACTTGCAATTGCTCTCAAACAACTGCCACATGTTCGAAGGTTTTTAAGCGCTGTTTAGCAAACTCACGCGCATATTCGCGAGGTCATTAACCTCTTAACTTACCGTAAGACATAACCTATATGTTACAGTGTTATTTTTAGCAGCTACAAAGAAATCTTGGTCAATTATAGACTAAAATAGATAAAAAGATATTAAAGATTTTAAAAAGGTGCATGGAATGGATTCTTAAATTATTCTCGTGTCGAACTACTGAAGGACGAAATCCTTGATCACGCACGAAGCATGAAACGTGATCCCCTGTAATGTCAATTAAGTTATTTTGTGGCAATACTGCAACAGGGGATCGGACTACTTTTTTTTAATTTTATAATTCCAAACTTCTTAGTTTCTGTTACAGAACACTAAAGATTTTTTGCTCTATCTTTAAAATTGACCAAGCTATAAAGGTTTGAAATTAAAGATTAGACAAAGAGGCACATACCCACTTGTGACGTCATTTGTTAGTAACGCCATATAATCTCCATACAAAAAATCGTTTTTGAAAGAGACAGACATATTGAAACTTTAAAAAATCACTGTAAATTCGTTTTTCAACCGATTCTGTTTCTTTCTTCGCGAATCGTCTGCTACTAATCTATATTTTAAAAATAATTCATACAATTTGGTAAATTCATAAAATATGGTGAACAGTCCGATCCCCTATTATTTATTAATAGCTCATATCATAACTTACAACTTAATCAGGCTGCAAAATACTACTTACCTACTAATTTTTTTTATGTTGTCCTAGCTAACAATCTTGCAAAGCACATACTCAAACTAGGAATTTAGAAATTGTTTACTTTATAGTCACTTAAAATGTTATATCCTCTAGAACCAGTAAAAACAATCTTAAACTAACAAGAATGTGTGAAATTTTGCATAGAGTTTTCATAACATACATCCGCGCTATTGACCAGTATACCTATATAAAAATATCTACATAAATCTGTACCAAATCCCTGTGAGAACTACTACAAAATTGGTTTAGAATTCTAGAATGTTCAGCACAATTCCTTTAATATTTGTCTTACACTGGTGCCACGCCTTTTAATTATAAAACCAAATATTCTTAAGGAATAAGCAAAAATATAAATGAATGGAATAAAGAATATCATCTTCTTTATACCTAGCATGTGTGCTGTGGAAATGAGAGCTTTGAGAAGTATGATTGGTGTAAAATTGAATGACAGGATTAAGAATAGTGTGATAAGGGAACAATGTGGAGTGAAAGATGATGTAGTGACTAGAATAGAGAGAGGTATGTTAAGATGGTTTGGTCACTTGGAAAGAATGGATGAGAAGAGAGTAACCAAACAAATTTATGAGGCAAGTGTGAATGGAGATGTTGGAAGGGGAAGGCCAAGGCGTACGTTTCACGACCAGATCGGGGATGTACTTAAAAAAGGCCAGGTCAGGAGTACCCTAAACCGACGAGCGTGCATGAAGAGGTTGATGAATGTGAATGAAGCGAAAGAAGTATGTCTGGATCGTAGCAAGTGGAAGGAAGTGGTCTCTGCCTACCCCTCCGGGAAAAAGGCGTGACTTTATGTATGTATGTATTATACCTAGCATATTATATTTCACTCTCAAGCGCTTCTTCATTGAAGTCATACTCAGATGAACCTGCTTAGTTACATAGTAGACGCTATTAGCAACTAAGACTAAAACGCTATCTGCTATTTCAGCAGACTTTATATCATTAGAATCTGAATCATCAAAGCTTGCAAAAGATTCAAGATCCGCAGTTGTGACATTACTTTTGCAACCGAAATTTCACACATGCCTAGCTCCTACATCATCAGAGCATGATTCTATCTCACTAAATTTTACGACATTGTTCAGTTTACGATTAAATCTAAGTTATTTAATCTTTGCTGTTGCGAAAAGCATGGCCGAGATCTGCGCACACGCACGCAAGTATTACATTTTGCGATTGGACACCATAATGTTTAAAAACTACGCTAGAGTCTATTATTCACAGGGATTCAAAGTGAAAAAAAATATAGTGAAAAGTAAAGGAAGGCGTGCTACGATCCTATTTCTTGTGACCGTTCTGTAAAATGTCTTATTTTGAGAATATTCTTCATCTTCTTCTTGCATGTAGGTACCTAAACTTTTTACGAAATTAACAGAGCGGCCGAATAAAGATTACAGCCTATTCATTACCGAGACATTACAAAAGTCTACCTCATTATATAATCAGTTTGCAATACTGTAGGTAGGTTTGTCTATTCCATAGGTTATGAGGTTAAACTTATTGACTTCTACGTTCGGCCATTATTGGAAGTTCACTTACTGACATTTAGTTAAAGAGGAAACTGATAAATGGCGTTGGTAATCGGCTTTTGACCAGGTTCCACGGCATAGTTAAGTATACTGCTTAAATAAAACACATTTATTAGTAGTGAAACGACTGAAAAGAAGATGAAGTATTCGGTTGAAAGTCGAAAGTAACTTGCTTTATACAAAGATATACTAGCGCAATAAATGCGCTTTATTGTAAGTATGTAACAAGGTATATCATCGAAGATTATAATAATAATAATAAAATAATTGATATCTCATCACAAAAAGCAGCATAAGATAGTTACGAAACTAGCTATGAGTAATTACAAACAGAGCTTGATTGTGAGAGACTGGTGTTTGAGATAAGTCCAGGACTTGAGTTACAAGTCACCAGGTTCCCACTCCACGGACATATAAAAACAAAAAAGAAAATAACAGTAAAAATAAAAGAAAAACAAAATATAAAAAATTGGTGGCAAGAGGTGAGTATGAGGGTATGTTGTGTGTGTGCGTATGTGAGGGGGGGGGGTGGGTGTTTTATGCATTGAGCGATGCAGATTCCATAAAACTTTGCAGTATCTTTAAAATTGGCGAGGTGATCGTCTGGACACACTTGACGTCGTATATATATATATACCTACGTATGTATACCTATGCTATATTATATAGGTTTAAGAGGCATTGATGAATTATCCGCTGCAACCCCAAGGTCCACCTTTTCAATGCAAGTACGTATGCCAAACAGTCAATAGTGGATCGTTCAGTAGATTAAAATTGACAACTAACTAAACATGTAAATTTAAATAAATGACCTAAAGGAAGTCCTTGAATACACAGCTTCAATGAGTCCGCTGAACTTAACCAAAATGGTCATTTTTCATTAAACTCCATACAAATTCCATTATTATGGAACACACAGTCAAATGTGGAACGACTAACTGTCCACACAGATGTTGTCTTGCCCTTAAGCTGCGCCCACGACTGTTTTAAAGAACGAGTTTGGAAAACTACTCTTAGCTTTGGAGAAGAAGGAAGCGATATGTTATTGAATCAAATTATAGTGAATTGGGTCTAATTGAAATAGCTTATACAGGAAATAAGCAAGAAGAATTCAGCATCCATGCAAGTAAGCACGTCGAGTTACTCATCGGTATTTGTTACTATGAGGCTAGGGATGCAAACGATACATCATCGATAGGTTTTAAACATAAAAATTGATGTTGAACTCAAGAAGACTTCGATACATCATTCTTAGTCAACGGTGTCTTATGAACGATGTTTTACTTTTTATTATTTATCCTCATACAATTTAAAATAAAAAAAAAACAATTATACATTAAAAAAATGTGTCTAATGTTTTCCACTCCCAGCTAAAATTGCAATAAATCAGTGAATATATCCTGTACCAACTATTAATAGACTAATGTTACTCTGATTTTTAATTAGATGGACTAAAGTGACAGCTGCAAAAGTAGTTTTTTTTTTAATGTTGCAAGCTAGATGTAGATCAAAGGGATGTGACATGACTCATTGAGCTAATTCGTTGTATCGTTGTAACAAGACACTGGATTTAAATATACTTATGGTTGTAATACAAATATAGGTAGATAAATTAAAAACGTAATGTGTTTTATAACTTTTCACATGTTAAGTAAATAGTTAACAATAAAATAAATTGAACTGATAAAGAAAACTTCTATAACAAATATTTATATAGTGAGTTAAAAAAGTTATAAAAAAATATATTATTGCGACTTATATAACTCCTGTATGAGAACACCCAATACTCTTGAATTAGCCGAATAGTACAAATTACCCGCGGAATGTATAGAATAAACGTAAATAAAAATAAAAATCTATAGCTTTGTCTATCGAAAAATTTAATCGTGTTTAAAAACTTGGAGTGTGACAGTCAACCAATCGTTTATGAACTAATTCACAGAATATTTTTAATAGAAGCAAAAAATGATTCATAAAATTTTTGAACGAAGGGTAGATAGATCATGCTCTCCAACCGGCGCGTGCGTCATTCGTCTCTCCACTTCGCTCGCGATTGGTCGTACCAATATTCCTTGCGCTTTCAACACCGACTTTCGTTGTTACTTGTTGTTAAGTTATTAAAAATATATTTATCATACTGTTACAAGTCACTTACTCTTGGTCTTTGGATCACTCAGGCTACATCACTATTTTTTATGTTGCGTTAAATGGCAACACTCCAAACGTCAGTTTAGTCCATCTAATTAAAAATCGGGGTATAGATGCATCTATTTGTTTGTAAACATGTTCTCAAAAACGGTTCTAAAGATTTAAAAAAACAATTTAGATAAAAGAGAAAACAGACTTAATGAAATCAAATTGAATAAGCGTGTTTTCTCTCGTGTTTAGAGCAGTGCTCGGTCGCCCAGTCGTCTAAATAAAAACATCGATATATCGTTCATAAACTTCTATGTTTTTAATATCAATGTCCACATTTCATTTTAAAAAATATCGATGTTTGAACATGTTGCATCCTTAAGGAAACATTGATATTTGAAAAAGCCATGGTACAGAGACTAGCTTGCTTGTAAAGAATTCACTTTCGACTCCTTTACGTCTGTTTTATCTGTCTGTCACTGCAGTTTATGCAATAACTTGCATATTTTAATATTATGCAAGCCTGTTGCAATCTTGCAATCAATGCGGTCTCTGGGTCCCTTGCCTGTAGTGGTCGATACGTAAGATATACTCGTAGGTGCATGCAGAAATATATTACTTGTACTGATCGCTATCGTCCTATAAGCCTTATCTATGGTAGGCTCAATCCTCACCAAGAGGTGGGAACAGAATTCGAGTTGATGAACCCTCTCCTCTGTAAGGAAACTTGTACACTTCTGAGAAGAAATTCAAAGGTTGTGTATGCATTTGAACAACCCGCACTGGGCCAAGTCTACACTAAGGCCCGATCGCCTATTCAGTGTAAGTTTAAGTCCCTCAGTAGGGATGTATATGAACTGTGTGTGATAATGATGTTGAAGATAAAAAACCCTTACACCTAGAGTAGTATTCTTGCATTATATATTTATACACCAAAAGCGATTACCTTCAGATACGATTTTTAATTAAAAGCCTCGTAAACTGGTTTCAATAATAACCCCTATAAAACTAAACACACTTACTGCTCTTGTAGACGTTTTTTAACGTCTTTGGGTCATGAGAGCGGCCGAGAAACACATTGAGCTAAAGTAGGGCAACCATGAACACCTGTGATGAATGGGACAGTCTTGAATAGTCTTGATACTTGATCAATGAAGAGTCAACAGGTGGGTTGGTCCGTGTGGGTTTTAGTTAGAAGTGAGATTAATTAGATGTAAGTGATAGTATTGAGTTAAGAAGGACTGCCAAACTAGTAGGTTTTGTAGGTTCTATTTGTTTTTGCAACAAATATAAAACAATTTTTTTGCAACCTATAGCCAAGGTAAGCAGCTTAACAAATTAAAAAAAAGGAAAGTATATAATATATATTATATAGTTAGCTCTTCATATCTCACTATGTGTTTACCAGGCTGTGGGAGGTCAGTTGTCGACCTTACAACTTACATGATGACGAAAAAGATGATATGTTTTATATACTCAAATGATAAATGCAGTAATTCACTATACGCTAGTTACAATTAAAATTTGATTTAGTTACTGCTTTGAAAAATATCTATGATTTACGACTAATTATCGCTCTAATTCAGGGTAGGCTCGAGCCCCTCGGTGGGGACGTATATATGAGCTGTTGATAACAACAAATTACCACATTCTACTAGATACTTCCGCTGTTGTTATTTGTTCCTAACTTAAACAAAAAGTGTGGTGAGCAAGTGATACGAAGTTCGGGTGCGTACGCGCCACAACGCGGCGCCTATGATCATCCCATTGTTTTCAGAGTAGTGCTGTGTAGATTTTGTTTATTTTCTTATCGATATGTAGGTAATTAAGTTAGTATTTGATGATATACGAATAATACCATCTTTCAATCCTTTATTTTTCAAAGGACACATTTGTGTATATTTTAAAATGCTTTAAAAAATATAGGACCAATTATCGTAATTCAGGTTAAGCTCGAGCCCCCCAGGTGGGGATGCATATGAGGTGATAACAACTACTTTTTTATATATCGTAGGCTTATCGTTACTGTTTTTTTTATATTTAACATTACATAATTTTGCCCCTGAGCTTCAAACAATAAAAATGTTGGCACCTATTTAAAGAATTGAAATGGCCATTCAAAGATCTACAACAAAAAACATACCACAATGAAAGTGAAAATAGTCACGAAACGTTACAAGGATGTCTATAAATAGAGCAAATTCGCAGTCGATTCAGTAGGTAGATTTAAAAAGGCTTTTAAATTTTTATAAAACATTTAACATATCTTTTTGTTACATTTTATTAACGTTATTCATTAACTGTTTTTCAGTGACAGACAGTTGTTTCTTTTTTCTTTTACAAGTTTCTGGGTATGGGGATTTAATGGAAAAATATCGATATCAAACTATCGACTATGTAGCATCAGCACGTGATGTGATCACAAAGAACTTTATACGTCGTTTAGAAGTGGATCACCGTTACTTAGTATGATTACAAGCCTACAATACAGTATACCACGCTAGTGAATTGATACAGAATACCTCACAAGTACTATGGAGACTGGTCTTAGATACTCATCTCAGTGAAATGGAAAACAAAGACGCTAGTATGCGCGCGAGTTCCTTGAAACACAAAGATAGAGAAAAGAAAATAAAGTTCTTAACTACTATAGATTAGTCGTGTTATTGTTACAGATTACGTCTGTTGTAGATGCAGGTTCGATTCCTGTCCAAGATCGACAAAATTTTTCATTTTCTGCTTTATAATTATTAGTTACTTCTTAACTACTAGTGTTTTTCAAGCCACACCTCGCTTGTACACTATTTTATGACCTGTGTTGGTTTGCTTGGTTTTTAATTACATATGATGATATAGATTATTTTATGCTTTGGATATAATCATGGTGGTTTTAAACCTGATAGGTAATCGCGCTGATCGCTAACCCTACAAAATTACAGAAGCATATCAGTTTTTTTACACCTTTTATTCAGGAAGGTATAACAAACTAAAGTAGCATACATAACCACATCCACGGAAGATGAGTAAAAAAGACATTGTCTGCCTCTTAAGGTTAATATTGTCATAGCTAGGGGACCTATAAAAATAATTTATGAATCAACTTGAACCGTAATGTTTATTACCGTGTTTGATAGGTACCCTATGTAACTTCCTTACAGCTTTATAAAAGTTGTAACCAAACTATCACGTAGAATGACTTATTTTTTTACTTCCTGGCTTGAAATCAACAATTTATTTACTTTTTTTTACAATTTACTGACTTGGAACTATTTTACAGTAGGATCTTACACTAGGATCTTACGCGCGTGCTACCAACTTAATAATAATAATGCATAGAACTTTGTGGAAGATTGTATTGTTCTTTGTAAGTCTACCCACATTTGGGTTACTCATTACTTTTGTTCTATTTCCAATATAAAAATGTATTAAATAAAAGTATGTAATTAGTACTGACAGTTATTTCTTAATTTATATTGCAGTGTATTGACTATCACTTACGCGTGGACTTTGATTGAAGAACACAATTGAAATTATTACCTGAAAAAAAAAAACAGTTAATATTAGTTAGATGTAGAGTCAAAATTAAAACATAATCTTTCTACCTACCTAATAATTACTGGGATAGTAAGTCTATGAATTAAAATGTATGTTCATTGGATTTTTCATGGCTCTATGGCTCAACCGGTTTGAAGAAATTTGTGATGGATATTGTACGGCCGGAAATCATAGTATAATATTGTTATTCGTAAAATAGTGTATCCTCACTCAGTTCTTAAGTACACGCTTTATACAATACATTCGCCGAAGGAAACTATTACCTACGCTAACCTTGCAATTGTTTACATTGAAAAGCTTAAAGTACCTTACAGTTCTGTTTATCAGGTTACATTCAAGACAGCCTACATAGAATCCGGAACCACACCAGACAGCCTGACTGAAAGTAAACTAGCCACTGCCCATCCTAGGTCTACACTCTAGACCCAGCCCAGAAAAAACTACTCCGATAAACCCACATTTTACTCCCAAGAATCGCATGCGCAGGCGGACTTCTTAGAGTCTATACAGCCGCGCCTTGAGGGCTAATGTACAACCAGTTAGGAAAGACACACCGCTGAATACAACATTCTATGGAAACATGGGTCCTTGGTAAATTGTCCTATAGTGGTCAGATCTTAAGCCCTTATAAGACTGGAGTAGTTTAGTAGGATATACGACGTCCGGTACTGGTATTATTGGAATGCCTGTTTAAATGGCTTAATACGACGTACCGTGACAATTTAGGTGATTTGGATTCTAACAACTTTGAGAATGTTGCTTTCTTTCGTAGAAATAAATGAATAGTATGAGTAGGTACATAATTTGTTCGTAACTTTCATGCTTGAGGTGCATGCTAAGTGAGAACTAGTTGATTCATAAAAACTCATATTAATGACTCCAGCGGCTCGAAACTACCCTAAATTAAGGTAATTGGGCCTTAGTCATCCAATACTTTGCATACAATATTAAAATAATTTTGCGAGTATGTACTACTACGTCACAATATTGTGTTCCTTTAGTATAAGGATATCAAGAACACACGCAAAAAACACCGAAAACAAATTGGACGGGAGGCAGCGAGCCTAACCACCAGACGACCACGACTTTAAGATAAATAAAATTGATGGGTACTAAATGATATGTATTTTTGTTGGTATTTCAATAAATAGTTGATTGGGCGCATTTTTCTCGGATTTTTATAACATGACGCTACATGTTAAGCTAAGTAGAATAGTTTTCAGGATTCACAAAATTACTACTACTTACTGGAATAGAAAATACAAGAAAAGAAGAGTGAACAGTGTGAAGAGCGAGTCTTAACCATCAATTTATTCCAGGCAACCTTCGATCAATCAATCGGCCTATAGCAGTCCACTGCTGGACTGCTGCCTCCCCAAGGGCACGCCAAAGCGCATGATCACCCGCTTTCCTCATCCAGCCACCACCAGCGACCTTCCTCAGGTCATCAGTCTACCTGGCAGGGGGGCGTCCCACACTACGTTTCCCGAGACGTGGTGGTCTCCATTCGAGAACCCGTCTGCTCCAACGCTCATCGGTTCTGCAACAGACGTGGCCAGCCCGCTGCCACATCAGCTTGCTACACTTCTTGCTTGCTTTATTATATATTCTATTCTAAAATTACTATTGGCATATTCTAAATTCTCAGCCTTGAGATACCTTATTTAATCAATTATCACTCTAATTACATAATCTAATGCAGACCAGTATTATGCATTAAACTGGTCTAAGCTTATTATCAAATCAACAGGACCTATTTATAATAGTCAATCATCGAACACCTACCTACTAAGAACTATACTTAATTATTTACTATACCCACAATCTACGGCCTTGAAAGGGCACCCAGTCGCCTGTAAGCGGAACAAAGCAATCATAGCAATCAATGTATGTACCTTTCTAGTGCAAAGTGGACCTTATCGCAAAGGTATATGTACTAGGATGTTAATTACTCTATGACCTACAGTCGCCGTGTGAATTTTGACTGATACTTCCGTCAATGATAACTTCACATACTTTAGTGTACATTGACCGCTGAAAAATATTGTCCTGTCTGTCTGGTAACCTGTTGTAAAGAAACCTAGCTTAGCAGGTATAGGCTACAGGTATATAGGTCTATGAATACAATGAATAAACGAATAATATTCACCCTTTTTTTTATCAGTCTATACCTATAGGCTACAAATACAAAAGGATCAATTCCTGTGGAGTTTCTTCTGGCCGTTCTTCTCCACAGAGGGCGTACACTGGTAGTGAATGTGCCATCCATGATAGTTTTGACGTCAAAAAATGGTTTGTAAAAATCTTAATTCGAATAAAAAATTTTGACTTTGACTTTGACTTAGGTAGAACCTGAACTATGGATTTGAAACAGACAGCTGATATAAGATACATCATCATCAACAGCTCATATACGTCCCCACCGAGGGGCTCGAGCCCTTGAATTAGGGCGATTTGGCCTTAGTCGACCACGCTGGCCCAGTGGCCAAGACACATATTTATTTAGGTATTTCAATCTTGTTTGGATGAACATTATCCAGACCCAAGCAAATATACGATAAGTGCTCATCATACAACAGTTTTTTTTTCAACTACGGTACAGAACAGACTCTACTTTATTTTACAGCTTTCTGAAAGAAAATCTTACTCTTAGTAAAAAAAAAATACATAACAAACAACTCAAGAGGATGTAAAGAGAACGACCAAAAAAGCTTTTGAAAAATAGGTCTAGTTATATTTGAGCATTGATGGATAAAATTAAATCATTTAGCTTTATCAATAAACTAATTTCATCAAACAAAAAGAAATATCTCAACTACAGACATTTTATCCGAACATTACTTGTAATATGTGGATGTGTGCGAATGTTTGCGTATTGCAAGTAACCTTGCACGCACACAGAAACAATATGTAAATCTTGACGGCATCTAGCCAAGTTCAAGGATAAAGGCTTGGCGAATGACTCACATAACGACAAACATCACAAAATCACATAAAAGAAAGAAAGCATCTCTAAAACGGATGCTATTCAACTTTCTAACTCCTTTTTAGTATGTGCTGGCTAAACCTGTTCGAGAGACGAACATTAGCAATTTTAATGTGATCATCGGATGCCATGGATATCGCTTTCTATTGTCAACGGTGATGGCAAGTGGTTTACGTAATATACTCGTAGGCTCGTGATTGTGACCTTCGAAATTTGAATAAAAATTAAAATGGCGGCGGAAGGAATTTCAAATATGAAATCTGTTTCCGTTAAATAAGGGACGGTAAAGTATTTTTTATTAATTGGGTGGTTGTTCTTGTCTTTAACATAAATTATCTCGAACACGTTGCGGGGTAGGACATTAAGTCTATCGATATATATTTTTTATGGATATATGCCAGGGGAAAATTAATTGCCCTGATTTGCTAGGTCTAGTTCAATATAAAATTCCTACTAGAATTCTGCGTAAATGTGATTGGTTTCAGATCCCTGCTTCTCGTACTAATTACAGAAAAATTAACTATTTGCCCAGAGTACTCAATGCTTTTAACCGACTAAATAGCGACAATAGATTCGATCTTTTTGCAAACAAGCCTGGCCAAGTAAAAAACTCTATTGCTAAAGATGCGCCGTTGCTTTATTTTTAAATGCTGCCAATTTTCAGCTAGGTATTATTCATTAATTTCATATTGATTTGATTATTATACGTACCATTAGACCCTTGCGAGCTCAGTATAGGGACAAACTTTACCAGCCGTCTTGTAGCTCTTTTATTTATAAAAAAAATGTATATAATTTGTGCATAGAAATATACAACAAACTCCCACATATTTTTACGAACAAATTGACAGATTGGCTTCTAGAAAACTGTTTTTACCATATAAATGAATTTATACTATATTTTAAGTCCTGACATTCTCTCACATTAATGGTTTTGGTTTATTTTGATTTATTATATTAGTATTTGAATAATTTTAAACATTAGCTATTTATAAAAACATTATTGACATTAATTGGAATTTCATTACATTAAATTGACATATTTGCATGCCTAGTTAAGGTAGAATACCCAAAATGTAATATTAAAAATGTGTATTCTTGCAAATAAATGTATTTTGTATTTGTATATTTTTATTTTCTTGTAATATTTTTAATTTTTATGTTTGGCCTTATTGGTAGGGTTAGCATTTTAATTCGCAGGAAACAGAAATCAAGAAATATATCGACAGAACTGGAAGTCGATAAACGTGCAATCCCTGTGACATATTGAAGTGCTACGAAAATTCCGGACCCATAAATAACATAACATGATGATTTCGAAATCCATCATAAATGAAGTATATAACTTCATCCTAAATTAAGAGGCAACATAAACAATCGTCATAACTACCTATATATTTTATATCGAAATTAAAATGAACAGATGGATTTTAACGAGTAGAGCTGTTAGCAAATTCTACTGATGTAAAGGAATTTTGATTAAAATATTTGTAGAATTCAGGTCACTTATTTACAATTCAAACTAGCCCGTAGGTATCTAAATAAACAGATTAAATCAATAAGCTACGAGTATCATATTTATAAATTTTCATAAGAATGCCTCCGTGGTCACAATGTTTTCTAGGTTCGATTCTTAGTCGCTGTCAAAATAAAATCACTTCTTAAAACTGATTTGGTTAGGATAGGACAATGCAGCCTAAACCACCTCATGGTCCCATAATTAAGATGGTTTCGTATTTAGGAAATAATGCTAGTTATAGTCCAGATTTTTATCTACGCTCTATGTCTTTGGCGACTCTATAACCAGGGTTTATGAGGTTAGTCGTCAACCTTACTTACACGATATGACAATAAAGATGTCAAAGAATTAGGAAAAAACTCACAAGCTTGAATCTTAGTATGACATAAAAATGCTTAAAATAGAAGATAACTACTACCGCTAACGATGACGTCTTGTGTCAAACGGGGTCAAGATAGTTTGCTAGTCATTTCTCCATCCCTATTAACTGTTACCTAAACAGTTTACTCACCAAGTAATGTATGCGCACGCATAGACGTAAAAAGGTATGCTAAAGATTGCAAAACAGAAGAGTTCTAGCAGTGAAATCTGCACGGGAAATTATCACAGCGGTCTCGCTTCCGCATAGCGAGTTCATCGACCGATGAGCGAGAAGGCGAATCGTTCGAAAGCGAACGTTGATAAAAAAGTTAAAAAGGCCCATTGTATTTTTTCTTTGCGGCCAGTCTGAGAAAAGAACAAAATGAGTTTTGATTTGTTTAGGTGCTGCCTTTATTGTTATAAAATAATAACACGGTTGCTTTCTTTATTGCGTGTTGGCTTTCTTTATGGCCAGTGGTATGTGATTTATTTTAATTTATTACGAAACAAGTGATAATTTCATGTTTTTGAAATTGGAACAAGAATGCAAACGAATTTTTACATTTTAACGAAATAGCGAGTCATCCTTAGGAATATAGTCAAGTCTTCATCGTTTTTAGGAAAATTGTTTTAAAACTTTGACCTTCAGTGAGTCGACTTATCGTTATTGACCTTTCAAACCACAAAAAATGAATCGACCGAAAAACCAGTTCATTTAATTTTGGCGAATAATTAACCGCGAAATAAAAACCGCAAATCGTGCTATTTTAAACTATAAAATTAAAGTAAACTTATTTGCTTAAAATTATCAATTCAATCATTTTAATTATATCGTTGGAATGTTCATATTGACGGATATGAGCTGTTGATGATGATGATTCATATTGTTGTTGGAGCTATTTTGAGGCTTTAGCCTTGGAAGTACTAAAAGAACGAATTGATAAATATCATTTAAGGGGCTCCCCCACGCCAATAACCTTGAACGCTAGCGCCACTTCAATAAAAAATCGTAACTCCGAGAAAACATAATATATCAAAAATCCGCTCGGTTATATTATTTCAAAGGTTGTGCAATATTTTTTTAAATGACAAATTGAATAAAATATATTTAGTTGTAGTAACAGATAGCACAAGTGCAAATAACGGCCGTTTTTAGCTCTTTCGCTATCTGTAACTACAAATTAACAACATTTTCGTAAATTAATCAGTTCTAAAAATACTAAACGACCTTTAAAACAAAATAACCGACCGGATTTTTTATATATTTTGTTTTCTCAAAGTTATTGTTATTGAAGTGGCGCTAAAGTGCAACCAGGTAGCCCCTTAACATTGTCAGTACCTAGTTAACTATTATATTTTGATACCTAGTTAACTAAAGGTGAACTATTCTGATAGAACTGCTTTACTGTGATTTCTTGGCTAACAGAGAAGTAGTTTGAGCACATTTCAGAAATGATTTTTTAATGAAAAAAAAAAGTAGCTAGAAGCTTCCTTACATTTATTAATCTACGTAAACCAACAGAGTATAGTAGTTAGCTCGACTAACATCGCTGTTAGACAAGTCACTGTTCCTGGAATTTAATTTAAAGGTAAGAGAAATTATTAATAAGAATAAGAAATTATTTAATACAGTGGTCCGCCCACGGCTACGCTCGCGTTATGTAAAATTTTCCCGTGGGAATAAGACTTTTTCCCGTAAAAAGTATCCTATGTGTTAATTCAGAGTACAAACTATCTCCATTCCAAATTTTATCCAAATCCGTTTAGTAGCTTAGGCGTGAAAGCGGAACAAATATCCAAACATTTAAAAATCCAAATATTTATTTTCACTTTTATATTATTAGTGTGATTTATTTTACTTAGAAATTACTCACAATAAAGTTTCAATAGACCATTATGAAATACAAGCCGCTGTCAAAGTTTTAGTTAATTTGATATTAACTAGCTTAAATAAGTTATAATTTTTTACCGCAACAAAATAATATATGTTTCAATATATGTTAATACATGTATTCTAACTATATGTATCCTAACCTGTAACTGTATTCTAACTTCATCTTTATCCACTTTTATTAAACGTCACATCACAACAACTTCAAATCCGCTTCAAAACACTTTCGATGCTTCATTTAAAACACGCAGGTCATCTCACTTGCAATCATAAATTCTATGATTTTCACCTGTCCCTTTCCCTTGCAATAAAACATCGATATTGAAGATGTAACAGTGACACGTATACTGCGCGTGCGACGGTCATTCTGAGAAAGACTTTCTATTGGACCTTCCGCTAGTGCGATATATCCAATCGAAAAGCTAACGTCCGTACGAATATATTAATATATTAACGGGTTTATACAGGTAGATTTCGGTTAAATACGTGATTCGTCAAAAACCGTAGTTAAAAACTATTGAGTCGAAGTTTAAATATTCAAATTACCGTGACATTACTTTTTACCATACATACTATTTTCGAAATAAGTACAAAAATTAGCCGTGTGGGGACGGCAGAGTAGAATACATTTGTCACCAACCCCTACTCTTCCCGTGGGTGTCGTAAGAGGCGACTTAGGGACTACACATTGAACAGGGAACGGGCAGCAGCGCTCTCTGATATAGTAACCTTTTAATCTGCGATCTCCAACCCGCCTGCCAAGCGTGGGGATTATGGCAAAACCAAACACTTAAGTGGAGGAGGCTCATAGTCCAGCAGTGGACTGTAACGGGCCGTTGATTGATTTTGATTATGGCAGCCCTCTATAACAGATTATAAAAATTACAACTTAGGCCACTCTGGCACTTATGGAAAATATACAAGAAATACATTTCCGAGTCCGCACATCGTGTAGTGAACTCACCCAAAAAAATGTAATGACGAAGCTAAGATTTTTATATTTGAATTTTTATATATAAGTTAATTAGAGCGTTCTTTACGCCAACAAACTGTCATGCAGTTTGGCGAAATTTTTGTGTATATAAGTGTCAATCATTTTCATATAAATAGATAAAAATAAAAAAAGAGATGTAACATTCAAAAGATAATAAACTATTTATTTAATTTCATTCATTTCATTTCATTTTAGGCCATAACTCAATAATTAAAAATGATAGTTAGGCCACTTTGGTTCTCATTGCCTACAACCACAGAATATAAGATTATACGAGTAGTCAGCTGATTGCGGTAAACCAAATGTTATAATTAGATTGAATAGAATCAAAATTACCTTATTAGTAATAGACGCCACAGGATATAACAAAGAATAAAATATGTAGAATTCAACAACCCACACTCTACATTGCGTAGCAAAACTTACTACGCCGTAGCCCGTAGCGGTAGCCGCGTAGCCGTAGCGTAGCCAAGGCGTTATCATTATCCATTATCAGACCATATGTTATCATAATAGTTAACTGAGTGGCCAAATGTCCAACCGGCTTTGAAACATGTTAATGTAAGAGATTGTTGTATAAATTTTACTAATTTTGGTCAGCCAATGTCAGGTCGGGTTATGATAATCGTCTTCTTTTGCGACCTACATGATAAGATCTTATAACTACTGTAGGCGTCTGATCTGGGCCCCGTTTCACGAAGCAACACTTTACAAGTAACAAGTTACAATTTGATATTCATTGCGTAGTCAATTCGCCCAAATTGTAAGCCCTTATCGTTTTATCTCATTGTCTACGCAATGTACATCGAATTGTACTTGTAATTTGAACTTGTAGCTTCGTGAAACGGCCCCCTGAAGGTGACTATCTCTACATAAACTGAATATTATCACATTATATTAAAAAAATATTAAGTTATACAGGGTGTAAGAAATATAGGAATTGACAATTTGTATGAAACAGCTGATTTTTTTTGTTGAGTTACTGAGTTGGCCCCATAGTAAAAGTTGTTGCACATCACTAACACGTTATGTGGTTTGAAGGATAATGAGACTTTTCCTTACACCCTGTATAGTTCTGAAGTCTAAAATTTAATAAACCTCCCATATTGTTTGATTCACAAAACAATATCGAAAAAACAAACATAAAAATAACATTAAAGTAAACAGTAATTTACGTAACCTACCAACTATGTCCTTAAAAAGCACTTAAAAAAAACGAACATTCTGGAAAATCCTTTCGTAATTCAAATATCGAACAGCCCAATTCTGGCTCGCGTGCTGGCAGTCGACAGGTTTCTCGCCCATACTTGGGCGCGCGCACCTATTCGCGAGTCGACAGAATTTCTACCACCTGACCTCAAATCGAATCGAAAGTTAGTCAACCGGACATGGTGCGATAGTAATGCGCATGCGACCAATATATTTGACGCTATAGACAGATGATACTACTAATAGTGGCATTTATGTGTAGTAAACTCAATTCGATAAGCTTTTCCAAAGGATATTGGTTTGTGTTTGTGGGTTGTGATTAATTGGTAGTGTTTGTAATTAAAGTATCATTTTATAATTACAACAAATATTATTATTTAATTAAATACTTTAAATATTACTTTTTTTATATGAAAATAGCAAACGTAGAGACATGAATGAAGACATGAAATACTAGAAATAAAAATAAAATAGCGCACCCAAAGTTTAGACTGTGCACAGTTAATAATTCATTCATGGGGAACTGTATTCGCTTCTATAATAAAATACCAGATGATATTGTAAATCTGTCCGATAGCCAATTTAAAGCTAAAATTAAAACTATTTTATGTTCTAAGGCCTATTATACGATAAATGATTACTTAGATGATAAAAACGTCTGGTCAACTGTTGTTCCAAATCAACGGAGTAGATTGTAATTATGACTCATGTATGATTCTTTATATATTTAAAAGAAAAGTACAAAAGATACAATTCCTGTGGAGTTTCTTCTGGCCGTTCTTCTCCACAGAGGGCGTACACTGGTAGTGAACGTGCCATCCATGATAGCTTTGACGAATAAAAAAAATTGACTTTTGACTTTTGACTTATGAATAAATAATATTATAAAAACTTGTATCACAAGCTATTCCTAAAATTTATTGACAAATAAAAAGAACAAATATGATTTAGAACACAGCATGGCAGTTTAAAAATAAATGAACCTATAACAAATTACACCACAAGCCAACTTAACTGTTTGGTGTTAAAATAAACTCCTATTTATGTTAATAAACTTAATATAAGGGCTGATAATGATATCAAAATATATATTATTTTTTTTGACGGACCTAATCACTATTTATACCAGAGTGGTAATATAGTGGGCGCGGACTTGCGGGGGGGCAGAAGGCTCGTACCCCTTAGGAATTTTATGACAACGTATCTGGGGGCGCCCTCAGACGGGCTCGGACCGCGGCCCAGAACGTTGCCAGGGCGAGAAGCGCGTCGGAGAAGAATGACCCCTACCGGGTCTTACTGAATTAATTCTACTATTAGTTCCGCGTCCCCGCCGGCGGGGGCGGTTGCTACCTGAAGGGCATTCTGTAGTAGTGTTTGGCCTACACGCAATGGCAGCTTTAATCGCGACGGTGATCTCATCGTCCGGATCTGTGAGAGCGTGTCTAGGACGACGCTTGAATCGCGTAGTGGGATGCGGAAAGTAAATTGACGCTTTTCTCACCAGAAAGTTCGGGTGAGTAACGGCCGAATCGAAATATCGTTCAGACGCTTGACGCTTAATGGAGGGGACCTCGAGGTCAATGTGGAGATTCCTATTGCGCACGTACCACGGACAGCCCGTGGCCTTGCGCATGAAACGATTTTGAATCACCTGAAGGGGACTCAAATTGGAACGAGCCGCATGAGCAAACACCGGACACGCGTATGTCATTACGGGATCAAAATATAATATTAATTCATACGTACAAATAGAAAGGAAGCAAAGCGCTCGATTTGTTGAGAACCTCAGAGGAATAAAAGACGATCGCTTACGCGCGTCACAAATCGTTGTTGAGAACGACGTGTCAAAATGACAGACAACCTTGCCAACATGACAGCTCGAGTTAATGGCAGAATCGTGACAGAAGCTACTGCGCGTATGTACCTACATTTCAGTATTACCACAATATCACATAAACACTACAATCTAGGCACTCTAGCTATGATTGACAAGAGAACCTTTAATATCTGTGCAGGCCGTTTTGTAGGTATTTATTGTGAAATGTTAAATAATGCAAGTCCGTGCAAACTATATTATTATGTATTTATTGCACCATTTATTACTATTTAGGTAGTAATAACAATTAGATCCACTGAAAAAAACTAGTAAAAATCAGCATGAAAAAAAATCATAAAATCATCATCATCATCATCATCGTGTGGGTTGTAAGGTCGACAACCGACCTCACAAACCCTGGTGTCAATGTTATAGAGCCGCCAAAGGCTGACTTGGCTCATGTAACGACTGGATAGTAGCCAGGATCATAAAAATATCAGTAAATATAAAAAAATACAGATACAAATAAGTGAGTTTTTATTTTCTTTACTTTCATCAAGTTAGAATATTTTTTTAAGTCGACTGTATTATGTATGGTTTAGTGAGTATAGTGGGATTTTTAATTAATTTTTATTTAAGCACAACTAAATGACAAGTAAAAGTTAAATCGAATCGCCTACAAGTATATAAGACTACTACTAGCAACTAGTAGTAGTACTATTGAGATGTGCTTTATTATGACGTCACAATTTGGACCACCCTGTAGAAACGCAGTATTATTTTATTATATAACACGAAAAGAGTACAGTTACGAACACAATAGAGTAATAAGATATGTCCCATAATCTATACGAACGTAAAACAACCCAATGTTTAGTTTTGCTGGCCGTAGCGTTGGACAACCATCTCAGGCGCTTGCTAGGATAGATACCGCTCTTCCGAAGTCTAGCGGACTTTAACGGAACGGGTAACGGACAGACGTACGCGGATATAATTATGCTTATATATTTTATAGTACTGTTTCAGTCACTCTCCTCGTCCTTTTATGGTAGACAGTGGAAATAGGGGTTTAAGACAGTGCGCAGTGTAGGGATTTTGACATTTTGACAAGTTTTAGATATTGCTTGCTACCATTGTGTATGTTTGTAATCTTTGTAAGCACTGTATGTGCTTTATATTCGTTATAAAAGTATTGTCGGGTCCTTTTAATGTTTTCATGAATATTTTTTAATATGCATTATGTAAATACGGTCGAACTCTTCGTATTTGACACGCGGGAACCGTCTGGACAACTCGACCAATTTTGGGTAAATCCCGCACTGGGCCAGTGTGACGAGTAATTAATTGCCCTTATTTAAGTGAGGCTCTATACCTTCGGAGTATATGGGCTGGTAATGAAACCCTTTGGAAACTATATAAGTGTCCTTCATTTAAGACACATTAACTTACAACCCACACGATATAGTAAAAGAACTGAAAGGCCGAAAATGTAATTTACCAAGATTTTAAAGTTATGACTGGAGTATATTGAGCCCGAGTCAGCACTGATTTGACGGCTGATTGACGCCAGTGACTCAACATCAACATCAACGGCCCGTTACAGTCCACTGCTGGACTATGAGCCTCATCCACTTAAGTGGACGCCAGTGACTGACTCAATGTAAACCTTATTAAGGATTATATTGAGGCGTGCGCCGGCGCTGGCAGTCTCGATTTTCTCGTTGCTGCATATTATTTTGCATAATTTCGGTATATTTCATACTAATACTTCTAAATCTATGCATATTCATTTGTTTTGACATTTTGTTGAAACAGTGTAGAAATTGATGAACGATTATTGTAAATTAAGTTAAGTAACTATTATTTATTCATATTTCTCTTGGTGTATTAGGTAAAAATTATAAAATAACTCTACGATTAGGTATTGAATTGCCTAAAAGTATCAGATTACAATTAGTAGTTTAACATTTGCAATAAATTACATCAGAATATGCAAAAAACTGCTTCCACTGCTTTTAGGACGAGATAAATATCGGCGATAGTATTGGCACATGGCTAACTTATATATAAACATAATACTGTTAGAAATTGATGTCGGCTTGAGCCTCTCGATGGGGACATGTATGATCTAATAGCTATCGATATAAGATTTGTTACACCTAAAAATACAGATCAAGGCAGTGCTGATAAAAGATGATGATTATGAGATAGTTATATCATAGTTACTTTAAGTTGAAGTTCACAACCATATGTTACATCTACGATATCTAATTACTACAATAAACTAAGCACTAATGTTACATGCGGCCACGGTGGCTGGGCAGGGTTGCCAGACGCACGAGAATTCATCCATACTTGCCTATTTATTTAGTCTAATCGGCATGCAAAACTAATATAATTTTTAAAAGGCAACTTTTTGCCTTCACAAAACACTGGCTGGCTGGCATACCGGTAAATCTAAAAATATTGGCAGGCAAAAGACATTCTGCAAGATGGCGTGAAGTCTGGATGAAACTGAAAATAGAAAGCTTGAAATCGCGATTAATAGCAAAGCAACCGCCTGATTAAGACGAAAATACCAGAAATGGAAATTCAATTGAATACCTATCTGGCAACCCCGCAGTGGGTCGCATGATCACATTGCGCAAGTGCTCAGCAAGAGTCTAAGATGCAACACATTATACGCTTTGACGGCCATTGAAGTAGAAATGGAAAGTTTGAGAACATCTGACTGGGCGGATGTTTAGGATGGTTCTGTATTCGTGAGTGTAACAGCGTGTTTCATGTAAAAGTGTTAGATAGATACATGCTATACCAACTACCAACTACCGACTACATAGGTGAGAAAAATTGTCTTAATTACATGTTAGATGGAATGCCGTTTCGTATTTCGTGAAACACTTATATATGTGAGGAACTAAAGCCTACCCAGAATTAGGGCTTGAGGTATGAATGATTGGTCGACCTCACACACTTCTTCTAAACTTAAGAACTGCACTCTTATCGAAGTATGCTTGAGAGAGAGATCTCTGCTCTTTTTGACTTCCTGACACGCAGGCGTCTGCAGATTCCTCACGGTATTTTCATCCAGTCCTCTCTGACCCAGCGCGTATTAGTTGACTTCACACACAACCGCTGAATTTCTTCGCAGGCATGTGCAGAAATCCTATGATGTTTTCCTCTATCGGAGCAACTGAATGAAAGAAAATATATTGGTGTGTGGAGAGATTCAAACCACAACCGCAACCTTTTCTGAAAATTCTACATTATGCTTCTTTTAATAATTGCATTACAAACTTTCTAGATTTTCCTTAGATCCACTGCTACGCAATTTCGTTCCAATTACCATTCATGAAATGATAACCTAATGCTCCGGTCCAGTTTCGCTAGTGTCAAAATAGATTCGTTTTCGAATCAATTATAACACCGCTAATCCACACGATTATCATCATTCAGTTGAATTAACCGAGTGAATTATAAATTAACATGTTTTACAGGCCTACTGAATTCATCAATTTGTATTGTACAATACATAGAAGAAAAAGTTTTAGAAAAAGGTGACTCCGAATTGGTAGGTGTCTTTCGGCAACGTATTTTTTGTTATTTTTAATAATTATTATTGTAGTTGAGGGAAAATTAACTTACGCCAATTAGAAATACATAAGTCGTGTGATGGATGAGTGACAAGTGCAAATCTAGTAGTCACCTAATAATACTGTTCCAGTGCATTTTCAATGTCTTCAGTTTTTTATAACATTTCATTGATTGACAAACAACAGTTTCTTTCTTTTCTCATTAATTTCTAAGAATAATCTTTTCTTTTTAATTTGTACAGCCTTTATGATATAACAGAACCATTTTAATAAAATGGGTAAACAGTAGTCTGAGCAAAATAAACAAAAACACATTTTTTGACATGCTTTCATAAATATCCCATAATAACATTCTCACAATTCACGGGTTTGTTACCACGGTAACCACGAAAATCTTAAAACATATATATCCCATAATGTCACCAAAGAAAGATACCAAAGTCATCCTTAATAAGAACACTTCCTTCAAACAGCTGTTCAGGTCATCGACCCCGCACCTCTCTGCCCCTCAACATTACAACAATGAGGTCAGTGGTCTGCTTTCCGGCATTAACTGGTGCGTGCGATTCTGACTCCAGTCATCGCCAGCTAAATACCTGATAGACTGGACAAATTGTACCTGTCCAATCTAATGTCTATGAATGAATGAATGAATGAATGAATATACTTTATTGCACACACAGAAATAATAAATGACAGGAAAAATATGAATGACTATATAATGTGTCAGGAAAAATATGAATGATTGATCATACTAATATAGTGAGAAAGCGTGTGATTTGTCCGTTTACACAGTATACTTCAATGTTGGTTAGCGTAAATATAGTTTATAGGATAGAGAGTGACGTGAACTTCATTTTACGATAGAAAAAAGTATTTTTTCCGCGGGAAATATCTAAAACAACACGGATAGCCTGGAAAATAGACAAAGCTTGTGAAATATTTGAAAATGTTTTTATTTTGACATTTGATAGAGATCAAGATCTAAAAGAAATCCAATATTGATAAGATAACCACTCTTGGTCACACCACAGAGAATGCTAATATAATGTAAAATCTCTACAAAACAAACCATTTTTCATAACGCAAACCAAAAAGCCTGTTACGAAAGGTAATTGAACAAAAATAGCACTTCACTCCTAATAATTCGAATGCTTACCAATAATTCATTTTTTTTTTATTTCCTAATTATGTTACGAATCATTATTGCCAAAAAAACAATGGAAACAGACAGGTTAATGAGCCGAACAATCAAGTAAACTGATTACCATACATGAATAACTATCAGAGTCAGGTATTTAACTATTGAAGCAAAGAATGATGTTATGATGCTCAAAGTTGTAGTTCCGTGTTTTGAAAGGCACGTTAAGCTGCGTTAAGCCAAATTTGATGGCTATAAAACTCTAAAAATGAGGCTTAATCCGTCTAGGGCCATTATTAGAATGACAAGACTTTTTTATACATTATATTGGAGTTCTTAAAACTTTTTTTAATCACATCTGGGAAAACGTGTAACTGAAAGATTATTATTTAGTGGTTAAGCATTTAAGGAGAGCATCGGTGGTCTAGTGGCTAGACCTGCTGCTTCCCGTGTCCGGGAGACGCGGGTTCGAACCCCAAATGTGTTTTCAAATTTCGAATTCATATGTACCTATACGTTTATCGTGAAGGAAAACATCGTGATGAAACCTGCACACTCCTGCAAAATAAATTCAGAGGTTGTGTGTGAAGTCGACCAGCCCACACTGGGCCAGTGTGGTCGACTAAAGCCTGATCGTCCTAATTCAGGGTAGGCTCGAGCCTTTCGGTGGGGACGTATATGAATTGTTGATGATGATAATGATGTTGATAATGATGGTTAAGCATTTAGAAACAAAACAAACAGGTATACTCTACTAATGTAACTTTAGGTACTAATGCCAAGTTCCGCGTGATGTAAGTAAGTTGCTAAGAGGAGCTATTAAATTAAAATCAGGAAGAAATTTTCTGTTTATATTATGTCCGCCATTTTTATGAAAGCTCAAATTAAATTATTGAAAAAAATTAAATGATTGATTGATTGAATTGAATTGATTTGATTATTGATTTGAATTATTGATTTTAGATTTTGATTTCTTTTTTCATTGTGAAGCTTAATTTTAACATAAGGAAAAAAGAAAATAAACTATTGAATGTGGGGTTATCATACCTTGTATTATGTACACACCGAATATTCAGATGTTCAAATTTTCAATATCAGGCGGCTAACCCAACGATCCAATCTAGCATCCAAGACGTCATTTTATTTTATTACAAAATCCCTTACATTTACAGCACTATTTACTTGTATTACAACCTGAATCTAGTGCAGTAAGTAACACTATATCAACCACTATTGCGTCTAGCCTAGATAAGTTCAGCCTAAGCTTCTCAAGGAGGTCCACTATTACATAATTCTGCGCGCGCGCACCGACCGGTATGGAACCAAAACTGGACAGATATAAGTGCAATGTTGCACAAATTTAGTGTAATTGTTATCTAATACTAACTGTTATTGCTAAACATATTTTGACTGTATGTAGAAATTGAATGTCGGGTCGAGGTGTTATGAAAAAAAGTTGAATAAGGCGTGATCATGTAATGTAACTAACTTGTTTTATTACTGTAATCAATCTAGATAGTGATAATTAATACCTATACGTAGAAAATTTTTTGTCAATCGTAATTGCCGTCTGCTTTTGTTCGATTAAAACAGTAGTGTTCCTCTTATGCATCATCATAAACTATCATTACAATTTCAGCTGAAAGACGTCCACAGCTGGACAAAGGCCTCCCCCAAGGATCTCCACAACGACCGGTCCTGCTTGGCCCGCATCCAGCGGCTTCCCGCGACCTTCACCAGATCGTCGGTCCACCTTGTGAGCAACCTGCCCTCGCTACGTACTACGCATCAAAAAAATTATAGTCCTGTCATATGAGTAACCTTATAGAACGTGGCTTTTACTCGTAGACTGAAAATAAAAAAGCAACATTACAATTCCCTGTAAAACTAATGCCGGGTTACGATCTCCTATGCGCCGGATAGTGTCAACTTATAACGATAGATTCACACATCGACTTATTTTCAACATCATTAAATGTTTTTAAGAACTTGGTGTTTAAAGAACTGCTAGATCAATAACCTAGTAATGTAACTTTACTCTTTGTTTACTTTAGTGAGTTTTTGTCTGCTTCTGACCTTCTACTTTTTTTTTTTTTTTTATTTAACCTGTGAACATTGTCGCTGGCTGTGTATAGACTTATTATTATTATTTTGTTTGTAAGCGTTTGTACACTGCTGTCTCCTCAAAAATCTTTTTAGCCCGCTATTTTTAGAAAAAAATCACACTATAAACTGTAACATTTTATAAAAAGTTAAACCAAATGTTGCAATTATCGACAAAGGTTACATAAAATTGATTGATTTAAAAATTGCCTATAGCCTACATAGCAAGGCTTTCAAGGTGATACAATTTGATCAATGTCCAATATTATGGTCTTATTATGTCATTACATTTGCCTTTATTTTTATCTAGTACAGTCAATTGCATGTCAAAAGTTAGCACTTTTGACATGCAATTGACTGTACTAGATATTTTCATTGCAAATATAGCTATTTGCAATGAAAAATTCCAAGAAAATAATACCTAAATAGCTTGAAACATTACATTACATATAGTGAATATTTTGTAAATCTAAACTGAAGGCTTTATTTTTCGTATAATATAACATTCGATATTAATTTACATTAAAAAATAAACTATAAAAATAAATAAGATGATCGTGATGATAATCTGATATTTATATAGCCTATAAACCTATATTTATTTATAAAAAAATGCAAGTAAACTCACATAGGTCAAATAAAAAAAAAAACTTATGAAAGCCAAAACATTTCGCGCTTAATTTGAACTTGAACCGACTCAAATGATCATCAACCAACTACCTCTAAATCAGGTTACTAGTGTTTACTAAAACTGTGTGATAGTGATCTGCAAGTATCAAGCGGCCATTACCAGTGGCCCACATGTCGCATGCTGTTCAGTACTGGTCAGGTTTCTCCTTAATTGGTCACTTTATAAGCTGTGGTTATAGGAACAGTGAATGTGTGAAGCAGGGGGCCGTTTCACGAAGGTACAAGTTACAAATTACAAGTACAATTCGACGTACATTGAGTAGACGATTAGAGAAAACGATAAGGGCTTACAGTTCAGGCGAATTGGCTACGCAATGTATATCAAATTGTAGCTTGTTAATAGTAACTTGTTGCTTCGTGAAACGGGGCCCAGGAAGCTGGTACGGAAGCACTGACTTTTGAAACGTTTGGTCTCATATTCTGTTCCAGACTTGATTATTTAGGATATATGATGCTTTTTTATTTTTACTCTCCTGTTTTTTTTTTTATCTTGCACTAACACAGTCTTCTTTCTGAATGTCCTCTTCCCAAAGGTTGTCTAGAAGAGATCGCTACAAGCGATAAGGCCAGGCCGCCTTTGCGCACTCAAGCTATATGTTTTTGATCTATGGTTTTATGTTCCTTTTGTGTGCAATAAAGTGTTTTTACTTACTCACTTACAATGAGCTTTACGCCTATGGCATGACCGACGTGACTCCAATGATTTACTATGGAAACGATATGGTTTCCCGCGGTGAAAGTGTCTTAAAATACCAAAAAATATCTACCAAGATGTACCTAAATATCTCAAAGATTAATATACCTATAAATATTCAATTCAAAAACTCAAAGCTTCAGAAAATAAAAAATAAGCAAGCACGTTTCTTTTACGTTTAATCAAAAAGAGGGTTTTGACCTCTTTCTAAAGTCACTGCCCTTACCGACAATAATCCTTGCCCACAACATTTAAAAAAAAAGATTCACTTGACTTACTGCTACTGACTGATAAAATGTTACCATACTTCTGATACTTTGAGTTTCTTTTTACAGGCACATAACTGGCTCTGTGAGCTGTAGTTACATTTTTTGTATGTTGATGTGACCGTTTATCGTTTTTTTTATTATTATTATTTATTTACTCTTTGTCGATTGAAAAATGTGACCTGTAGAGAAAAGCAGCCTTCAGCTCAGTGGTAGACCTTGCAAGCTGGCAACCCCCATAATTTCCAAAAACTGACTCGACAAAAATAATCTATATAGGGTTATTTTTTATTCAGTGCACAAAATATGTCGTTCAGACCATGAAACTAAACAACTTTCCCCAAAAAAATTGGTCCGTAACTGAAAAAAAAAATCGATCTCCCATACAAACTGCCGCAGCCACCTTAGCAATTAGTATGGGAGGTAAAAAAAAATCTTTCATTTCCGGACCCATGTTTCTGGTCTGAACAAATATTAAAGTTTGTGCATTGAATAAAAAATAACCCCGTATATTTATAGAACCTGCTCACAAAATTTCACGTGAATCGGTTGAGGAATGCACCTGTAGAGGAGAACAAACAGACAGACAGATGGACATACAAAAGCAATTTTGGCCAAGCGGAAACAGAATATTGATGGAAGCACATTCCATATTAACTTTCTTTTATCTCCCTACATAGTAAATTAATATCCATAAAATTGAAAGCTCATACAATCTGCAACCAGATCGCTGTCCAAACCTTGGTCGCATCATGCAAGCAATGCAGTCCTCTGCAATATGCAGTTTGTAAGGAGGCCACTTTCTATCGACTTTCCTTGGCCCTTAGTGCATCTTCACTGCAGCTACCAGTCTCAGTGCATTTGCAATTAAACTGATTGGTTTAAGTTATATGTGAAGATAGTGAAATCTAATAGTTTGGAAAGTACTTGGATATTGCTACTAACATTTGACATAAGAGTTATTAAATATTACATTTACACATACGAGAAAGATGTTTAACAAGCTTAAAGTTAAAGCTATTTTATGGGCTAAAAGAGTCGTAGCTTATTGGTGTTATAATTTGCCTAAATCAAAATCAGAAATATTTTATTCGAATTAAGATTTTTACAAATCATTTTTCGACGTCAAAACTATCATGGATGGTAAATTCTAATCAAATTCAAATTCAAATTCCTTTCTATTATTCTCATAAAAGATTTATAAATAAGAAAAAATGTATAGGTACACAGTTAGCGGTACAAGTAGCGGTCGCCATATTGCCACTTTGATAGAAATATCAATTAGGTCCTTAAGGAAAATAAAAAGTTTAGTCTTTGAATTTAACCAAAGCATTTTATAAACTACAATATGTGGAACAAGGCACTAAGCATGTAAAATGATATAATTTACTATTCCTACATAAAAATTTCAAGCTTTCTGCACATTATACAAAATAACACTAAGTTATGTTTAAAATTATACTTAAATTGCGCAAGACCCGGAAGATTATTATACCTAGTTAGGCTTTTTGTAATTAGAATTTCTTCTATTAAGTGTTACGTTTTGTAATTATTGTTATGCAATGGTCATTTGGTTTGGAACTGAATTTGATCATATTGTGTATGCTAAAATGACCTTTGCTCATTTGAGTCAATAAGGTATTATTATCAATTCTAACTGTAACTGATCTATAGAGATAGTACTAATATTTGTTTTGTGCTTGTTATTTTACTAATTTGAGGTAATTCTATATATTTTTGCACTGCGGTTCTCATCTGCGGGTTTTTTTTTGTTTAATGTTTCAATTTGTGTTTTGTGGTGTTGGTAAGCTGTGCTTACTTGTCACGTGAATGTCTTCTTAGCTGTTAGTTTCAACGTAGTTTCATTTTATTACCTAGTTCTATCTGTGGGAACCTTTAATTGGTTTAAAAGTTTGTATTAATTATTTAGATTTAATATTACTGTTGGTTCTCCAGTTAAATAAAAATAAAATAAAAACTTAATACTCTTGTACAGTACAGTACTATGCGATAAATATTGCACATCGGGTGTTCGGTTTTGTAGAGCGTCATCTCTCTTGCACGTAGCACTAACAGATTACTATCTTTCCAATGACCGATGTGCAATATCTATCGCCTAGTTCTGTATAGTAGAAAGAGCACCCTCCCGGTAGACAGGTGCCATTCTGGATTCCATTAACTGCAACTCCCTCACGACAATCTACCGAGCGCAAAATGGAGGCACCTGGAGAGCCCTGACCCGCAATTGTCTCTTGGTGGACAGAACTGAGAGCGTCGGTGCTCTAGTGGCTAGGGCCGCTGCCTCCCGTCCGGGAGACGCGACGAGTTCGATCCCCGCCACGTACCAATGTATTTTCGAATTCATATGTACGTTTATTGAACGCTCTTACGGTGAAGGAAAACATCGTGATGAAACCTGCACACTCCTGCGAAGAAATTCAAAGGTTGTGTGTGAAATCGACCAACCCGCACAGGGCCAGCGTGCTCGACTAAGGCCTAATCGCCCTAATTCAGGGTAGGCTCGAGCCCCTCGGTGGGGACGTATATTAGCTGTTGATTTGGACAGAAGGAACTGTAGTTGATTTCACCTTTTGACCCGAATAATGAAAGTTGTCATTTTACGTAATTTTGAGAATGACTTTGAATTTTGCTCTTTGCACTTTTTCTGTCAGGACACCTCAGAACGATAATCATGATAATATTGCACAGAGGTCAGGTCCGAGGTAACCGATTTATTTATAATGTCAGGAGTAAGAAATTATTCGGTGAACTCTCCAGATGTCCTTTTTTTACTCTTTTGTCTAAGCAGAAGGTACCTAAGATTCAGGAGCTGCGTTAATAAGTGGCACCAATACTGCTGGTGCTCATAAAAGTTACTTCTTTTAAGCGTTATCCATTAAAATATCAAACTATTAGAAGGTGTAAGATTACGTCACTTAAAACTTTCTCTTCTTAGATGATAGTACTAAATACTAGTCATTAAATAATGTTAGCAATGGTATTTCGTAATCGTATCATCGTTATAGGAACAAAGTGTTCTTTGTAATAACGAGTAATATTTGGTATCGGTTCAAAGATGGTATCTGCTGTTTGTTCCGTATTTCCGAATTCCAAACGAAAACTGGTTTTGTATAGAAAATTGCGCCCGTTTGGACATCTGGAGTTTGTATTGATCGAATTTGTATTCTTCTCATGATTGAATAGGGAAATCCCCAGATTCGCCATATCTTGCTGCAAATGTCCAAATTAAATTTGTATGTTAAAGTATTAATTTTCATTTAAAATATTCATAATTGGAACAATCTTTCAAAAACGAACTAAATTGTTGTTGTGTTTGTTGTTGTTGTTCTATTGTGTCTTATTTGTTTATTTCATAATATTTAATGATCATTTGTTAGATTAAGTATAGAAATTAACTTTCTCCCACCCTATCAACTAAAATAACTGTAATATCGTGTTCATACCAAATCCTCGTAGAAAAGACCCCATCAATCATCAGGTTATATCGGTTTCAAATTACACCTTTCCGCTTCGGAATTTAAAAATAAAGAAAAATGTTCAGAGTCCTAACAGAAAAAAAGTAAAAAATCCAAGATGGCTGATTACTTTCTCGTGGTGAAAGTAGTTTCGTCATTGGCCGCGGGTGTCTTTAAATCGATGTGTTTAAATGGTTATCTTAGGTCGTTAACGCCTCTGAACGAATGAATGAAAGAATGAATGCTATACTAATTGAACATGTGTGTCTGCGAGGCGACAAAGATTGTAATGATACCTTGTTATTGTGTTTAACAGTAGGAATAGATAAGCCATAGCGGCTTGAGTATTTTCCAGTTAATAACCACCTTCTTTAGTTTCAAAGACTTTAAGATAAGTGATAGAGCTTGTATATTCTTAAACCCATAATATTTTTTTATTCTTTGTGCAATAAAGTTGAAATCCACCATTGTACCTAATGCGTGATTGAGTCACAAGCATTCAAACGTACAAACTTTGACATTTAATTTTATATTATTAGTAAAATGATAATTATGGTGTAATGCCCGATAAATTTTGACAACATTGGCTAACTACACCAAGGTTGGAAAGAAATCAGCAGATTAAATTATAATTCTTTCGATAAATTTTGTTTGATGTAGTCTCGTTAAGCACAAAAATGTGCAAAACAACATCTCGCATCGAAATTTTCAAGGTTCTTCGTACATTTATAAAGATAAAGAGATGATATATCGAATAAGAAATACGTAATGAATCAAGTTTAACAATCACATCATGTTACTATACCAGTCACAGCAGATTTTAAATGTCAGCAAACTATACCTGAAAATAAAGACAAAGACTGTTAATAAATTGTACACGATAGTAAAAGGAAAATAATATATTGCAACGTTGTTTTAACCAATTGTGAGTTATTCATTTTCTGAAATGGGCATCTTTCCTAAATGGTTGTACATTACAATTTTATCTTCTGCATCGTAATTGAGATGATAATATAATATTTCTTCAAGCATAAGTGATATTTTATGCACTTTTTAAGAGACACCATTTAAATTTTAAAACGAAATTCTGCAGTCCAAATTTAATCTTTTTCCCATTTGCTATTTTATATGGATAACCTCTTTTACTATTTATCGCTTATTTGTTGGTCCTGATATATTATATCTTAATGTTTTTGTCTCCTTTGCACAAGTTTTCAAGTTTATCACCATTCTTTCTGGCCACATACCCTAAGGCTAATGAAACAGATACAATCTAAATTGATCAAGAAAGTCTTCAGTAACAATCTATTGTATATTGCTTCTTTATATCTACGCTTGCGCCTGTAATAACAACCGCTACCCGATCGAATCGTGATAATATATTCCAATTGAATAATATTATGCAACTAGGAATCTAATAATAGCAACACGCAAACAACCACGTGTTCTTCAATCTGTATTACAATAGCCACAGGGGTCATAATTGCATTGTTCTATAGCTGAGTAGGTATAGATAATGTATGGTGCAATGCTTTCTTCATTAGATACTTTGATACGTGACTATCGATTCATATTTAGTTCCTGAAACCATTTTCGGTCTGACATTTAGATTTTTGGCAACATTGTGCAACATCCTTTCGTTTTTGCTGTTATGATTAAGTAATAATTGACATTACTCAGTAATTTTAAATTCTTCTACTTCATCGTGTATCTTATAATTTAATTCATTTCATTTGTTATTTATTCCATAACAATTAACTACATTGTGTCGGAAATTAATAGAGATACAAGTAGGTAAAACTATTACTGCTAATAACACCACAAATGTATCAAATTATAGTACTACAACAAATAATAAATTTAATTTCCATTTAACTACCATTACAACTAATTAATGTCAACAATCGACCTCAGTAGCTAGGGCTAGTGTATACACTATCACTAGGATTTGTAGGATTGGTCATTAACCTCATAACTCACACTAAATATGACTTAAAGATTATCAAATTAAGCGGTACATTCAACAATACTTTATACTTAGTTGGTTAGTTTATTCACTTGATCTTTATAATTATCAACATAGCATAGCGTATGCAGATCTATATTTGCTGTTCCTGTTTCCAGATCACTGTTTATAAAAAAAATTACTACTTCCTCACAGATTATTTAAAAAGCTTATTTCTTGTCTTGTCTGACTTCCTATGTATACTCTAAATGTAATAAGGATTTTGATTGTTGACTGTCCTTATTCTGCTCCTTTATTATCAACAGCCGGTTTCATGTCTTTGCAATTATCATTTTTATCTGATTTAAAATCTTTAACCATGATTATTGCTTTTTCTTTTATGTTAAATGGTATTTTTTTCATATTATCAGCAATTTTTCACTTTGTTGCTTTCACTGCGGTTCCGACATTAACATTCTGAACAAGTATTTTCTTGCTAACATCTATCAAGATTTCCTTCTTCATATTCATGATCTTTAAACATTTGCCCAGAAGCCTACACAGCCGAGCACTATGTTTGTGGGTACACAAGGAGTGTGGGAGCGGCGGCGCAGTGAAAGTGAATGCCACCTGCGCGCGCGCCGGTGAAACGCGGCCCTTGCCAATTTGGCCGCCGAAATGTGATAACAGTGCGTTGGATGTGATGGCATGCCACTTTCTTGTGAGTTTGGAATTGTCGAATACTGGGGTTTAAGGACGATTTGGAACTCGATATCTTTAGATAATATACTTGGTAAAAGAAATAACATTTTTGGTGCGCATTTCTTACATTATCCATCATGCTCATTAGAACAACGAGTTCAAAGTTAATTTTTTCAGTTTCGGAGAGTAGCGACTTGCCTTAGTACTAATAGCCACCCATAAGCAGGGGGCTTCGATTCATAACACGATCCAAGTTTAACCATTAAACAAACGTTGTCACCATCACGTGCCACTGCTGGGCACTTCTTCGGCTCTTCTTATCCTGTTGTCGCCAGCTACATTACGAATGTTATCTCATCAGGCACTATTTTGGCGAAAAACGTAATTTTGGGGAAAAACAGTCAAGTCACTGGACTTTATTTATATTTATTTCTTCCAACATGGCGGCGGTAGAAGTTTATTGTTTTACTTCAAAGAGAGTTAGCGTCCACTGACCAATAGCTCAAGCAATAAACCTATTTTCAAAGCTCAATATCATTAATATATGCCATTTTCCTTAATTGCAGTGAGAAGGCGGGCTGGACGTGTCGTCACGAGGCAATGGAGTGAAAACAGCAAGTCGTAATGACTAGTCTGTCCTACTTGGCTTGCAGTACCGGGTGACATTCATAACATGGACATTATGAGTTCTGATGTGAAGTGCGACAAGATGTGGAGTCTGGTCGTTTTGGAAATTTACATGTGTGTGAGTGAACGAAGTTTTAGAAGATTTAAAGTGGTTGGGAGATGCTTTTGTAGGATTTGTGAGGTCGATCGTTGTGAATTCAAATTTGGAACTTAAGGAAATTATTTTTGTAAGTTGCAAACAACTGAAAGATGAAATAAAAAAGAAAGAAAAAATATAATAGAATTGATCACCCATGGAGATATTGGAGATACTTATAAAAAAGTTATACTTAACCTTCTTCATCGTGTGGTTTGTAAAATCGACAACTTTACTAATCTTACAAACCCTGGTGTCTTTTATACAAATTGCCGTTTTCAGACCAGTTTAAACGCCAGATTGTAGACATAATAACTACATAGTAACTTCTGTTTAAAGTCACGTCATGAACTCCTAAAAACAAAACAAAAACTATTTCATTCTCATCCCCGACGGATTTATAGTTTCCGACAAATTAAAAAGTTAATTTCAGTTTTGTGGCCACATCACTCACAAAAACCATCTTTTACAGTCGGATAAACCACAGAAAGAACTCTATAATTAAAACTAAGCTCAGAGAACAGTATAGCAGCCGACCGTGACGTCTGGGCCCCCTTCACACCGTGAGAACTGGCCCAGAATGCAACTAGCGACAGTTGCACACTATTGTCATCTTAGATTGCTCTACACAACGGCCTAGGATATTGCACTAGGATGGAACAAACTCGGTAAAATGCAGCAGCCACGGAAATAATTGAATGAAGAAATTAAACTAAGCAAGAGAAGATAAAAACTTATCTAATCATATGTACATATAACACATATTTTTAGCTTAAATTAAAATACAAGAATAAGGTTTAATTAGTTATGAAGTTTCGAAATTATTTTCCCTAATTTAAGAAAACGTTCAATCACTTTCCTATCAAGCCTGATAGGTATATCCAGAGATGGATGATAGAGACATTGAACTAAAACATTTTCTTTTTGATGCAAGTTTTACTAAATTTTCGCTTATAATTAAAACACGCACTTCTAAATTACGCTTATCTTAACCAAAAAACTAAAGTTCTATGATTTGATTACTGAATTAATATTTTTGGTAGTCGAGTGAAGCATACTAAACATGGAAGTCTGTGCACCAACGACGTTGTAGTTTTGACTTCATTCAACCTCCAAATATGTATACACAAGGTGTAAATAAATTAGCTGACACTATTTTAAAGGATCAAACTTCCCATGAAACTGAACAACTTTCCCCAAGAAACATTGGCTGTCGGACGACAAAAAAGTTGTCCCTTTCATACAATACCGCGTGGCCAGCTAATCGATTTACTATAGAAGATGCATATTTTTTTGGTCGTCCAACAGCCCATGTTTCTTGGGAAAAGTTGTTCAGTTACATGGGTAGGTTGATCCTTTAAAATAGTGTCAGCTACTTTATTTACACCTTGTATAGGTATTTTCATTAAACAAAAGCAAATCTTCTTTTTTTTCGACAGCAGCAGTGTACCTATACTAACATTATCACACACAAAACAAAAAAACATATAGTGTACCTATATACTGAAGCTGACTTTCTGGCCCATGGTGTATCAACTTGCAATGATCTGTTGCACTATGATAATGGCCGATCTGTTACACTATTGTTTGTAAAGTAACGTGATGGATGGAGCATAATATTGATAGATTTATACTCTTGGCAGTTCGAGCAAGGAAATGTTCTGCGGTGCTGTGAAAGTTTGAATATTTTAAGGACAAGAGGCTTCGTTCTTGTTTAAAGGTGTTTCTATTGTATTGTATGGGTTTGATGAATGATGTTAGAATTAAAATTTCAGAGACAGTTTTTTTTTAAATCTTCTCTTCTTTTTTTAAGTAGGTTGTAAGGTCAACTATTGACCTTACAAAACCTGGCATCGTGTAACGAATACTTCCTTAGATAGTCATTGGGACGACAAACAGCGGAAAGCCTGACAGAAATATTTTTGTTTGATACCGGGATTCGAACCCGGAACCTCCGTAGTGAGAGTTGAATACTCAGATAATAACAGAAGTCATCTCACTTTTTGGACAATGAAGTTAGTCAACCTGCTACGTCCTAACCGAACTACTGTATACCCTGAAGTTGCAACCTCACTTTCATATTTTATTTGCAACACTTTACAGTGTTATAAACGTGTCCTATGACTTTATTCATGCCATATATTTAGCGTAGTACTCTTGGTCTTCCTTAAGCTGATAAAAAATAAAAATACTCGATATTTACTCTAAAACAACTATCATAAACTACAAATTATTAATATCGAAAACCTTATTAGATTAAAAAAGAATTCAATAGGTATTATTTATTGTAGACCACCCGCGACACGCTCGCATTGTGTAAGATTTTCCCGTGGGAATAAACCCTTTTTTCCGTAAAAAGTATCATATAATGTTAATCCAGGTTACAAACTATCTCTATTCAAAATTTCATCCAAATCCGTTGAGTTCTTTAAGCGTGAAGGCAGAACAAACATCCAAACATCTAAACATGCAAACATCCAAATATATTTTCACATTTAGAATATTAGTGTGATGTGAGAGTGTGAAATATGTACTCAGTAGTTGAAGTAGTAGTCCAGAAATAGTTACCTATATAAAATGAGACATTCATTCATCATCGTTACCTTTTTCCCACAAAAACAGAACGAAAACGGCAAGATGCCACAAATCAAAGTTGCATCGTGTTTGTGGGAATCAACACCATTCTTAACGTACAACCGTTAATTTGTGGTTGGCTGTACACTATACAGCTTGCTTAACCAAATAATTAAGATCCAATTATTATTGGCAATAAATCGCGGGTGATTGCGAGGCGACCACTCATACCTAGTTTGACGTGTTCTAATTAGGCAAATATCAAGTTTAGCACAAATGTTTGGTAGGAACTAGGAATCGTGTCAAATAACGTCTAACTAAGTAACGTAATGTCTTTGGCACATACGTGGCCATGTACAACTTTAATTTTAACTAAACTATTCTGTTGGTTGGTAGTGTAAATGAAAGGGCCACTGCCTCCTATCCGGAAGAAGCGGTTTCGAATCCCACCACGAAGGTTTTCGAATTCATATGAAAGTTTATTCAATGCTCTTAAAGTATAGGAAAACATCGTGAGGTAACCTGTGCACTAATGCGAATAAATTCAAAGGTTGTGTGTGAAGTTGACCAATCCGCATTGGGCCCACTCCGATCTAATCACCTTCATTCAGAGTAGGCTCGAGTCCCACGGTGGAGACATAGTGTATGTCCCCTCGTATGTATGTATACGAGATATTTTATGTTATAGAAAATGTTCTTATTACATACTAGTTTATTTAAATTCGTCGCGGAAACAGTCAATTACACGCTTTTTTTTATTTCCTGGATCAAACATTTCAATCAATGAATAAACCGATACAAAATAATTTAATAACATGCAAGGTTGCGGTGATAATTCGACCTACATACAAGCAAAGGCAGGAACTGTCCGTTTTAATTAATTCAAGCGGACGTAAAGACAAATTAGTACTTTCTATACAAACAGCGACTCTTGTTGACCTCACTTATTGATATGTCGCCAGTGATTAAGGTCACTTTGCTGTTTTTTTTATTTGAAGACAATTAAAAATGCACTGTCATCTTGGTAAAAGGTTTCTTCTCATCGTGTGGGTTGTAAAGTTAATGACTGAATACACACACACACCCTGGCGTTAGGGCCGTCAAGTTGCAAGTCAACTTAATCGGTCAACTTGCAACTAAAAATAGAAGTCCGGTCTATTTTTTGCGAGTGCGAGTGTTTCCTTGGCAACAGGAAATAATAAAATTTTTGAGAACAGGAAGATATGAAACTTTTGTTTTGACAACTGTACATGCAACTTGCTCTTGAAACTTGCACTTGCACCTCGCACTTGTACTTGTCAAAGTATAAACTGGCCTTTAAAGGTGTTGTGCCAACTTTATAATGACTATTTCCTAAGATAAAAGTCGTGACCAGCGGCTTACCGTGCCTTCTGAAGCATGTAATTATTGTTTTGATATGTGCCCTACACCGAGCCGAGATCCTTCGAAATGAGAGGCGATCGCTCTACAGCATGAAATTTACATCGTTTTGTTCCCGCCGTGTAGTGATAGTACCCGTCAAACTGAACAACTTTTTACGAAAATAAAATTTCCTGCGACAAAAAAATTTTTGGTCTCTCCATACAAAATAGGTCGGTCGGGAGTCTCACTTTGTATGGAGAGACCAAAAATTTTTTTGTCATAGGAATCTTTTTTTTTCGTGAAAAGTTGTTCAGTTTGACGGGTATCACTACACGGCGGGAACAAAACGATGTAAATTTCACGGTGTATAGTAGAAGTTTTTTCTTCGGACGCGGTGTATAGAAGTTCACTACCAACTCATTGTTACCATACTCACCATACAAATAAAGACTACGAGCTTCTGCTGTCAAAAAAAGCTCATCCGCAGCTAACTTTTTCAATACCATTCACGCATGTTCACTGTAAGCCATACTTCATTGTCTGCCTTGTATGGAACGTGTATGGAACTTATTTTGTCAAGTAATAGTGTATTGTGACATAATAAAAGTTGTGTCACATGAACAATGAGAAGTTTTTGTGTTATAACATGTTTAGGTTAAGGTACCAGTTTTATTGTTTTTAAAGTTTTGCAAGTTTGTTAGATTTGTAATTTTTTTTGTTAGCTGTACGCTTGGGGCTAAGCCTGCGTGGATTTTTATTTTGACTAGGGAAGGTTTTTTCAAAGTAGGTACTTAGTTTGTCTTTTTCGAAGTAAAATTGACTGTCGTCATGAAATCTATGTATAATAGGCGACATGCTAAATATCAAAACACTCGTCTAGGAAGTTATAAATATTATTTTCGTTTTATAATTCCTGCAAAACAATTTATAATTTGAAACTTCCTCGTATTTTTTTAACAGTCACTGTCGCTAAACATTTTGGCAAACTCAATGATAAGGTGATCGGGAAATGCATATAGTTAATTCCTGCTTGACTGAAAATGATAATGCATATTCATATTCTTACGCATATTTTTATTCAGCAGGTCGGTGACCGAGGCCTTTTACAAGGTTGGTTACGTTAAACTATTCGGCTTTTAGAGAAAAAAATCTAAAGAACTAATTTATTTTATTTAAGCGAATGTCGTTAAATTATGTCGTTTACGTTGAGTTCCAGTAACGTCGATTCTACGAGATCAAATGGTACAGTCGAATGCACAAGTTTTGAATGCAGTTTATTTTTTATCCCAAAATAACAGCACGAAAAAAAAATTAAAACAGGACTATATTTTACTGTGAGAAAAAAATTTAAACAACGTGAGCGAAGGCTCAGGCATTCAACTAAACTTTCATACAAAAAGAAAACACTAATTTCGCGAAA
This sequence comes from Carpatolechia fugitivella, assembly GCA_951230895.1. NCBI lineage: Eukaryota > Metazoa > Arthropoda > Insecta > Lepidoptera > Gelechiidae > Carpatolechia > Carpatolechia fugitivella. The sequence goes on from OX579668.1 coordinate 4,738,111, forward strand.
AATCTGGGTCGTTACTATTTTCCTTTTGTGTCAATGTTTCACTGTTTTAGTTTACAGTCTGTATTCAACACATCAATTTACAAAATTATCTTGTTAGTGTTGAAATGAATCACCAATTTGGCTAGTGAGCATCGCTGCGAGATCCAAAAACAAACGGCCCGAAATTAGAAAGTCGATAGCATTGACTTGTAAGCTGTAACGAAACGCGGGCGCACTCACATGTGTTTAAAAAACATGTGATGAAAGATGAAATATGTATTTTTATGTTTTTTATAGTATTTCTATCACCATTCTATGTCGAACGTTTAACGAACGCATGTGCACGCGCTTCGCGAACGCTTATAGACGAATTCATAACAGGATTCAAAAGTAGGAGGTTTATTTCCTTCTGTTTTCTTTTCCCTCCGTTCAACAGTTATTTAAAAAAAAATTGTACCTATGTGTTAGTAGAACGGTATATTTAAAAAAATGTAAATCAATAAAAAAAAAAAAAAAACTCAGTTAAAAGTTCAAAGTCAAAAAGGCTCTATTCTCATCTAAAAACCTAAAAAGTATTTGAAGTGGAATTTAGTATCTTCAATGAAAGCCTCACAAAGTCGGTGTCAACGCTATTGAAACTCGACGTGAACGGAATAATTGTAACGATGCTCGATGCATATTACTGTTAAAGTCAAAGTCACCTTATTAGGATATTAATAATGTCATTACAGCATCATCACAAAGTGAGTAAAGCGGCGCGGGTCCCCCTTATTTTGTGGCATCATATTCGCGCTTGCCGACAATGAACTCAGTATCGGTAAATATTAATAAACAAACCATGTAATAAACGTCTTTTTATTTGCATGCCTCTACGCTTTTATTTGACCAGTCATATTTAAGATTACTACATGGACACACGCATACAGAGAAAAACCTGCTTCACCTTCCATTCAACTCGTGAACGTACACACACGATGGCGAACATACGATGACTTCTTAGTTTTAATAACATTGCTTCCCCTCCACGTCCTCACCACCGCGGGTTAGGCTAAACCCCGGAATGGAGAGATCACGTTTTACTAGATCAGCCTATGTTGATTGGTCAACAATACACTTTTTTTTTCTTCTCCCTAACTAATGGCGACACATCTTATGTAGACGTATTTCGCCAGTGTCTAGTGATATTTGTAGATTTAAGATATAGTACCTGGTTGACCGAGCTTAGCTCGTTTATTTTTTTTGTAAGACACCTACGCATTTCGATAAACTCTACTTACTTCATACGTTCAGAAGAAAGTACACGCGGCTAGACATAGTAGCACCACTCTTATACTTTAAACGAGCAAGATAAGAATAATAAGGATCTCGGAAACGTACGGCTGCAACGATTTCGCAATTTAGTTTCGGGGGCAATAAATCGATCTAGCTTATAAAATAGATTTCCCCGTATTATCAGGCTTAAAAGAATTGATATGTGATATCATTGAAATAGAAAGGTAAATTTGGCTCAGTCGGGACACCGCGAGTTTGCAGTTTGAATCTCGACAAATATATTTTATTATTTCTTTGTTATTTTTTCGTTTGTTTCTTTTTTTATTCTTTCATTTAGTTATTTTTTATTTACCTACATTTATTACTATATCTTAAGATTGTATTAACTGTAATTTTTATTTAAATACAAAAATGAAAAAAAAATTCTGATAAATTTTTTGGTGGTCTGAAAGTTTTCCATCAGATGGCCCGAGTAAAACGAGGAAAAGAATATATTATGTATTATAAAATAATAGGATAGGACTTTTGATAGGATTATTATAGGAAAATAAATTATTCCCATACCAACTAACTTACCAACTTATTAGCAGTAGTTCCAATTTTGGCCACTTCACAGATACAGTGTGTAGTGTTAAAAATAAAAACCGAAAAGTACTACTCAATACGTATATAATTTAGATTTTTAAAAAGGGTAAAAAGGCCAAGATTCGATAAAAAGTTACTTACCAAAAAAAGCAAAATATAGAACACAAACAAAAATTAAAATGAAGACACGTCCGCCATTGTCAGATGCTGACCAACAATAATCTTGAAATCCCAGTTTGAAATCACAATAGTTTGGTACAGTAGTGAATATATAGGTATATGTATTGCGAATACCGCCGCCCCCACTGTTATATGATTAAGGTGCTTGGAAGTGCCCAGCCGCAGTATGTGTACTCTACATGGTTAGATTCGAACCAATACCTCTCATTCACCTAAGAGCCTATCACGCCACGCGACACGCGACGTTTTATAATGTTTTTTTTTTTACAATATGACTGTTACAACATTGTAATAGCAAGTTTACAAAACGATCAACAATCTATGGGCTGTTTTATTAATCTTGTATTGTAGCTATTAAAGTTTTGACAATACCGAATATTAATTAAGATACAGACCTTGAATTGAGATTAAGAAATACCTTAAAAGGTATTGGTATTTTTATTAATATTTAAATTAACGTTTTAAGTAAATGGCGTCTTCGCTACAGGTAGGTATAGGTATAGGTATTGTCATATCTGCCTACGAGAAGGTCCTCAAAGCAATTTGTGAAATCACAATAACTAAGGTTGCCTGGAATAAATTTCTACCAATTGCTGCAATAAGGCTGCCTATTTGTACAATTTACTTCGCGTATGTATGTTGTGTGCAGTAAAGTATAGGTATTCTCATCATCATCATCATCATCATCTCAGCCGAAAGCGTCCACTGTTGGACAAAGGCCTCCCCCAGGATCTCCACAACGACCGGTCCTGCGCTGCCCGCATCCAGCGGCTTCCCGCGACCTTCACCAGATAGTCGGTCCACCTTGTGGGGGGCCTACCCACGCTGCGTCTTCCGGTGCGTGGTCGTTATTCGAGAGCTTTTCCGCCGAAGCGTCCGTCGTCGGTTCTCCGTGTAATGTGCCTCGCCCACTGCCATTTGACCCGGTTTCCACCAAAGCGGAGAAGAGAGGAGCAATCAGAATTCGTTATTTCCACATCTCTTCTCCACTTAGCTTCAATAACGAAATCTGACTGGTTTTCCAACACATCTCTTCTCCTCTCCGCTTTGGTTGAAACCGGGCCTTAGTCTCGCAATTCTTCGAGCTATGTCAGCAACTTGGTTTGCCAGCAAATCTCATCATTTCTGACAGGTATGATATTCTATTTTATTCTATAACCTAGAATATACTAGACTGACACCACTACTGATTGACTGTCTCGTTTTCTTTATTCAAATTGTATTGTTCTATCCCCATAAAAGACCTTCATTGTAATACAATCATCTAATCTATTATCTGAATGCAAACTAACTAAAGTCGAAATTGAGTTGCCTCAACATGCGTTAGTTAATAAAAGACACGTTTGATCATGCTAATCTCTTTGGATGGGTCATGGTGAAAACATTGCTAATTGCAAAAGAAATCTCAAACTAATTCACGATATAAATAAGGTAGAAAGGTGCGTATAGAGAAAGGTATAAATAAGACATTGTAAATAGCCCATGATACATACATTCTGAAAAGAGCTGTTGATGATGATCTAACTAGAGTATTTAGGTCAATCATTTTACTATTAAAGATGTTTTATTGCATGCTCCATCTGTTTTAATTTAGATACAGGAAGCGGAAATATTGCCATAAACAATGTGGTTTTCAAGAAATTAGTTTTACACGATTCGTATTGAAATGTTGCATTGAAGTTTAAATATTTTAGAATGAAAAAGGTGGACGCCATTGGTTTATATGACTTGTAAAGCTATTTAGAAATAATTTGGACATCGTGTAGGTTTAGACTTTTAACATCCTTCCTTTGTAATAATTAACCTTGGAAACCTGATCAGATCTTTATGTTTATATTAGTCCTAAAGTTGAATCACTTTATTGTTAAATAGGAATCTGTTCGCGGAATAATAAAAATTAGACAAACATTTCAACTTCAATTCAATTCAATTAAATTTATTTACTACAAAACTAACCGTTTGCGAATGACATTGCAATTAAATATTGAATATTATTATAAATAATATTTATACTGTTAATATTAGTTAATAAGCTATTTTTCGTGTAACTATATTGGAATTTTAACTTTTCTAGAATCTTTTACTCATTTTATTTTCTCTAGTGAAACATCTAGCCGCAGCGATTTCCTCCAGTAATATCTACCTAAATGCAACATGTTTTAGATTTACGCTTTACTTTAGCTTACAAAAAAGCTGACTTTTCTAAATGCCTACGCGCACACATCCGTATGTGCCAGGTGGGTACCAACTGACCCACTGAGGTACAGGTTTGACGCCCGGGTGGGGCCCCAGTGATAGCGAGAATCAACTGGTTCCGCCTGGTCGGGTAAAAGTGTTTGCTCTCTGACATGCGCCTGAGAGTCGTGTAGGGAAAAGTTGATGATCGAGTGTGAACTAGTATGAAGGTGAAGAACATGTGAGAAGAAATCCTTTTCTTATTTATTTTAGGGACCGAACAAAAAAAAAATCTTCTTTTGTCTGTTTGTGTTTTCGAATTTCGAATTGATTTATACGCTTTTTCAACGCTTTCCTGGAAACTATTTGGAATTTGAATTATTTATAAATAGAACATCGTTTGTTTTAGAATTAATAAATATAGCAGCATCAGGGTTTTAGAGGTCGGTCACCGACCTTCACCAACAGCTCATATACATTCCCAACGAGGGGCTCGACCTTGCAAACAAGAAATAAGAAGAAGCATTATTATTTTTTATGATATCTAACGACTTATTTATTTTTATTTTATAGAAAAAAATAGAAAATAAGAACGAAAATATTTGACTTGAAGACAATAAATAAATAAATATGTGGTAAAATATATAAGTAAAAATGTTAAGTAGATCGTTTACCCTCTATCATTATAACCCCATCCTCTTACTTGTAAATTGGCCAAGTCTGGCCTACTTGCCAATAGTTAACCACAGACTAATAAACTTAATTTGATGCAACCAATACGATTATCACCGGTGCTAAATCGTAGGACCTAAACACATTGGTCCATAGGTAAAATAGCTACATAGAAATTATTAATATGTGTTGTTGTAAAATTAGTTACATGGAAAGTAACAGTAAAAATAATAATCAGATAACCAAGTACAGATATAATTGTGCTATGTAAAACTATATGCCAACTGAAATACATATTGATGGCAATTTTCTGATTAAGCAATTATAAAAAAAAAGTATATTAAAAATGACAGTTTCATTGATTGAATGTTTAAAAAACTTTTTTTTTTTTCATTTTGTGTTATTATTACAATAGTGGTATTTTTTTTATTTTGCATTTTACATTGTCCTGCTTTTGGTTTTCGACAATCGCCTACACCTTGTCGCTAAATGTTCCCAAAAAAAATGTAGTCAAGTAAACTTACTTTGGAACGATCGTGCTAAACATCAAATCAATCTCTACTTTATTAAAACCTAATATCTATAACACAAACTATACCTAACTCGTATTTTCTATACTATAGGGGAATCCTTTGTATTTTATATTTTTGTATGTTTGTAACGAATAAACTCAAAAACTACTGAACCGATTTTAAAACTTCTTTCACCATTAGAAAGCTAAATTATTCTTGAGTAACATGGGCTACTTTTTACTACGGGAAATATGTTTTTCCCACGAGAAAATTCAATAATAAAGCGGGCTAACCGCTGGCTGGCCGCTAGTTGTTAATATAGAAAGTCGGAATCATTACAATTCGATTTCTCTCCATCAGCTAATAATCTTTCAATAAATTTATATGAATATAACATCATTAAAAATATGATTAACATTAATGACAATAGTAAAGATCGCAATCGGCGAGTCTGTCTGTCTGTCTGTCACACTGTTCTACTTTTAACTAACAGTTATTGAATAGTATTAGTTTTATTGTGTCCACAGGCATGACGATAACGGTAAACCAATAATTTTGGATAAGTGAAGGCCGTGAACATTCTTTTGTTTTATTTTATTTTATTTTATTTTATTAGGGACAACAACAGCTTAGTATATAACGCAGAGTTTACGTAACTATTTAAAATAAATGTTAAGCCAATAACAGTTGTCCACAGACGACATAATTGGTGCTGTCACAACAAACTATTGACTATATTATATCTTAATAAATAGCTTTTGAGAAGTTTTCCAACAGAAAAAAACGATCAGGTAAGATAGATGATTCCGTGCTTTGGAAGACACGTTAAGGTCCCGGCTACTATCTACATGAGACATGTAAGTAGCCTTTGGCAGCTTTATAACACTGACACTGGGGTTAGTGAGGTCGGTTGTCGACCTGAAGCAGAAAAAGAAGAATATAATTGCGAAACCCTAAGCCGCTCGAGCTGCTCATATTATAATAACTGGCTGTTGTTTGGATTTTCTACCTTATAAAAATCGTCATCTTCTATATTTTTTTGTCTCAACTATAAAATGCTACGTAATAAAAACTTACTGTTACTATACTTGTAATATTAATATTAAGGTGTACCTACAAGATGTAATAAGGAATAACTAAATGTGCGCAGTGCCAACAAACTGTTCCTTTGCAGTTTGGCGCGTAAAATGTGCTGTAAATCTTGTTATTGTATACAATAGATTAAATAAATATAATGAATAATGATAAATCAGCTCTAGCTCGACTCAATCCTCCGTTTTTCTGATCCATAGAGAACCTGCGCGATCTTCATCTCGTCTAACCATCTGGATGGTGGTCCAACCCACACCTCCTAATCAAACATATACTACTAATATTATTAATGCGAAAGTTTGGATGTTTGTTGCCGAATCACGCTTGAACCACTAGACAGATCAAGATGAAACTTGGCGCACATATAGGTTAAATCCTGTAATAGGACATAAGCTACTTTTTACCGCGGAAAAACACTTTATTCTTACGGGAAAAAGTAGCTAATAAGTATATCTTATATGACCAAAGCCAGCACCTCTATACGATCATTTGCGAGTAATAACCTCTTAGCTATGTTGAAATTAGTTGCATAAGAACCAGTGCGGTCAAATGGCCAAATGTCATCCGATATACTTAGGAGGCTTTACGTTGTAAGCGAATATCGTTGCATCAATACATGATAATATAATAATATTACTTATTTGAATGTAACGTACACATTTAAGAAAAGAAAGGTACTTAAGTAAAGAAACGAAAAGCGACAGAAAGAGATATACACTCAACAGCAAAGAATGCGGGTCGGGTAAAAACACACCTGAAAATCTCGGTAACTAAGAATGCTAGCTTATTGAAATAATAATAATATTAATGGCATAAAATGTTCCTGTTCTAAATTCCCTCTGGGGTCAACTCAGCCCACAACCACTCAGCCCGCGGGCTCAGTTATTATTACTTAAGAAAAGTACAAAAGATAAGATTCCAGTGGAGTTTCTTGTGGCCGTTCTTCTCCACAGCGAGCGTATACTGGTAGTGAACGTGCCATCCATGATAGCTTTGACGTCGAAAAATTATTTGTAAAAATCTTCAATCAATCATTTAGCCTATTGCAGTCCACTGCTGGACGTAGGCCTCCCCAAGGGCACGCCAAAGCGCTCGATCACCCGCTTTCCTCATCCAGCCACCACCAGCGACCTTCCTCAGGTCATCAGACCACCAGTCCAATGAGCGTTGGAGTAGACGGGTTCTTGAATGGAGACCAGGTCTCGGAAAACGTAGTGTGGGACGCCTTCTAGGTATGATTTTGATACTTTCAATAAAATGTATTTGTCACTGTACCTACCTATCTCCAGATTACCCGAATTAATTGCTCTCAAGTGTATATCAGCGATTATTAGAAAAACAAGACCTAGCAAAATTATCAAGCCAATTATCAATTTTTTTCAGTTTCTATTCGCAACGTGCATATTTTATGTATTGGCAATAAATACCTACATCACTTATCAAAAAGATGATTTAGTTAGTAATGTAAGTGTATATACAAACTCGAAAACTTACTATATACCTATAAGCGTGAATTGTTTCATGCTGATTCTTTATAAAACCAACCAGAACCTCAAAAAATAGTTGAAAGTGAACTAGTCGCGAACACCAATGAAAATTTATGTACATATTTACAATCAATATAATTTAAAATTAGTCTGGCAACATTTCTAACAAGCTTCAAACATCCATATCATTAATTTTGTCTGTTAAGTAAAGTTAAGGTGGCCTTAAGCTTAAACTTATTTAATATTTAATGTGCTAAGCTCCTGTATAAATAGAGGCTGTTTTTGGCAGAGCAAGGCTGCGCGGGTGCGTGGGAATTACCTCCTTTTGTTTATGGCAGAGAAAGTTTCATATTGTAGTATTGTCCAAAAATATAGGTGAACAGTGAACCTCATTTAAGTTTTCGTCGAATACTATGTAACGTGTAAGCTAAATGAAACAAAAATAAGTGGATAGCTAGTCCGTAAAATTGAACAGATTTTTGTCTAGATTTTTTCTAAAAATTGTTTATATTTTCGTACAAACTGATCAGTGGATTTCGATTTACACACGACAGAAGATGAAGAAGTAGATTTAAACGTAAGAACTAAGAGAATAACCTATTTGATTAGGTATTCGTTAAATTAGTGACGCCGCGCCGTGTGGTGACGGCAGAGTAGAATACATTAGTCACCAACCCCTACTCTTCCCGTGGGTGTCGTAAGAGGCGACTTAGGGACTACACATTGAACAGGGAACGGGCAGCAGGGCTCTCTGATACAGTAACCTTTTAATCTGCGATCTCCAACCCGCCTGCCAAGCATGGAGATTATGGCAAAACCAAACACTTAAGTGGAGGAGGCTCATAGTCCAGCAGTGGACAGGCAGGCCACTCGTTTGCGCAGAGGCCTGGAAACCTTCTGTACTGTGGTCCGCAAACATCCTTGACGCACTGCAGCGCCAGTGTAGCCCCAAATTAAATATCTTCCAGTAGACCTAGAATTCGTTTTAGTTTTAACCGACTTCAAAAAAAGGAGGTTATCAATTCGGATGTATTTTTTTTTATTAAATGCCGTCTACGTATTTCCTTCACGTCAATGCGATCTAAACGCTCAAATATTAGTTTAATTAGTTTATTAAACTATTATTGGAAGTATTTTTAAGAACTATTAATAAATGAGTTGTAAACGTGTTTGGGCAACGCGTCGAGTGTAGCGGGTTCGAAAGTAAACGGGTCCTTGACATTAAAAACCTATTGCCAGCTTATGCAAGCTGGAATTTATGTGTTATGCAAAATTTAATATTGCATATACACCGCGATTAGTAATCCTTAATTCGAGTTATTGATGTGTAATAATTTTTTTGGTATTTCTTAAGGTTTTTTTAAGTAGAAATTTGTTTTTAGTATACATATTTCTTTTATTTATTATCGTTATACATTATTTAAAAATAAATAAATAAATAAATATATATATATATATATATTTCTCGTATTTAATCACGACAAAAATATTATATCAATTTGTAGGAGACAACACATTTTTCAAAGCAATTACTTCAAAAATTATAGTTTTGTTATTTTAATACACAAAATATTAAAGATATATATACATAAAAGTAAGTAAATAAGTCATTCTAGAAATAAACATAAAAAGATAAACGATTTCTGTCAGACCACGAAAGGTGTCACGCGTTGATGTCTTTTGTATGTAGAGCTTTTATTCGCGTAACAAAGTGGGTTTTACTCATTATTACGACAGTTTTACTTAGAAAATAGTTTTTATTTGCACTATTTGAACATTTTACTCGTTATTTATGATATTGTGCTAAGTTTTTTAGCAAATTAAAGCAATAATAATAATCATCTTAATTTTTTCGAACGAATGTCATGGTGTCTTACATGAAGAATGACGCTTCTTATATCTCATTTAAAAAGGTCAATTGTGGTGACCTATGAGTAGAAGGATGCAGAATTTCACGAATTATTCACACTGGCGAAAAACCACCTCGTTGACATTTACAATTCTCGAAACGTCACTTACCTTGACATGACACTAAAGTGGTGCACAGCAGTACGATGCACACGAACCATCCTCTTTCAAAGTTCCTCGCCATCTTGGCACAGACACTCCCTGATCTTGGCTGAAGCATCACTATCAAACACTTTACAGAAAGTATTGTACTACTAAAGTACCATCATATGGAAGAAAACAGTTTCCAAGTTCAAACAATAAAAAAAACACTGCACAAAAATCCACGGAGAATTCTAAATTCGAATCCAATTTTTATTTATTTTTCTTTTTTTGAGTTTTATTTTTTCATCGTTGCGGCTGGCAGCGCGTTCGAAGTTTGAAAGTGTTCGAAGTTTGAACGGACCGCGAGCGGCGCAGGCGGCGGTGGACTGAGACGGGTCGGCGCACACGCAGCGCTACCGAACGCCTCTCTCACCTTCTTGCGGGTGACAGTGGTAAGGAACATTTCTTGACAGAAGAAAACGTTTTGCAGCATTACTGCAGGTTTTTTAATAACTTTTTTGGTATGATTCTTTTTTCTTTTGGCCGGTTTTCATGTCACCTTTTCAAATTTCAAATTTTCTTGGTTTGACCTCTTTCTAAATTGTTTATTGTTTTCCCAATTGTCGTCTATCATTAGATAGAAACGATTTTTTCCTGAATCGGTACGTGAATCGTTAGATTATCAGTAAATATATATAAGTCTGGTTGAATATTAGTAAATAAATATAAGTAAATAATATAAATAAGCCTTGGAATACAATAAATATTAGGAGCCAGTTTGGACTAGCCGGGTAAGTCTTGTGTTGTCTTCCTCCTGGTTTTTATCGACGCACTTTTCTCTTTCCTTGTCTTGGTTGGATGGCGATTGTTTCTTTGTCAATCTTTACAGTGTATTTCCGGCTTCTGCGACACACGCACGAGGGTCCCTCCGTGCTTTCCGCGATCTCTTGCTGTGGTTCCGGATACCTGAGGCCACCAGGCATTGGACGTGCCTGGATCCCTGTGTTGTGTGCGTCCGCACCCGTACCAGCTGAGTGCCGCAGACCCGCGCACCGGCGTTGGAGTCCCCCCTGGGATACTGCCCATCTCGCGGATTTTTTTAGCTTGTTTTTGTATCAGTGTAATTTTGTATGCGGATTTTGCCAAATTCTGTCTAAATTCTTTTCTAAATTCTAAAAAGGCCCTTTAGGTTTCTCTGGCCCTCCTTTTTTTGGTTCCCGTTTGGCAATTACTCTCCGGGGTACTCCGCGGTTTTTACACCTTCCTGCATCGACACTCTCAACACAACACTAGTTCAGCGACACTATATCGACGGAGTCCCCTCCGGACCCGGCTCTCGGCTCATTTCCTGTTACTTTGGCAATATCTAGGCCCTTTTAAATTTCCGTTCGGTCAAATTTAACTACCTGGGCTGATTGATAACTGGCCGAAACGACGAACTTAAAAAAATGATACGCAAAAAAAAAATTATTACATTATATTTTGGCATCTTTTTGAAAATAGAACGCCAAATTTGAATTTAATCGAACTGGTGGAATTTGTTTGATAGGACGTAGAACTTTCTCTGTCGTAAATTTTCTTAACAATGGAAAGAAACGAAATTCGTGCGGTGATAAAGTTTTACGTTTTAAAACAGAAAACAGCAACCCAGATTAAAACCAAGCTAGACAGTGTTTTAGGTAATTCTGCTCCTGCATTGAGTACAATTCACACCTGGGTAACTGATTTTAAACGTGGAAGACAGAGCTGCGAAGACGCCCACAGGTCTGGCCGTCCAAATGAAGTCACGAATCCGGACATGATCAAAAAAATTCACAAAATTGTATTGAATGATCGGCGCTTGAAGTTGCGAGAGATAGCAGAGATGGTGAGCATTTCATCTGAACGCGTTTTTAATATTTTGCACCAACATTTGGGAATGAAAAAGCTTTGCGAGCGATGGGTGCCGCGTTTGCTCACTGTTGACCAAAAGCAACGTCGAGTGGACGATTCATCGGAGTGTTTAACCGAGATCCTAACGAGTTTTCGCGGCGTTATGTAACAGTCGATGAAACCTGGATACATCATTATACTCCTGAGACAAAAGAACAATCTAAGCAGTGGACTGAGAGCGGAAGACCTGCGCCGAAGAAAGCAAAAACGGTTTTGTCGGCCGGCAAAGTGATGGCGACTGTTTTTTGGGATGCTCGAGGGATTATTTTAGTGGATTATCTGCAAAAAGGAAAAACAATAAATGGAGAGTACTACGCAAGCTTGCTGCAAAAATTAAGTGAAGAAATCCAGAAAAAACGACCACATTTGGCCAAGAAAAAAGTTTTGTTCCACCATGACAACGCACCTGCACACACGTCAATGGTTGCAGTCGCCAAACTCCATGAATTGCGGTTCGAATTGCTACCGCATCCACCCTATTGCCCGGATCTGGCCCCGTGTGACTTCCACTTATTCCCAAACCTGAAGAAATGGTTAGGTGGCCAGAGATTTTCATCAAATGAAGAAGTCATTGTTGCCGTGGACGAGTATTTTGAGGGGTTGGAGAAAACATTTTATCAAACTGGTGTAACGGCATTGGAGAAGCGCTGGACTAAATGCATCGTGGTAGAAGGAAACTACGTTGAGAAATAAATTTATTTTAAATAGATTTTTAAAGTTTTTCTTTGTCGTTTCGGAAACTTATCAATCAGCCCTCGTAAATCTTTCTTTGTGCACCTAAATTCCACGTTTCGCCTGTGGTTGTCAACCACAGGTTAGCTAGCTTCCTTTTTTTAACGGTACAGTTTCTTGATGAAACGGAACCATACCTTTAAGTTCTTTTTGGAATCACGTTAATGCTCAGTGTCATACAATGTGCAGAGGTGGAGTGGGCGTCTATCAGTTAAACACGAGAACTTTGAAGATATTTATATATATTTTTCTTTAGACGATGTTATACAATCGAAGTCTGAACAGAATCTGCCCTTTTACTACTGTCAAACTTACATTCTATTTGAAAATAATTCAAAAGTAAACGGCCAGTAACAGCCAAGGAGGCAAAGAGGCGTAGGTATGCACTCATACCTAACACAATGTAACTTTTCTTATATAGTGTAGTAAAATGTATAAAGGTCCATTTATGCATCATCGGCAACACCACAGCATAGCTAGTCCGGTTTTGGACAATGGTTTTCTCTGCATAATCTTCTTGAAAAGCATGCGTTCATTTTTAAATACCGACACAAAGGTAAGTTTTTGCTTAAAGTTTAAAAAAATTTAGCCTATGTTTTCATAGCGTAGACATACTCTTCACTTCAGCCATATCATCGTCCTTTTAAAATACAAAAACATTAAAAAATCACTGTAATTAATTGATTTTGTCGATTGGATCGGAGTGATGTCTCACGACAGTTTTAATAATCCAATATTCAAAAAGCTTAAACACCAGGAATTTAAAAGCGGAGAATAGTAAGTTTTTATAAGTTCTGACGATCGTGTTTCCTTTTTAAAGTATTATTCTATGGGTATAAGTACAAATTAATATAATCACAATTCATTGCAGCTTGAAGCATGACATTTACTTGGTTTTAAACTCACGAATATCACGCTACCATTATGCTATAGTCAGTCGCATATTTTACAAATAGTAATAATAATAATAATAATAATAAATTTATTCAAGTAAGTAATTAAAAATTCTGTCAGAGCATCAGTCAGGTACCATACTAGGAATGAACCTGTATTATAGTAGCTGGTGATGCGCTTCCGCTAGCATTACTTCACAATTATCGTAGCAAGTGAAACATAAATTTGTACAAGGAATTCAAACCTATCCTAAATAAACTCAAAATTATATTGTAAGGAGTGATGTGTTAGTATATCATGTGAATGAGTGTGAGTGTGTGTGTGTGTGTGAGTGTGTATGTGTGTGTGTGTACGTGTGTGTGTGCGAGTGTGTGTGGGTCGGCGCGGTGGTTGAATTTAGTGCTGGTGGGAAAGGATATCTTCGGTCTGGTCATAAGTTTGGGTATGAAGCCATTTTGACACTTTTATATTAACTTCTCTTTTAGTCAGAGAAAAGATGGACAGGGATTTGGGATTTAGTCAAAGTATGAACTTCAATGTCCTGTTTTTTTGTCATCAATTAATCAATCAGCCTTTTGCAGTCCATTGCTGGACGTAAGCCTTCCCAAAGGCACGCCAAAGCGCACGATCACCCGCTATCCTCTGAACCTGTCTGTGTTTTTTTGTCATAGAAGTTAAGAAATCGAAGATATCGTGATTTAATGTGACGGCCCGAATGTTGCGTACGTCTGCGCCTCACTTCACTTTCAGACGCGGTCGCGGACACTCGCGGGGCTCCAATGAAGCAGGTACTGATACGCTACATTCACTACTTGTTTGTGTGTCACTACTAAGCTGCCTCTCAACTCTACAAACAGTTTTTTTTCAGCTTATATTATGGTTCAGTGCTGGGCAAAAACATGGCTTAAGGTCTGACACGTTTCGAACTTTCGATGTGAAATCAGTTCAAATTAAGTTTTCACGTCACTACTTGGCCTCTAACTTTTGTGATACTTAGACGGAACCATCAGCAAGCACGGAAGACGCTTTCAGTAAAAACCACTACCTTGATTTTTAATTCCGTAGAATTCCGACAGATGGAATATTGCCAGGCAGAAAACAGGTTACCAAAATTACAGGTATCACGTTTTGATAAATAAAAAAAACAGTGAATTACTTTAAAGTCATACTTTATGCAGCTTTCATTTAATTGAATATTTTTAAGTTGTAATGTATCCAAGTTACTACATTTAATGTGGGAGAGTATTTAATAAGGCCGGGTATCATCTTCAAATAACCGCAGGTTGCAAACAGTTGGTTAATATTTATATTTCTAATGCAAAAAGGCTTTTAAAAATGCATGGAACCAAAACATAAAGGTGTTCTTAATCTAAAATATTAGCAATGCTTTTAAAATAAAAATTCTTCCATGCAAACTTCTCTTTGATTTCGTATTGTATGGCCACAGATAAAAAAGCACAGCGTAAATCATACAAGATTCAAATAGAGTTTGCACAAGTCACTGGAATGGTTATTTTGCTTGCATTGTATGTAAATTATGATTTGCCTGTCTTGTTATAATAGTGATAACAGAAATGTACATGTGAAAACAGGTTTGCGACAAGTGACGTGAGATCTGTCAGAAAAAATCAAGGAAGGGACATTGGCCCCGATTCGGGAAGTTATGCTCTAATTCTAATGTTAAAATCCAGCTATCCTTTTCGTTTTTATGACCAATGAAAGAGAGGTTGTGAATTCAGATGAACGAATGATATTAATTTGTACCAATGATAACCTAAAATGAGGGCATAGCTGTCAGATTAAGAGATTTTTAAGTGCTCTCTAAATTTGTGCAATCGATACGGCCATCAGGTTAAATTTAATGTTTGACAGCTCTAATATTAGGATGGCCATCTCCCTTCCCTTTTAAAGCGCCCACTACACTCTCGTCCGAAGTTCTTCGACGAAGTGTCAAATTGGTGTCAAAGTGAAGCCTGAAACGAAGCGAAGTTGCACGAAGTGCCTCTCTATATTCTCGTCCCCGGCTTACTTCGATCAACTTCGCGAGTAGTGTAGTGGACGCTTAAAAGGTGAAAAGGATGGACGAACTTAAATTAAGGATTAAAGCGTGACAAAAGTGACAATAACCATCAGTCTCATTCATAGACAAAATGTAAGTCACACTTAGCCTAATCTCAGCAAAGTACGCTCAGGCCGCTTGTAGTTCGGTTGTCGAATAATTCGTATTCATTCAGTGTCGGTTGGCCTTTCCCTGCTAAGATCAGGAAATTTTATATTTTCACTGTATGAAATAGAAATTAAACTACATATTTAAAACCGCGTAGTAAAGCTCTTAGAACAAACTATAAATTACTACATTAACCTTAAAATAAAAATGTTTTTAAGACGATCTAAGTTTCCGTTAGTTGCCAATTTTGGACTTGGATGGAGAGTAGTAATATTTATTCTGTGCTTGGGCTTGTCTATGAATAATCTTACGAATATTTTGTTTCTGAATACAATGTACTTACGCAAATTTCTCCCTTAGAATCATATATCCGCATGCAAGCACATTATACGCAATTTTCAGTAACTTTTCCACGTTTTATCGGAAAATAAAATACTTCTGTCATTCACAAGAAATTAGTGGCCAGAATTAATATCTATCTAGATATATAAAAATCAATTGCTGTTCGTTTGTCTCGCTAAAACTCGGGAATGACTGGACCGCTAATTTTGATCTTGAAATATTTGTGGAAGTTCAGGGAAGATTTAAACGTTGTTGATAAACATAAATAATATGTAAAACGACAATTTAGTTTTCCAATACAAAATGGTAAGGGGGTAGGTGTAGGGTAGATGTTGGGAAAAATGGCGGGAACGTCTGCCGGGACAGCTAGTATAATATACCTAGTCAGGTCATAAATTCTGTCACATGTTTAATATAAAATAATTGAAACAAGTTTATTCATTATGTAACCATTTATATACCAAAATGAACTTAACAAAACATAGATTCTTATGACACTAAAGTTTATTCAAAATGACCTCCGTGATTTTGAATACAGGCCTTCAATCTGCGCGGCCAGTCGTCTATCGCAGCACGAACGAGGTCCATGTCAATATCGGCGGCTGCCTTAATCAAGGATGTCTTGAGTGACTCCAAATTGGGATGAGGCTTTGAGCACGCCTTTTCCTCCAAGTGTTGCCATATCTTGTAATCTAGCGGATTCAAATCTGGAGGAGGGCCAGTCTTCGTGCCGGATGAAGTCGATTTCACGCGCCGCCAGCCAGTCTTGTGTGCTCTTCGCTCTATGAGCTGGCGCCGAATCTTGTTGGAATACCCAGTGCCTGTTATTGAACATGGTATGAGAAACAGGTTCCACAAGGTTCGTCAGGACTGTATTTTGATACACAACTGCATTAGTTTTTACACCTTTCTCACAAAAATGTACCTCTGTTAAGCCCCAATAAGACACTCCCAACCATACCATGAGCGAGGATGGAAAATGACCTCGTTGGACACGCGGAATACGGTTGCTCGCTTCTTCACTACTGTGTGCGTACACCTTATCATTTTGTTTGTTGTAGCTTTCTTCTACGGTAAAAATTTTTTCATCCGAAAAAAGAATTTCCCGATATTTTTTTCCCGCGTACCGCTTCAACAAAGCGCGGCATCTCTTCAGTCTCAGGTCCATTAGACGAGCATTCAAATGATGTCCTGTTTTTCTTCGATATGCCCGAAGCCCTAAGTCTTCATTTAACACCCTTTTCACCGTGGTTCTGCTTAATCCCATCTGAAGGGCCAACAGTTTCTGCTTACGTTTGGGATTTCTTTGAATTCGCGCCTTCACAGCTTTTATCACTGCTGGAGTCCTAACAGACCGAGGGCGACCACTTCTTGACCTGTCATCTACACTAGAGTCTTCATTGTATCGTTTAATGGTACGATAAACGAATCTTTTGGTTATATTCAAATTTTTCAGTATGTCAAAAATTTGAATTGGCGCGTAACCGCAACGATGCAACGCAATAACTGCAACACGGTCTTCTTTAAGCGTCCACTCCATATTTAAAAATGAGTAAAATTCTAAAAAGTATACATTTTTATTGTCATGAACAATTCGAAATTCGAATTCAATAAACTTTTTTGTGGCCAGCATTCTAAAAGAAAAGTTTTTACTGTGTGACAATACTTATGACCTGACTAAGTATATATATATTCGCTATCTCACAGAATATAAGACTATTCAAAATTCTACGACTTCTTTCTTACACCAGCGGTTGTGGATCAATGAAGGTACAATCAAAGTTTGGGTTTTTGACTTTGATTTATGGCTTTACTTTGAAAAAATGATGATGATAAGGGTCAGGCCTAGTAACTCCGGAATTTCGGATAATTTTTTACAATATTACAATTCCGGAACTGAAGTAAATATCGCAATCCGATACTCATATAATTATTTGTAAGATAAGTTACCACAATAATAAAATTTGCATATTTGTACTCTCTTGCGAAATGTACGTGTACCGCGCGCGAAGTTTGAATTCAAATCGCCGCCATTTAGAGTTTTTTTAATTTAAGTTTAAGTTTAAAACTTAAATTAAATATTTGTTTTTTAAACCTATTTTCATGATCTCAGAAGAGGAGAACTTGTTGATTTTGTTCATTGTGAGTTGTTGAATCTTATATTCATCATAATTATATTAGATAGTTATTGTTAATTATTTTTTGTTATATTTACTAAGAAAAACCCAATAGAAGGCTGTTTAATTGATCTCAGTCAAGAGTATTGTCGATTTATTTAGTTTTTATAATAAAGATTTGATTTAACAAAACATTTTAATGCCTATTTATTGTTTTTATTTTTATTTCCTATACTTTTTTCTAATTCCGGAATCGAACCAGTAGTATCGTAACTCAGTTCCGGAATCGAAAATCATCCGATATTACACGCCCTAGTCAGGCCACACTTATCGACGGCGATCAACACGGTTTGCCTATACAAAACGCGCGCAAAGTATGGAAATCCTTTCGCATCGGACGCGGCGAATGATGCGAAAGGATTTCCATACTTCGCGCGCGTTTTGTATAGGCAAACCGTCGATCGCCGTCGATAAGTGTGGCTCGACCCTAATGCTTTTGTCAAGTTGCAACCGGGCATTGTCGAGTTCCTCTCAGGGAACTCAAGGTATGATCAAGTGACTACATAAACAACCCTTATTTCAGTAGCTCTAAACAAAAACACGTCGATTTTAATTATTAGAATAGATTGCAATGCTACATATAATGGCCTGTCCGTCCACGCCCGGATCTGTAAAAAAATATAAGTACTTAAGGTCCCTTTCAATAGAATCCGGCAATAATATAAACAAGATAATTTTTTGACACTAACTTTCCAAAGACAGACAAACAAGATTTTGATGAGTAAAAAATTAATATGGCAGTTTTACAAATTATTGAAAGTTTTGTCGTCCGAGTATTTTTAATTAAAATAACTATCATAAAGAAGTTAATAGGGGCGAAATGATTGTAAGAAGAATGTATGGTTCCTTGAAATGTGAATATGATCAGGATTGATACTGGACTGTAAGTAATTAAATAACGGTGTAACCGTGTTTAAATTAGTTTGCATTATTGCCGGATTCTATTGTAAGGGAGTGTAAGTAAGTCAGCTGTTTAACTTTCAATCAGCCTATTGCAGTCCACTGCTGGACTGCTGCCTCCCCAAGGGTACGCCAAAGCGCACGATCACCCGCTTTCCTCATACAGCCACCACCTGCGACCTTCCTCAGGTCATCAGTCCACCTTTTGTATTTTTGTATTTGTATTTTTAACTAAATACTGCAGTACGTCAACCTGCTCTACAAATAATGTGACTGTTAAATTACGTTCTGTACTCATCAGCAGTGATCCTGGGACTGGGTGGGTATTTTAAATAAAAAATAAATCAACACAATCGTGAGCTATATTTTTTTATCACGGCGACATCTATCAGACAATTATTGTAGTTTCATAATTGGTTTCAATGTCAGATAACTAGATGGCATTGTAACTGTACGCGCTCTGCTGCCATCTAGCAATGAAGTGAGTAATCAACTAAATGCTAAAGTTCTACGTTAGATGGCGTAAAATTTAAAATAATGATAACGCTTACTAGATGGCGCTGTAAAAGTAGAAGCACAAGTTTATTTTGCTCTTCAGTGGGATTCTGGTACGTGCTGGTACTTACATTTATTAATGTGTTTTATTTTACTAGCTATACGTGGTATAGCCCCGTACGTATTTTCATAGTATTTTTTTTTAACTTATTTACCTGTGCGTAGCTACGACGACGTGCTTGCTTACTGCTTTAATATTTACCCAGTAAGTAAACGCCTTTTCTGTTTTATTTTTAGCCATGGAAACAACTTGGTTTTTAATTTAAAATTACTTGAAGCGGTACCGATGATGTTGGTGTCCTACCTACGTTGATGTACGCATGCGATAGATGGCACTAGTAGTATTTTTTCCAAGTCGAATGGAATCCGTTGCTCGAGCTGAGCTCAAGAACAATCATACCATCATAATAACGAGATGTCTGATGTGACCACGGCCGCTATATTATTTCTTCGAGTGCCAAAATCAAAAATAAGGAAAAAAATTTTTTTTTCACTTTTTCAGTTATAACATTTTTCGTTGTTGATTTTCTCGAAAAATTCTTTTTGCACCTTACAGATCTCGTGAATACGCGTCTTTTGAGCCTTTTTTTAATATCATTTATATTCACAACTTTTCGAGATATAAGGAGATCGCATTTTTTTGTGAAATCGGAGTCTACACTGGAGCCAACGAAAAAACATATTATCTTCCAATGTCAAAACCGAGGGGCATAGATCCTAGAGAGCCTAGAGCTTTAGTGAACATCAGCTTGCTCTGTCTGGCATTTATTCTGTGATGGTACTAGGTAGAGATCTCGCCAAACTTCTAGTCCGCTCTGAACATGGCACGATTCACGTCGCAGTAGCAAAATATAGGTGCGCAATGCGCGAAGCAACTTCAGAGCGGACTAGAAGTTTGGCGCGATCTGTACCATTGACATAACTTTATTATCCTACTGCCACAGCATGATAATACACAGCTTACCTTTCCTTTCTTAATTTTTACGTTTCAGGAACTATTCATAACTGGGCGAAATTATAACCGGTTATTTCCGGATTATACTTTCAAAAGCGATATTCACCAATTTTCACAGAGGCGAATTGGCCAATCACATTGTTCGGAAAAAATAAACATTTCTGCTCTTCGCCTCAGTGGAAACTACGAGTAGAGTGAAAACAATGCTAACATTTCATAGCTGTGTGAAATTGCGGAGTTGAATGGAGACTGTGGAGAGAAGCGGAGGAGCTGAGAGCAGAGAAGAGAAGAGAAAACATGCGGGTTGGTTCCAATGAAGCGCAAAAGAGGGATGAGAACGGAGCGAAAAAAAGATTAAAATTATAATTCCATGACTTTATTTATTTTTATGGAACATTTTTTTTTAAAACATCTTCCAGCAGACCCTTAATATTATTCAATAGTTAAAAATACTTAACTCCGAGATACTTAAACTAGAACAAATTGAATGAAAATATCGTACCTACTACGAAGAAAGTATTTTCCATCACTATATAATAAAATGAGTGAAAAGCCGGTTTTTCTAAGGTCGGTGAAGATATTTTAAAATAAAGAAAGAAATCGGACATCCTGTGATTGATAAATGTTTTAGTATAAAGGTATCTATTATTTATAATTAATTTCTGTAATAGAGCGTCGGTGGTCTAGTGGCTAGGGCCGCTGACTTCCGTCCGGGCGACGCGGGTTCGATCTCCACCACCACGTACCAATGTGTTTTCGAATTTCGAATTCTACGTTTATTCGACGTTCTTACGGTGAAGAAAACATCGTGATGAAACCTGCACACTGTGTTGTGTGTGAAGTCGACCAACCCGCTCTGGGCCAGCATGGTCGACAAAGGCCTAATCGCCCTAATTCAGGGTAGGCTCGAGCCCCTCGGTGGGAACGTATTTCAGCGATTGATGATGAATTTGTAATAATAATAGACAAAGGAGGTAAGTACTACTATACTAATATAATATTCTTAAAGTTGCTTATCGACGGTCTCGGTCGGAGGATAAAAAAAAAAGATGCGCGCGTCGCGTGTACACATTACTTATCCGGCAATAAAAAAACAGTGAAGACCTATCACTTACCTCCTACACCCTCTAATACCTAACTTAGGCACATAGGCACTAAGTAGTTACTAGCTAGAACCTTACATGACCTACCTTATTGATTAGGTAAAGGACACTGACATTACTACAATTTTCGGGTTTGTTACCACGGTAGTGAACAGCCACGAAAATCTTAAAACGTATAAGGTAAACCACACCAACGACACTAATCTTTTTAAATTTTAAAAAGTCTTTTAAAGACCTATTGTTTTATAAATAAAAATAAATCCAGGCAGGTAGGTATACCTATCCCGGAAACTTCCGGTTTTGTAGGCTAGGCTAGAACAAAGAATATTCTGTGGCATACAGTTTATTTCTATTTATTTATTGCACTATCCCGCAGTATTCGTTTACGTTTTCCTAGGTTGCCTGGAAGAAATTGCTACCTGCTAAGGTAATAAGGCCGCCCATCTGTACACTTTTCATTTTAATTGTTTCTGTGTGTTTCTTGTATATTGTGTGCAATAAAGTGCATTCTATTCTATTAAATAATCTAAGTATTATTATTTATTTAAAACGGAAACACTCACCTAAAAATGGAAACTATGTTATCCATCCAACGTTTCGATCCTGTATGATAATAATGTATAAAAATCACGTATCGTTCAGTAATAAAATCTAAATAAATGTAGGTCTAGCTCCAGCTAGCTACCTACCTACCTAACCACAGAATATACATAATAGCTATGTAATAAACCTAATTTAAAATAGAATAAACTAAATAAGCAATATGTTTATCTAAGTAGGTGTAGGCACCTGCATTTGACTATGAAACTAACTGAATGAAAACGGGTATCGGTTAATGATGTGCCGTTCCCGGTAAATTACTTTTGTGTGGGAATATTCCGGGGAATATTCCCTTGAGAACTTTAACAATGGGAAAGTTGTCGAAATCTTCTATTTTTTTTATATATTTATATGTCACAATATTAAGTTTTAGGAGACAAATCACAAGTAATATTTGAATACTTACTAACCTAAGAGATTTCGTATATTCCCAATGTTACCGGGAACAATCACCGGAAATTTCCCACATGCCTGGGAATATTCCCAAAACTCCCAAAAAAATGGGAATATTCCGAGGAATATTCCCAGTGTTTTTAGGAATATTCCCAATGTTTCCGGGAATATTCCCGGGCAGATTCTGAAAGTTTTAACTGTATTTTAATAAGAGAAAAAGAAACACAGACGTTAAATTTTGATAGTTTTTATTCATGTGTGTAAAAATATGCGTTATCAATATAATCAACAATTAAACATCAATAAAATTTTAGTATTAACAATTTTAAGTATACTAAAATAATTAACAAATCACAGAACGATCAACATGTTTTTCATAAGTTATAGGTATAAAACAAAGCAACTTTTTTAAAATCCGACCACAAAGATCCAGATTTGTTTTTAAATATCAATAAAATTTCAGTATTAACAATTTAAATTATACTAAAATAATTAACAAATCACAGAACGATCAACATGTTTTTCATAAGTTATAGGTATAAAGCAAAGCAACTTTTAAAAGCCGACCACAAAGATTCAGATTTATTTTTAACAACGATGTTTGTATGTTTAAATACGTGCACCAAGTTACAAATTAAATAACAGGTAACTAAAAAAGGACGCTTTCATTGTTTGATGACCTTGTTGCCACTCAAATAAAGAGATTCGCAAATAAAATGTTTTTTAAAGAGGAAGCGAGACAGTTTATCCACATCTTACAGTCAGCAATGAACAGGCAAACATCTACTTGGCTGTATGTAACTAACAAAACGACTAATACCTATAGTACCTATCTGTAATAAAATTACAGTTTTCTATAGTACCAAGCTAAGGCGCGAAAAGAAAAAAAGGCAGACATCAAGGGTCATTTCTGTGTCTGGGTATTGAATATTTGTCTATCTTTGACACCCATACTCGTAGTACAGGCCTTGCCTAGTTTTGGATCAGATGACCGTGAGTGAAATCTCTCACTTAAATAAAATAAAATTGTCTATATCAAAAATAATCAATTTTGCAAATTAAATCATACTAACCAAACCAGCCAACCAACCAACCAAACTAAATTAAAACACTAGGTAAAGAAAGAATTCAATATATTAAATGTTACATGTGTAGGGGAATATTCCCGGGAACATTGGAAACTTTGGGTAACTTACCGGGAATATTCCCATAGGGAAAATACTGGGAATGGGAACATTCCCCACGGCATCGGTCAACACGCAAAGGAACGTAACATTTGTAGGTATTTATTTACCCATCTATCTAACAAATTGTTTCATTCATTGAAACAATCGGCCATTCACAACTTTTTAATCAACGCCCCGCCAAAGCCGCACAGTGCTGCCAAATTGACGAAACGAACCGCACTAAACAAACTATTTAAAACTTTTTTAGCAACGCAACGGTTATAATTTTTATTCAGCCTCGGGGTTCGAAAAGCTGTAAAAAAGAAACGAAGAATCCTTCCGCAAAGAATTTAGGAGTGTCCGAGACGAAATCTGACTTGCTCGTTATAAATTTTGTGTAAGATAACAATGCGTGCGTGTGGGTGTGTGGTAAAGTCGCTGACGAGTATAGTTACGGGCACGCAATAACGCTAACAAGCGTGCGAGTAAGATGGACAGATATTTCGTAGAGCGCTGTTTCGCTTTAGCCGCCGGCAACATGGCGCTGACTCGGGCGCAGGCTCGAATCGTATCGCTGCTGCCCACTCAAGGTTCGCTGACTGCCGTTCTTTTGTTTTTAATGTTGCCATGTGACGACTTCTACCAGAAACTTGGGAAATGCAATGACTTTTTAGTCACGATTTAGAAGATTTTTATTTTATGTATTTTGTAACTTACCCATAGTTACATAAAAAAATATTTTATATTTAAACAGATAACAATAAGTTGGTTTACTTATTTTCATTGTTTCCTAATTAAGCACCGTAAAAATAATTCAGTATTATGAATGGATGACCATAGAATATAAAAATATAGTAGATAAGATTTAGATAACATTAAGAACATAGTAGTAGTATTCTACATAGGAAGGACTGCTTTGTATTTTAGTGATTTGAAGTTTTAGAAATCATTCAGTTTTTTAAGTTTTGCTTATAGATTTATTATGTAAAAGTTTAATTTACTGTCTGCGAGGTAGGTTATAGGTAATGAACTAGGTACCTTAGTATAATGAAAACAAACAAACCCAGTCATACCATTACCATTTAATTTTTCCAAATCATTAATTCATCCATCATCCTGTGTTGGTGGTTTGGTATAATATTATTTTAGACTACTTGCAACTTAGACAAAACACCCCTTTAGACCGGCTACAAAATAGACAAAATAATATTTTAGACTACTTGCGATTTAGACGAGTTGCTACTATAGACCTTTTACGTTTGCGACCATTCGATACTAAATCGGCATGTGCGACAGTTTTATGCCTGCCTACTAACCTACCTTCTCAAATAGATATAAACGTATAGAATGTGTGAGTGTGTGTGTGTGCGTGTTTAGGAAGGAGTGAGTGGATACCTACTAGTTTAGGTAGGTAGGAGGTAAGTAGTTGTTGATTTTTAGATATCTACTGGGAACCTGATTGTGTTTTTATGAAACTGTCAATGCGCTACCATTAATATTTCCCTCAGCAAATTCCATAATTAAAAATCTAAAACTAACCTCGCCCCCGCGTCGACGAAACAAAACCAAAAACGTGGAGAACCGGGATCGAATTCCGGGAACCCTGGACCGCAGACGAAAACAGCATCAAGCGAGGACCTGCTCAAACCGAACGTCTGCATACCGATCGTTCGTTTTTTGTAGCGGCCGTCGTCGGTGTGCACGCGGTGTTTATCTGTGTGCGTGCGCGCGCCGTTGTGTGCGCCTCGGCTCGCTCGCGCCATCATTGTTGTGTGCAGTACGCTCGCGGAGCCCGCCCGCACGAACGCGCGGGTTTTGAGCTGTTTCACGCTCGCTCGCCACCGAAAACTACCGGCCGATAAACAAAATAATGACCAGTGTACCACATTACGTGCATCGCGAGTGCAATAAGCGACAACAGTGTGTGATAACAAGAATGTAACGTGCGTGTTGTGTTTGACGAATAGTGCGTTTTGAACGTGTTTTGGAAGTCGGCGCGTGGACCGTCGCGCCATGCTCGTGTTTAGGTATGTGCCGACCGATTAATTATGGCCCATCAGTGTTTTAAAGGGGTCGCTGGCCTGCAGTTTCGCTACCAAGATCCGTTTATGTTATTTTTGTGATCGGTGACGGATGATTCGCGGGTGGAAGTCGCGTGGCGCGGCATTTTGCACGCTAAGATTCGCCGGTGTAAAGTTTAGTTTTCTAGTCGTATGGCCGTTTGTTATGTTTTATTAGTTGTTTGGCGCCGTCGGGTGTTGTTATCAGCGTGTTGGGAAGTGTGTCGGTTAATTTATGAAGTAATTAATGCGTTATCGGTGCCGGTGAAGCGATCGGCGCGCGTGAACTTTGCCTCGCTCGCAGCCACTTGACCGGCCGCTCGGCGGCGCGCAACTTGCACCTAAGTTTTCAGTTGTTGTACGGATCTTAGGATGCTACTGGCCACTTTTAAAAACATTCTAAATTTAAAAAATACAAATTCTTAACAATACCTACATGAGTTTATCAGCAGCAGAATTAACTACTTACTGTAGTTCTAGTTACCTACCTAAACCTTACTAAAATTAGATAAAGTACAATTTTAATTAATATAACAAATTGGTATATCTGATACGGCTATTCGTGGTGTTCTCGCAAGATTCTGCGCACAACCATATTTTAAATTTATTAAAAATTGTAATACAAATCTTACTTACTAGATCGATAAAATACCTATAAAATTAAATTCCTCAATAAAATAATGTCAAGATATTTTATTAGCTAGAAGTACATATTATAACGCGTTAAAAATACCACATTGCAACTTGCCTTCAAAACAGGCAACAATACTTATAAACTTTGCTTACAAAATATAAGTAAGAACACGTTTCTTTTTTCTTCCACTCATTTGCACTAAAATTGCTAAGAGCTTAACAGCTCTACTAACGACAAAGGTTACAAATACTTCTACAAAATAAAAAAATACACTACCCATGAGTTCTTGGAACACTTCGTCTTGCAAACCAAGCAATAACATTTTGAAACGGCAAAGAAATTCTCAATAACATGTGCTTACCTTCGTACAGTTAGGAACATAAATAGGTAGGTTAGGTATACATGCAATTCTTACACTAACATTCTAAACCCAAAAACAGACGATTAACCTATTCGTAAAACAACAATTGGTTAGTCTGTAAGGGCACCTAAAGAACCTGAAATAAAGTACAGTAAGTAAAGTACAAGTATGTTACATCTGACATAACTGTCTAATATCTAATTGAACGCAAGAACGCAAATTGCACTTTAATAGTTAGATGTGAAGAAAAACTTCTCGTCACAAAATAATTGTCAGTTTTCTGTTGGTTGTAGGCAAAAAAACATTTATCTCATTCTTTTATTAATAAGAAGATCAATAAGGACAAGACAGCCATCTTTTTAGGATAATGATTAGTATCTTGTACTACTAATTGCACCTTGTCACATTTGTAAACTATACTTTTTATGCAGAACATTTTTTGACTGAATAAAATATGATGTTACTAATTGCGTTTTGAACAACTGTACCTCTTCCTATTTAATTCAGTTAAGTTTCAACACTAATGAAGGGTACTCTATTTGCTGTAATACGATATATTAAATGATGACAAAGAAGGACATAGGTCATAATTGTAATGCCATGTCGCTTTTTGTTACGAATGGACCCTAATAAACAACTAGACAGCCCTACAAACGTGCGCAACGCACCTGCTTTGGAAAAAACTTGACTCCTATAATAAAAATAAATAGCTACGTCTATTACACCTACGATAGAAGAAACAGTAGTGCCAACATTGTAGTTTTAACTGCGAACATCTAAATACTAGTGAACTAATAACATGTTTTAGTATTTCAATACTAATAAACAAAGTATAGGTCCTAGGTCCTAACCTACCGATCGGCAGTTGCAAAGAAGCTTGTCTGGTTGTTTAATGCACTTATCACAGAATATTATTTAAGCAGAATAAAAACGAAATTAAGTGATTGCACTTGGTCAAACACTTAGGTCCGCGTCTCGGGAAACGTAGTGTGGGACGCCCCCCTGCCAGGTGGACTGATGACCTGAGGAAGGTCGCTGGTGGTGGCTGGATGAGGAAAGCGGGTGATCGTGCTCTTTGGCGTGCTCTTGGGGAGGCCTACGTCCAGCAGTGGACTGCAATAGGCTGATTGATTGATTGATTCAAACACTTAGGTGCAGTGCAGAATAGTTAGAATAGGATTGTAGTCAAATCAGCTCCTTTTTCTTAGATTCTAGTCCGTCCGCCCGAGGCTTTTCCCGCGTTTTTTTAAATATTTCTCAGTTATTCATGCGGTAAAGAGTAGCCTATGTCTCCTGCTTTATAAACTGCAAAAATCACGCCAGGCTACAAGCAAAAGGACAGTGTGATGACAAAACTATAACATAAATATATCAAAATTAAAAAGACTTTTACACGCAAAGAAATTATATTTTTAAATAGCACAAAAACACAAACTTTAGGCTATATAGAACGCTTATCGTTTTAAATTGCGTTCGGAAATTAAAATAAATAAAAAGAACAGCGACTACATTGAGTAACTATCAAAATCGCTTACTAAATGAAACATTTACGTTCGATTGCGTAGTAGGGTCGAATAACGTATTCGTTCGCATCCGGTAAATAAAACTCATGTAGTAGTGTAGTACATTATTTAAAGTCGCTGCAAACATTATAATTACGGCGATCCATATTATTGCCACGTTCACACGTTTAAATAATACACCTAACCACATGGAAATCATCGGTTTTGTAATTTACCATAAATGTTACTTATGATAAGAATATTATCCTGTTTAATTATTTACGCGAAAAACCTGTAATTATTTTAAATATTTTTAACGGTCGCAGTGTTTTTGTAAAATAAATAAACTTAAAAATCTTTTAAATTATTTCTATTTTAACTGATTTCTCACTGTGGAGTGGAGTATTATTGTATTCAATATATATATATATATATCATTTATTCACTATTTTAATTTAAAAAGTATCAAATATAACTATCTACATTTTTTTTATCTCGCCATCCAACAAACTTAATTTTTGTAGTACATATTATTAATTTCTTGAAAATTATTATTATTTTCATTGTTGGTTATGTAGTATATTTATATTATTACTTGAAAATAATAAATTAACTTCTTAAAAAACCCATTTTAGCATTTCTACTTCTTTTTTTAAGACGATGTTAGAGGAAACGCAATGTGGCAGAAAAACATCCAATAAAAAGTTAATACTACCTAACAGTACAGGCAATAAATCAGTTAATGACTGATTTGTAAAGAAAAACACCAATATATGACTTGGATGGAACTATCACATTCTTTTCCTCTACACAAAACCTCAAACAAGTAAACCTTGTTTTTTTGTTTATTTGTAAAAAAAGAAATAACATTATTTTTAAAATCCTTTTTTGTTTTTATGGCGCGACATAAAATTTGCGACATGAGTCGAGTTCGAAATTCTGGTTTTAACGACAATTTGTTTTATTTTTGTAGGCATGCAATTTTAAAACGCGTTATAGCATCCTAAATAGTTTTAAACAATTCAATTCACTTTTTTATATTTTATTCAGCCGATACCTACTACCATATCGACATTTTCAGCTTATACACCTCTTCTCTAACCAAATATAAATTATTATAACATCTTATCTGATTATTTCTTCCTTTCATAGTCTTTATTTATTTATATCAACGCTTTTCTTTTATTTCGGAACAAATCTGAGACCTGCCTTATTCACTGGTTCCTCAAGATATGTACAGGCTACGTCTAGTTTGGGGACCCCTGTCTTATTATTCATCTTAGATGTACAATTTTAAATTTAGAATTATAGAGATCTCCTTGTATTGTACGTCTAGTCTAAGTTTTCTAATACAATAAATTAATTTTTTCATTTTCATTTCTTCATTTACGTATATTTTTTAAAAGGAAAAGAGAGTGTTCTAATAATATTATTACATACACTATTGGCTTATTTTATAACTTTAGACATCAGCGCTGCCAACTTAACAATCAACATCAACGGCCCGTTACAGTCCACTGATGGACTATGAGCCTCCTCCACTTAAGTGGAGGGTTTTGCCATAATCTCCACGCTTGGCAGGCGGGTTGGAGATCGCAGATTAAAAGGTTACTGTATCATAGAGCGCTGCTGCCCGTTCCCTGTTCAATGTGTAGGTCCCTAAGTCGCCTCTTACGACACCCACGAGTAGGGGTTGGTGACGAATGTATTCTACTCTGCCGTCACCACACGGCTAACAATAATAATACAAAAACAGCGTAGGTACAAAAAGGCCAGTACAAAAAGTTGAAAGAAGAGACCAAAGACCAGACTATACGCGTTCGCAGAAGCGCACAATCGTTTTATTTTGGTCGTTATCTCGACTGAATAATTCATTCGATCGCGTTTCCTACGCTCTTTGAGCTTTATTGGCCCTAATTAAAAAAGGGTTTAGCGTTTATTATTTAACCACTATACTAATTTGAACGTAATAAACATAATTGTAAAGATTTGTTAGTTTTCTAAGATTAATAAATATGTGTAATATACCTAATTAATTTATCACAATCAGAAATAATTAAAGAGTTTTCCTGTATTGAGTAAGGTTAGGCATTGCTGGTTATAATTCGCGACCTAAGTAAGCGTTAACCTCATTATGCTTAGATCAAATATAGTGTCATTATGTATAAGTTTATTTTTACTTCAGAACATTTGTATTATCTAGCTCGAGGTATGAAAGATTTTAATTGCGCTAAAAGATGTTGCAGATCCAACTTTATATTTTCTTTTTTATTTGCCTTGATTTTCTATGCGAGTTTCTGTATTGACATTAAAGCCGTATTGACAGACAAGCGGTCCGCCCACGGCTACGCTCGCGTTATGTAAGATTTTCCCGTAAAAAGTATCATATGTGTTAATCCAGGTTACATACTATCTCCATTCCAAATTTTATCGAAATCCGTTCAGTAGTTAAGGCGTGAAAGAGTAACAAACATCAATCCATAAATACATACAAACTTTCGCGTTTATAATATTAGTAAGGATTTAAGCCGTGTGGTGACGGCAGAGTAGAATACATTTGTCACCAACCCCTACTCTTCCCGTGGGTGTCGTAAGAGGTGACTTAGGGACTACACATTGAACAGGGAACGGGCAGCAGCGCTCTCTGATACAGTAACCTTT
This sequence comes from Carpatolechia fugitivella, assembly GCA_951230895.1. Classification (NCBI taxonomy): domain Eukaryota; kingdom Metazoa; phylum Arthropoda; class Insecta; order Lepidoptera; family Gelechiidae; genus Carpatolechia; species Carpatolechia fugitivella. The sequence continues at coordinate 4,769,191 of OX579668.1, forward strand.
TAATCTGCGATCTCCAACCCGCCTGCCAAGCGTGGAGATTATGGCAAAACTCTCCACTTAAGTGGAGGAGGCTCATAGTCCAGCAGTGGACTGTAACGGGCCGTTGATGAAGGATTTAAGTACCAGTCACTAAAAATGGCAAAATAGTGTAACTGTCCAGAATGTACAATTGAACTAAAAAAATAAAGCTTTAGAAATATGCGTGTTTCTGTTTTTAGCATCTGTAGGTTGTAATGGACAGAAGCAAAATCGTGTTTGACAGTAGCCCATAACTCTTAACACTCATTCATTGAAGTTACAAAAGACTACGTTGTCTTGTCTAGAGTAGAGGCAGTGTACAAAATGCCTTGTCACTGGTATTGCCAACTTCGCATGGTTATTTTGATTTTGATTATGTTTTAGTTTTTTTTAAAGTAATTTTATAATAGGTAGATTCTGCAATATTATGCATGGAAAAAGATTGTTACAATTTCTTACTAGATAGTTCGGAAAATAAAACTTTTGTTTGTTTGTATGTAATATTTGTACTATTTCTTGTAGTTTTTTTTTGCGAAAATATTAACTAGATGTCTTTTTTCTCGACGCAAACAAAAAGTATTTTTCGTTGTGTCTCCGGTTTGTAAAGTTGGCAGCACTGTAAGGACTTTGAATAAGCGCGCTATGAGAACTTGCGCGAGAGTCGGGAATGTTAATACGCTCGTGTTGTCTGCGGCGCGCACTGCGCATACCGAATGCGTTTTCAAAATACGCAGCGCAACTAATGTTTCATAAAAACTTATAGGCTTCTGTTTTTCCAGTTTTTAACTGTAGTGTTTACACATCTGTTGTTTCATTCAAGTTCTACCATATTCGCATTTCGTATTCGTATTTTCTATGCAACGGTAAGAATATGGAAGTTATTACACTTCCTTTCTTAACTTCTGACAAAAAACGCTGTTTATTTTCCTGCAATATCTTGAGTATGCTTGATTCAGGATTTTGAACGTAACCTTTGCAAGCCCTGTCAACAACCGCGCGAAGTTATTAAAGAAACGACGGAGAGCTATAACGCCTCTCGTTTCGACATTAAAATAATGGTTCTCCATAACACTAAACCGGAGACAAGCGTGCGTTTACGACGACTGTTACCATCTTCAATTGCCATTTCAAATTTCGAACAGACCTTCGGAATTTGAATTGTCGCGTCGCCGCCGTCACCAGATAGTTTTGTTTGGAATTCGAATTGATTTCGAGTTTACGCCGAGTTTCAAAGGTAATATCTATAAAAGCATTGTTGTGGATATATTATACGAATAACTTGGTTTTTAAAAATCTGATTTTAGATACATTTTAGGTGTATTTTTGATAAAAGCCCTATTTGAAAAAAGAACTCTCTTTGCAAAAAATTAAAAAATCGATCTTCTTAGTTGATTTAAATAGATTCATATCTTCATGTTGGTAGACTAAAGCCCTCAGTGGGACAAAAGACGATCGATGCGAGACGACGCGCGTCAGAAATCTTTGAACCAGCCAGCCTTTACAAACCTAACCTATACCATATAATATACAAATATTCCAATACTGATTGTGAGTACATCATACTACACTTACTAATGTCACCCCGCCTATGATAAACTCCTATTATGATTACTAGCACGTATTCAAACCGTTCTTTGTTGCCGCCATAGGTTATGTTATGTCATTCACTCAACGCTCGTATGTACTATTAGTTCATTCATTGTGGAATTCGAATCTGAGCCTAACCTTGAATAAATTTACGTCTTTTTCTTTATATTTTTTTTAACGGATTAATCGCTGTTTCTACCAGAGTGGTAATATAGCGGGCGCGGACTTGATAATAACATTACTTACTCTGAAACTTATCTTGATTGAGTTGAATATAAGTTAGCAAAGAATATACCGGGTGGAAACGTTAAGTGTGTCCAGACGATTATTTCGTAAATTTTAAAGATATTGCAAAACTGTAAAGTGATATGAAATCTGCATCACTGAATGCATAAAATGATATAAAAATACTAAAAAAAGAAATAGCCATGTGTTCAGAAATTATACTTTTGCAAATGTCATACATTTACTTATAGAACCGTTTATTTAGAAGAAATCAAAGATGTCCGGGTAAAATTCATATCTTTTTTTTTTTATATTTCAATGAATACGATGTTCAAACTGGCTGCTTTCGTTGGAAATACACAATCCAGAAGTACACACACGCATAAAACTGTATTTGATAATCAAACTCGTACATACCTACCTATTATACGTTCTTAGTAAATGTGACAGTTGCAAAAATATAATTTCTAAACACATGGCTATTCTTTTTTCAGTATTTTTATCATTTTATGCATTAAGCGATGCAGATTCCATATCACTTTACAGTTTTGCAATATCTTTAAAATTTACGAATTAATCGTCTGGACACACTTAACGTTCCCACCCTGTATGTATATTATGTCAAAAAGTAGATACCTAATACAAATTTTCTATTAGTTCGTCACTAAAAATTCAATAAGAATCATTGAGACATATTTTTGTCTAACAATGGTTAAAATCAAAGACCACGTACTATGTCATTAGGAACTTCGGCATTCATAATAATACTCTTGCTTTTAAATCGCAAATGTGGAGTATTTTCTACTTTCAATAAGGTTGTCTACGCCCCATTGTGTATAACGTTTAATTAGGCAGAAGCATTGCATACAGACGAAATTATCTCGACCATAACGTAATAAATTTCGTTCTGCCAACGTAATGAGCGATTCCTAGAAGAAACTAAAGCTGAAACCAAAAAACAGCGAGAAAAAGTAAAAGAAAAAATCTTGTCGATGGTCCAAATTCCTACTGGCCACTAACAGCTGTAAGTAGAAAAATATAGAGTTCGAAATTCAAAAATCATCACGTTCGAATTATGAAAGTGGCGGTCCTGCGCGCCAACTTTTTGCTTCTTTTTTTCGGCAAGGGCATGTTGTTCTGCCTGTTTTGTCATTGTTAAAATATAACGATTTGGGAGAAAGGAAAGAATTCGGTATGCCCTCTTCTCTCTGAGTTATTCTAAACAAATTACTTGCATATTTGATTTTGACTGCTTTCAAAATTCAGCATGCATAATTATTAGATTAGGCATTGTCGAATGCCTAATCATATTTAATTACTTAAGTGTCCGATTTTATATTTTATAATACTCAGAAGTTGCATATTAATTTGTCAGTTGAACACAAACATCTTTATCGTAGCATCAAATTACCTTCTTAAGATGGTAGATAACGAGTATTCTTGAAACTAGCTAATAATAACGTTATTCGCGTCAATGTGACACTGTAATAATCGTTTTTAACCGTTGATGTATTAAGTGTTATCCCATATGCGCGTGATCATCGCATCGCATGATGATTATTATTAACACTCGCGAAGTTAATGTGGTGCCACTTCTGCTTAACTGGGTGCTAAGAGAGTATTTAATATAATTAAAAAACGAAAAATGAAAACAATAATGTATAATTTATAGATGGAAAATTGTATGTTATTGCTAGTTTGTGCCTTTTGAACGGAAGCTCACGGGTCGAAAGTTTAAAACATGTAGGTCTACATTTTTGATATATGAATTTTATTGGTAACTAAACATCATGAATAAGACAAACTCGAACCCCTGAGAGTGCAATATGAGCATCAGCTCGACGAAGGCTTCATAAATTATTTTCATTAAATAACCTTCAGTTTTAAGCTGTTTATCTCGATGTTTTCGATTAAATTACGATTTAATCATTCGCAGAGGCAAAGGAAACGACGCGCATACAGCCAAATACTAGCGCTACTGAATGCAACGTTTTTTTTTTTTTTTTCAAAGATTACTTAGGCGAAGACAGGCTGCATGCCTGACTCCAGCACTGAATGTTTAATCGGTTTCCCAACGAGCTCACGCACATCTCGCTCCAAAAAAAACAAAAAAGAAACATTGTAACCGGTTCTCTTCTTTTCTTATACTCCACAAGACAGACTTAACCCTCGAAAGTAAAGCTTATGCTAACGCCAGAAGACTGTTTATCGTTTATAAGTGAAATTTTTGTATTTTCGATGCTTCTTGTAAAATACGGTCGTTAATAAAAGAGCTAAAATATTTTGCACTTCAGACCGTGTTTTAGTGTGTCAAATAATGCCAATGACCCTTTAAAATTGAGTTAAACGTTTTATTGATTATGGTATGTAATTTCACGTTGTTTTTTTTATTGATAATAATTATTTCAGTTTATGGCAACTCTAAAGGCATAGACAAAGTATACTTGACACTGTCTGGCAATTTAAGCGCCATTAAAAAAATAACTTTTTTGAATAACGAATGGCCCGCTAGCCAGCCAGACAGAACTCAACTAACAGTCAGATAACTCTAGTAAATTCAGAAGCTGTGGGCTCTGTAATACACTATTTTACCAAACTGGTTTTTAAATTGGTCGGCTGTTATAGTTAATCAGCCGTTAACAAATGGCGCGAATTAGCGAGGGAGAGCAAATTGTTGCTAACTATAATTTGATGAAGTAAGTAAGTACATCAAAGATACATTCTGTCTACTTTGTAAGTTGGTAACATTTTGGTTGAAATCCTTATATAAATATCTCTGGGTATAATATGCCTCATAGTACAGACAGCAAAGGAGATTAACAGGGCATTGGCGATCTATGAAGTTTTATCAGGTACCTACCTACCTAATTATAAATATATATAATATGATATATATAAATAATCACCTGGGATCTTTTACTGATAGTTAAAAAACGTTGTATTGTTGATTGTAAAGAGCCACCAAGATGACATACAATCCATTGGAACTATTTGGAACCACCTGACCCAAAACTGACCATAACTTCTAACGGACCACAAGGACAAGGATAGAAAAAGAACTGTCCGCCATTGTTCCTTGGGATACCATAAAAAAATAGACCTTTGTTTTAAAAGTTTAAAACTAAAAATGTGCACGCTGGTAAAACTTTTATATTTGAGCTGAGACGGGATTGAATAGTTTTAACTACTTACTAACCTAAATGCCTAAGCATTAAGCATTCAGATAATTATGTAACCAACTAAATACTTGCTGATCTGAAACTAAAACATATCCCGAAAACCCAGAGTAATTTTAATGTAAGTAGTTAAAATATAACCCATGGTTTACGGTTTTTTATTACCACTTTGGTAGAAATAGCCGTTAGGCCAATTAGGACAGAAAAAAGTTAACTAGCTCTAACTCACTAGAAAAATGTAACAATTTTGTGATATTTTTGTAGTTATGTTCGAAATGTGGTGTTGGCGAAGGATGGAGGGAATAAGCTGGACGGAGATGGTGTCAAATAAAAGAGTGCTGGAAGGAAAGAGATCGATCATGGAAACTTGCCGCACAAATCAACGCAGTGAGTCGCATTTTCGCGAAAATGTGACTTACTGCGAATTAAATTATACTGCCGCACAAATCAGAAACTCTTTTGGTGCGAAAATGCCACTTACTGCGTTTATGATTTATGCGGCAATAATATAATTTATAGAGAACCGGAGAGGAAAAATGATTGGCCACCTGATACGACACGATCTATTTGTAAGGAATATCATAGAAGGGAAAATTGAGGGCAAAAGAGGAAGGGGCAGATCAAGAAGAGCATTCATGCAGCAGATCAAAGAAGTACAGATTGGGTCGTATCAGGAGGTCAAACAACTAGCGGAGAAAAGAGAAGATTGGCGAATTCTCCATTGATAAGAGCAAAGCCTGATTGAAGTATGCTGCATACTCCTAGGGGTAAGAGCCTTCCGCTCCCCCAAAAGTCCGGTTACGCTTGATACGTCGATTTTGCGACACAAGCATTAGATCCAAATAAAAAAAAAAGCTGCACACTGCAAAACAAACGACCATCTGGAGCCCACAAAGAGATAGGCGGAGACGTGGACGGCCTCGTAGGAGATGGCGGCATGAGATTGACTCTTTTTCAAGGAGTTGGGATGAGGAAGCCCAAGATAGGGAAGGATGGAAGAAGAAGAGGGAGGCCTTTGCCCAGCAGTGGGACAGTCTAGGCTAAATAAGATAAGAAGATACTGCGCTTTAGTAAAAAGGGAAAAAATAGCTTAAGCCAGTTCTATAAAAAAATACAGATCGAATCCACAGAACCTGATGCCGGAAAATTATTTAACTTTGCATTTTGAAGTCTTCGCGCCATTTTAAAATTGATTAGCAAATAATTACGTATGCAAACTTGACCTCACCAATTAATTAATTGGACCCGTAATTAATGGTATTTCATGCATAATTATCATTTGACTTCATATTAGTTGCAATATTGGCTAAAAATCAAGGTCTAGTTAAAGGCTGATAATACGCTCTGGTACAAAAAATTAAATTTTCTTTTACATGCCTTTTAAAACTTTCTTTGAACTTTGCGCAATATACAAACATAAGGATAAGTGTTGTTGTTTATTATTGTATCGGCATCATTTAACCTCTAGCTGATAAGCATGAAAGCAATTTGTATATCTGTAGAGTATCCCTACATCTCAGTTATATTTAGTACCTAGTTAAATTTAATTATGTTTTAAAAAAAAAAACGGTGAAACGATTTTTGCAATAATTTAAAAAAAAAATATCGATTATAACGATTTTAATGTGTCGAGTCACTATTACAAAGCCATTTCAATTTACGAACACAGTACTATCGATAAATACGTATTTATTTTATGTTTTAATAATTACGGAAAATTAAGGACAGTAATGATTTAAACTGCAAATGAAAACAGTATTATTTTTGTTATCTATGACACCTGGATCATTTTATCTATTATCTGTTTTAATAGTTTCGAAATACAGCATGCGTTAAATGGAATTATATCACACGTCACCGTGCCCATGCTATGTGAAAAATATTTTAGTACCAAAACACACTAACTGAACTGGCGTGAACCGGAGCAAACTAGAATAATTCATCTAATTTCATCGTGTAATAAATTAAGTGTAATGGTAATAAATTTCGATAGTTTAAATCTGTTTGTCTTAACTAATCTGCAAATTTAGATTTCTTCCTCTATCGGTAGACGCCATCTTTCTTCCCGCTGTCATCTGAGAGGAGGTGCGTGGAAAAAGTTCGCGGCAACGTTCCAATTACCACAGTTGATAATGCGTGAAGATTGACCACCAATGGCGGTGGAAGGCGGCGCTGTTTCCTTCGACTATCGCATGCGCGGTAGCCACGCGTGGCCGTTTTTTCTGACAGTATTAAACTGTTAACCTGGTAAGGCTGAAAAGGGAATGTTATATACCTACATCTAAGAATTTATCTATAGACATGTTATTATTACTATAACAGAACTTTAACGAAAGAAGTTACTGAGTTTACATGGTTATTTGCATACGTACCTTTCTAAGGTAAAGTGCATAATATATTTGATTATATGTATGTGACTAGTTTTATTTTTCTGTTTTGATTATGAAAAAGAGAGAAGAGTTATTACGATACTAATTTACCACATTCGCAACACGTCTAGTACAATAACTAAGAAAAAGAAGACTAACATAAACTAAGAACCGGCTATTCAATTATTATATATTTTTTTACAATTTACAGCTGCGATGTAGAAGCTTTTATTTGTAACGTTTCAAGAGTCATTAATTTACATTTTAAAGAATACACCAATCTTATTTAATCTATGAAAAAGTTAATGAAACCAAGCATAAATTAAGATCAATCTCAGCGTAACAACGGACCATAAATATTTTTGCCGCGAATTTTCTCACCGAGCCGCATATTTTATAGTCTGCACCCAGAAAAATCGCTCACCATGACCAAAGCACTAACCTGCCAGTTATAAATAAAACATCATCGAATTGTAGACGTACTTAACTATGCAAATATACAGAGCAGTTATTTGCTTATGAGTACCTAATGGTAGTTTTTCACACCTTTGCCGTCTTTTAGTGTAAATTATGAATAATTCATTTTTTAAATTTAGATCTTGTAATCGATATCTGTGAACAGAAATCTATCTTATGAATACCTTAACTTATATGCTTCAAAAGGCACGTTGGCTGTCGGTGGCAGAATTTGACATCGAGCGCAATTTTAGGTTATTCATCGCATTTTTTTACTTCTTTATTATAGAATTTACCTGTTTTCCTTAAAATTCACATAAACTTAATTTACATTAGCTGAGCCTTTTTTTTCTATTTTCTATTTGTCTCTATTTTGTTTCTATTTTCTTTTTTCTATTTGTCGAAGATTCAGTTACATTCTTTTTTTAAAGGGCAACACAGGATTTGAATATGGAATGCAGTCATTCTGCTGACTGAATGTTCGTTTGCCAAATTTGCAGATCGCAAACAGTTTTCTGATTTGTGTTCTTAAGATCTTTGGCTGTATATAAAGACTGACGAACATCTCCTTACTCTTTGTTCTTTTACCAGCACATCGGCTTGTATCATTCAATTGACAATGCATCAGTTATCAACGCGACCCCACCACGTAACTTGACGCGGGTCACGAAGTCACGACCGCATGCTACCGAACTGCTATTCTTACGAAATTAATAGACGACCAGTGTGACTAGAGCTTCGTATCTAATGGTTTTAGTGCAGCGTGATATTGAGCGTGGTAGATATAAGATTTGGGAGATAACGGAAGGCCGGTAAAAGAAAACAAGGTTTGACAAAACAAACTCCCTATCGCATCTTAAGAATGCCGTCCTGACAGCTGTCATACACGTACAATTTTTCTTCTGTCTCTTTTGCACCCATTTGGTTTTCATATTTCCTGTCTGCTGTCAGGACGGCATTCTTACGGTGCGATTACTATAGTTGTGCTGATACGCTCTTAAGTCCGGCTGTTCTTTTAGTTTTTCTTTAGTTTTTTTTTTGTCTTAACAAAGAAGAAGAAAGCGTCATAATATAACAGCTACACCTGTCTTATCATACTTAAAAATATATATATATATATATATCTCCTTAGTCAAACGAATAGGACACAACGACGACTTATGGATAATTTTTAGCTTCTAAGCATTTTTAACTCGCACATTTTTATTTTTACAAGTACTCATTATATTAAGTGTGGTCTTATCGCAGTATATGTAACTACACAAGTTACCATTTTTTATCCTGACGTTTAGACTCAGTTATAGCTACTTTTTTATAGCTTTAGTTTATTCTTCCACGGACAGAGGTCATCACAAAATGGCGCCGAGTCAGTAAACAGCACGTAATCTGACACGGACGTTGGTATCACTGCTTTCTTTGAAGACACGTGTTATCTGTCAAGTTTAGAGAACTACCGTCAGCAGTACAGTGCTTATTCGGTCCATATTGCGTCAGCATTGTACGTCAAGGGTGATCTTTACTTAGACGACTTTAGAAAAGTTATTAATTTATTTTTCAATGTGTTATTCGGTAAGTTAAAGCGCTACACACGCTCTTGTCCTGAATAATTTAAGTTTGTCCGTCTTTTTCGCCTTTTAAAGATTAAAAGGATAGGATAGGACACCCGTCCTTTTCGCCTTTTGGATTAGTTATAACATCTTGATTTTAGAGGTGTCAAACATCGAATCTTAGAGAAAATATTACAATTTAAACAAACTTATTTTAGGCATTATTTTAGGAAATGAAATGAATAGTTTATTAACTGTTGGATGTTGCATCTTTTAGTTGCGTCATTACATTCTTTAGGTGAGTTCACTATACGAGGGCTGATTGATAAGTTTCCGAAACGACAAAGAAAAACTTTAAAAATCTATTTAAAATAAATTTATTTCTCAACGTAGTTTCCTTCTACCTCGATGCATTTAGTCCAGCGCTTCTCCAATGCCGTTACACCAGTTTGATAAAATGTTTTCTCCAACCCCTCAAAATACTCGTCCACGGCAACAATGACTTCTTCATTTGATGAAAATCTCTGGCCACCTAACCATTTCTTCAGGTTTGGGAATAAGTGGAAGTCACACGGGGCCAGATTTTTGCTTTCTTCGGCGCAGGTCTTCCGCTCTCAGTCCACTGCTTAGATTGTTCTTTTGTCTCGGGAGTATAATGATGTATCCAGGTTTCATCGACTGTTACATAACGCCGCGAAAACTCGTTAGGATCTCGGTTAAACAGCGCCAAACACTCCGATGAATCGTCCACTCGACGTTGCTTTTGGTCAACAGTGAGCAAACGCGGCACCCATCGCGCGCAAAGCTTTTTTATTCCCAAATGTTGGTGCAAAATATTAAAAAAGCGTTCAGATGAAATGCTCACCATCTCTGCAACTTCAAGCGCCGATCATTCAATACAATTTTGTGAATTTTTTTGATCATGTCCGGATTCGTGACTTCATTTGGACGGCCAGACCTGTGGGCGTCTTCGCAGCTCTGTCTTCCACGTTTAAAATCAGTTACCCAGGTGTGAATTGTACTCAATGCAGGAGCAGAATTACCTAAAACACTGTCTAGCTTGGTTTTAATCTGGGTTGCTGTTTTCTGTTTTAAAACGTAAAACTTTATCATCGCACGAATTTCGTTTCTTTCCATTGTTAAGAAAATTTACGACAGAGAAAGTTCTACGTCCTATCAAACAAATTCCACCAGTTCGATTAAATTCAAATTTGGCGTTCTATTTTCAAAAAGATGCCAAAATATAATGTATTTTTTTTTTTTGCGTATCATTTTTTTAAGTTCGTCGTTTCGGCCAGTTATCAATCAGCCCAGGTACAATGTGCGGACTCTGTGGAGAAGAACTCACCAAAGGTTATCAGTAATTCAAAATAATATCATTCGGTGACCCCAGCCCCTCTTTCATTGTCATAAAAACGAAAAAGAAAGGACTGGACTTTAAAAGATTAGAACATGACTTCTCGTCCCGAAATCAGATTCGCTATCCTTTTGTCATCGATGTTGAAATACTAGTAAACATTAGTGTAATGTAGTGCAGTCAGTGCTTCCCGTAAAGAACACACGAACAAAGTGTCTTCCCCTTAATAGAGACAATAAGATAAGTGTTGATGGACACATTCTTAGCTAACATCTACTTAGCAATTTAAGTTAAAATTTAATTAGTCTTTAGGCTAGATTGTAATATTTATTTTGGATGTCTTAAAGGCAAACCAAATATAATAAATAAAAAATAAAAAATGTTGAAATACAGTGAATTAGATGCGACTTCACCTAGCTAATTATTTTACCCCATACGATCTAGTCTAAACATAACTTAAACCTAATCCCTTGTATATCCCGTCCTATTACCATTAAGCAGACAACGTCACATAAAGATTGTACCAGCACTCTATGTCCTTGTAATAAAGGTCATGGCAAGTTGGAGCTGTTCTTGACTGTATCAGGTATAAGCAGCGCGCATGCGCGACCCGCCTTGCTGTTAACATGTAAATCAACCGTTTTTATCTTTCACCACCCACACACGCACACATTTATAACGTTAGGGTTTATTGGGGATCAGAACTGGGATATTTAGGTGTGTGTGTAGGTATAAAAAGGCGTCGAAGTTTTCGGCGGCCAGCTGCGAAAAAAAATCTTAAGGTTATGTGTGTGAACTATGAAGTCAACCAATCTTTACTAGACCCATACAAGATTACAGTTCGTTGTGAATTCTCGTTTAGCCTAAATTGTGCTCTGCTGAGCAGAAACCTCTCTATGCTTCCAATATTCTCTCTTTCAATATGCCAGTGTCACTAAAATCATCCACAATCCCTTCCGAAAGCGTCGAGAATTGCGAAACCGTCTCGCCAGTAACGTTTGCGAGGTCTATCTCCCCGTGGGTTATCGTTGGACACTTACTCGTAGCAACCCTATTCTACCGGTGTAGGTACAAGATGCAGCTACAGATGCACCACAAACAAATACTGTAACTGAAAGATCTTTGATGGACAAAGAAAACTACTCAATACGAAAATTCGACAATCAAATCTAGATGCCTTTGAGCGTGCTTGCTTAACCTTACATCTCCGTAGATCTACTAATTCCAATTACATTGCTGTGTTAGTTCGCATTTGGAACGATTAATTAGTAACTGCAACAGCATTGATCGGTAGTTAGCAACCGGTTGGTAATCACAGCTTAAGATTTGGCTTTGTCTGTCCTTCAAACTGGGTTGTCCAACTAGTTTATCCAACTGGAACAATTTTTCCTCTTGGTCTTATTTTCTCGAAAATACAGTTATTTAGAAAAGTAAATTATTTATTCTACAAATTATAGATTCTTTATTTAACGCAATTTATCAAGCATGGCTTACTTTTTGTCTCTGAATTTCGGCATGTCGATAAAAGCACTGCCTATTCCCATCACCACGTACAAGCATCTACACGAACCAATCACATTACCATCACAAAACTGATACATAAAGAGTACAGCTAAGCGCGAAAGTTGTAAAATTGAAATTGGACGTGCAAACATCTAGTATGGCATACGATAAGATATAACTTCAAATTGTTAACAGCTTAGTATAGCGCATCGTAAATATACTAGGGATGTGCATGTGCTTTTATACGAGTAACTGTTCGCTGCTTGGAAAGTGTGTTTTTTCCCCAAGGTTCAAAATAGCCCCTTATTATTATAATCAGCCTGTAATGTCCCACTGCTGGGCGAAGGCCTCCCCATTGTTCCGCCATTCCTTCCGATCCTTGGCAAGCTACCACCAGTCCAGTTGATAGGCGTTTAACTCGTCTCGCCATCTTCGGGGCCTGCCTCGGCGTCGGTTCCTGTCTTCAGGAGTCCACTGCGTGAAGACTCTCGCCCACCGTTCTGGATGCAAGCGGCTTACTTAGCTCCTTATTGCATATGAAAATTTATCAAAGAGTTATCAAACCTTCTATCCCTGTGACTTGGCGATAGTAGACGTTTCCCTTTCGAAACTTGGAAGACTCTTCAATGAAAGCGACAAACCCACTCGAGATCTGGATAGACTTGTGGATGCTTAGCCTAATTATTGTAAACAAACAAAATTGTAACCGCTGAAGCACGAACGAGTTAAATAGTGTGTATGAATATATAAAAGAAAAAACTGTCTGACTGACTGATAGATCAACGCAGAGCAAAACTATTTGGTCTAGAAACTAAGGGCCGTGGGTTGTTTTAGGTTATAACTTGTAACGAGGCATTCGTCCTCTTTCCTGTTTTATGACTGGCAACCTTTCTTGCTGGCAGTTTTATCTTTCATTTTAAATTAATTTTCAAATTTAGATTTCTTACGTTTCGATTTTGTCTTTTTTCTGCTAAATTCTTCACTTCATGTCCTGATCTCCGATAGTAATTGTCTCCTAAAGCTTATCTACTATTTTTCCATGTTTGTTATTTAATATATAAATACCTTTTTCTTCGGACTGTGCCCTGGTTATTGCCACATGTCAATCCTCTATAACATTCTTCGTGTGGTGGTCAGCAGTTTGTGGCGGCTGCTGGGTCATAAGCTAAGTAGGAAAGAGGAGGGTAGAAGTTTGTATGCATCTCAGTCGTTTTAAACGAAAACCACGTGGGTGGTATGCTAGTGTAAAACGTAGTTACTAAATTCTGAGGAAGAGGCACATCCCTAGTGTAAACGGTGTATGACTGGTAATGGGATCTCAGGTCGTGTTTATGTCGGTTTTTACGACTGGCCACATGAAACCACGCCAGTAGGAGGGTGTGGTCTGCACTATGCAGGCTCTGAAATGATGTACTCCGGGTTTGATGAAATGTGGGAAGAATGACACGTTAACAATACTTTATGCCCCGATCTCGATTTTTTTTAGATGGTGCAGCGGTAAAGTTTTTTTGACTATTATTGAAGTTGCTAGAATTGAGTATAAAGTTCAATTCAGATAGCTGTAACAGCGACAAGATGAAGGCGATGATTACCAACGACGATAATCGTCGGCTGTCGCCCTAAATTGCCCCCTGATCCTATCGCTCGTCTGTAAGCGCCCTGACATGACCATACTACCAACTATCGTAATATTATATTCTTCCCCACTGCTCAACTAGATTGTTCAACTCCATAAAGTTGAGCAGTGGGTAATACCAATGACTCAACATGTAATTGCCTAACTATGATATCTTATTTTATTTCCGGATGTGTAAATCTTTTCTAGGATAAACTCTTCTAGATGCAATAATGTCATTCTTATTTGATTTGGCCGACCAATAATTCGTTAAAGAGCGTATTTGATAAAAAAAATACTAACTATGAGTAAGTATACCTACCTCTAATCTCAGGGCATCCATACAGGCTTTAAAAAAAGCTTATTAAAAGAAAAAAAAAATTGCTCGTTAAAAGTTTGCGCTTATTGAAAATATTTTCAAAGTGATAACTGTACTGTCACATAGATTTATGCATCTGCATTATACCTTTGGCATATCATAGTAATCTCTGCGACATAATAAGTACCAACGTGTTATGCGCACACGCGTATGTTTGTCGACGCAGGCGCACGTCAGTTCCGCGCCTATAATGAGCACTTACTAATGTCGATACCGGACGATTATATCGATCGGTGACGTAGAAATCGATTAGAATCGAATGTTAAGATACTTTAATTTTCTTTTGGATTTGTCGTTGTGTAAATAAGCGGTTTTGCTTGTCTGAGTATTTTCCTATGGGAATGAGGTGTTTCCCGCGGTAAAAAGCCTGAGTCGCCATTCGAGAACTTTTCTTTGTCATTCAGTTATCCTATCGTAAAAAACAAGAGTCCGGCTCACCTATCTGCAACTAAACTTTGCATTAATAAACTGCAATCTACAAATTAAAAATGCGATAAATGATTATCGGAAACCGGTATTATTGCGATTATCAACGCTTCGAAGCCTATCACTTGAAAATCCTGAATTCTTATCACTTGTTGCAGTTTTGTTATCAAATTATCTTCAATTAGATTTTTTTTATAAACAGGACAAGGTTATTTATTACTTTAAATTCATTGGTATCATCATCATCATGCCATTGTATTTCCAAAATCATGTTGTAAGCTCGATAACCGACCTCACAGACCCCGGTGTCGGATCTATGGAGCTGCTAAAGCCTCGACACACGATGAAGAAGACGTTTCCGCAATTTCATCAAGTATTTAAAGAAAATGATCAGACTGTGGCCTCGTGCTCTAATTCTAATTTTAAAATCCAGCTGTCCTTTTCGTTTTTATGACCAATGAAAGAGGGGTGATGAACGAATGATATTCATTTGAAAGAATGATAACCTAAAATAAGGGCATAACTGTCAGTTTAAGAGATTTTTAAGTCGCATGTTTTAAGTGCTCTCTAAAATTGTGCAATCGAAACGGCGATAAGGTTCAAATTCGATGTTTGACAGCTCTAATATTAGAATGGCCATCTCCTGTCCCTTTTCAATCTTTAAAAGGTATTTTTACCTTTTAAAGATTGAAAAGGGACAGGAGATGGACAGACTAACTTAAATTAAGGATTAGAGCGTGACAGTGTGAATCGGGGCGTACGATTAATATTTTAGTCGTAATGAATGAGACGGATTATTATCATCTTTGGAGCGGAAGAGCGTGATTTCCCTGATGACTTCATAAGACGTTTCGTGTAAACAATTTCGCCGATTGTTTCAAAATGACTGAGAACGGAATCTTTCGGCAAACGTTTTCGTTTACATTTTTCCGGTGTTTATACTCTGAATAAATATTGTAATTATCGACTGCAATTTGATTTGGAAAGACGGAAACCCTAGGTAAAGAGTTACAATGAAAAAGTGTTTGTTTTTGTCTTTACCGCTCGACTTTGCCAATCCTGATGGATTTTATATCTATCTAGAGAGACTAATAATTTTATCCCATGGCAATAATCGAAAACTTAGCGAGCGTAGACGCGAGCTTGTAGACCCGTATATATAGCCTAGTTGATAGTGCGTCTGTTATTTACGCATGTTGTATCTGCGTGCGATTCCTATTCGGGAGAATATTTTAATGATACATTAAAATATCTGCTTAGGATCTGGGCTATACAAAGTCCCGCTTTCCCGGCCCCGGACCGCGCCGCTCCCGCTCTGTGTGACCGAAGCTTTATTTGTCCTTGTTTCTATGTGTCCGTCAGTGGTAACCCGATACAGGAAACTCTAGTAAGGAGTAAGGACCTTGTTATCGTGTGGGTTGTAAAGTCAATGACCGACCTTGGAGCTATGAATGTGGTCGTCATCATCATCAACAGCATCATACTATTACGTCACCATTGAAGGGCTCGAGGTTACCCTGAGTTACGAGTGAACGAACAGGTCTAGTTAACCCACCCTTGTCCAGTGCGGTTGACTTCAAATTTCACCGTAGGAGTGTGTAGGTTTCATCACGATGTATCTCTTTGCCGTACGTAAGAGCGTCGATAAACTTTGTCCGCGCGCGATCTAAATGCATTCGTTTCGTGGTCATGGTAGTTACATACAAAAGAGCTGCAATCGGATTTTATTTAAAAAAGGAAACGCAAAAGATGCGACGACTGTGGAGTTTCTTCGGTGAGCTATTCTCCACAGATTCCGCCATTGTGTTAGTGAACTCACCCAAAAAATTTAATGGCGGATCTAAGTGATGTAATAACATCCTATGGAAATATATAATTTTTGATTTTGGATCGCGCGAACTATACATATTAATATGACTGTGGTTGTTTTGTTTTTCTTTGTTCTCATTAGAATCATCAAAAGTTGCTATTTGCGCAGTTCACACACATTCGTAGCACTGCGCCGATTGTCATGCATAGCTCTCTCCAACACGCAGGCGCGGCGGCCATTATTCATATCCTCGCACCTCGGTGACATACCTGCTATGACAAATGCATCCTACATAGCGACGCGCGCGCAGCTGCTCGTATAATAAAGGACGACTTCTTTTCCTATTCCTAATACTTGTTTAGGAAAATTCTATGAGACGTGGCGATAACTGTGGATAAGAAACTAATACCTAAGTCGTTGCATTAAATGCCAAGCAATGATAACGCATGGCAATAATAGGCCATTAATTATATTGCTTCAATTATCCTTCATCGACTATAATATTAGAGCACCGGTGGTGCAGTGGCTAGAGCTGCTGTCTTCCGGTTGGGAGAAGCGGGTTCAAGCCGTTTATTCAACGCTCTTACAGTGATAGAAAAAAAAATGTGACGAAACCTGCGCAATCCTGAGAAAAATGCAAAGGTTGTGTGTGAAGTTAACCAACCTTCACTAGGCCAGCGTAGTCGAGTATGGCCTGATCAATGAAATCAGGGTAGGCCCGAGCCCCTTGGTGGCGACGGGTATGACCTGATGACTAATCATTAATTTCCTAAGCGTTCATGATGACCACTGTTTGACCCTTGCCGCTCAAAAAAGATAAGCAAGTGCAGGTTTGACAAGATGGCTGGTATTTGACAAGATGACAAAAAAACTAGAATTTTTTAGTACTTTAAAAGACACATTTAGCCTTCGATCACAGAAAGTCCCTTTCTGTGATCGAAGCATTTAGCACATTGGGGGACTTCGGCGTATTATTATATCATGATGGTAATAGACCATGTCAGTTGAAAACTGTGACAATTAGGCTAGTTAAATAACGCAGGAAATTATCACCACATAGGGTAGACTAGACAAAACTTAATATTCACAAACTACCTAGAAAGTAGATGCTCTTCTATCGTATCATTAGGTGGTCCACATGTTTGCCTAGTCAGCTCGATAATTATACCATAGTTAGGTATGTCACCGAGGCATATAGGTACCAAGCCAACTATGACGAATGCTTGCATAGTGATGCACCCGCGCACCTGTGGCACCTTAGATCCCCTTTAAGTATCTATGGTGCGCGTAGCAAACAAACCCGCGTTTTTTAATTGACTTTACGCTTGTGTCTCAAAGTCGAGGTTTCAAGCGTAACCAGACTTTTGGGGGAGCGGAAGGCTCCTACCCCTAGGTAGGCTTATACCTTATACCCCTAGGCAGACTAAGGCAAGTTCTCCTCTCAAATCGCCCTTCTACGGTGCCTGTGTGGCAAATCCGACTTATTTTTTAAATTAATCCTTGTGTCGCAAATTCGACGTGTCAAGCGCAATTGAACTTTTTGGAGAGCGGATGGCTTTTACCCCTAAGGCAGGCTTATACCTTATACCCCTAGGCAAACTCATGCACCTAAGGGAGGTTCTCTTCTCTTACGCTTCTTAAATATTTTTAACTCCGTAATGCATAATACTAAGAAGATTATGCAGGGTAAATAATCTTCGTGTGATCCGACCACTTTTTGTGCGCAGACGCAACAAATCAGAAAACACTATGAAATCATCGACGTAGACTAAACAAATAATAATTTCCCTTTCATTGCGGAATGCGAAAGAAAATATTAAACTAATGCAATCGTTAATGTTCTTTTTTCTTTTACTGATATACATTTTTTTTTATTTGTGACTTTTTGACAGTTTATAACGCCTTTTTCATACTGAAGCTATCAAAAAATGTTTAATCTTCAAAAATTATAAATAATTTCATAAACGGTAGAATTTTCTAACTAAACGAGTGACCATTATGATATTATTATTGAAAACATTATATGAATATAAGTATAATATTACTAATGGTATCTTGTTAGATCGCGTTTGACTAACTACAGAAACTATGATAAATTATATTTAATTAGCGCATGAAATTTTGCCAGAATCCTGTCCTCAGATCTACACTTCATTAATCTGCACATTAAGAATATCACACAGTATGTTTGTCTGTCGTGTCGTACTAAAAACTTACTAAACAGCCAATCAGGTGCCGACATTGACAAACATTTCGGAACGATGACAACCTGCTATTTCATACAAAATGTATGTGACGTTGACTGGTTGAGATGCTAAACTAAACCGATTTGCTATATCTTTAGAGTAATAAAATAAAAATATAACTATCTACTTGACACACGGCAGTGCGTCAGGCCAAGTTCGGGAATGAAAATGGCGACGACAACGTATCTAAACTAGAATTTTATATTTTTTTACGTAATTTATGTCTGCTTGTTCGTTACTACAGACGGCTGAGTTGACGTTCGTTTTTGAAATTTCATATACCTGCCAAAAATTCTAACAAATGCCCATCATTTCCTGAATTTAAAGCACTTATAAAATATACCTTCAGTATTTTTCTATTTGTCAGTTGCATAAATTGCACTTCAAGTGTTCTTACTACAAGGATGATGTACTTATAGTATTGAGTTACAAATATTATGAACGTCGTCGCAGCCAAAGCCGCGGGCAACACTAGTTCCACCAATAAAAAGTAATGAAAAGACGTTCACTGTCATCGCCGATATCTTTAAAAATATGTATTCTTGATTTGAAAATTCATACGTTTTGTTATCTAAAGAGCTTCCTTCTCTCTGGCACTCGGCCAAGGGGGCTGTTGACGTGTCTTGACTACCCGCTTGACCCAGAAGACGTGGAGTGTAGACTGTGTAGAGTAGACAGTAGTATAGTATAGGTGATTATGTATTAGCTACAATAGAATCACACGCATGCTATTAAAAAAAAAAAAAAAAATTTAATCTATTTATTTCAAAAGAATACATATAGGGTACATAGGAAACTCAGCGCTCAATCTCCTATTGATGTGTACCTTGTTGTACTTGTGTTCGGCAACATGATGCAGTCTTTTTTTTTTTTATATGTGGGGACATCTCACACACGGCCATCAGATCCCAAACTACTGATATACATTACTTAAATAGATAAATACATACGTATAGATAAACAACATGCCACACACAAGTGCTCATCACACGAATGTTTGCCCTGGGCGGGATTCAAACCCGCGACCCTGTGCTTCGCAGGCAGGCGAGTACGCCTAGGTAGTAGCCTACTCGGCTACGGGGCCGTCTTCTTGCCTTGATGCAGCTTTTGACTTTGAATAACAACTTGTGCACCCACAAAATTTGGCTCTCAAGAGAAAGGTAAAGGATGAACATCTAATATCTGAACTGCCAACCATAAATGAACACGTCAATTGCACAAATTGTAAGCTGGTTGTAAAGACAACAGAACCTAAACATAAAGTTGATAAGCCTTAATGTAGGTTACCTAACATTCGAAACATTAGTTCATCTCCTATCCTATCTCTTTCATTCATCAGAGAAATAAAAAATACTTAAAAAAAAAAATGTACTGTGAAGTCCTTCCACTAACAAAGAAGGTTTAGAGCAATACTTTAGGAATCGGAAGCAAAATAACATCGCCTGTCAATTGTCAATTGTTGAACGGGCTGGTTTCCGCATCTCGACGTCTAAGGCCCAGTTTCCACCAAAGCGGAGAGGAGAGGAGACGAGAGGAGATGTGTTTTGAATAACCAATCAGATTTCATTGTTTCCACAAGCGGAGACTGGCTCTGCCAGGTGGACTGATGTCCTGAGGAAGGTCGCTGGTGGTGGCTGGATTGAGGAAAGGGGGTGATCGTGCGCTTTGGCGTGGGGAGGCCTACGTCCAGCAGTGGACTGCAATAGGCTGATTGATAGATTGATTGGTTGATTGGTTATTCAAAACACATCTCCTCTCGTCTCCTCTCCTCTCCGCTTTGGTGGAAACCGGGAATTATGTGCCTATTTTGCGTGTGGGTGGGAATGCAGTGTCATTCGAGCTAACCCAACTCCTCCAGGAAGCCCAGTTATCCACCATATCATCGCCTGTCGATAACAATATTAACTATCCAATTTCTTTGTTCCAGATACGGGCCACGAAAACACCCCCACCATATCATTTTAAGAAGACAACAGTGATCTCACCCTGTAACGCCTAAACTAGTTTTAATAACAGACATAGAATAAACCTTACAGACAATGGTGTGGTAAAGTGTCGGCATGGATGACAGATAGGTTTTGATAATGGAAGTAGGGGCTGGTGGTTCGTGAAAATGCCTCATGCTCATTCGAGTTCGGCTGCGAGCTCAGGTGGGGACGATCTGGGTTCCACCGATGAGGTTAAGGTCTTCAAGGACGAGGGGGACGGGGAAGACGAGAAGAGGAGCTCGGAGAATCTTCTGGAGGAGAAGTCGAGTCTTATAGACTGGACTGAGAGTGAGGTATGTGATTTTTTGCTTGTTTTTACTGAGGTTATCGGGGTTCCTGTTAAGATGCTTGTCTACCACAGCCAAGGACTGGAACCCTTGCGATTTTGATCAACGATATCTCGTACTCTTATTATGCTATAATTAGAACGTTTGCAAATCCAACAGGGTAACCCTATCAAGGAATCTGATAAACGTATATTTATTTTAATTATCGTTCTGTAAATACTTAAAACCCAAACGACTGAAGGGGTTTTTCAACGGGTAGTCCGGTCCCTGACCACAGCTTTGCGACGAAGCGGAGCGATGCAAGGAAGTGTGATAAATAAATGGAGACATCTTCACACACGGCCATCTGATCCCAAACTAAGCAGAGCTTGTACTGTGGGTATCAGACAGCTGATATACATTACATAAATAGATAAATACATACTTATATTAGATAAACAACAACCAGACACAAGGCAAACACAAGCGCTCGTCACACGAATGTTTGCCCTGGGCGGGATTCGAACCCGCGACCCTATGCGTCGTAGGCAGATACACTACCACCTGGGCTACGAAGCCGTCAATTTGATGAGGAATAGGATCGTTCTATGGAAATCTAAACGCTAAAAAAAAAAAACAGATATACTTACATACATATTTTTTCTAAATGTAATCTCATAATTTCTTAAGCGCTTACAATGTTGTCAAAACGCTTCTATCCGTAAATAACCATATCCAACTCTTCATTTTTCCCTCGGTACAAATTTCACGCTGGAAACCGACCACAAACATTGCATCTTCCAGACGACCCTAGGTGGTCTTAGCACGACAATTACTTACCTTTGTACAGAAATGTCCGTCCAAATTAATAGTTACACCAAAGTTATACTAAAAAATAAATTGTTGGGTTGAAATTTATAAGTAAGTTCACGGGGCGCTACCATTTAAGTATATTTGGGAAGCCAGCAGGTGTCAAGAGCAGGTAGGTCCCTAGCCCGTAAATCGCTTCTATACAACGAAGTATTTGTACGTTCAATTCAATAGAAACACAATATATTGAACCACCTATATCCTGCACTTACAAACTTCTTATTTGCGTGGATTTTTGCGTGTGCGTTTTTTAATATATGTTTTCTGCAGCTGTAATAAGGTTGGTGAGGGCGGTATGTGGATTGAAATTGCAGGTTGCATTTGAGTATTTTGCTTGTACATTTTTACACGATTTCACACTTTCGTACTGTATCGAAATAATCTCAATTATGACGCGATTCACACAGCAGAATGGCTGAATGCTTTTATTAATCTGTATTTTGCGTTTTTTTAATTTAGCGTCGAGTGAGTTTTATATTTTTAGAATGATTAGGAATGTTTCCAACCCACTACACGCCTTGTTGCTTTTAATGCTCATTTTTATATAGTTTACGATGATATAAAAAGCGCTCGTAAAAAAGTCAGTATCAAATTTTTACACACTTTGAAAATGTGTTGGTGATATTAATATTCATAAGTAAAATGCGGGAGTCGTACTCATTATGTCCGTTCCGATGCGTAGATAGTATCCCAGGTATAATGAGCGAACTGCTCAATTAACTACCCACAAATACGGGAGATAGCATCGCAGATAACATCGCGACAAATAGAAACGTCACATGACGTCACACCGTGCCGAAAAACAAACAAAACCGAGGCGAAACCCTAACCGAAACCAAAATACCAATTCAGAATTTGTCGCCAAAAAAACGACGTCGAAAGGACAAAAACAGGTAACGTTTCCGAAAAATTTATATAAAAACATTGTGTTCCCAACATAAATTACTTATTCATTGTTGTATTTCCGAAAACTCCATTATTCGCCAAGGGGGTGCGATACAATGCACCCTACCTGCATCGGCTTCATCTCAGGTATTTCTTATAATAAACAGACTCCCACCGGCCTTTGTCGACAATTTTACCTGTTGAGAGGCGAGGGAGTGCAAACATCACTGCGGACACCTACATCACCTTTCTTCTCCTTCCCTCGTTGTAACAACCCTTGTGTAAGACAGGGACGGGACGATGAATGATATCTGTGATTTGTTCAACGCATCGGAGTCACGCTTCGTATAAATATTGGATTATACTTAGGCGCAATCCTGCCCGTATGTCATAATAGCGTCGATTATGTACGTGATACCATTACAATTCTTTGTACCAATCTTCTCGAGTCGTTTCGATTCCTTTTCGATTATGTTTTCTGTTCGAAACTGAATTGGATTGGAGATTTTACGCCTCCATGCTTTTTGGAGATGTTTCCAAACTTGGATTTTTATTCTTATTTGTTTGTATTTATTTCTCTGTCTACTTTTTTGTAGCTGTGTGAAATTCTCCGATGAATTCAATTCATGTTTATGCTATCACATCACACTAATATTAATAATGATAAAATATATTTGGATGTTGGTTCCGCTTTCACGCCTAAACTTGTGAACATATTTGGATGAAATATGGCATAGATAGAGTTTGTATCCTGGATTAACACATAGGATACTTCTTGCGGGAAAATGTCTTATTCCCACTGGAAAAATCTTCATAACGACCAGCTTACTAGCTTATCGGCGTTCAAATGGAATTGCATCTTAATTTGTACGTCCTTTCCTAACCTAAAATAAACATAGTATTAATTCTGTAATCTTATCTTGGTGTCGTCGGTGATGACGAGGTGAGGTGGACACTACCTCACCTCGTCATCATCGGTACACCTCCATGGAAGTTTTGGGTTCGAATCTCTCCCGGTGACACTGACAAAAAATAATAATTTTGTGAGTCTATCCTCAGTCTAGTTAGGTAGGGCATTCTAAAACGACCGAGACTCCCCATCAAGTGAGAGGTTAAATCCATGTAATACATTTTCTATCAAAGACAAAATTAACTACACAGAAGTCATCAATCACAACTAAATCCCACTGTCAAACGTGTGAACATTCTTACTCTGTCCACTCTTTAAGGATTACTGTGTGAAGGCAGATAAGGTAAATCCTCACAGATAAACAGATTACCTCAAAAATACACCTTCCAATCCTGCACATTAAATAATAACTATTTTACAAGAAAGATGTTTAAAAGTGCGCCTCTGAATTTATTAAAAGAATTGACTAATCCTGGTCTCTCAAGCAAACTAGGATTTTTCACAAATTTTCCCGTGTGGGAATAAGATTATTCCCTCGGTAATATGACCGTCTTTGGGTGTCACACTATCTTTGTACAAAAGCATCAAAATCGGTTCATTCAAATAGCCGTGACAACCGAACAGATAGAGTAGTTTATAATTAGTAGGTGTATTATATTTCCGTTTCTTTTTCAAGCAGTAACTATTTTTTTACGTAGTATTTTTCTCTAGCTTGTCTGTATTCATCAACGGCCCGTTACAGTCCACTGCTGGACTATGAGCCTCCTCCACTTTGGTTTTGCCATAATCTCCACGCTTGGCAGGCGGGTTGGAGATCGCAGATTAAAAGGTTACTGTATCAGAGAGCGCTGCTGCCCGTTCCCTGTTCAATAGTCGCCTCTTACGACACCCACGAGAAGAGTAGGGGTTGGTGACAAATGTAATCTACTCTGTCGTCACCACTTGTCTGTAGTATGATAAAAATTACTTGTAATCAAACTTGTCATCCATACAGTGTGAACAGTTTAGTTGGCCACTTATCTACCTTCAATTTATGCTATCGGGTGGTTACCCTTTAAACATTACTCATGAATATCATAGCAAACCTCATCTTTTTCTTGTGCGCAATCAGCTACACGCACATGTACACATCCTTTATTGCAAAATAAACTTTATGGCATTGACATAAAACTCTTCGGAGTTAGTACCAGCTTTGATCGATCATCAGGATATCAATATGGTATAAAAAAGTCGATAGCAAGTGATTTCCGCTGTGGTAAATGGTAAGAGCTTGGTTTCAAATAGCAATAAGTGCTTGCTTTAACAGATATTTATACAGGGTGTCCCACGGCTATGCTGCATAAAAGGAAAGTTCTTTAAATATTGTCTAAGGGATATTACTGAAAGAAGAGGCGGCTAAATATAAACAGGGGTATGTAGGGATAAAAAGATGTCCTCTAAGACTAAACAAGATTTTTTTTATTATTAAGTTTTGTATTGAAGAAAATCTTGAGGCCATATTATTGATTTAGTATCGAACGGTCGCAAACGTAAAAGGTCTATAGTAGCAACTCGTCAAAATCGCAATTTTTACTCAAGACTTAGAATCACACGATCGCAAACGTAAGTGGCCTATAGTAGCAACTCGTCTAAATCGCAATTTTTACTCAAGACTTAGAATCACACGATCGCAAACGTAAAAGGTCTATAGTAGCAACTCGTCAAAATCGCAATTTTTACTCAAGACTTAGAATCACACGATCGCAAACGTAAAAGGTCTATAGTAGCAACTCGTCTAAATCGCAATTTTTACTCAAGACTTAGAATCACACGATCGCAAACGTAAGTGGCCTATAGTAGCAACTCGTCTAAATCGCAATTTTTACTCAAGACTTAGAATCACACGATCGCAAACGTAAAAAGTCTATAGTAGCAACTCGTCAAAATAGCAATTTTTACTCAAGACTTAGAATCACACGATCGCAAACGTAAGTGGTCTACCTGGGCTGATTGATAACTGGCCGAAACGACGAACTTAAAAAAATGATACGCAAAAAAAATATATTACATTATATTTTGGCATCTTTTTGAAAATAGAACGCCTAATTTGAATTTAATCGAACCGGTGGAATTTGTTTGATAGGACGTAGAACTTTCTCTGTCGTAAATTTTCTTAACAATGGAAAGAAACGAAATTCGTGCGGTGATAAAGTTTTACGTTTTAAAACAGAAAACAGCAACCCAGATTAAAACCAAGCTAGACAGTGTTTTAGGTAATTCTGCTCCTGCATTGAGTACAATTCACACATGGGTAACTGATTTTAAACGTGGAAGACAGAGCTGCGAAGACGCCCACAGGTCTGGCCGTCCAAATGAAGTCACGAATCCGGACATGATCAAAAAAATTCACAAAATTGTATTGAATGATCGGCGCTTGAAGTTGCGAGAGATAGCAGAGATGGTGAGCATTTCATCTGAACGCGTTTTTAATATTTTGCACCAACATTTGGGAATGAAAAAGCTTTGCGCGCGATGGGTGCCGCGTTTGCTCACTGTTGACCAAAAGCAACGTCGAGTGGACGATTCATCGGAGTGTTTGGCGCTGTTTAACCGAGATCCTAACGAGTTTTCGCGGCGTTATGTAACAGTCGATGAAACCTGGATACATCATTATACTCCCGAGACAAAAGAACAATCTAAGCAGTGGACTGAGAGCGGAAGACCTGCGCTGAAGAAAGCAAAAACGGTTTTGTCGGCCGGCAAAGTGATGGCGACTGTTTTTTGGGATGCTCGAGGGATTATTTTAGTGGATTATCTGCAAAAAGGAAAAACAATAAATGGAGAGTACTACGCAAGCTTGCTGCAAAAATTAAGTGAAGAAATCCAGAAAAAACGACCACATTTGGCCAAGAAAAAAGTTTTGTTCCACCATGACAACGCACCTGCACACACGTCAATGGTTGCAGTCGCCAAACTCCATGAATTGCGGTTCGAATTGCTACCGCATCCACCCTATTCCCCGGATCTGGCCCCGTGTGACTTCCACTTATTCCCAAACCTGAAGAAATGGTTAGGTGGACAGAGATTTTCATCAAATGAAGAAGTCATTGTTGCCGTGGACGAGTATTTTGAGGGGTTGGAGAAAACATTTTATCAAACTGGTGTAACGGCATGGGAGAAGCGCTGGACTAAATGCATCGAGGTAGAAGGAAACTACGTTGAGAAATAAATTTATTTAAAATAGATTTTTAAAGTTTTTCTTTGTCGTTTCGGAAACTTATCAATCAGCCCACAAACCAACCAATAACTACCAATAACAAATACAAAAAAATATAGAAATATTTTTATAGGTCTTACAGCTATTAAGGCAAGCTATTAACACGTTTGCTGTATAGTAGCAACTCGTCTAGTAAAGTAACATTCAACTTTTATCTTACCTTGTTCATACATTGTATGATGATTAAGTATGACGCAGTATGACACGATTTCTAACATTTCATTGAACCATGACGGATTGACAGTTGACAATGCATGTGCGCTTTGAATTTTCGCTTTGGCAATTTGAATTTAGAACACCGAGAGGAAGTCCAGCCGCCTCCATGTGAATTTAGATTTATTTCTTGATTTTCTAATAAATAAACATATATAACAAGATTCGTGATTCGTGCTACGGGATAAAGGCGTTGGCGTCCAAAATCAAAATCAAATCAATAATATTTTATTTGAATTATTTGTAGAGCGTCGATGGTCTAGTGGCTAGGGCCGCTGCCTCCCGTCCGGGAGACGCGGGTTCGATCCCCACCATGTACCAATGTGTTTTCGAATTTCGAACTCATTATTACTGCGTTTATTCGACGCTTACGGTGAAGGATAACATCGTGATGAAACCTGCACACTCCTGCGAAGAAATTCAAAGGTGAAGAAGAGAAATTCAAGTGTGAAGTCTACCGACCCGCACTGGGCCAGCGTGGTCAACTAAGGCCTAATCGCCCTAATTCAGGGTAGGCTCGAGCCCCTTTTGCAAATCATTTTTCGACGTCAAAGCTATCATGGATGGCACGTTCACTACCAGCGCACGCTCGCTGTGGAGAAGAACGGCCAGAAGAAACTCCACAACAAACATAACGTTTCCAAGATTAAAGAGTGCAGCCACATGTACGGCTGCTTACTGTATATACGGTGGGCAAGCGCATCTTGTTAACTACTAATAGTTCTCGTGTGATCTGAATACAGTCTCAGGTATGTGACTTTGTTTTTGTCATTGATGTGATTACTATGGCCATGATTGGCCACGAAATAATTCATACCATGTACCTTTTGAATACCAATAAAAAATTAAAAAACCGCGCGCGGGCCATAAGTATTATAAATGCAGAAGTATGCTTGTTGTTTTTTTATGCAGCAGCGAATCTGCTTTTTCCCACGGGTTTTATTTCTGTTTTCATTAATCTGAGACATTACTACTATTAGTAAATACGGTGTCTCCAGCTCTGTAAGCTAGCTTCGTGTCGTAAGCCATGTGTTTGACCGTACCCTCCGAAGTACTCCGAACTCCCGAGAATAAGACGGAACGGAAGCGGATGCTGAGACAAGCGCGCGCTGTTCTCTAAATATAGACCGAATGAACGAATGGACCGAATCCATAAGCCGGTCCTTTCCTTTCTCAGACTCAAGCTAATATAAGTACAGACGAAGAAGACAAGATTGTACAACGTGTTCGCTAAATAACGTAAGACGTCTCAAAATTTTCGAGCATTTTTCACTCCTCCATAAAAACTGCTGCGGCGGATTGCGACCAGACTCAAAAAAAAAGATAAAAATGTCATTATTCGAAGTAAGATTTAACAAACTCATTTTTCGACGTCAACGGACAAAAGAAGTTTGTCCCTAGTAGCCACGTTCACTACAAGTGTACGCTCACTGTGGAGAAGAAGTCAGATTTATAAGATCATGAGAGTTTGTAGTTTAAAATATCAAGAAGAAAATCACTAGTAATTTTGATGATATCGGTCTTATGGCGTTTGTGCACTACACGGAATTTTACCGTCCGATTTTTTTCGGTTCAATATGGCAAGCCATAAAAAAAAATCCAATGGGACTCCCGGACGGTAAAGTTCCGTGTAGTACACCAATGCCCTTAGACGGGCGGATAGTCTATTTCACACTTCGATCACAGATTTCACATCACTTAGATTAGTCATTACATTTTTCGGGCGGTTGTTTAAGCCGTGAAATGAAATTGAACAAGTTTAATTTTAGAATATTTACAGCTCTCATAAAAATAACTTTTCAATTTCATGGTAGCCCATGAAACATAACCCCTTTTTTCCACAACTTTTCCAAGTCTCGAGTTTTATTCGCCTACAAATTAACTTGGTCAGCTGGTAAATATGTTTGAAAAATCTTTTTAATTTGTAGAGGTTTGGGGACACGTCGTATGTATGCGTGACGTTATGCGTCCACTGAAATTCATTCATCCAGTTTTGTTTATTAATTTGGGTACCATAAATTCACAATAAAACATACAAAAACCAACCATAGTAATTACATAGAAGAAGGTTCATACTGATCATAAAGCGGACACAAGCAAATAAAAAAATAATATAATTAAAAGCTACTTACTCACTGTCTAGAATACAATACATATATTATTAACACCAAAAACATAAAACAACACAGTACTCTGATATTACAAAATAACTTCTGAACGACGAACTCTAAAACACTTGTTTATCACCAGAATTACAACTGCCTATCTCACACACTAAACTTATTTACGATCTGGTCCACTATAAACGAACAAGTAGTTAATATAGAGCTGTCAATCACTAAGAATTAATAAACACTCGATAATTATTATGAAACACAACACCTACTGGGAAATTTGTTGGTATGTAATTAAACACTGATAATTTCTTGTCAATTGTAGCAACTCCCACGTTTATTTGATGACTAACCCTTGCTTGATTTGAATTTAACTAGCTGTCCGTGCTAGGCTGCGTCTGTTGATAGAGATTTTTCTGTGAAAAAAAAGGTGTACGTGTGTCGTTGCCATAAACCATCTTCATACAAAAATCAATGATCGATTTTTGTGTGAAAGAAGGACAAACCAACAAACACTCACATTTTTTTTATGATAATGTAAGAGGTAATATTATATTATTTATTATACTAAAGCTTTATTTCGGAGTTATTAAAGAGGCTCGTATTAATAGTCACAACTTAAGCTATGACTCAGCTACTAGGCAATCTCTCAACTTTTCATTTTGAGATTACAGAATTTTAAGCATTCTATTTTCAACAATCAGAATGTATGATCTCATACGAAAATATTGTGTATGCGAGTACAGTTTTGTAACATTATTTATATTTAAACTATCGTACTATATCATGAGTACGTAAACATGGAGATTTTATATGGGAACCGTAACCATCCATAACGTTAGAATGAATCATTCGTAAGTCGGAAAGTTTTGTTGTTTAAAAATTCTGATAGTCGAGTACGAGATTAGTTTATTTCTAAGTACAACTTTTACAAACATTTTAGCTGGTTTTGAAGATTAAGCATCCTAAACTACTTAAGAATTGAAAAATGCAGCATAGATAAAAAACTTGCCCCTGCCTCCATCAATAAATAAATATGTAGAGACATCTCTCACACGGCCATCTGACCCCAAGCTAGGCAGAGTCTGTAGTAGGCTGTACGAAAACTCTAAAGTAGGTTAAAACGATCAACATTAGTAAAGTAAAATAAGTAAAAACACTTTATTGCACACAAAGTAACGTATTAGGTACAGGTTAATTAGGTGCGCAAAGGCGACCTTATCGCTTGCAGCATTATTTAGTTTCAAATCCTGAGCGCTTAATCTTGTAAAATTTAATTCTAGACCAAACACAGAGGACCTAAATTGCCAAGATAGTCTCGGATACAGCGAAATTAAGTAGTTTATTTATTGCCCTCGTAAAACAGTGACTTTAACGACCACTCTTGAGCCTTATTATTATGATTTTGACCTTGTAGTGTTAATTAGGGTCTTAACATCTTCCAAGGACAACAATTTTACAGCCTCAAGACTATCCTTTGTTTAAAACAGTAGGTAATTAATTTGGTTGAGACGTCAGCCAGACAGTAATTGTTGTACAACTTTTTTTTGTCTGCGTTCGCACAAGTGAAGAAAATTTTGAATATCAAGTTGAATTTTAAGTCTTTAGAAACTCGGTTGCTGAAGTTTACCGTTCGATCGACCTATTGATTCAGCTTTAACGAAAATTATTGTTCAAAATCATCACTAAGTCGATATTGCACGGAACCACACTAAATAACAAGCCTCAGTATAGTTTTGTTGTTTTGGGAACTAAGATACTACACGATTGTTTAAAACTATGACATAGAGCTCGATCGGTAGCACATTTGTTCGCAAGTTGTAAGGCAAACTGTCATTCTCAAACTGTCTCTCTTATTATCACTACGGGCGTATCCGAATCAGACTTTCAGCGCCGTCAGCGCTCAGAAAAAAAATATGTAATGTGAGATTTTCCCGAGTTTGGTTAAGACATTGCAGGCTGAATCACCTGATTGTCCGAAAAGAAAGATGATTCCGTGCTTCGGAAGGCACGTTAAGCCGTTGGTCCCGGCTCAGTAGTTACACGAGGCATGTCAGTGGCCATTGGCGGCTCTATAACAATGACATCAGGGTTTGTGAGGTCGGTTGTCGACTTTGCAAACCACACGATGAAGAAAAAGATTACTTTACTGGGTTATTCTTACCGGAGAAGTGTAATTAGCCTAAGTCGATAGTCATAGTGGCAAATTATATTTGGTAACCGGGAAGAAGCTTAGCTATCAATGAACTAAAGGTGCCTTTTATATAAGCACAGTAGCAAAGTAGCTAGCATTATTGTCAGACGTGACACATTAAAAACCCGATAGGGTTTCAGTGTTATAAAAAGAAAAGAAATAAAGTAGTAGCTCCAACCCTTTCAACCTTTTCACAACACCTTCCAAAACACCTATTTAAACAATAAAAAACTAAGTTCAAACAACAAAGTTTTCCGCTAATTCATGCCGTGATTTTCTTCTTAAGACTTTTAAAGGAATATTACCGTTGCGAAGGTATGCGAAGTGCGCTATTTCCATGCGAAAGCCATACAAACAAAATGAAGTTGTAAAATGGGGAACAACGGTGCTTTTCGTGAAACGCGACAGTTATTGTTCTATGTATAGTCAAAGTGATTAAATAACAAAACTGTTGCCAGTTTATATTTCATCATTAAATTTTACCGGAATTTCTCGCAGGGTTTTATATTTTTTAACCTGGCACATAGACACGCTATAAAAATGAATATTTACACTCTCAAGATTAAGACATAATTCTTAGTTAATAAACTGTCACATTAAATCAAATATCAATTTATTCGGACCTTGCAACCCAAGGCGTTATGAGAACTTCAATCAATATGATGATTGCACAGATACGGACCATTTGCAATTCATAATGTGATCTTAGTGCAGACGCCTATGTGTTGTGCTAATAGTTTCAAGTACTAAATGTCTGATCACATCTAACCTTATGGCGTTCTGTCATTCGAGTGTCAGAAATTAATCAGAAAGAAACTCTAAGTCACTTTTTTGCGAGCGCTCGACCTGCCATGTGTCGCTTTGCTGAAAAATTAGAGCTTAGCGATCTGTATTTTCGAATAATAGAAAATAGGATGAATTCTGGTATAAATTATTTTAATCGACACTCTTCGTGATTTACTTAAAAAAAAAAAACGTTCTAGTGCGACTCTGACTCGCACACGAAGAGTTCCGTCCCATCGTATAAGATTTAACACTATGTGAAAATGTCAAGTGTCTACCTATTATAGTTCAAATGATAAAGCAATTTTTAAAATCGATCAAAAACAAAAAGTTTATTTAACGGACACAGACGGACAGCGGAGCCTAAGTAAAAGGGTCCCGTTGGCACCCTTTTGGTACACTAGAGAACGGGGAGAAAATCCAATAGAACTAAACGTTAAAACAGACAAACAGCCAGTCACAACAAAGGAGACCGCTCCTTACAGTACCTTACTCACATATAAAGAATTAAAAAAAAAGTTGTATAATAATTAAACAGAAGAAACAGTGATAAACACAATTTTTATACTAGAAATATCTGGCTGCTCATTTTAGCCGACTGTGTAGAATAACACATTCTTTTAAAGGCAATTGTATACGCATTTACAATAAGGTCCTTACCGATTTATAAAAAATACCTTTAGATAAGTTAAAAGCTTAAGCAAAAATTGTATAAAAAAGGCTTATTATTAGAATATCTGACTACTTGAAGGAAAGATATCCATGGGAATAGATTTCTTGCACGACAGGCTATTTCAACATGCATGAATTTTGTAAATTACTATATTATTATTTGACAAAAAAAGAAACAAAAGATGCGACGCATGTGGAGTTTCTTTGGTGAGTTCTTCTCCACAGAGTCCGCACATCGTGTAGTGACCACACCCAAAAAAATATAATGACGAAACTAAGAGCTGTAACATCCAAAAGTTAATAAAGTATTCATTTCATTTCAGTGCCTTGCAAACAGAGTGTGGTGTCACCTTTATACTCTAGAGACAAGGCATGCATTAGCAGGCATGGAATGCAGTGGTGTAGGCAGAGAAAACTTGAGAAAAGGTCATGTTGTCAATCCTTGTTATGATAGGGTCAAGAGAGGTTTGTAAAGGTGTGACCTACAATTATTAATATAGTCAACCTTGAGAATCTTAAGACAATCGTAAACATTGCAACATTTAATACACAATTCAAATACTATTTCATAGAAAAACTGCTAGTCTCCAGTAACATTTCCTTTGCAAATATTCGGTCGAATGAAAATCGTCTAAATCGGCCGAGTTGCACCAGTCGATTTCATTTCACCTATATATTATGTTATGCCACGTTTCATTTGAACGAGTTTCATTTGGTCGAGATGAGGAACAAATATGCTAATATTTATTTACATATTTAGGTAATTCAAAAAATCATCAACGGCCCGTTACAGTCCACTGCTGGACTATGAGCCTCCTCCACTTAAGTGGAGGGTTTTGCCATAATCTCCACGCTTGGCAGTCGAGTTCGAGATCGCAGATTAAAAGGTTACTGTATCAGAGAGCGCTGCTGCCCGTTCCCTGTTCAATGTGTAGTCGCTAAGTCGCCTCTTACTACACCCACGGGAAGAGTAGGGGTTGGTGACAAATGTATTCTACTCTGCCGTCACCACACGGCTTCAAAAATTAAAAAAATGCTGCAGCAAAAACTGTAAAAGCAGTCTAATAAACTTGTCCTATACACGTATATCATCTCTTATCTGATTATTTATTAATGTAATGACACTTAATATTAGTCATGTCATGACATTAAACATAGACATGTCATCTTCCTTATCAAGCTTGCAACTCTAAAACCTCCAACTCAACAATTGATCATCTCCTTCAAGAACTATCATAATAAACAAACAATAGCAATGTGCCAGCGATGCAGGCCAATGCTGCGCCCACGTGCGTCTGCGCTGCCTGAGGATGGCAATTAGGAAGTTGCGCCCACGCGTATATGGCCTGCGAAATTAATAAACCTAAGACGTTACACTCGGTTACGTTTATGGATATCAACTGAGATTTGTTTAGGTTGCTGCATGCATTGCAATAGAATTTTATGAATTATTTTTAAAATATAGATTAGTAGCAGACGATTCGCGAAGAAAAAAACAGAATCTGTCGAAAAACGAATTTACAGTGATTTTTTAAAGTTTCAATATGTCTGTCTCTTTCAAAAACGTTTTTTTGTATGGAGATTATATGGCGTTACTAACAAATGACGTCACAAGTGGGTATGTGCCTCTCTGTCTAATCTTGAATTTCAAACCTTTATAACTCGGTCTAGTCTCCAGAGAGGACGTGTTTTTGTCTTTAAAATGAATATTAAAAGATGTAATAAATAGACTTCAAATCGATTCCTTCGTCTTCATAATTATTATTTAGTGTAGCGCCCTTCAGGCGAGTAGCTCTACACTCTATTGTACCAACCCAAAACAGCGACAGTACTCATGAAACTG
The DNA here is from genome assembly GCA_951230895.1 of Carpatolechia fugitivella. Classification (NCBI taxonomy): domain Eukaryota; kingdom Metazoa; phylum Arthropoda; class Insecta; order Lepidoptera; family Gelechiidae; genus Carpatolechia; species Carpatolechia fugitivella. The sequence goes on from OX579668.1 coordinate 4,803,899, forward strand.
CACTGAAAAAAATATTTAACCTAACTACTTTGGCTATTTCAGGAATAACCAAAGTTTCACAAGATTTAAATAAAGTTAACTTGATTTGAAATAAGTGATTTGTCTATAAAAGACAAAGGGTTTGGTTACATATTGCAAAAAGTTAGGTTGTCACTTTTTTGTGTTATAGGTTAACGAAAGTTTGGTTGTATATAAGTAAGTTTTTTTTTTCAGTGTGAACAACTTTCAATATTTCAACCCCTTGGGAAATCTCCTGCTCTGAAAAATCTTTTTCTAGAATCTTCGAAAGGTACCGGTTGCTTGGAAACTACTTGATAGAGAAGATAAATAACTTTCACCTACGGTCTCCTAAAGACAAGTCAGCTTTACCAGCAGATGCTTAACATCATTATTGTATACTAACTACGATACCATTCCAACACATAAACTTATACATTTAACGTCGACAACCAGTTTACGTGCTTGTGTTGTTTCGCATTACCAGGTTACAACTTACTTGTAAACTGCATTCAATATGCTAATACGAAATTGTGAGGTCTTGCAGAGCTGTTGCTGGCACGGTGTATTGTTTTGGCAAAGATTAAGTCAAGGTACAGAAGGGTCGTGTCTAAAAGGTGTCTCCACCGAATCAGGGCTTTTTCTAAGCTTTTCACTTTATTTACAGACATGCTCCAATAGATAGTGATCTGTCTATGTGTGTGTGTGTTTGTGTGAGTGTATAGTGATCTGTAGTTTTATTATTTGCTAATTAACAAATAACACGTGAGGTTGGAGTAGTGGCTAGGGCCGCTGTGTTCCCCCCCTGTATCACTGTTTCTGAATTCCAAATTCATATGAAGGTACGTTTGTTCGATTCTGTTATGGTGAAGGAAACATCGTGAGGAAACATAAAATTCCTGCGAAGAAATTCAAAGGTTATACAACGTGTTATAAAAAAATAAAATATAGACTAGCGATTCTCAGAATGGTAGATATACCATTCTGAGAATAGCTAACAAATGATATTTGTACACCATTTGTGCCTACATTTTTAAAATAGATGTACTTAAATAAATTTGTTAGAAATGATTTTTTTTATACCTTAATTATCTTGTTTACGTATTAACAAACATGAATATTATTTTGAAATATTTAGTTAATTATTTCATAACAATTATTTAACAAATCTTTTTTATTTATTTGTAGTTTTTTTCTTTTCGATATTAATTGTTCTAATGTGAATGTTATGGTACAATTAGTAGTAAGTAAACATTTTTAACCGTGGCGGTAAAAATAGTCACTGACCTAAAATTACTATCTGATCCGAATATTCTGATACAGCTGATCACTAGAGATGGGAATATTTAATTAAATGCATTTCATGAAAAATATCCTTTTTTTGTATTTTTATATTATGAAATCGAACGCGTGGTCTCGCGCCACTACGTCCTAATCATGCTGGGTAGGCTCAAACCCCTCGGTAGGGATGACGTATACAAGCTGACAACTGAAAATGTATTGATTTGTCGTCTTTCTTTCACATTTCAAAATAAATACAAACTTGTATGTTTCCGACATTCTGAATTACATTACACGCTCAAGATTACATTATGTTTGTAATGAATTTACAATGTGGACGACATTTTTATCGGCGATTGATAAGATAAGATTGTGTCCGTTCATTCTCAAGGTAATCCGATGTTGTTTTCAAAATAAAACGGATTAAATGACGTAATTAATTAGTCGTGAACCTTAATAATGTCGACGATGGTTCGAATTCAAGTACTAACTTAACGTCAAACATAGCTAAGCTAAGGGTTGCCTAAAAGCAATCGCTCAAAGCAACAAGGCTGCCTTTTGCCTAGCGCCGCACGTTTCAGACGTGTTCGCAAAATAAGCGAAAAATGTAAATATACACAATGGCATGACCTGGAAGCAGATCTTTCTGCCTTATGCAATCAGAGTTACCCATTACCCAGAGTTTACCAGTCCCAATGGGCCGCACTATAAAGAGTCGATCCGTTCACGCATTGTAAATAGCATTGTACTAATATTCCTAGATCATACCCTACGATTGTAACTTGAGTACCTACTTGAAAATATGAAGATCGTGGAAAATACGAAGAATTAGCGATTGACTGACTGATAAGCATGTAATACGCAGTGCCGACATTGCCATGTGGTGGCTGACGGCAGAGTAGAATACATTTGTCACCGACCCCTACTCTTCCCGTGGGTGTCGTAAGAGGCGACTTAAGGACTACACATTGAACAGGGAACGGGCAGCAGCGCTCTCTGATACAATAACCTTTTAATCTGCGATCTCCAACCCGCCTGCCAAGCGTGGAGATTATGGCAAAACCAAACACTTAAGTGGAGGAGACTCATAGTCAAGCAGTGGACTGTAACGGGCCATTCATGTTCATGTTCACGCAGTTTCTGTACATGTTTTTAAAATACATTACTGTGAACACTTCCAGGTTTACGCGGTTGTTAAAATTAATAACACATCCTAAGCTTTAGCTTTTTTTTATTGTAAGCTTATTTTAAACCAAAATCGTGGTAATATCCCGGTAGATATGTGTGTTATTACATTTCAGTGATACTTATACCGTTGTTATGTCAAGTTCTAATAGGTCTATAACCCAGCTATCTTTCGTTGGTTTTAGGACACTATTAAAATAGTCTTATTTCGATATATTCAATTTAAATGTAGTACCGTTTTACCCACTGTGATTTCTAAATGATACCTTTTGACGAGGCAAGCAATTTTCTTGGAAAGTCAATTATTAGAGAACCGTCATGTTACTTTCAAGTCTGTATGGGACAATCTAGACTTTTTTTATACGAATCTCACTTATAACTCCCAATTAACTATTTCGATAAACATACCCAAAAATGTCAACTTGGCCGGGCCTCGAACCTGCACTCTCAAAACACACAAACCAGCTTTGATAAACTTTCTTGTATTCTTGAGTGACATTGATGTATTTGAATGTGGACTATATTATGGAAATCTGGCTAGTATAGAAAATAAGCATTTTAAAAAGTTGTTGAGTTGCATAAACATATCAACTCATAAATCAACATAAAACTCGTCTATAAATAAAAATCTGTACTAGAAAGTGCTAAATTTATCATCGAATCAATAATGCGCTGTCTAATATCAGTATCTTATCAATTTCATATCAGCTGCGTTTATCCCTGACGGTTTATCACAGGTTAACTAAGCTCCGTACAATTGTGCTAACTACTGGAAATCCGGTTGTCCAAAATGTACGTGAATTTGTTATACTGTGGTGTTTAAATGTGCTATGGTTGTCTAAATAGCGCTATCATTTTAGTTTGCTTTTGGATTATTGGGATAGTGACCTCGATTTGTGTGATGGCTACTAAGTACTACTGCTTTTTTTATGGAAGAGCTTTTTTGTACAGTCGCCAAAAAAGATGATTCAAAATTTGGTTCTTCATTGGCAAACCTACATGGTCTCTGTCTAAAAACAGTAATCATTTCTTTTGCTGACTATAGCTATAAAATACGCATTTTAATCTACAGTTTTGTATTAATTATTTTCGTCCCTTGAAGTTAGATTACATTGGAATCAATGTATTAACAACTTAGTGAAATCTCTAGATTATTACTAATCTGTGATAATCATCGATTGACTGTTCGAAAAATCCCTTTGATGTCGATCGATCATGCCTTAATCGTATTCGTAATAGTGTCGCCCTATTCTGAGCAATTTTTACCCTATATGCCAAGCAAAAACTTTGTAGAAACTATAATTATTTTTTATTTATTTTTCTTCATTTATTTATTTTTTATTAGTATAAAACCTTATACTAATAACAATACTAATAAAAATAAATAGTATTGTAAACGCAATACTAACAAAATGAGTCTAAAATAAAAAAATATATTATTATTATAGTCAGGTACCATGCAAGCAAATAAACACACGTTGTGTAAGGAATGTTAATTTAAAAAAAAAACAGCTTACGTGGCCGTAAAGTTTAGCATTGGACTCTCATTACGCAAGTTCCGAGTTCGAATCCCGGCGGGGACACTGGCAAGCAAAAATTTGTTTTTGAGACTTCCCAGTTTGGTTAGGACATTGAAAGCAAAATCTGATTGTACGAAAAAAAAAATATGATTCCGTTCTTCGGAATGCACGTTAAGCCGTTGTTGGTCCCGGCTACGGGTTGTTGGTCATGGCACGAGCCATGTCAGTGGCCTTTGGCGGCTCTATGACACTGACACTAGGGTTGGTGAAATCGGTTGTTGACCTTAGAACCATACGATGATGAAAGAAGAAAATAATTAATGAATTGTCTTCCCGCTCTAGTGCTCAAAAAGCTGAATCTAGCCCAAAATCGTTTCTCCAGTTACTTAATAAATTTTATAGACCAGTTGGGATTGCCAGCTCCGTCTCAGTAATAACTTATTTTTAGCCTCCGTTTTAACGTGCGCCGTAAAACGAGGATCGAGCCGTGTTCGTCTTTTTATTGTCCTCTAAAAGAGGTTTATACAACGTTTTAAATACGTACGTATTACTGGAGTAACTGAATTCCTGGTGATAGAGTTAAAAATACAGTTGGTGTGAGGTGTTGAAGACATTGTTGATCATCTGGTTTTAACTTGACGCCATCGGTCTCCGTGTGACAGTATGGAATTTTAACACTTAAGTATATTTAGGGTTGGATTTTCAAGGAGATGCAGGTTCGAGTCCTGTTCACGACTGACATAAAAGAAAATTTTTCGCTTTGTGGATCTTATTTTACCGGTTTTTTGATATATAAAGCAGTTCATAAAACACGCGTGTGTTTCGGCTCGGGCTGCACTTCCGCCTCGTGAGTTATAACCAACCTAACGCACTTATATCGTAATGTACTATTACTATTTCTCTAATAGAAAACGAAATTCAACCCATTCCCTCGTGCATTTTTATTTTCAGTTAATGGAACACAAAGCGGTCAGCATTCAAAACGGTTAAACCTCAAATTCCCGCCTAAACGTGACCGAATAGCTAAAAATCCACAACATGCACGCACCATTAACTTCTCTATGGACTGTAAAACTGGAGTCCGTTTATTTACACAGCTCTAACTTTATCGATATCGACAACACTATTCAGTTAACTAAATTTTATAGACTTTGTCGACACTAATTTGGATATTTGATGGACTTTTGCATATTAGATAAGACTACCGACTACTTTATGCAATAGCATAATCTTACAATGCATATAACTAACACTAGTAACTCCACTACTACTACTTACTTACTTACTAGTAAGAATTTAATTTAAAAAAGGAATAATGTTATGAAAATAAAACCTAAAAATCTACTTATTTTGCATTATTATCGATCGATATCTCTATCGATCAATCGACACTGGTTGAATTAATTAAAGATGCGGACCGTGTTTCTCAACTTTGCTCAGTAAGGATACGCAATAACTAATTAGATGCTTTTCATGGTGTGACTGTGGTTAAACGAAAATTAAAAGGAAAATATAAAAAAAAACACGTGCGGCTGGACACTATTGCAATACGAATACCGACTCTACTGCTACGGAATAAAAAGGTCAGTGTCCAGCCGAATATGTGCATGTGACTATTGTACAAAAAAACTTATATCTCATAATATTTTCTTGAATTATGAACGATTTTATTTTCATATTTAATACTGAAACTTAAGATGGATACCATGAGTGAAGGAAAACATTGAGAGAAAACCTGCACACTCCTGCGCAACAAGAGGTTGTGTGTGAAGTCGACCAACCCTCACTGGGCTAGCGTGGTCGACTTCGCCCTGATACAGGGTAGGCTCGAGCCCCTCGGTAGGAACGTATATGAGCTGTTGATGTTGAGATGGATACAGATTGTTACTATTACTATAGTATCTTTCGTCACACATCTTGCCAGTTAGTTTGATCAAACCTAGTAATGTAGGTATTAGTCTAAAGTCAATTGAAGCGATTTTACGTCTCAATCGATCGAATTAGATTTGTTTTTCTCGATTTTATTGCGTCTGTTTCTGTCTCTAGTGAAATAGTGATTTGGTTAGGAAATTATTAGAGTAGTTAACTAATTAACGACGTGGTTAGGCGGTTAATTAGTTAGTTAGCTAATTTTATTTAGATTAGTACTAACTTTATGTTAGATTCTTAATGAGTTTATCTATTTATTTAGTATTGTCAATAAAATAAGAATAATATGAATTAATTTTGTTTTCTATACACTCGTATTATTGTGATTTGATATATCTACCCAAACTTTAGGGACAATACTACTAGGTTCCTGTGTAAAGTATTTATTTACTAGTCTGTCTAGTAAAATTATCAGCAGGTGTTGTACATTCTTCGTACTGTCGTATTAAGCCGTATTTACGTCCCTAGTACAGTAAGCAGGTGTTTATATGAGTTAGTACCGGTCATATCACTTATATCTTGACTTTTTACTGTCATAGCCTGTCATTTGTCAGCTATTTAGCCTGTTCATGGAAAGTGCGTCTGGTAAAGTTAACTTCGTTAAGTGTTTTACACCAGTTTCGTACTTATTGAATAACTAGCGGTCCGCCCGCGGCTACGCTCGCGTTGTGTAATATTTTCCCGTGGGAATCAGACTTTCCCGTACAAAGTATCCTAAGTGTTAATCCTGGGTACAAACAATTTCATCCCAATCCGTTCAGTAGTCAAGACGTGAGAGCGGAATAAACATCTAAACTTCCAAATACATTTTACCATATTTTTTTTAACTGTGAAATAACATAGGTACAAGCTTTGACTTCCACACACTAAAATCAAGAAGCAGTGCTCTTTGAGTAGTCTCATTGTACAATATAATAATCATACAAAAGTGTCAGAAGTGGCTAGGGCCGCTGCCGCCCGTCCGGGAGACGCGGGTTCGATCCCCAACGTGTTTTCGAATTCATTATGTTATGTATTTACGTTTAGTCGACGCTCTTACGGTGAAGGAAAACATCGTGAACCTGCACACTCCTGCGAAGAAATTCTAAGGTTGTGTGAAGTCGACCAACCCGCACTGGGCCAGCGTAGTCGACAAAAGGCCTAATCGCCCTAATTCAGGGTAGGCTCGAGCCCCTCGGTGGGGACGTATATGAGCTGTTGATGTGTCAGAAAAATAACGCAAAACCTCTTTAGTGGTGGCTCAGCCCATGAAACGGCATTACTTTTGTTATAGATTTTCCTGAGATCTAAAAAAAACTTGATAAGAGTCTAATCAGCTGACCGAGATGAAAAACTTTAGAAAAGTTGAAGAACAAAAGCTTACAAACAAACATGAAACAGCTTTGAAACATGTTTCAAGGGGTGAACCACCTGAGAGGTTTTGCGTTACAAGTATATTGCTATCTTGTAGATGTAGAGTCATTACAAAACTTGCAAACCTAACAAAAGGGCCTAGGCCCGCCCAAAAACAAACAAACCCTAAAAAAATCCAAATATTCTTCCTCCACGCATGACCGTCGGAAACCCCCTCCTACCGTTGCCTGCGCATGGGCACAGCAATTAAACATCCCGAAATAGCTTGTCCTGCGCGCGCGCCGGTAATTGACGAGCGACCGCGATTTATGTGGCCAAGTCGACACTTGTAGTATGGTTATAGTGCAATAGCAATACGTCACGCCTGTTAGTTTTATGAGGTTTACCAGAATCTAAAGCTCGTGCCCCTCGGTGGGGACGTATATGAGCTGTTGATGATGATAGTTTTTAAGATCATCAGAGGTGTAATGTTTAAGCCCGCTGCCTCCCGTCCGGGAGATGCTAAGTTCAATCCCCACCATGCACCAATGTGATTTCGAATTCAACGCTTTGACGGTGAAGGAAAACTTCGTGAGGAAACCTGCACATTCCTGCGTAGAAGTTCAAAGGATGTGTGTGAAGTCGACCAACCAGCACTGGGCCAGCGCGGTCAACTAAGGCCTGGGTAAGCTCGTGCCCCTCGATGGGGACGTAATTGAGTGTTGTTTATGTCTATTTTTTTAAGATGTTAGAAATTGGTCGACACATGCTGTAATGTCTGGTATCATATTTATTTATTGCTGGACTGCGATCAGATGGTGTCCATTTTTGTGGTGCCATGTCGAATCAAAAGTACGTTTGTTCGGTTACCCTCTCTTTCTGTACTCAAAGGTCACGCGCCAACTGCTCGCGGCCCAGTAGTAATGGCAAGCTATGAAACAAGGCCTTAAAATATCCAGCTGGTGACTGCCGCGGGCTTCATTCTTGTACACCTGTTATGCTATTCTAAAACAAAGAGATTCTTTAAAAAATCTTTTAAAAAATTGTTCGCAACCAAATCTAAGAGCTTTTCTTCGTGGCCAAACTATCTATGTCGCCAAACTGATTTGGTTACGCGGAATTCCATCCCCAAAATTTCAGATCTGACAAAAAATTCGTACTGGCCAAAAAATAACGAAGAAATGAATGAATGAGTCACAAATCGACATCTCGATTCGAAATTCAAACTATTCGGAACACGAGCGTTCAAAATGTCAATTCTAACGGACCGGCGGTGGCGGCGGCGCCCACGCATCGGGGCGCGTAAAAATAGTTGCCAATTGACTGTGTCGTTTTAATGACCGGGTTTTATTACTAGTAAAACATATGGCTAGAACTAAAATAGGCATGAAGGAAAGTGCTAGTACGGAGAAGACGTAAAAGACAAAAATTTATGGAGACGTTATTCGTATCATAACTATTTTGCACTAGTTACAGACTATTGAGACAATAGATACTGTGACTAATTGTACTCATTTTAAGGTTTGTTATTGGTTATAAACAGTTCGCCGTGTGGTGACGGCAGAGTAGAATACATTTGTCACCAACCCCTACTCTTCCCGTGGGTGTCCTAAGGGGCGACTTAGGGATTACACATTGAACAGGGAAGGGGCAGCAGCGCTCTCTGATACAATCCTTCCTTCTCCAACCCGCCTGCCAAGCGTGGATAGGAGGAGGCTCATAGTCCAGCAGTGGACTGTAACGGGCCGTTGATTTGATTTGATTGGTTATATATAAACTACGATGTTACTGTTTTCTCATCATCAACAGCTCATATACGTCCCCACTGAGGGGCTCGAGCCTACCCTGAATTAGGGCGATTAGGCCTTAGTCGACCACGCTAGCCCAGTACGGGTTGGTGGATTTTACACACAACCTTTGAATTTCTTCGCAGGAGCGTGCAGGTTTCATCACGATGTTTTCCTTCACCGTAAGAGCGTCGACATATTACATACATATTATGAATTCGAAATTAGAAAAAACATTGGTACGTGGTGGGGATCGAACTCGCGTCTCCCGGACGGGAGGCAGCGGCCCTAGCCACTAGACCACCGACGCTCTACTGTTTTCTACCCGATCCAAATAACGTCTTGCGGGTGGCCAGTCGTATTCCACATAAAATTGTTTTCTATAAAAATTGTTTGTAAAAAATGTAAAATAAGATATTTCTTCTTCTGAAAATTGTACAATTAAGCCAAAATTTTTGAAGAGACAACACATTTATTCAGTACGAACGGAAACTCAGTAGAGCTCTATAAACTTAATAAATCGGTTGCTGCAAAAACGTAAAATAAAGCAATGAGCCGATGACTTTTAAATTTTTTTTATTGAGTTTTGAATTCGTATGACGTCATAACTTCCGAAAGTCAACCTTTTCCACTGATAACGCGATGCAAAGATATTTTTGACGAATGATTTCCTCCGTCTTCTAAATCGGCTGCTGATCTTCCAGAAGCCTGGATATGTTAGATTAATGTAATAAACATTAGATTTATATTAGATTTGACTGGAATGTACACGTGACGACAGATGGCCCCAGTTCGACGTGATGCGGGCTGTTCCCATCCCGTACTACCCAATAGTGTGAGTGAAAAACTCAAAAAGTGTAGATAAAATAAATGCTTAAAGTTAAAAGTTGAAAAATAATTTTGGTAAAAATTTCCTCTTTCTTTTTACCCTCGTTTAGGGTGTACTTACTCGGGCCAAAAAAATATGTAAAGAAATAAGAGATTTAAGTATTTGACTTATCGAAAAATCTTGCATTTTGTTAACAAAATTTTCAAAAATTGTTTTTATTAAAAACGAATCAGCAAATTGTTTTCAAAGAAGTAATAAAACACCAAATATACTGTTTTGTGGCTGATGCTTGCTAGTCACCAATAATTGCAATAATATTTTCTTCAAACTGACTCCCTTTTTCTCCCTCTATAAAACCAACCAGATTGAGAGCACACCGCCTGGGAATAACGTGAACTCCCGCGCATTCGAATCGCTGATTGGATCAATCAGGAGCCGGAATTATTGCACCAGTCAAATCGAGGTTACATCATCGTTGGATCTACTGACGAGATCAATACCACGTGACATGAGATCAGATTCCAGACTGTTATAGTCATCGTGTGAGTTTTAGGGTGTAGTGTATGACCAACCTTTCTAACTCTAATGTTACAGTTATTGAACCAAAAGAATTTGACAATGACGAAAAAAATACCTTAGAATTTAAGGCTTAGATGGTTGAATTGGACATTGTTTATGTAACGACAACTTCAGCTGATAATACCTTGGACCAATAGACCAACGTGCTTTCCGAAGGAAAAAATCATCTTTTAGACAAATGTGATTCAGTCTACAGTTCTGCATAATCAAATTGACCTAGGAGTAAGTAAAAAGTCTGATAATGCGATTTAGTTAGGTGGTGTTCCCACCAAGGTACTAGAACTAGAGATTGAGCGAGCTCTTGAGTTTATGCCCCTATATCTATTCCCATTGGTCACATTACTTGCACAACGGGAAGTCACACTTATTCCCTTCCCATTGTCCACATTATAAAAAAAAAAGTTTAGCAGCTAAGCTGACGACAACCTAAACAAAGCTTTAAAATGGCTTACTGTAACGAGGCATTCGTCCTCTTTCCTGTTTTATGACTGGCAACCTTTCTTGCTGGCAATTTTATCTTTCATTTTAAATTCATTTTCAAATTTAGACTTCTTACGTTTCGATTTTGTCTTTTTTCTGCCAAATTCTTCACTTCATGTCCCGATCTCCAACAGTGAACTTACCCATGTTACTATTAAATAATATATAAATACATAAATAAATACCTTCGGACTTCTACCAGACTCTTCGTGTGGCGCCCAGCAGCTCCGTGGCGGCTGCTGCACCACATTACTGTTGTCATTATGATGATCGTCCATTGGCATCTGTTGACACGATCCTTAAGTACAATTTGGTCTTAAGCGCCTATTTAATGAAATACCAGGATTTCAACAGGTTGTTAAGGTTTAGTTAAATCGTTATTTAGTCACGCAACTTTACCATTTACACTCGACAGAATTAATTATTATAGTCCATTTAAAATCCAAGTTTGTAAGACAGACTGAAGTCATTCTTGTGTGAGTGAGTATACACACTACTATTAGTGTGTATTGTGTGTTATGATTTATTTAAAACGGAAACACTCGCGTAAAAATGTAAACTATGTCTTCCTACGTTTTGTCGTTTTGTGTGTGTTCTTCTTCTTCTTCATCGTATAGGTTGTAAGGTCAACAACCGACCAAACGTGATAGCTAACTAAGCTATTGCACTAACTTACATAGCTTAGGCCATTTTAAGAACTTTTATTTTAAAAAAACGTGGAAAAAGAATTATTGATCACCCTGAGCGAGTCAATTTGTATGAAAGCTTGAAACTCTCTTCGCGAGTTCCCAAAAGTTTGTAACACAAGTTGTTCAGTGAGGAGTTAAGCTACTGCCAGAGAATATCAAACTTACTTTTTGTCAAAATGATAATATCGTCGCCTTAGAGTGAAAACCTCGGAAACTGATTTCGGTCAAAATTTATTTCTTTTGTTTTTGGAGAGAAGAACTCACAAAATCAAGCCCTAATTTTTTTTTTCTTATGAAATCATCCAATATTCTAATAGCATTCTATAATAAATTAATAACATGACTTTTTTTAAACATTGGTCCAATTATCTTACACGACGCTGTTTTTTTATTCCTCTTGAAAAAAAGATTCTTACACACTTACGAGGTTTTCACTCTAAAGCGACGATATGTAGCATTTATGAGACATTTTACGGGCGGGCTTTGGGATAATTGTACTGAAAAAACAAGTGAAAAATAATTAAAATCTTGATGACATCATAATTAAATTATCGTGACCTATCTAGTAAATGTCAAGCGAAATACACCATGCTTCTCAGTAGGAATATTAAAAATCATGACAACCTATCTGACCAGTATAAATAGTCCTCGTTGCACTACTAATATCCATAGCGTCATGTATCAGCTTATACTGGACTATTAATCTAAACTGACGTTGACCGTACATTGAGTACTTACAGTCACTAATTCACTATAGCCAGCATAATAATATGATGCAGGACGCTTCTTGTAAGACGCCTGTATCCCGTAGGCAGTAAGGGCGGTATTAGTAATGCGAGTGTGTGCTGGCTACTGTACCATTAAATCAGATGAATTACAGCGATTAATCTTAGAATTCCCGCCAGTTTTCATCGTGTCTACTAGTTTAGGCAAATAGACGATATTTGACCCTACCCTTATATTTAAATTTAAGGATCGTAATATATATCAATATTAAATCATATTGTACATGATCAACAACATCAACGGCCCGTTACAGTCCACTGCTGGACTATGAGCCTCCTCTACTTAAGCGGAGGGTTTTGCCATAAGAAACATGGGTCCGGAAATTAAAGAATATTTTGTACCTCCCATACTAATTGCTGATTTGGCTGCGGCAGTTTGTATGGGAGATCGAATTTTTCAGTTACGGACCAATTTTTTTCGGAAAAGTTGTTTAGTTTCATGGTCTGAACGACATATTAAAGTTTGTGCACTAAATAAAAAATAACCCTATATATTTGTATTTTTATTTCTTACTTAATTTATTACTTACTAATCTGTCATAAGGCGTTATATATTATTTAGACAGACCTATCTCCAAATTAGTTAAAAACATGATGAACAGTCTTGTTTATCTTAAAACAAATTTACAATAATAGTAAAGCATTGACTTCAGCTTATAAAGTGAGGTATTTTAAGAATAAGTAGCCTCTTAGAACATTTATCACTGTTACGCGGTAGTGACAAGAAGAGTTTTAAAAATAAATTACTTTATTATTTTACAAGGATTTAGTTACAATGTAGTGGTTGCTTAGAATTCGGAGTACAGAATAATGAATATTACAAGGAGTGGACCTTTTATACATAAGACAAGTGATTAGTCAAATAATGTTTACAAAACGTTAAGAAGAATGATTATTAAATTACAAATACAAACAATATCAAAGTCTATGAGAATAGTAAACTAATTTGGTAAAAGAGACACTTAGGAAAATGAAAGTTAAATGATTTAGTTCTTATCTAAACTTAATTATATAATTAGTAAACAAACAAATAAAGAATGAATAATATAATAATAATATAGGTATGTACCCTAGCTAATATCTAACATCTCCCCCCTTAGAACAAAGATTGGGCGTTAGCAGCGGACGATCTTTGAGTTGGAGTCGTGTCGTCATCTTCTTCGTCTTCGGTCATGCATGATGTTGATTTTGACATTGGTTGACGACATATGGGACCCATTGGGATACCCAGCTCCAAATGTGTGGAATTGCGTCTTCTGGAAGTCTCGAAACAGTTGTTGAATATTTGAATGAGCCCACCTTCTTGTCGTTGACGTTGTCGTCCGGAAATAAATCCGTTAGGGCAGCGGTTGCAGCATTTAATCATTAAATAAAAGGTCATAATTATACCAATTGTGAAGTATATCCAAGAGAAGCTATTTTTGTGGCGTTGTATAAATGTTTGTTCTTTTATGGTCTTAAGTTCTTCGGAATAATCATTTAAATGATTTTTTATTTGTCTGAGTGAATCCAAAGGCATTTCATTAATAGAGATTGGAATCAATTTTGGTGCAGAAATATGTTTGTATTCATTGAAGCAATCATCGTTTCTTATATCTGGAACTATTATGGGATAGGTGATGTTTTCCTCAGATGTATGGAAAGCCGATAATGTGCTGTATCCAGTATGCAATTTGCAGTTTTCTGGTATGGATATGATACCGGATCCTTGTAACTTGTGACGAGATGCCTCTTGGTTGCATTGAAGTACGCTTTGGATTTCTTTGCTCAATATGAAAAGCCACTTATTGTTACCTATTGGCTGGAATATATTAATTTCGGCTGCAAAAGTTGTTGTCGTGCAGGAACTTGGCATGGACGTGGAAGTGCTGAACAGGAGTTGGACTTCGCATATAGGTCTCACTGAAGATTCGTAGACAACTAGGTCGTTGCAGACTCGCTTTTTCGGTGCGTAGACGTTGCAGTTTTCTAGAGAGCTCGTGGAGATGTACTGCTGTCCGTTCGGGTTTGTGGCTAGATATATGTGTTCCGGAAGGATGGTGGTATGGAAAGAGGAATTAAGGTGTTGGATTGGAATGGAGTATAGGTGATAAAGTATCAGTGGTTCATTACGAACTAAAGGGAATTCTAAAATATATACTAATCGATTGGAATAAACATAGGCTGATAATGTCGAAGAGTCAAGAATAGCATGAATATTGTTATTAGTTACGGTTTCTACTAAACGTTTATTAGTTCTAATATGATTTGATAGTAGTAGTTCATCATAAAGTTTTTTCATACTTATGATGGAAGGATGAATGACGTTAGATTTTGCAAATAAAATACTGGTCAGACAATCATTAATTTCTCCTTCGAGCTGGGTTACTAACTCGAGGATTTCAATAGATATAGTTGAGATGTCTTCCGAAATTTTTAGGTCAAATAATATTTTATCCGTTTTATTTAGAAAATTATTAAGGCGATCGATATTTTCATTTATGACTTGTTCATCAAAGGAAATTTTAAAAATGGTTTCGTTAAAGTTATTTATTGTGGACGAGGTGATTTGCAGTTGCTTTTCCATCAACTGAGTCAAGTCAAGTTCTTTTTTCTCTAATTGATCTATACATTCGTCGTACCTTTTAGCGTCCCTTGCATCTGGTGTTCCTATGAGCCACTTTAAGATGGGACTTAGTCCATCTAATAGTTCTCGCTTAACCCTCGAATTTTTGCCAAGATACATATTTAGTTCTGCAAGTCGGTTGTCTATTTTCTCTAAGTTGATCTTGAGAAAAGATTTTATTGATTGGACGTTGAGAAAATTAATATGGCTTGAGGTCATTGTTTGGAATTTGTTCGAAAGACGTAATAATGAATCTCGGGATATATATAAAGGTTTTAAATCTCTGTATATTACTAACTTCCATGATTCTTCGGAGGGGAATAAGGTTCCCTCTTCTTTAAAGAACAACCCTGCTTGAGAGGGCAATGGTTCCATTACGAGTGTTACACCTGCAGCGGTTGCTGCAGTTGCCCTGAAAGAGACGAAGGTGCCTCATTAAAATTCCTACTTTTAAATTTAACTATTACACGGTTTTTGATGTAAACATAGATTTTGTATAGAATTACGTAGACCAACACTTTGATGATAGAGCAAATGATAAAACTTAGGTAAGGATTGTTCATTGCTTCGTTAAAGGATATATAGGTTGTGGTGGAGTTAAGTGTTTGAGCCGTTGTAGGGTTGCAGACCCTGTAATAAAGTAATGGGATAAAATAGCTTAAATTATGCTTAATTAACGTATAATTAATTTTTTTTTTTTTTTTTTTTTTTTGATTTATTAGAAGGTAAAATGATAATATATGACTTAACTAAGATATTTATCCTAAGTATTATTCATCGAGCTGTATGATGAAGGGACCATTAATCGCCTTTTACGATACGCTGGCTTGGTATGGCGGTAGCGCTATTCTAATCCGGACACTACACGGATATATGAATTACTCAAGTCACAGAACTTGATGGAATGTATGGTCGAAGCCTATTCGAATGTACTAATTGGTTTTTCCCTGATTTCCTAATAAGATAGTTTTCATTGAAACCGGCTCTTATGACTTCATAGGGTCCATCCCATTTTGCATCAAGATTATTAGGGTTTGGTACCCGTAACATTACTTTACTGCCTATTTTGAATTCGACGTAATTTTTTATACGGCTATCATAGCGTTCTTTGGCTTTTTCTTTCATATTTTCTAAATTACGCAGTGCCGAATCACGAGAGCTTTTTAGACGCTCGTTCAGATCTTTAAGGTAATCGCAAGCCGTGTATTCGGGAATAGGCTTTAATGAATAAAATGGTCTTGGTTTAAAACCGAATAGAAGTTCGTGAGGTGTGTAGCCTGTGGATTGGTTAATTGAGGTGTTGTGGCACATTATTGCGAAGGGGATTATCTGATCCCAGTTTCTGAGGTTCCGATTGTGGTACATTCTTATGTGATCGCGCAAGGTGGCATGAAATCTTTCTAGAGCACCATTTGTTTGTGGGTGATACGCAGTGTTAAAGGTATGATTAGAACCGAAAAACTTCATTAGTTGTTTTATTACATTGTTCATGAACTCGCTTCCTTGGTCAGAGTGGAATCGCTTAGGGACTCCATAGTGTTGACAAAAATGAAGAAGTTTTGTAGCCACGGTTGCAGCCTCCTTATCAGGTATAGGGTAAGCTTGGACATATCTCGTCAGGTCGTCTTGAAGCGTTAACACGTACTTATTGTTGTTTTCGCTAATGTCAGAATAAGAAACTAAATCCATAGAAACTCTTTCAAAAGGTTCACTTGACTGAGAAGTGATTACCATAGGGGCCTGAAAGTTCTTACGCTGAATTTTATTACGTTGGCATGTAAGGCATGAATCTATATAATTTTTTATATCGTTGCTCATGTTTTTCCAGAAATATGCGTTCCGGATTTTCCTGGTAGTCTCTAATATTCCACGATGACCAGACAGAGGTTCGTCATGACACATTTTAAGAATGTTAGGAATCTCATCTAATGTAGGGTATTGGACTCGATTTTCACATATTACGATATCGCATTCATATGCGTCAGCTAGGTATGCAGTGATCTGAAGTTGTTCGTTCCCTTGGAGTTTGCATGTATTGTCATATCGGAGATCAGGTACATAGAGTGTTTTTATCTCATTGTGTTGTAAGCAACACAACAGGGATTTAAAATAGCTTTCTGAGTCCCAAGGATCAAAGTGTGTGGGTCTTGTACAACAGAAATAGATGTTCTGCCCTTCGTTGGAGTTTAAGAGTTCTACATCATAAAGAGTCTTAGGTTTGTTTTCGAATGGTTGAGTCTGGGAACACAAGTGTAAAGCTTCGTTACAGATATTATTTGAATCGGAAAGTTGACAGGAGATAGGGATAAATACATCTTTATGACGTGAATCTAAGAGCCTATCTGGTGATAATTTGATTCTTGGAGAGTCGATGTAGCGATCTTGTGTTAAGTAGTGTTCATAGTTTATTTGTAGGGGATCGTCCATGTTTGAGGTTTGGTTGGGTGAGTCGGAAGTTAAATCTATAACATTGGAGTTCATAATTGGTGGACGGGATAATGCGTCTGCGTTAGTGTTGTTCTTCCCTGCTTTGTAAACTATTTCGTATTCGTATTCTTCTATCTTTAGCCTCCATCTTAAAAGCCTACTTCCAGGATCTTTAATAGAAAATAACCAAGTGAGAGGTTTGTGGTCAGTTACTATCTTAAACTTGCGTCCGAACAAGTAAGGACGGAAATGTTTTACAGCCCATACTATTGCTAGTAACTCGCGTTCTATTGTGGAATAGTTACTCTCGGCTTTGTTAAGAGTACGGGAGGCATATGCAATGGGCAGGTCTTTTCCTATCTCGCCTTGGGAAAGTATAGCACCTATCGCATGAATTGAGGCGTCAGTTGTAAGTACAAATTCCTTACTAAAGTCGGGATATTGTAATATTGGGAATGAAGTGAGGAGGTCTTTGCATCTGTCTAGTGCTTGTTGTTGTTCTAGGCCCCATACAAAAGGCACGTCCTTTTTTAGTAAGCTAGTTAAAGGTTTTGTAATTTTACTAAAGTTAGGGATGAATCGGCGGTAGTAGCCTGCAAGGCCAAGGAAAGACTTAATGTCCTTACAAGATTTGGGAATTGGAAATTCTTTGACAGCTTGAACCTTTTCAGGATTGGGCTTCACGCCTTCGCTGGAAATTATGTGACCGAGATAACCGACCTCTTTCCTTAAAAACTCACATTTGTCGGGCTGTACTTTAAGTCCATACTTCCTTAATCGATCAAAGACTTCGATAAGTTTTTGTTCATGTTCTTGTAGACTTGAAGCAAATACTACAATGTCATCTAGATAGACGAAACAGCGTTCACCCTGCAATCCGCAAAGAACACTGTCCATAGCCCGCTGAAAGGTGGCTGGGGCATTTTTGAGACCAAACGGCATCCGAAGAAACTCGTAATGCCCATAAGGCGTGTTAAAAGCTGTTTTAGGAATATCTTTTGAATCTAGTTCAATTTGGTGGAAGCCCGAGGCCAGATCTAGGGTAGTAAAATAGACGGAATGTCCTAATTTGTCTAGTATGTCTGTAATATTTGGTAATGGGTAACTGTCTCCTATAGTTACATCGTTGAGTTTTCTGTAATCGATAACAACTCGCCACTTTTGTTTCCCTGAAGCGTCTAGCTTTTTAGGTACAACCCAAATAGGACTGCTCCAAGGTGATGTGCTAGGGCGGATAATCTTCTGGTCTATCATTTTGTCTATTTGAGTTTTGACTTCTTGTTGGTGGACGTAAGGGAATCTATACGTTTTTGTGTTGATTGGTGTATCTGATGTGGTTGGTATGGAATGTTTGGTTTGGTTAGTGAAAGTAAGTTGACTTCCTTCGGTATAAAATATATCTGAAAATTCTGTTATTATTTTGTCTAATGACTCGGATTCCTCGTTGTTTAAATGTTCCTTACGTACGAGTTTATTGACTAAGTCGTATTGATTAGCAGAGTGGTGATTACTTAATGAGTTTATTTGAAAAAGCGATTCCTGTTCTAGGAACTCCGATGTTTGGATTGTGGGCATAGATATAGTTTTGTCATCGTTTGTTGAATTAACGCAGGTGATAAGGAATCTATTATTTTCGACCATTACTAGGGCATGGGGAATGGTAAGACCATTTGGCAGTTCTTGTTTTTCAACAATGGCTGGACCGTTAGTAAGGTTGGCGGACATACAAGCAATTACCGTTTCGGCACGTTTACTTATAAACTGATTATCTTCTTGGAATTCGTTTGTATTCTCATTAAGATAGAATAGTTTATATGAGACATTTCTCACCCGCATAGTTTTAGATTGTACATAAATATGAACATTGAATTTTGTCATGAAGTCATTACCTAATATACCATCAGCGGAGATATTTAGATCAGCGACATGAAAGTTATGTTTTGGAAACTGGTCAAGAGAAATGAGAGATGTGCCGTCTGTTTTGATTGTAGAATTGTTTCCAGAAACGCCTATTATGGATACTACATTGGATCGATTGATTGGGTTATTTCCTACTTTCTGTTTGTTGATGACTGAGATAGCAGCGCCTGTGTCGACTAACAATGTGACTGGCTGGCCGTCTATATGAAATTTACAATGTAACAAGTTTTCAGGAGGAATGTTTAAGGACGAGATATTATAAGAGTTTGTGATTTCTTTTTTAGCTGATTTGGTTTGTCTTAATGATTTCTTTGATTTACGTGACTTCTTAGATTTTGTAAGTTTTTTAAGAGATTTTGAGTTCTTTTGATTAGAAAATTGGGTTTGGGGCTGATTACCCTGTCCGTGACTGATTTCGTGATAGTCTGTACATGATTTTGTAAGATTTGGAGAGGTAGGTGTTTGGGGCTGGTTACCCTGTCCGTGACTGATTTCTAGATAATCTGTATATGATTTCGTAGGATTTAGAGAATTGGGTGTTTGGGGCTGGTTACCCTGTCCGTGATTGGTACATGATTTTGAGAGATTCTGTGAGGTAGAGTTTTTGGGTGTCTGAGTCCATGCGTCGCGTTTTGAGGTGGTTATATTTGACTTACCGGCTGGTCTGCCTTTGTTAGGGCTAAGGTAATTAGAGTGGTTCACCATCCGAGTTGCAGGTCGTCCGTATTTGTGTCCTGTGTCGTCTCCGATATCGGTATCTCCGAGTTCGAGTAATGGGCTGAAGCGGTTGTTGCCATGCGAGAGCCCACCTCCATGACCGGTGGTGAGTTTAAATGGTTCACCTTAGCGTTGGGTTGTTGCTGGGTGTAAGTTGCAGTGGATGTTGGATTTTGTTGTCTTACAGAGTTATTGTAAGCACGTTTTCGACAATCAGCGATAAGGTGACCGGGTTTTTTGCAATAGTTACATACCTTTGTAGGCGGTACATTGAATCTTTGCTGACTTTGAACTTGCATCGGTCTCGAACCAGAGGCTTCGTGTGTGTTTGGGTGATTCCTATTAAAGTTAGGTGTTCTGTGTAGTAATGTGTGTTGTGACCTAGGTGCTGGAATAGGATGGCGGTACAGGGAGTTTCGAGCTAGGTTCATTTTACGAATTTTGTCTTCTTGGATAGCGAACCGTCCCGCGTCATCTAGTTTGCTAAATTCTTTAGTACGTAACATGGTACCAATATCTGACGCGAGCCCGTTTATGAAGACATTGAGAGCTGTTTCTTCAGTTGTGATCTTGCGCCCTTCTAAGGTAGTGCCCGAGATCTCAGTTGTCAGTTTTTCAATTATTTTGTTCCGGCATAGATCAACCCGGAGAAAATATTCGGTTACAGATTCACTTGGCTTTTGGAATAATGATTGTAATTCCAGATTAAGGTGCGCGAGAGTTTTTGTCTGGCTAAATTTTTGTATTAGAAAAGCCTTCAGTGATTCCCAAGAAAGATACTGTCTGGCATGTACGTCAGAGGAACCAGGTCCGGTGATTCTGTTTAGTGCGTAAACCAGGAGAAGTTGTTGTTGTGTTATAGACGCAAGAAGAAATGCGGAATCACACGATCGTATAAATCTATAAACTTGACTTGATTCAGCAGTATTGAAATCAGGAATTAGTTTTAGTAGGGTATTGAGATCTAATTCGTTCGTTGGTTTGGTATCTGGCATTTTGAGAGGGAAAGAGACAAATAACTTTGAAGAGAATAAACGTTAAACAAATAGCAGATTCCGTATAAACAGGTTACAAAATAAGAATAGTATCAACCGATTAGGAGATCTAGGATTTAGGGGTGAGGTCTAGATTTAGGACTTGTAGGTACCAGAACAATAAATCTTTGCCACTTACCACAGTAATAGTATTGTGACGATCTGCATGGTCCGGCGAAGCGATCAAAAGCCTGCAGCTACCGTACTTCTTCGACTTCTGGACGATGTTTGTATCTCGCTGCGAAGTGTACGTTTGCTTCGACTGTTCGCGTATTATACACAGCGGATCACGCGAGATCCTACCGACTGCGCCAAACTGTTACGCGGTAGTGACAAGAAGAGTTTTAAAAATAAATTACTTTATTATTTTACAAGGATTTAGTTACAATGTAGTGGTTGCTTAGAATTCGGAGTACAGAATAATGAATATTACAAGGAGTGGACCTTTTATACATAAGACAAGTGATTAGTCAAATAATGTTTACAAAACGTTAAGAAGAATGATTATTAAATTACAAATACAAACAATATCAAAGTCTATGAGAATAGTAAACTAATTTGGTAAAAGAGACACTTAGGAAAATGAAAGTTAAATGATTTAGTTCTTATCTAAACTTAATTATATAATTAGTAAACAAACAAATAAAGAATGAATAATATAATAATAATATAGGTATGTACCCTAGCTAATATCTAACATCACTAACAACGGAGCCTGTCTTAGAAAAAGCGTTTCTTTGATACACCGAACGAGCTTATCTTTCGAAACTGTAATAATTTTTAATTTGTTAAACTTAATTATTAGATTGGTGTAGTCGCTTAGGCCGGTGGCTTTCATTCGGGAGAAGTTGGTTCGAGCCTTACCATTACAGGTTGGCCCGTTTAAATTGGTCAGTATGGGTAAGGTTGAAACCATAAGACATTGAAAGAATTATTGTTCTAAGACTGCATTCTTAGATTAGAATAAATAAATATGTGAGGACATCTTACACACGGCCATCCGACCCCAAACTAGGCAGCGCTGTACTATAGGTGTTAGACAGCTGATATACCTACACAAATATATAAATAAATACATATATAGATAAACAACAACCAGGCACAAGGCAAATACAAGTGCTCATCACACGAATGTTTGCCCTGGGCGGGATTCGAACCCGCGACCCTATGCGTCGGAGGCAGATACACAGTCTCATACTCAGTAGGGGAATAATCTCAAAGGGCTGTTTACAATGCAACAGTCATCGATAGATATAGATTATTGAATAAAGAGTGACATAGGATACTTTTTACCGCGGAAAAAACATCTTATGCCCACGGGAATAAATAAAAATACTTGCGGAAATTCCTCACACGAAAACATCAAAATAAAAAAAGTACCTATACTTCAAATTTTACTGCTTACAAATTTGTACGACAAAGTTAAATGGATGGATAACACTCAACACTGATTTCAAAAGTTTGTGAACTACTGCAATTCTAATTCCAACTTAAGATGAAAACCAATATGTTTAAGTTTATTATGTGTACAATAATAAAGGTCCAGCGTCACTTGACCCCCGACCCGACCGACTCTACTCGATATGGTGTCGATAAGTTCCGTTTCTTGATTAAATAAATCGTGGCTTTGACGTTTGCTTTTTTTTGCGTTGTTCTTTTTTTTTTGAATTTATGGCCCGGTTACTAGACCTTTAAGCCAAGTCTTTTTAAAATTTAACTGTCACTTCACTTCGTCGCTCACAATTTATTGAAGGTGTTTTTTTTGCGTTGATATTCTCAAGACCAGAGAAAAAAAAAATAGGCAGTTTTTGTTACTGGCTGAATACGATGCGAACTCTATTTCTATAATACTTAGTACGATTACTTATTCTGTGGTCTGGGTCAGTATGTTTCACTGACTTCTGGTGACAAAGGTCAAACGCAAAACCAAATTAAATAAAAAAAAATACAAACTATGTGACTTCATTATCAGCTTTTGATGTAGAAGTAATTAATTTTATGAAATGTTTAATTATAAATGCTAATCACATCAATGTCGTAAAAATACGAAATATATTATTAAAAAGTAATAAACTTGCTTTTTTAAAAAGCTAAATGTCAAAAGAAGGTCATAGGTCATGTTAGCTCAACTCGTACGGACTTGCGGATGATATTGAAGAAATAAACAAAAGAAGAGCGATACCATTTGTTCGAGAACATGGAGTCGAGTCAACTGCTTCACAGACTGTTTGCTCCGTTTCATATTCGTTTGAAATAGAGTCGAATTTGAGGTCGAGATCGGCTTTGTTTGGAGGCAGAAAATTCAGTTTTGAAATTCAAAACTTTTCTTTTTCTTTATGCTAGTGTCATGTATGTTTCACAAAAAAGTTTAAATGTATATATACAAGTATGGAAAGCACTTCTGAAAAATAATAAACAAAAAATAAAACTGAATCAAATAAGTCAAAGTCTGAATCAAGTAAGTAGTCTTCCATCTCATTGAGTCTTAACTTAAACCACGTCGATGCATGTTCCATTCCATGTAAAGACAAGCGGCCGCGTTCTTTATTCAAATCGTTCGACGCAAGAAGCATGCGTGTCGTGAGTTGTGACAACCTGGCCGAAGATAACGCGTGCAACAGTTCAGTCGTATAAAGATACGGAAGCTAATATTTAAAGAATTCACCCCGCACTGGCTGGTGATAAATGTGGGTATTTATTTAGATAAAAGTTGGAGTTATGTGACGTGTGTTGGAGAGTTCAACGAGTTTGAATTTCGAATAGAATTTATTGCTCTACGTTCGAATGGACACTAAATTCTCTATGAATAGCTTTGTTGATTGTATGTAATACTTATAAGCAAGTAAAAATATGAGTTTTAGATAAAACCTAGTAGTACTTTAATTTTTAAAGAATAAATCATTTGAACAGTTCTTATTTTGTTCTTAGTTCCTTCTACACAAAGGAGCTTTTTGAATGTCTAAAAGTTGTTAACAGGTTATGGCTCGTAGAGTCAACATTTTGTCTTCAACTAGCTAGTCTAAATGCTACACAAACCTCAAACGAAGTCAACGACCTCTCCGTCCGAGCCTTGATCGATATCAGGTATCGTAAATCGTAACTTTGATGGTCATTTTACTATACACGGTCAATCATAAAAAACCTAATTAAACTCATCAAATTAAACCTTTCTGACTGTTATCACCAATCCAATAAAAACGAAAATTAATCCAAAAACTTATAAAATAAAAAACTTGATATTATCAGCCGTACGATGTGAACCTAAAAATTTGTATCGGAATTTCTTTCGTGTAATTAAAGAAGCACAACTCCGAAACGGCCTATCTCGTAAACTAACGAAGTTTTTATAACTTAACGAGATTTTGTTATAAAAACCGAGAATAAACCGATACGAACAACACCTGCTCGGGCAAACACGGGTTGATCATTATGCTAATGTTCCTAAAAGCAGGCGAACAAATACAAACTCTCTGCCTTTATAAATTAAACCAGTTTCCTCTGAGTTACAGGATAATGCCCGGAGAAAGAATCCTGACCGTGTCGGGGCCAACGAGGTATCCGACCGACGCCAATTAAGCGAAATGAACACTTATTCCCTATAACCATAAATCGATATCACACTGCACAACGAGACCGAGTTACGCCGTTTAAAAAATCCACCTCGCTAACCGCCACT
The DNA here is from genome assembly GCA_951230895.1 of Carpatolechia fugitivella. NCBI lineage: Eukaryota > Metazoa > Arthropoda > Insecta > Lepidoptera > Gelechiidae > Carpatolechia > Carpatolechia fugitivella. Next base: position 4,828,671 of record OX579668.1, read on the forward strand.
CGAGATTATTTAAACAAGAACCAACCTTGTTATGAAAGCTGAAAGTGTCAAAATTACGTAACCGTGGAAGCGTCAGTTACGCCCTGTCAGAACGCCCTCCGCGCTAACAAGGCAGAAGGAGACGGAGTTATGTGCTTTGTTTTGAGTAGAGCGGGTGGGAAGACAAACAGAACTCTCGAAAAACACTTGTGAGATAACAAAGGCTGGCTTCCACGAAGACGTCCAATAATTTGTCTTTTTAATTTTACGGCAGACTTCCATAGCTTTTAAATATGTTTTTTTTTCTTATGCTCTATAAGTCGACCTCGGCCGGGTCCATTAGGTCGAGAGGCTGTATTCGGGAACTCATTACGTACGTCGGACGCAATGAAAACTCTTTTTATGACTTATTGTTTCCATGGCCTTACACTGGAACGAACTACATACGTGTTGTAATTTAAAAACGTGTAAACTTATTTTTTTACGGTCATACTTTAATTCTAAAGCAGGGTTGCATGAGTGCATACGACTGTTCTGTTCCACCTCAAATCATGGTTTTACGGATGTCTTAAAAGTCTTAAAGATGAAATAAAGACGCAGACGTGTCGTAATATAATAATATGGAATAAAACCCGAACTAAACACAATAAAACGCGAGTGGCTTAAAAGGAATCAGAACCAGTTTTGCCCTTACGATCGGTTTAGCTGTAAAAAAGCTCATTCCATATAATATTACCCATTACTACCCCGAGAATCACGACGGAGCCAATCGGCTGCGAGAATTCGAAAATGGAATCTGAATTCGATTTTTAATTGTTCAAACTGCCTTTCGTAGAATTACGGCCAGTGTTTTGTGCGATTACTTAAACTTTTCACTGTTCTGTTAACACTGATCTTGCTTAGATAGGTACTTATTTCATTTTGTCTCATGTGCAAGGTTGTTTTATTATTTTTACATTTATTTATTACAGTTTCTGACATTAAAGTACATTATAATTTGTGCTATATTAAGGTCCGTCGTCAATCCTACATAATTACATTTATATACTCGTATATATATACCCCATACAAAATGGTCTGTGATATGACGATGATTTAAGGAATCCACAAAAACAGTTTGGTGTTTTCTTATTCTTCCTCCTAGCGTTTTCCCGGTCTAGTGCTGGGGTCCGCTTTCCTACTCAATCTTCTCCACTTTGCCCGGTCTTCGGCATCCTCAGGTGTGAGATTGTTCTCCTCCATATCCGCTTTCACGACGACGTCCAGCCAGCGCGCTTTTTAGGCCTATCACTTGATCTAGGGCCCTGGACAGTGAGTTCGAAGCATCATTTTCCTACGTAGTTGGTGTAAACTACAAAATTCCTGTACATAAGTAAGCATCATTCACGCAAATAATGCTAAATCATTACCAAAATAAAAAATAAACTTACCCTTCGCTCCACCCCAACTATTACCGAAGTATTACCGTTAACTGGCAACACTAATCGGTGCGCGCCACGCGCCGGGGTTGCCAGAGCGAATAATTGTGGGAACAATTAATTTTCAAGTGCAACCCCTGGGTATTAGTAATTTCATGGTTATTTTTGTGGGAAGATCTTTTTAATGCTCATCATAAAGAGATTTTGGAGCTTTAAGTACCTATGTCATTTAGTAAAAAAACTATGGGATTCGAGCTTCAAAATAAAACTACCACATCTGTCCAATTTTTTTTTCTGATCTGGCTGTAATGGCAAACAATTATAGCAGTCAAGTTGGAGCCTTCTCCAAGTCATGAGCTACATTTTTCCCACGGGAAAAATCCAGAAAAGCCACCACCGACCGACAACTTTCACATCAACCCTAATTAATATTATTAGACACTATAATATATATTTTTTAAATACTTAGATCCTACATCTAAATCAGAAGTACTATAAATTCTGGCCCTATAGATGTAAATTGTAATAAATATTCCACGCTAACACTTGAATACACCATATTTCATGCCCAATCTACCCGATATTATTTTTTATTTGATACGGCTGGTCCCCTATTGTATCATCTGCAAACTACTATAGAAACTCGAAACTGTAATTTTTTTTGTGAAATTCGAGTGAGATTGTGTCATTAGCTTTAGTTATTATTCATAATACGTTGTAAAATTGTGTAGGGTGATAATACTTTGTAAAATTGTACGTTAATTAAATTAACATCTGACTGATAAACTAAACCATCCTGACCTTATCTCAGCATCTCCTATTTATTTTATTTCAGATTACTTTCAAGAAATATAGTAGGTTGATTGTTAGTTGTTATCAATTTAATAATACAAGTTGATACTATAAAAAAATAGCTACAATATTAAACTATGTATCTATTACATTTTCATGACATAACAAATATTACTAATTGAATTCGAATTGAAAATACGCACTCTTGATCTTGTATTTTTAAAGTAGTATACAATCGTTGGATATTATGGTTTACCAAAATAAAATGTTCGCGGACTCCACTGCGGTCAGTGCGAAGCTTGTATCAAAATTTACTTAGTAAAGTTGCAGGTTTGCAACATATTAGCCGTATGTTGCCATTTACTGCCCCAAGGGAGAGTTATCGGCGACTTAAAATAGTACCACAGCAGGCTCAAGTGGCGAGATTCGCGCCGGCCACCCACGTAGTTTTTACTACTGCTAGCTTCTGTCAAAATTATGGTTTAGTTCGTAGTATTGGTTACATTGTATGACACGGGAGGAGTAATGCTGGCGTTTATAATAAAAAATTATCCTACTCTGCAGTTGATAGCCCTTGCCTTGGCAGTGCATTTTCTGAGCAAAGGGCCCATGTTTGATTTCAGAATTCAGGCTGGGCAGATCAAATTGTAATGTTTCAGTTATTAGTTAGTACTGGTGCAATCTGTTTTCTGCGTGTCCATTTAATTATGATCCCGGACACAGCCAATCCTAGGGGAGTCATGGTGACGTAAAAATCGACTGAATGAAAAGGCTGCGTAGCACTTTGTTTCATTCTTCATTGTTGACCATATAATTTTATTGTGTCACCTGAACTAAGCTCTTGCTAACAAAGATGAATATTATTATCGACACTTTATGAGTTGATCTAAAAATCTTATCTTCTGTGTAGATGAAGAGTCACTTGACACTTTGGAAAATTAGGAAAAGTTAAGTTTTTTTTTTAGTCTAGTTTTTTTAGAGTTAAGTAACTATATTAATATAGTTTTTACCCTTAATTTTATATTGTAGGTAAAACCTAACCCACATAATATGAATCCGAACTTAAGACGCGGGTTAACAAGCAAGGCCCGCTAACCGAGGCAATGAGAGCTATGCGTGACGCGCGATGCCCGCGGCGCAGACGCACGTAGGGTCCGCAGAACAAGTGACGACTGACTGACGACGTATTAACGCGTTCAAGTGGAAGGTTGTGCAGCAATTTTTTGTTTTTTTCATGTAGTGATTTAATCTGGATATTTTGATCGAACTCAATAAGATTTTTCTGTCATATATTTGTTATCAATAAACGTGAATCTAATAAATATTTAATAGAAGTTATTTTAAAAATTTCATGGTACAATACTAAAAAGAAAAAAGAAAGTTCCCACTGCTAGCGTAGTATTTGTCAAAAAATGAGCACACACATTCAGCCAACCGAAAACCACACCGCAAAGCCCCAAACTAAACAAACTTCCTCTGCTGACCATACCCCAAAAATCCAGAAGAGTGGAATATTTGCTCAGAGCGGGTGTCGCTCGCGTGTGGCCCACACAACACCGGTAGCGTCAGCAAATAGGTGTGTTGACTTGCATTGTGGACTCGTGTTTGGATATCGAACGCTACCTGCCAGGCTCGGCTCAGGCCTGCGGTGTGGTTCTAGCGTGCGTCATTAGCATCTACATGGGTGTTTGGGTGTGTTTAATTGTTGTTGATTGTTGGTACCCGTTTATGTCGGCTCGAGCTTACCTTATATTAGGGTGATCGGATCAAACTCACGCACACAAAAGTTGCTTCTTCTCTGTTCCATGAAAACTGACTGGGATTAAATAAGCCCCTTCAAAACAACCAATAGATATCTTTATAGGCAAGCGTGCTCACCATGATCATCTTCAATAGTTTCCAATCTTCCACCAAGTCAATAATTCTGAAGCATTGTAAGTATTAGCAAGCCAAGCATAGCATAGCATTTTCAACAAGTCTATTTTTGTCTTTTCTAAGTCAAGGATCTCCTAATTCTGAAAACGTCTTTTAAGTTAATCTAATAATCTTTAGGTTAAATGTAAAAAACTAAAAGACAGCAGGATACATAGATACAAGATACATTAAAATTTGACTTACTTTACTTGCGAATCAAAAACATTTGTGTTCTTATTAATTTAATTTAATTAGCTACTTGATCCTTGGATTTAATCAGTACAGGAAATATAAAATACTCGAGTTACGATTTCGAATCTTGCACGAGTTCGAACCTGTTACCGATTAACCACAAAAATTTGATTCACACACATCACAGGATGCCAGTATGACTTGCCACATGTTATATGTATTTACTTATACAGTTTTTAAAGCCATCAGTCACTGGTGAGATGATTGTGAAGACCTGGATTTCGAAGGCGTGGACACGGCATTTTAATTTTGGTCTGGATTAATGAATAATTTTGAGGGTTTATTTTGACTTCTTTATTATCTCTTGTTCAGAACAATGAGAGCCTTTTGATACACAAATCACTGAATAATTCAATTCAATCAATCAGTAATCAATAAAAAAACAGTAATCAGTGTCTTCGTAAGTAGTATTGATCTATCAAAAATCTTTTTCGAGTTCTTCGAAACTATTTATCATTCATTACCATTAGTTTAATATCCGCAATTTACGAGTTCCCTTTCCGAATAAGAGGTCATAATAATATCAACATCGGAAACGGAGGTCACTGAGCGTGGTCTTTGATATTTACGAGATATTTGTTATCATAATTTTAGCAGTACTAGTACTACTTTATCAACCGGAAAACCAAAGTATCTACTTACATGATCGAAAAATAAAGTGGCTGTAATCTCACATTTAGAGAGATTTTTTTTAAACTTTGTGCAGGGAAGGTTTTTGAACAAACATTGCGTTTTCATCTTCAAAAGTTAGTGTTTTTAAACCCGATTTTATAATGTATGGTTTTGAGAAATACAAAAATGTTAGCAAGTAAATACTAAGTTGTAAAAAGATTCGTACGATCTGCAATTATTTACCTTGATTCTAAGTCGTGACGCAATGGATGCAATAGGTGTATTCTGCGATCTATCCAAGGCTTTTGATTGCGTCCATCATGACATTCTTGTCAGGAAGCTACGCCATTATGGTGTAAAAGATCATACTCTTGGCTTTCTGGAGTCATATCTAACAGATAGGGTTCAGATGGTCGATGTCAATGGGAAAAGATCACCCGGATCTTCAATAAGTATGGGCGTCCCGCAGGGTTCAATTCTTAGACCTTTCTTGTTTTTAGTATATATTAATGATTTACCTTATCTTGTTAAAGCAAAACATGGGTTAGTATTGTTTGCCGATGATACTTCTTTGATATTTAAAGTTAAAAGACAACAATCAAACCTAAACAATGCAAAAGTAAACAATGCTATCTCTAGTATAGTGAATTGGTTTACTGTTAATAATCTATTACTTAATGAAAAGAAAACTAAATGTATTAAATTCGTAATACCCAATGTGAAACCGGTAACTACAGATATATTTATAAAAGGACAGAAATTGGAACTTGTAGATTCGACTGTCTTTTTGGGCATTACTTTAGATGCCAAACTACAATGGGATTCTCATATAAATAAATTGTCGAAGTTGTGAGTTGTGAGTTCAGCAACGTTCGCAGTTAAAAAAATTAGAGCCCTTACCGACGTAGACACCGCTAGACTAGTCTACTTTAGTTACTTTCATAGTCTAATGACCTATGGTATTTTATTGTGGGGTCACGCTGCGAATGCTAATAGTATATTAATTTTGCAGAAACGGGCTGTTCGTGCAATTTATAGATTAGGGCCTAGAGTGTCACTGAGGGAAAAGTTTAAAGAAATCAATATTCTGACATATTTTGTGTCTCAATATATCTATGACAATCTTGTGTATATAAAACGAAATATAAGTAATTTTCAGAAGCACAGTGATATACACAATTTTAATACTAGAAATAAAGACAAGTTGGTTGCTTATGTCAGTCGACTACATAAAATTTGTAATTTTTTTAAAGGCAATTGTATACGCTATTACAATAAGGTCCCTACTGATATTAAAAACTTGCCTTTAGACAAGTTTAAAATAATTATAAAACAGAAATTGTATAAAAAAGGTTACTATAGGATATCTGATTACTTAGAAGACAGGTGTCCATGGGAATAGATTGTTTGAGTAGCAGGCTTTTTCGATATGTAATAAGCATTAATTTTGTAATTGACAATATTTTATTTAAAAAAGGAAACGCAAAAGATGCGACGACTGTGGAGTTTCTTCGGTGAGCTCTTCTCCACAGATTCCGCCATTGTGTTAGTGAACTCACCCAAAAAAATGTAATGACGGATCTAAGTGATGTAATAACATCCTATGGAAATAAATTATTTTGACTTTGACTTTGTGAAAATCTCCTAAGAAAGAAACAGTCATTAGCAGTCTTGCTTATTATGCATTGCGTTCATCTGAATAAGTTTCGTCCAAAGCCAATGCAATGCACCGCATCCATCCATCTGAGCTCTCTAGATTCCCACCTCCTTGGCCGATGTTATCCGATTGCCAGTCATGCACCCTAACGAATGTCAGACGCGGCGTTTTTTGTAGCTATGTGGGTAGGTATTTCTTTTGTTTGTTTTGCCTCGCCCGTTCTGTTTTCGTAGGACTTTATAGGATTCCCTTCACTTGCCAGGCTTCCTCAGAAGAATGGTTTTGTACCAATTGTTTCAGCCTCTCTTGAAGGGTGCGAAATTGCGAATGTTTCAATGTTTCCAAAAAGAGAAACAACTTTTTGATAAGTAGACTTTAGTAGAATTATTTCTTCTGTGGTAGAACTCTTTTTTCCTTTAAGTTCAAAAGGTTTATTTTTAAGTGGTTAACCTGAGCTATTTGGAAATTACCAAAACGATCCACTTGTAAGCAATTTGTGACTCAAGAGGTTCCCTCGGTGTACAATTTTATGGAACTTTTGAAAGCAACTTTAAGACCTTGTAAAATTCTTTTACGTAATTTTATCACGCTAAAGCCTGGTTTTTCAATTCAATTACAATGGTTACATGCTATTTCATCGTCGTTATAAAAAAGTATTTCCTGCGTTGAAAATATTACCATGCAAAAAATTAAATAAACCACATTGAAAACGATGCTTATTTCACGCTAGCATGCTTTTCCAGAAACACAATAACCATTCAGTCATCTTATCAGTATATTAGACTGGTATTATTTCTGTCTATTTCTTACTATCAATTTAGAGCAAAATCTTGAACCAATGTTTGTCCACCGTATCATCTTAGAAAACAAATCACGAAATCCATTTTGAAACACGTTCTCAAACAGCCTATGCAATACCTCTGTCCTTTATTTGAGAACACCAACCAAAAGCTCCGAGGATTAAGATAGACGACCGTAGTCTGTGCAATAAGCGTTATCTCGACGCCTGCGCATGTCGCCGCTATCTTCCTTAACCATAACATTTGGGTACTCGGACTTGGGAACAGTGTGAAGAAAGCTTAGAAGCGACAGGCAGTTTTTATTGTCACCAATATCTTCATTAATTCTCGGTATTGGATATTAGCTTTTATTGTTTCCGTCGTTTTTAATTTCATGTGCTCTAGAAACAATCTCTGCTCTATCTGAAACCTTGTTTTTATTTTGATACTTTTGTAATATGACATGTTTTGTCATCTATATATTACAGATACTCGTTAATAGCCATTATCACAAGATTATTACATATTTTATGAGATTCTTACTTAGTTACCTCCATACATCATACTAAGCCTGTTTAGCCTGTAGGCGTTTCAACATAAGTCAAATCACCGTCGTAGTATCGTAATTACTATCTTTCCAGCTTTAAGGGGCTATTAAAGTTTTTAACGCTCTCCTCTCACCTCAGGCTTCAGCTATTTAGTTCGTAAAATTGTTTATGTTTTATAATCTATCGCGTTTAACCTGTTTACTTATTTGAATTTCATCTAAGCGCATTTGCAGATGTTGGTTTTCGATTCAATACAAAATGCTAGTATTCAACCATCTCCAAATTCTCTATAAAAACACCCTTCTCATAAAAACTTAAATGTTTCTGTCACAATGTTATCGGAAGATCATTGCTAAAGTTGCCCCGTCTGTTAGAATCAAAACTCTGTCAAGATGTCCCCAGTATCTCGCCATTTATCTCCTCATCTTCTCGGCTCATATTTTTCTGAATTATTTCCGAGTAAATAAAGGTAAACAAGAAGTAAACCCATCCGGTGCCTTTGTTGGAGATTATTCAGAGGCGGTGGCAATTCTTCTGGGTTTAGTATGAAAGGAAGATTTGCAGATAGCTTTGTTCATAAATTGTGCTTTGTACAGCAAGTGCATCTTTTATAGATGAATCTGTTGCTAACAAATCTGTAGTTCTATATATACCATTTTAAGATGATGGATGGATTTACGTTACTTGAACCTTGTCGCTTTAAACAAAAACCTTGATTATCTATTTCTAATGCAACATGGTTTCCTCCGACTTCTCAGAAAATAAACTAATAAAAGAGGACACACCCCATTAATTACTAACACAACCTCTAGTCCGTCTTGAAACCCAATCGATACATCATAAAGCACGACTTAACAGCTAATTATGAATATAATTTACAAAGAAGACCCGAGAGTCGCTCCCTGAGGCCCCACCAATAAATCATTTGACTAACAGCCCTCGTTTCCTGTCCCCTTTGTTTTTTTTTTTTGCAAAGGCTAGTTCTTTTGTCTGTCCGAGATCGAATTTCGTCAATGTGTGTTCTTGGGAAGGTTGATTTGCATGCAAAAAACGACTACCGTATTTCTCAAAGGCTGGATGTAGGATATTTTATGCAAACACGCGATGCTCGCCGCAAATTCGGGTAGCTAAATTTCAATGGTGGTTCCAAACCAGTAAAGTAAGTAAGTTTTGTCTGTCGCTAAAAGTTTGAAACATATGATGATGGAAACGTAAATGAGCTGACAATAACGTATAGGAATATTAGAAATACTAATAATTATTTATTATTCATAGTATAAAAATCTATGTGAAAAATAGACTACTTTTTTCGTTAACAATTAAAGCAAAAAGGTTTCGAAGATACAAACATAACCTTATTTTGCTACATTGTATAATATTAAAAAAACAAACAAACAGACAAGAAAGCGGGTTAATCAAAACGTGTTAAAATAAAAACAATAAAACTCTAAGAAGATGGAAGCTCAAATTACACATGTCAGAATAAACATTATTTTCCTAAATTTTATAGACGCACCAATTTTCTAAGATAATCATGTAAATCTGTACAACATAATGAGGGGAAACCGACGGTTAGTCTAACAAGATTTTTAATACCAAAATTGTGAAAGATAATCTGAGGGCTGAACAAAATAAACCTTTTGAAACCACTGATGAAAATAATATAAAGTTACTAAGCGGTGTTTGGAAATATGAAACATATCAAAGGTACACAGTTGCTGAAGAATTGCTTAATTTTAGAAAATATAGACGTGTTGTGTTGTGTCTGTAATGAAATAGAATTCCTTGCTAAAGCATTTTAAAATAAGCATACCCTTCTCAATTATATAAGCCTCCATACCTACATATCAATTACAAAGTTCTTAGATTGCAAATGATTAACAGGGAAGATTCTCAGATATTTTAATCAAAAGACAAATACTATTTTAAACACAACCCAGCCCTGTTAAGACACCACGTGGTTCGGCACCACGAGCCAGGCGCCTCGTCGTCGTAAATACAGCCTCGTCTGCCCAAGCGCAGGTACGCCCGCCAAACGAGATCGCTCCTTTTTTAAAAATAAATCACTTACCTTCCATTTTCAACTCTAAGTTCCACAACTTAAGTAGTATTTCCAATCAAAGGTCCAGGGGAGGATTTCCATAATTCACTTTGTACTTTCTCACTTCTGATATAGAGCTTCTTTTTCGGGGCAACACGTCCTGGCTCCTTGATTCCTAGGCGTTCGAGTTGAGACTCAATTCTTGTTTGAACAGAGTTTGTATTGGAATGTCGGGGTTTAAGGAGATTTTTTCTTGCCATACCAGATTTGGATTGTTTTTGGTCGTTTTTTGTGACAGTGCCGGCCGTTCGGTGGGTGTTTTGCGGGGTCACCGGCGGTAATAACTGTAAATTATCGTCTCTCGCTTATTGAAATTCGTTTGGACGTGTTCTAATGGGAAAATTTTAGTGCCAGACATGGTCTGGTTTCGACACTGCGGTTTTGGGGTTCGTAATTTCCGTGATACAAGCGAAATTCGTTTTATGTTTATTGATTCATTTAAAATTTGAATATTATTACGCTGCATTCATTTATGATTCAGCCATATTTATGTATTTAAGACTTTGAAATAAACCATTGAGAAAGAAGAATCCAATAAAATTCTGGAGTCCACAATACGTCAGAAAAATTACTTACCGGAAGCGCTGAAATTCTTGATCACTTCTGTACATAAGATAATAAAATTCCTGACAGGTACGTCGTCTTAGATTACTTTGGAATTAATCATGCTCCAATTCTGGTTTAAAATTTAATTCGCTGTCGAACGCCGGCGCAACTAGGATTAAACGGGATTGACGTTATCGCACAGACACTGATTTCGTGGATTAGTTGGTAAAACTATTGCGACGTTTTTAACACCTCGGATTACCGTTTAAATCAGCCAGCAGCTTACTGTGAAAATTACTCTTTTTGGCGTCAATGTAAAATTCTGAAAGAATGTTATTTGTAATAATGTATTTGTAAGCGTCAACAGTATCACATGTTTGACAAAATTGCATGAAATCATTGACAAAGCCAAATAACAAAACTGTGCCTAAAAATCTCCTTGCAGAACAATCAGTAGATACAAATAACAAATGCCAACTCGATATCCATCCACTATAATAATAAAAATGTTGGGGAAAATGTCGGAAAAGAATAAACTATGGCATCTGTCCAATGATACCTACAATTCAGTAGCGAATACCAGCTCGATTTGAGATTGCCTCCCATTAGACAAACACCTAAAGCAAACTCCGTCTATTACAACCGATAGAAATCCGGAATCCCACACAATCGAGGTTCTCGATCAACCCGATCGAGTCGGACAGAGATACACATCTTCGGATACCCAGTAAGTGTGAAAAGGACAGGTATACATCATCGGTTGGATCTTGAAACGTGCTAATGAGCCAGGAGGGCTCTAATTGCGTGCGAACAAACAAACGATGTGATAATACCTATTCTGTAGCTTTGGGTAATCATGTGATGACAGCTTCGTGCTTTTTGTTTAGAGATGATTATTTGATGACCTTTGTTTAAGGTTGTAACTTGTAATACAAGTATAGAAGCGTTGTTTGCGTCTATAATTTGCGTCGTAGGATTGTCGTCATCATCTCTTGCTTGAGCTATACCAGTTTTATGTTCAGCTTTACTTTGTGATCCAAATTCTTGGATGTTAGTCAACTGAGTTTGTTTATGTAATAAAATGCTATGCACTTGTTGTATTGAAAAGTTGACGCAATTCTTGTTTAGATGGTTTATTTTTATTGTTTGTTGATAAATGTAAGCTATAAAAGAGTTAACAAAAAATTTTGAGCGCTGCTGTAAGGAATTAATTTGCAACATTGTTGATTTTAAGCCAATCATTGTCACTTTTATGGTTGGTTACCAATCATTACCGGTTTGTCTGGTATTACCAATGACAAAAGTTCCATCGTTTATTTATTTCTTCTTTTTTGTGTCGCATTGTTCCTACCCAACGCTAAAAGCTTTTGTTCTAAGTAGAATCAAGAACGATAAAAATAACAATGTCTCAATTGATCCTGGCTGTTCAAATATGGCTAAGTGGCTAACAGAAGCCGTGACGAAATAACAAGATTCGAATTTCGAAATAGTTGACCTTGTGAAGTTATTAGTTCTTCGTATTTCGAGAACAAGTTACAATAACCCTTTGACTTAGATGCTGTTAGTATACCTACTTAGAGTCTGGATTCCACAGTTGAATAATGGGTTTTCTTGATGTAAAAAGGGTTTCTGTTAAAGCTATTCATTGAACTGTGAAGAAGGATAAACGAAAAAAACTAGCAAATACATATTTGATCGAGCGAGCGAAGCGTCTCTGCTTCAGCTTGGCCAAAATTGCTCTTGTATGTCTGTGTGTCTGTCTGTTTGTTCCACTACAGGACGCGATTTTCAACCGATTCTCGTGAAATTTTGTGAGCAGGTTCGATAAGTTAATAATTTTTTTTGTCGAGTCAGTTTTTGGAAACTTAAAAAATGACGGAGTTATGGGGGTTGCCAGCTTACAACGTCCACCGTTGAAGCTGTTTTTCTCTTCAGTCACATTTCTCAACCAATAAAAAAAAATAAAAAAAAATTACGAAGTTATGAGGGTTGGAACGTAATTAATCATAAATCAGCCATTTAAAAAAAAAAGTACTCGCGAGGTCTACAGCTCACAGAGCCACTAGTTAGGAAATGTAAAACAACACTAATTTAATACAGAATAAGATCGAATCACTGATCAGTGATCACTCTAATTCGATAATAACCCGTGCCCCGTTGAGCGTGAGAGAGTAGCCGCCATTAGTGTCATTACTGGCATACTAGTAAACTGGACTGACACTAAATAAGGACTGTGTTTAAGGGCTAATTGATAAATACCAGTCTCTTTACTCATTCTTGAGACAGGCTGCGGCAATCACACCATTACTACCTGCCATTAACATCTTCCCTTACCATAAAAAAAAACAACTCACATACGTCCCCACCGAGGGGCTCGAGCTTACCCTGAATTAGGGCTATCAGGCATTGGTCGACCACGCTGGCCCAGTGCGGGTTGGTTGACTTAACACAACCTTTGATTTTTTTTTCTTTGAATTTTTTTTCTTATATGAGCTATTATATACAAATGCGGCTATTATCTACCCTAGGACTGCGTATGCGCAGTCGCAAAAAAAAAGTAACAGATAAACCAAAGTGTCCACCTCCAAAGTGACGTCATCCGCTATTTATCTTACGAGATATTCATGACCGAAACCCAAAAAAATAAGGGTACAACGCCCGGTCGTCGTCGTCGTTCCAAGTATTCCCCTCACTACACCATTTATTACGCCCTGGGTTCCACGGATTATTAAAATGGTCAAATTGAAAAGTCAATTATATGTGTTGTGCGGGACAGATATAAAAATTGTAATAAAAGCAGTAAGCACAGATAAGGGTGTAAACACAATGAGTACTGGAGGGAATCGGTTCTCAAGTTAGTCGGTTCTAGATAGTCTACTCGTAATTTAATTTTAACTTTTTTTGTTCTTTTAGTACATGCATAGAGAATAGGGAATATGCACATTTTTTTTAATTCATTGATCGAAATATTTCAAGTTCCAGAAATATTTTTTCAAATATCTTGCTCAGAAACAAAGTTATAAGGCTTCAAAGTTGATGGTTAGACAGAGAGGTCCGACATGACCATTGACGTCATTGGTCACGCGGGTCATGCATCCGCCATAGAAAATTTTGTTTTTGTTGATGATGAAAAGAGGGACAGAAGGGTTAAATAACGGGACAGAGGGTTTAATAATGTTGTATCTAGTTTGTTTTTCGATCAATTTCGATTCTGTTTTCACTGTCAGTATTCTATTTTTGTATACTTTCAGATGAGCTATGAAAAAAAACTAATATTTTTTTTTATTCATATTCCCTATTGATTCCTACCTGCCAGCAATATAGTGCCTTCGAAGACGATTAACTTTTTAAGAACGATTGCTATCACATCACAGTACATTTTAAGTATGACATATCGTTTTTCAACAAGCATATTACTCACACCGACCTTGTCCTAAAACAAAGCGTATAATTTTGGCCAATCAAACCAATTTTTTTACTGAATCCAACACGAATCGTGTAATAACTCATCGTTTCTCCCCGGTTCGTCCGCAGTGTTTACTGCGTTTATCTCGACCGGTAATTGGGCACCGAAATTTGCGGTACCTAATTACTGAAATGCAAATGGATGTTGTGTCGTGATTCGATGTGCGGAATAAGTGCGTGTCGTTTTGGACGTGGAAGAGGCTGATGCTGTTTTTGATAAGGTGGTTATTAGATTTGTAACCTTTTTAATTCGTCTTAATGACTCATAAGTTACCTTTCTCAGAATATAATTTTCTGAGTCAAAACGTCTTAAATCGTCTTTAATTCTAAACTAAGTACTCTGTGAATGTAGTATACACTTCTCTACTTATACATATATGTTACATTATTGCTGTTTACATATCGGATTGTTACCTAGAGCAATCCAGTTATTGTTTATCTCATCATGAACTACATGTAGATAGCACGATAACTCACTTTTCAGATAGCAGGCATCAGCTGGCTTTTTCGATATATAATAAGCATTAACTTTGTAATTGACAATATTTAATTTAAAAAAGGAAACGCAGAAGATGCGACGACTGTGGAGTTTTTCGGTGAGGTCTTCTCCACAGATTCCGCCATTGTGTTAGTGAACTCACCCAAAAAAACGTAATGACGGATCTAAGTGATGTAATAACATCGTATGGAAATAAATAATTTTGACTTTGACTCCACTTTGTCTTTTTATTTTATTGTAGGCACATTTGGCTGAAGACTCGGAAATAAAATGTTCTTGCACGGGAAGAGATCTTATTCGCACGGGGAAAATTGAAGATAACCGATAAACAGTATCTATAGTATTAATACTCGTATTTTGGAGGGTCATTGACTTGTAAGTAAATGAATCATTAGTAAATTACAACTATGGAAGCCGGTCGAACAGCTAATTAGAAAAACACTACATCTCGCTTCAGACCAATAAAATGTCGGATAGTCGGCTAATGTATGCTAAGCACAAAATTGATGTTAAGTGCAAAACTACGCCAAGTGAGTAAATTATAATTATGTCAATCTAAGATCACATATTTTTTTTTCTCAAGAATATATGACTATACTGAAGAATACCTTGGATGTTCACTCAAGTACATATACATAACTGAAGACGTACATTTTGAATTTTCACTCAATTATAAATAATACTGAAGACATTACCCTGGATTTTCACTTAAGCAAAGATTTGCAACTAAAGACTAGGCAGCATGGTCATTGACCTTAGCCTGTTCGAAAGAACAAACGAATTAAAAAAAAAAAAACACATATTTGACAGCAGGCAGGAAAGGTGAAACTAAATGGGTGCAAAAGAGACAGAAAAAAATGTACGATATGACAGCTGTCAAATCAGACTTCAAAGAACGGCTTGACTTTGATAAAGGCTTATGTCAGTAGATGAAAGACCGCCATGATGATGATGATGATGATGAGGCATTCTCTTGCTAATGATAAGACTTTCTTCTTCGGGTGAAATCTTTTTTCGGCTCTACGAAATTAAAATTCTTTAACTAATATTATCTTTTGATTCAAATACTTTATAGTATAGTAAACCACAGTATTCATACCAAGATTTGTTACGAAATGCACCAAGTTTTTTTCTTTCTATGTATTTATGTTCAGTTTTCCGCCCGGTCTGTTCCAACCCTAAACCACCTATGTTTTTGTGTCAGTAATTCGTTAATAAATGTTTACAAAACATAAGTGCGTGTTTGGCAAGTCGTCTTTCCGGGTAGTTCAAAAGTGGAACGTTGATATGTCACAAACGAACACAATTTTTGATCGATTCGATTCTAATTTCAAAACAAATACCTAAATAGATAAATTTACGTGTCGGTAAGTGCTTTATTTGTTCACCGCGAGGTGATTACTAAACCGATTTAGATAAAACATTTTGTGTTAGGCGTTAGGCCTAAAATCATGTTTCTTTTAAACTGTCATTAGATGATTACCTACTTAAAAAGTAAATAATTACTACAAAATGCATAAAACCAGGTAAGTGACAACAAAAACGCATCGCCCACACGCAAGATAAGATAGCAGGAGTGCGCGAATCGAATATGCGTGTATTGTATGTACTATGTATTACATTAGATAATAATTGTCGCTACATCGATCATAGCTGTCCGCGGATTTAGATAACTCGGCCGAGATTATCGTGTGCCAGTTACCTGGTCTTTATCTTTGACAAATTTTGGCGAGGTGACGATTTATGTATGAAGAGAAATGTAAAGTAAATATTTTTGGAGTAGGTATTTCAGCTTGCAGTATACCTACTCGTATTATATGCGAGCAACACACACATAGACATAATCTTCCTACTAATCTTCTTCTTGCCGTGCGGTGACGGCAGAGTAGAATACATTTGTCACCAACCCCTACTCTTCCCGTGGGTGTCGTAAGAGGCCACTTAGGGACTACACATTGAACAGGGAACGGGCAGCAGCGCTCTCTGATACAGTAACCTTTTAATCTGCGATCTCCAACCCGCCTGCCAAGCGTGGAGATTATGGCAAAACCGTCCACTTAAGTGGAGGAGGCTCTAGTCCAGCAGTGGACTGTAACGGGCCGTTGATGTTGATGAAGCTTCTTCTTATCGAGTCGATTCGGTGACTCTGGTGGAGGACCAGTACTCCGCCACAGACACAGCTGCGTCCGTGGCATTGTACAGGTCCTCGCGTGTGCAGGTGCTAGGACACGCTGGGCAGGATCATAAATGGGTCATTGTTTGAGGAGAGATGCCACACAGACATTCACTATCTGAGCCATAACCCCCACCTTTGCATGTTTTCATTACTTCATCATCTTACTTTTCGTATAACCAAATTTGTCAGCCTGAAATGTCATAATCAAACGAAATGTCATAATCAATTAATCAGCCTGAAATGTCATACTGAATATAAATAATACTGAAAACATTACCCTGGATTTTCACTTAAGCAAAGATTTGCAACTAAAGACTAGGCAGCATGGTCATTGACCTTAGCCTGTTCGAAAGAACAAACGAATTAAAAAAAAACATCACATATTTGACAACAGGCAGGAAAGGTGAAAACTAAATGGGTGCAAAAGAGACAGAAAAATGTCATAATGTCATATAATCAAACGAAATGTCATAATCAATTAATCAGCCTGAAATGTCATAATCAAATGAAATGTCATAATCAAATCAAAGTCATAATCAAACCGGGGGTGGTCGTAGAAAATAGTTTTAGTTTGATCAGTATCCCCTGGATTCAAACTCAGAGAGTTGTAATGAAAGCCGAATGCATTACTACACACTTTGATACTTTAGACTAGTAACGATTTTTTTTTTCTCGTGCTTATGTTGCTAATGTCCGTTCGTTTTTAGAATGTATTTCTAATCAGAGTCTAGGTAATTTCATTCTGATTTTCATTTGCAAAAAACGACAAATTAGTGACAGTGCGCAATTGGCTAAACACCAACTGTTCGTTTTTGCGCAACGTCAACACTTGCACTTTTTGAAAATGATAAATTGCATGTATTTTCTCACCTAATTTTTATACTTATGTCTATTTAATTACAGCTATTTGGGTGAGTGTCACGTTTCATTTCGTAATTCTAAAATTAAAGGATTTATACTAGTGTTTCTATATAAGCTTAGTATATCTACGTGCAATGATAGACTTATGATTTTATCAATATTATTTAAATTGTGAAATTAACGCCTCGATGGCATAAAATAACGCAATAGCTCAGGAAAGACCTACGATCCAACACCTAATTTGTATCTTCTAATTCCGTAGGTAACTAAAAACATTGCAAAGATACTGAATGACTTGATTAAAAAAAAAATATATAAGAAATGAATAAAAATCATTTTTTACTGCACATGAAACAACACGTATACTGGAACAGTACGATCACAAAAAGACGTTTTATGTTTGATTTGTTGATTTGTTTTGCCGTGTGGTGACGGCAGAGTAGACTACATTTGTCACCAACCCCTACTCTTCCCGTGGGTGTCGTAAGAGGCGACTTAGGGACTACACATTGAACAGGGAACGGGCAGCAGCGCTCTCTGATACAGTAACCTTTTAATCTGCGATCTCCAACCCGCCTGCCAAGCGTGGAGATTATGGCAAAACCCTCCACTTAAGTGGAGGAGGCTCATAGTCCAGCAGTGGACTGTAACGGGCCGTTGATTTGTTTTATGTGAAGTTTAGTGAGAAGAAGTACAAGTCTCGCATGGTCAAATCGTCGCCCTCAAAACGAATGGACGTAACTTGTCCAGACGTGAATTAACTTACGTCTTTACGTGAGAAAAAAATGTCGCTGGATTTGAACTTTCAGTGGTTGTAAATTACTTACTAATCTTCGTGAAAAATCCGTTTTGGTTTAGCAATTACAAAATAGTAGACGTATCACACGATAAAAATGTCATTACTACGTGTTGGTTTAGCGATGATGAAATAGTGGACCACCGCCGCCCCACCCCGTTCCATGCACCCCACGTTTTTCGTTTCAAATCCTACAAGAGTAATTTAAATTTTGGTTTAACTTTGACGTTTCGCATATTTATTGTTTTATTTCAGTGTTCAGATTTAATTACTTACTACACGTACAGTAATGAGAAACAATAAATGGGACATAACCATCTCAATTAAGAAAAACATTGTGACACGAACAGACGTAACTTGAGAATCAAAATCGACAGTAAACTACTTACGGCTATACGTGTTGAAGTCGACGAAATTAGATCTAATAGCTCTCTTTAACTATATTATTATATAATATAATTAATAAATGTATATCCAGCAATTGTCCTCTTAAAATACACAGCAAATACAAGAAACAATCTACCCACACATCTGCCTGCACTTAGCTTGGTCGACGTCAAAACAACCGGTAGCATTTTACACTGCACTTTTAATTAAACACGTCGATATCAGACTAATTGCTCTTTTTAATTACCCACATTTAAGGGAAAAACAAGATATTGTTATACCTCTATTCTTCCTTGTATAGTACGGAAAAAGCGTTTTAAAAATGGTGTCTCTTACATCTGCTATATCTTACTCATAGCAAGATATAAGTTTTAATTATTGTTTTTATCCTATCTGCACATAGTCGATTAATTTTATTATTATACTATTGACATCGGTGGCATTTATTGAATATGTACTTTTATGTTTAAATGCGTCTTTTTATTGAACTGGTATTAGTATTCCATTAAGAAGCACCTTTTCATCATTAAGATGGTCAAATTAATTATCACATGATGACAGTTAGCCTTTGTAATTAATATATTTTTATATCTTCGGTTATGATATAGGAAATGTTAATAGGGATTATTGAAGTTACCCATAATTTAGCATCATCAAAGATACAACTTTAAGTGCCTGTGAAAGTAATTTTAAAACTCTGCAAACAACTACAATGATCAAAGTATGAAGAAGTTATGAAAAAAGTATCGGATAAAAATATACCTTAACTAGCTTTCCGCCCGCGGCTACGCTCGCGTTATGTAAGATTTTCCCGTGGGAATAAGACAATTTCCCGTAAAAAACATCCTATGTGTCAATCTAGGGTACAAACTATCTCCATTCCAAATTTCATCCAAATCCGTTTAGTAGTTAAGGCGTGAAAGCGGAACGAACATAAACATCTAAACATCCAAATATATTTTCACATGTTTTATAATTTTAGTGTGATTAAAACTACAGACGTATATCTGTTTATCTGTCTGTCTGTTAGCTTTTCATAGCCCAACGGCTTAACCGAACTTCATAAAATTTAGCGCGGGGATAGGTTTGAATACCTTACCTATAGGCAAGGATACATTTTTACTAAGGGATAATAATATCCACGGGAAAGCCTCGCGGGCAATCCATGATAGCTTTGAGGTCGAAAATGATTTGTAAAAATCCTAATTCGAATAAAATGATTGTATAGCTTCGGGTGAATTTTAAAAACTTTATTTCGCCGTATCGGATTTACATATTAAATTTCATCGACAGTCGATAAAATGCGTTCACCTGTTATACTTCTCTGTAACTAATTTCTTGTCACCTTTTATAGCTTTTTAATTAAATTCCACAGTCTTTATATCCTGCGTGGGAGTATGAATAAGGGTTTCGTTTTTATTGGAAATCGAGCTTTTGTTGTTAAAAAATACTTATCGTCACGGTATTGCGATAGTGGATATAGAGTTGCTGAATTTATTATTCGTAACAATATCAATACTGTTTTATATGCAAGGGGGGTTTAGTATGGATTATAAATGTCACAACTAAAGTTTATATTGTTAAAAATATATGAAAATCCTTCAAAATTACTTACTCCGTAACACAGTGCAGTCACAGACAAATATATTCGTGATCTTGTTTTTTTCTTTTTCATTTGTTCTAAATACGAAAATGATTGTGATAGTTTTTCATAAAAACACCTATTAGTTTGTTTTTGTTTTTTAGTATCCAACCAACCCGCGCCAACCGCACTGGGCCAGCGTGGTCGACTAATTCGTAATCGCCCTATTTCTGGGTAGGCATCAACTCCTCGGTGGGGACGTATATAATGATGAATCATAGTATCCAGCATCAACCTATGCATCTTCTTTCACCAGATGATTGATTTTTGGCGAGTTTAAGATATCACACTACTTACATACAGACAAAGAAAACTGTCCAACATCAGAAAACAAACAGCTGGTTGCAAATATACATGTACCTCTTCTGCATTGAACACGGGGGGTAATTAACAATCTTTGTCCACATCAGCTGTCCAGATCATGTCATCGCAGATGCCCATCAATTATATTGACATAAAGACTCTTAATTACGCTTATCTACGATCTTCAGTTACAACGAAATGTCCTGAAAGGACCTGGGTGCCTTTAGTTGTTCTTTTGTGGCCAGTATTGTTTTTTTAAATTTTGTTTTTCTTTTTAAAATTCATAAACTGTGCATGTATAATCCATCCTTAATAAGGGCTAACTTATAGTTCGATAAGCAGTAGTGACCACTTACCCCCGTCGTAAAAAAAAAAAACAACATAGAAGTCTGGTCTATTTAGACAGCTGAACATGCATGAACGGCTCGTTACAGTCCACTGCTGGACTATGAGCCTCCTCCACTTGAGTGGAGGGTTTTGCCATAATCTCCACGCTTGGCAGGCGGGTTGGAGATCGCAGATTAAAAGGTTACTGTATCAGAGAGCGCTGCTGCCCGTTCCCTGTTCAATGTGTAGTCCCTAAGTCGCCTCTTACGACACCCACGGGAAGAGTAGGGGTTGGTGACAAATGTATTCTACTCTGCCGTCACCACACGGCTAATTTAGACAGCTACTTGCTGAGAACCCAGTATATTTTAGTCTATTTAAGTTAGTTCTATCCAATTTAAGTTTACGGATTAAATTAACTCACCACTGTACTTGTACAAGTATAAATGGGCCTTTTGAGGTCTATGATTGGCAAGCTCTGAATTATAAATTATTGTTTTAAACTACTACAACATCGCGAATTATTCTTCTGTTTATTTATAAAAGGTAGGTACAGAAAATGGTATACCGAGACGATTTAATTGACAATAGACTTTATAAACATCTTATAATACAAACACTAACCAATACTAATTAACACGGCGAGCAGCGCGTACGCCCGGTGCGATAACAATATTTTGACGTGCGCGCGCGCCGGTGACAGCCCGGAGTTAAGTGCGCAGGCGGTTCAAGATGACATGTCAAACGAGTTGCTGGGTGTCGCGTCTGCTTTTTGTAGTCTTTGGCTCCTTGTTGGGCTGGTTTTAATTTGTTGTAGACACGAAATAAATATTATGTATAGTTGATGATGATAAGATAATCTTGGTGTTGGTTTTCTGAAATTAGAAGTAAGTATCTAAGTATTATACGAGTAGTAAGGTATTATACCTATAGTAAGGTGGCTGGATGAGAAAAGTGGGTGATCGTGCGCTTTGGCGTGCCCTTGGGGAGGCCTACGTCCAGCAGTGGACTGCAATAGGCTGATTGATTGATTGATAAGTAAAAAGCGATGACTCGACCTTTCAACACTTGGTAGGTGCCTTAATTAAAAAACTGCGCCTGCGTATGGCCCAGACTGCCCAGGAAATGCATTCAGGTCCCGTCCAAGATTATAGATAATTAGATCGACATAGATTTTAATTTTCTCTTTAAAATTAACAAATCACTTACATAAATTTAAATTTTGGTTATATTTTACTTGATGTTTATATTCAAACACCAGAAAATGATCTACAACATTTTTAAATCATAAAACAATTCATCAACGGCCCGTTACAGTCCACTGCTGGACTATGAGCCTCCTCCACTTAAGTGGAGGGTTTTGCCATAATCTCCAAGCTTGGCAGGCGGGTTGAAGATCGCAGATTAAAAGGTTACTGTATCAGAGAGCGCTGCTGCCCGTTCCCTGTTCAATGTGAAGTCCCTAAGTCGCCTCTTACGACACCTACGGGAAGAGTAAGGGTTGGTGACAAGTGTATTCTACTCTGCCGTCACCACACGGCATAAAACAATTATAAATGAAAAATTTGGTTTTAGCACCTCAGTAATCCAAAACATTGCAATCGGCCTTATACCAAATCCGTTCATATGATCCTGACTCCTACCTAGTTTTCGCTCTTTTTTATTTCATCAGTTTCTGAATTCTTCTAAACCAGTGGTCGTCACCTGCTTAACAAGGTGTATACTTGGTTCTGATTGTGACAACGAGGCAAATTGTTATGAATCAGCTTCCTCGAAGGCCCTGGTAATTGTTGCCCCGAGGCCCCATTGACCAGCCGGCTAGGGGTGCCACGCGCTAGTTTTGTAGTGTCATAAGAAAATATTTTTGTTTTATTTTTTAAAATTAATCGTTTATTAATATTAACTACAGGTATAGGATATTACACATTCATAAGTTCCGTCATTAAACGGATGTTAAAAGTAAAAATGTTCTGTCGTGTCTTAATGATTTTCAATTTTTAACTATCATTGGCGTTGGTAGATTACAAATTAAAAAATTCTTAGAATAACCAACACAGGAAGAAAAAATACATAATGCGTTTGATTGGTGTTATGTAAAAATAATAAACTCAACCTCCTTCGATTTGCGAATTAACTATTTAGTTAAATTAATAAGTTATTTTATTTCTATAAGTAATTATATTCAGAGCATAAATTGAATGACTTATACAATTCAAGTTCTGTTAACATAAGCTATAAATATTGATTACATAAATGTCTAATGTCTAATTATTTCACGGGATCAGTGCGGTAAGTGCGTCATAAAATTACTATAAAGTTGCTTTTTACGTCGTATAAGCGCTAGAAAAGAGCAAAACGTGTTAGTTTTTATACGACTACTTATCGCCAGCTTATGCATATTTGCATTTTACGACCTCTGATTAGTCTTCCTTGCGTTACTACATAATATGTACTGTTTTTTAATTATTAATTATATTATAATTTTATTGTAATTAAAAAACATACATATTTTATGGAAAGCTGTAAGTAGTAGGTCTCTAGTGTTTTACATACTAATGTTAGCATAGGAATAGTTTTTTTTTTTTTTATAAATTTACCTACGTTCATGCTGCGTAAAGTCAATTAATGAGTTGTACTTGCGCATTAATGAGAAATGGTTATAATAGCGTAAATATAAAAATGCGACAAAGAATATATATTATATTGTGTTGTTTTAGAACGAATATCTTAACACAGTCCTTTAAATATAATAGACAGCCTATTGGCTCAACTTTTATTTTGCTTTGTGTATCGAACAAATTAAATAATAATTGTATTCTATGACCGTTCTTGCCGAGTGGCAGCCCTATGCACGCAAGGGTGCGCAGGCGCCGCGCCGCCATTACCACGTTGCGTTGCCTGTCTGCGCTTGCACTTGCGATGCGTTTTCCCACATAGGTACTTACACACGCTTTTTATACTCACCTACAGTGGAGATAGCTTTTTTAATAAGTTAAGGGTATCTTTCTGGAAAAATCATAATTATCTTGTAAGTTGTAAGGTCAATGACTGATCTAAGGACTACTTTTGTATTAACGTGCTTTCCAAAGCTGAATCATCATAATCAATTAATCAACAGCTCATATCGTCCCCACCGAGGGGCTCGAGCCTATCCTGAATTAGGGCGATTAGGCCTTATTCGACTACGCTGACCCAGTGCAGGTTGGTTGACTTCACACAAAACCTTTGAATTTCTTCGCAGGAGTGTGCAGGTTTCATTCATCACGTTTTCCTTCACTGTAAGAGCGTCGAATAAACGTACATATGAATTCAAAATTCGAAAACACATTGATACGTGGTGGAGATCGAACCCGCGTCTCCCGAAGGCAGTGGCCCTAACCACTAGACCATCGACGAATCATCATACTTATCGGACAATCAGATGATTCAACCTGCAATGACCACCAAACAAAGGACAGTCTCACGAAGTTAATTTTGTTTGATGTTTAGTTGTACCAACAGGGATTCGAACCCAGAAACACCGGAACGAAAGCCCCCGACTGATTTCTCTAACCCCTATATCTAGGGTTGCCAGGTCTTAAAACTGAAAAGCCGGACTGACCAGCCAGCTTAGCCGGACCTTTGGGTAGTAAGACCCTTATTTTAGTCTTCAGACGCCAGACAAGGCTTTTTTTATCATTTACCATAAAATCTTAAATTAAAATTTAAAATAAAATGGTAAGCCTAACAAAAGCCGGATATCGTCTAATTTGGCCGGACACGCAACCAAAAAGCCTGACTGTGCCCGACTTTATCCGGACGTCTGGCAACCCTACCTATGTCGATGACCTTGGTTCTGCCTGATATCGTACTTCTGATCAGACAAAAAGACAACCCTTACTTTCATCTGAAGACTCTTTCGAAATGATGTAACACACACAACACACCTTTGGTAATATGACGTAAAAAAAATACCCGTGACCTGTGGAAATCTTACCCCAATTTGGGGTAAACACGACGAGTGGGGTAAACTGATTTGGACTTATCCAATTACGACCCTCCAACTCGTGAGGCTATTATTATAGTGGAGCTATTCTGAACTTCATGCGAATTATTTTCTATTGTAGTGCAAATGGTGTTCTAAAAGTGCTTAATGATTGCGTCATTAACTGGCCATTTTGACGATGTGGGGTAGAGGTTTGGAAGTAAATGAATTTTGTTTTTACAAGGGATGGGCAGACAGTCTAATTAGATAGTTGAAATTGAATAATTCGAGGAGTATGTGTGCTTGCCGGTGGCTAGCCGTGTGGTGACGGCAGAGTAGAATACATTTGTCACCAACCCCTACTCTTCCCGTGGGTGTCGTAAGAGGCGACTTAGGGACTACACATTGAACAGGGAACGGGCAGCAGCGCTCTCTGATACAGTAACCTTTTAATCTGCGATCTTCAACCCGCCTGCCAAGCGTGGAGATTATGGCAAAACCCTCAACTTAAGTGGAGGAGGCTCATAGTCCAGCAGTGGACTGTAACGGGCCGTTGATGTTGATGATGTGTGCTTAATAATGAATTCATTTTCTAATTGCACATAAATGTAAGCAAACACATTTTAGACACACCAATGAAGAAAGAAAAATTTCAAAACTGATTAAAATCAGGGAGCTCCATAAAATGTCTTCAAATTAAGTTACGGATACACAAACGAATCGCAGTCACTGTCATTATTTATTTTCTCTTACAACTTTCCATTAGACACCAACTTATTATATTCATTTCCAGAATACACCTCCTTCAATATATACGACTAAGGTGTCGAGATATCAAACGTTTTGCTCAGGATATTTGCTACTCACTCGATACTCGAATTATCGATACCGGAAACAACTCGATACTGGCCACTAACTTTTTTATTCCGGGGAAAAAGAAAATCTAGTGGAATGAATTGATTGGTTGTACAGCGGACTACTTGCTTGTTTTACGGCTCTTGATCAGATTGTTTTTAGGGCGGTAAAGTGGGTACTTAATAGTAAATTGATCTAGCTTGATAGTGTGACCGTAAAAATGATGCACTGCAGTGGTTTGTGGTTCAAATCAAATCAACGGCCCGTTACAGTCCACTGCTGGACTATGAGCCTCCTCCACTTAAGTGTTTGGTTTTGCCATAATCTCCACGCTTGGCAGGCGGGTTGGAGATCGCAGATTAAAAGGTTACTGTATCAGAGAGTGCTGATGCCCGTTCCCTGTTCAATGTGTAGTCCCTAAGTCGCCTCTTACGACACCCACGGGAAGAGTAGGGGTTGGTGACAAATGTATTCTACTCTGCCGTCACCGCACGGTAGTGGTTTGTGGTTAAATGTACCTAAAAGCGATATTGGTAAAAAGAGACGATATATTTTTTTTTTTTGATATACAAGTAGGTATAGTATAAAAATCCATAAGTGAAGTAACATACTTTTTTAAATTTAATGTTGTTGAATGTATTTTTAAATAAATAAATTCAAGATAGCGCTCCTTGTGAAAACTATATCAGAAGAGCTCACGTTTTATCAAATCTGAACAGAAGTAGAGAAACCCTAATTCTATCATAGTATTGCGTTAACAAATATTCTACCTCAGCACATCAAATCGGCTTCCAGTCCTAAAACTATATAAAAGAAGTTTTGAAAATGTTTTTTGTACTAATTTGTTTTTTCTTTTGTTCCAGGAGAAGTCCGGCGAGCCTTATTCCGGTAAACTATCGGTGAAGTCGGATCTTAGCCCCGTTTTTGGTGAGTCTCTAAAATTCTTACACCTAACGAATTGTTCTTTCCTTATTCTTATTGTTTTTTTTTATTATTTGTTCAATATGACATCATTACGCTTTCGATCACTATTCGATTATAGAAGAAAAATCTCTGTATTAATCGATTTTTAGTAATTTAAAAGTGTTTTTTTTTTTTAAATAATTAAATACAAAATGTCAAGAATACATACATCAGTCAAATAACCCGCCCCTAACCGTTCCCGGTGCAAAGGTGCCCACAACGCGTTACCGCGCTGGATTGCAATGGCCAACCTTTATACCAGGAACCATCCGGAGCGAGCGAGAGTCATGTGTGCGTTCCTTTAACCTCTGCCCCAGTTCCGCTACCAAACGTTTAGCTACAGCACCTCAACTGCCCATGGTCTCCACCGCTATCGGGACAAAGTGGTAGCGCTGCTCCAGGGCGGCGTACTTCTGCCTCTTTCTAAATGCAGCGTCCTCGGCAGCAGCCGACGGAGAGCGGACGGTACGACTAAGGTGGCTAATGGCAACAGTGCTGACACACGTGGCGTCCCAAAATGAGACACTTTCCATTTTTCCAAGGCACCAAAGTCAGCCCGTCCGGTCTCTTACCATCGGATCTGCTGAGTCCCGGAGGCTCTAGAACGCAAGGAAAGTGAAATTGTTTCCGAGACTCTAAAAGTATGTTATCAGTGTATGTAAGTGTTGGGTAGTAAGTAATAGTTTTATTATTAATAGCCTATAAGCTGATCCACTGCAGGGCAAAGGCCTCTCTTTCACTTCTCCACACGTCTCGGTCCTGGGCTGCTCCTTGCCAGTCGCTTCTGTATGCGTCAAGCTCGTCTCGCGTAGACGGCCACGGCGACGTAATAGTTATTCTGAAAAAAAAAAAAACTTTTTTTTTTTAAATAATGGTGTAGCGGAAGTGGGAATGATAAAAGCCGAATAACAAATTCTTCTATCTACCTATAGATAATAATAATAACAATAAAGTTTATTTGCTCAATACAATTGAGTACATTTGAACTTACATCTAATGCATATTAAGTACTCGTATTGTGGGAAGCCTGATGCCTAAATTAGACAAAAGTCTGTATTTCAGGTCACCAGGTCTCCCTCCTAGCTCGAGTAGATACATATATGCATTTTTCTTAAGCCAATTTTATTTGTATAGGTGACACATAGTGTTAGTTTTGTAAGTAAAAACCTGATACATATATAGATAGAAACATAGATATGTTTAAGAATAAGAAGAGAGGTGAGAAGTCAGCTCTACCAGAGGCTCCACAATTTACTTGGAAACATGCATTTACACGTTAAAACGTTATTACGTTATTTAAACGTTATATCTATCTATCTATCATTTGCATGATGTGTTTCCATTTTATATTACTTACTAGGGAAACGAAAACTTATGTATTTCATTTGTCTAAACCCGAAACAATTGGACCAACATAACCGATACATTTATCAATATCAACAATGCTTTAAATTCTCTACCAAACCTACAGAAAGTTCCATGTTAGTTCCCAAAGCGATTAACAATATGTAACAACTAACAGTCACACATATCAGTATCAATATTACCGAACTCACGACTTGAGGCTTCGTTCGACTCCTGCGCACGTTACGTGAGAATTATGTGTGTTTTATCGCCAGCTTATAATCATCTGTCACTATCGTTACAATATTTTCGTATAATTTCATCTGGCCCCGCCTACTGCTAGTGATGGGAATGCTGTTATAGATTTTTTCGGGTTTGATGTTTAGACGTTTTGATCGAGCCTTGAAAAGCCACAAGTTTTTAACCAGTTTTACAGTTTTTTTTATTATGCTATGGCACAAGAATAGTTTAGCAAAATAATGATAGAGTATTGTCTAAGTATATTAATTCTGTGATTTTGTATGTCATTTTATAATATCACTGTATTAAAATTATTTATTTAGCCATTTATTGTACACAATAAACAAGACAATGACAAGCAGAAAATCGACACCACAGACCTACTTATTGCCAAATAAATATCTTCCAGCAGAACTACATTTCTCGATAAACATACATTTATTTATTGTTACAATCATACACCTCTGTTTTCCCACAACCCAACACTAATTCACACCAATTTGACCTCCACAAAAAAACCAAAACCTTTTATCGACAATTCTCACATGCAACCCATCACTAGGCTCGGTTCGAACGGCTCGTTATTTGTTGTTATTAGTGTCGTTTTTTTATTTTTTCTCGGAATGTTTTCGAGAACCGGTTACAACTCTAATCTGATCAGCTCGCCACGACCTGGCTGGCCAACGGAAAAGAATAAAAAAGAATAATACGGTGGTACTAGGGTTGCGGGGTCGTAGTTTTGATTCATCAACATCAACAGCTCATATACGTCCCCACCGAGGGGCTCGAACCTACCCTGAATTAGAACAATTAGGCCTTAGTCGACCACGCTGGCCCAGTGCGGGGTGGTCGACTTCACACAAAAACTTTTGATTTTCTTCGCAGGGGTGTGCAGGTTTCATCACGATGTTTTCCTTCACCGTAAGAGCGTCGAATAAACGTACATTTGAATTTGAAATTCGAAAACACATTGGTACGTGGTGGGGATCGAACCTGCGTCTCCCGGGAGGCAGCGGCCCCAACCACTAGACCACCGACGCTCTAGTTTTATTTGCCGAGTTCATATTCGATTTTTTTGGGTAACAAACGGAATTATAGGAGTCGTGCTGTCCGCCCACGCCCACGGTGTTTCCAAATATTCTAGATTTTTCTTTTCTTTCGAATAGTAGCCTATTACCGGCCGGTACTAATACCTACCCACACTAAACGCTTTTTTATGTCGTCGTTATAGGGGTAGAATTATCATTGCCCTTGCAACACGTCAGGTAAATAAGAGACTTAGGCTATAGAAGGGATCCCATGATTTAATCATTCCATTATCATGCAAAGTTATATAGCATACATGGGTGTTTCAAATTTTAGGTCACACGTATGTTTAAAAGTAAAAAGTAAATACACATTATGGGTCTAAGAACCCTACCACAGCTAATAAAAGAGCTGATGACCTTGAAACGACTGAACCGATTTAGATGAAACATGTCTAAGAACCATCGCTAGGAAACGTGCTTTCAAGTAAAAAAACCGCATCCAAATCGGTTGAGCCGTTTAAGAGCTACGGTGCCACAGACAGACACACATAGCGGTCAAACTTATAACACTCACCTTTTTTGCGTCGGGGGTTAAAAATAAAATTAAATGATGGCTACCTCTGTTTTAGGACTATTTATGAAGATAGATAAAAAGGAAGTCAACAGAACAACTTATAGTAATTTTCCCACTTAGTCAGTTCTATTGTCTTATTTTGTACTATGATTATTCCTTAATTTTATATTATTGGTTCTAAGTATAAATAAGCAAATAAAGATGTTTCTCTCTTTACTTGAAACTTTTAAAATAGTGCCTTTGTTAAAAAGTTCAAAGGTAAACAAAGCTGTTATAATCGTGAAGGTGGCAACCCTAACAAGTGTCGGTGCAAGGAGTACCGGGGTTTGTTGAGGTGTCAGGTATTTTCGGGTTCTTGACCCGTTTCGCTAGGAGCCTTTACAACCTCCTTACCATGATTGTATCCTTGTAATTATTGATGATTTTCTTATAGCTAGACCACAGTATAAGCAAAGTAGGTTAGCTAATGGTTCTCAGGACTGAAACCGATTCGCTGTAATAACGTTGGATAAGAAGCCATTGCGCTTGGGACTGCAAGAATGTTTGATAAGAGGCCAATGCTCATTGGACCAAAATCCTACTCGTCCTTTTTTGGGTATACTCAAGCCTCCAGAGCACATTAAATAAGCTGATGAGATGATTTTAGTAGAAGATAATACACAAATCTGCAACTACTATCTGCAACTTGACCTTCGAAGTTTACAATTATTTATGCTCATATAGCCTACCTGAACACAATAAACGTTTTATGGACACAAACATCTAATTAACAATTAATTTATCAAATCAAATGGTACTAAATTACTACGATATTACTATGAAATTACACCGGCAATTACATACAACCATTTTGATTTAAAACCATAATAAATACTATATTTTATGGTATTTTCATTACTATACGATCGAGATATAATCAGTCGTTTAGTTTCACTCAATTACTATTGATTTACGCGACGTGGATCGATGTTTCGACTTTCGATCTATAGAATAGATCTAGATTAACAGTAATTATACTTCGGTAATAGACAGTTGAGCAAGAATAGTTTTTTTTATGTTAAAGTTAAAATGATGACATTTATTTTGTGATTAGTAGTTTTTTTCAAGTTTTATATCGGATTTCAGATATAATGTTGTTAGAATATTTCTAAGCATATTTATCTGACTACTCACACTAATAATTTAGTGAAGAATTTATAAGATAGGTAAGATAAATATCGTCTATTTTGGTTGACGACAGTGCATTTGTTCTGCGCAAAGGTCTAGGTTCGATTCCCAACCGGATAGGATTTATATGATGAGTTCTATTATCTGTTTTATATTTCCGACTCAAAGTGTTGTCTCTGACGCGTATTTATTTAAGTGAAACTTGTTATTTTTGCTGTATATGCTTCTTTTTCTTATTCCTGTAGTATAGACTCTGTTTAGTTAAGGATCATAATATGTGTAATATATCCATGCCCTTATTATTTATTTCATATTCATCAACATCAACGGCCCGTTACAGTCCACTGCTGGACTATGAGCCTCCTCCACTTAAGTGTAGGGTTTTGCCATAATCTCCACGCTTGGCAGGCGGGTTGGAGATCGCAGATTAAAAGGTTACTGTATCAGAGAGCGCTGCTGCCCGTTCCCTGTTCAATGTGTAGTCCCTAAGTCGCCTCTTACGACACTCACGGGAAGAGTAAGGGTTGGTGACAAATGTATTCTACTCTGCCGTCACCACACGGCGCATAATATTTCATATTATGTTTCCCTTATTTTAAAGAACGTTATTAATTACCAATAAAATCCAGCAGTTTTTAGCCTGAACCATGCCTTCCTATTTAGAGTCGAGATCCATACAGAAATCGATTCATCGAACTATTATCAATATTATCACTAACTAGATACTCGTACCATTCTCTACGAGCACATGCGGCCTTCAGTGAGTTCAAATACGTCTGAGTCTGTGACGTCATACATCCTTAATATAAGGAGCATCTTCTATCTCTCTCTGACTTGGGGATAGCCTGTCTTGCCTTCTTTGTTGAATTTACTAGGCGTATTCATGTCTCGTAGGTTGGGAGATGAGGAAGATGATAGGAGCGACTTCTGATAAAAACATTTTAATAGTAACAATGCTAATGCAACAGAGATCTAATACGTTGCATATTTAGTGCACAATGGTTTCATAACTAAATGTCGCCTTTGTATAGATTTTTAGTAGCAAACCCAAAGCTCAAAACTTTGTCAAAGACATTAAGATAATAATCAAATGTGCACTATTTTACATGAGTAGGCAGAATCAACAAGACAACGTGACATTCAAACTATTCAAAGCACGGAAGATACTCTAAATGTAAACAAATCTACGACCCAGATCAGTAGTGGTTTTATTATTAATCTCATCTCACAATAGGGGATCGGAGTATTTTTTTTTTATTTTATAAATCCAAAATTCTTAGTTTCTGCTATCAAACACTAAAATAATTTTTGGTCTATCTTTAAAATTGACCGAGTTATAAACGTTTCAAATTCAAGATTAGACAGAGAGGCACATACCCACTTGTGACGTCATTTGTTAGTAACGACAATTATAATCTCCATACAAAAAAACGTTTTTAAAGAGACAGACATATTGAAACTTTAAAAAATCACTGTAAATTTGTTTTTCAACCGATTCTGTTTTTTTCTTCGCGAATCGTATGCTACTAATTTATATTTTAAAAATAATTAATAAAAAATGGTAAATTCATAAAATATTGTGAACAGTCCGATCCCCTATTATAGTATCAACATTCCTATTTGGCCGATTTCGCGTCGACGACTTAAAGGCATCTTTATATTAGGTCCTTACATATGAAATTGGCGTTTTGTCGTACTGGCCACTTTGATCACAAATTTCTCCTATTTGGTTAGGAATTCGAAATTCAAATTTATACAGCTATTTCCACATGTAGTTGTGTTTCGTAAACCGTCATTCATTTGTTTTTTTACTTATCTTTTTTCTGTTTGCATCGCTCGATTTACAAAATGGAAAATTTGAAATATCGCGTTATTTACGAGTACGAGTTCCACCGTGGCACCAGTGCTGCGGAAACGGCTCGAAGGGTTAATGATGTGTATGGCGGTTGTGTCGCAAAAGAAAACACAGTGCGTTTTTGGTTCCAACGTTTTCGTTCTGAAAATTTCGACCTGCAAAACAAGCCCCGTGGACGGCCGGAGACCCAAGTTGATAATGAAGCATTGAAGGCTATTGTGGAAGCGGATCCATCGCAAACCACGTCCGAGTTAGCTGCAGGCTTCGGTGTTAGTGATAAAACTGTTTTAATCCACTTGAAGCAAATTGGGAAGATTAAAAAACTTGAAAGGTGGGTTCCTCACGAATTGAGTGAAGCAAACCGGCAAACGCGCGTCAACTGCTGCGTTACATTACTTGACCGGCACAATAACGAAGGGATTTTAAATCGAATCATTACCTGTGATGAAAAGTGGATTCTCTACGATAATCGGAAGCGCTCATCGCAATGGCTGGACCCTGGCAAGCCAGCCAAAGCCTGCTCCAAGCGAAAATTGACCAATAAAAAGTTATTTGTAAGCGTTTGGTGGACTAGCGCCGGTGTCGTTCATTACAGTTTTCTCAAATCTGGCCAGACGATTACGGCAGATGACTATTGTCAGCAATTGCAAACCATGATGGAAAAGCTAGCTGGTAAACAACCGAGGCTGGTCAATCGCTCTACGCCACTGCTGCTTCACGACAACGCTAGACCACACACTGCACAACAGACGGCTAGCAAATTAGAAGAGCTTCAATTGGAATGTCTAAGGCATCCACCGTACTCCCCGGACCTTGCTCCAACAGATTACCATTTTTTTCGAAATTTGGATAACTTCTTGCAAGGGAAAAAATTCAACTCAGATGGGGCAGTCCAAATCGCCTTCAAAGATTTTATTGATTCCCGTCCGAATGGTTTTTTTAGTAAAGGGATCAATGAACTACCTATGAGATGGCAAAAGTGCATAGATTACAATGGCTCATACTTTGATTAAATAAATATACTATATAAAAATTTTTCGACTTTTTGTTCCTCCCATACAAAACGCCAATTTCATATGTAAGGACCTAATATTATTCTGACGTTTAGTCAGCCGTCAAGTCAGTCCTAACCTAACCCGCTACTGCTATCTTGTAAATAATTGATTTCAAGTTAATGCAACGCTTGTGCTGACTTGAAATCTGTTATTTATTTATTTATTTTATTTATTTATTTACACGATGACAGTCCCGGTTTAGCACTGACTTGACGGCAGACTTTCGCCAGTGACTGACTCAATGTAAACCAGCTTTTAATGTGCATTTAGGTACTTACGAGTATATTATGTTTTATTGTATTATTTTATTTTTAATCTCCTGTTTTTTTTTTGCTCTTGCACTACCGCAGTCTTCTTTTTGAATGTCCTTTTCCCAAAGGTTGTCTGGAAGAGATCGCTACAAGCGTTAAGGCCGCCTTTGCGCACTCAAGCTATATGTTTTTGTTATATTGTTTTATGTTCCTTTTGTGTGTAATAAAGTGTTTTAACTTACTTAGATATTTTTTTCTGCTTTTTATACACAGGAGTCAAAACTACCACCTCTTACGCTCGCTCCTCCAGACCGCCCTTTGCTGTATAAACCTGTTAGGCTGGCTGTACACTGTATTCTTTATGTCATTACTGGTCTTCTAATTGCAACTTGATACGCGTTCACAATTAGACGTCGCCGTTAGCAGATTAACTAGCTTTTTACACTTGTCTGACGAGCTTGGCGATATTATGTACAGTAGACAGCACATCAAGCTATACATTTTTGTTGCAAACTAGGCCGTATTACCAACGCGCAAGATACCCCGGTGTATAGCTTGATGAGCTGTTCACTGTACCTAGTGGTCGCAAAAAACTGTGAGTGTCGGTGGTGTAGTGGCTAGGGCCACTTCCTGTTCGGGAGACGCGGGTTCGATCCCCACAACGTATCAAACTGTTTTCGACTTTTTAATTTTTATGTACGTTTTTGACGCTCGTATAGACATCGTGAGGCAACCTGCGCACTCCCGCGTAGAAATGCAAAGGTTGTGTGTGAAGTCGACCAACCCGCACTGGGACAGCGTGGTTGACTAAGGTCAGATCGCCCTAATTCAGGGTGGGCTCGAGCCCCTCGGTGGGGATGTATATGAGCTGTAGATGATGTCTTAAAAGGGAGAATTGTGAAGATCCTTAGAAAGAAAGATCTATGTCTTCTTCGTGTGGTTTATAAGGTCGAGTGGTGTTAGTGTATACTATTAAATGATGAAATGAATGGACAAAAGATACCGTGTGTATTATCGTTTCTGACCCAATAGAAAGTCCTTAATGAATTACCTTCGTTCAGGTATACCAACCCAAAAACCCAAAAACAAAAACACAAACAAAATAAATAAATATTGTCAAACATGGTTATTGTGTGTGCTCCTTGGGAGCCAACTAAAGTTCTGCGCACCCTTTTGGGGATAGGACCCAACTCTTCAATTAAATTGTTCATCAAATAAATCCCATACCTCCTCATACCCTCAAAAACAATATCAACTCGAGTTTCACACCAGTTTTTGTTCACGCAATCTTCAGAACGTGTCTGTTGGCTGGCATGGCAGACAGATCATTAATCTTTGATTAAAATTAAAAAGTTTTTGTTTAAATTAAGCTTTTTTTTATACACCTTGTGCTGGTTTAAGGTGTGATGAGTGAGCCAAGTTATTGCTGTTTCGTGGCACGGTAATTTTTATGCAATTTTTGATGATATCATTGTTACTTGGCAAGTTTATTGCGTTTTGTGTCTGTACGAAATTACAACTGTACTTTGAAAAAATATTGTCTTACAAAATTGAACGCGATTCAAAGATTCAGTGATGTGTGATGTGATGTGTGATGTGATGTTGTTTTGTGAGTTCAGTGGTTGTGTGATTGTGTGAGCGTCTTTTTTTTTTGTTGATGTCAGACTGGGCCATTTTTTTTATATTCGTAAGAATGTATCCACTTAAATTGTCAATAAAACTTTTTTTTTTAATTTATTTATTCACATCTCCAATCGTTATTATAAGTATAAACTAAGACACCCTTCTAGAAACCCCTAGGGTTTATACGAAGAGCGAATGATATGCATACGCTCACAGCTAATTCCTAATTGGTCCACTGCCTGTCGCCCGCGGTTGCTCTCGCATTGTGCAATAGTTTCCCGTGGGAATAAGACTATTTCTCACCAATCCCATGGGTACAAACTATTTCCATTCTAAATTTCATCCAAATCTGTTTTGTCGTTTAAGACGTGAAAGCGGAACAAACATTCAAACATCCCAACCATCTT
The DNA here is from genome assembly GCA_951230895.1 of Carpatolechia fugitivella. Lineage (NCBI taxonomy): Eukaryota > Metazoa > Arthropoda > Insecta > Lepidoptera > Gelechiidae > Carpatolechia > Carpatolechia fugitivella. The sequence goes on from OX579668.1 coordinate 4,865,051, forward strand.
TTCTGTGTGTGCAATAAAGTATATTCATTCATTCATTCATTCATCTTTTTTGTAAGGTATAAGTCTACTCTGCTATATTCTAAATTCTAACAGAGTTAAAAATTACCTTGCATGAGATGAGTCAAGTCATTTAAATTAAAATTTATTTATTTAAAATTTATTGTACACAAGTGAATTACATACAAAAAGGTAAAGTAATTAATTTACGCAAGCAGATGTAGTTTATTTCACAGTCAACATTAAGCTGTCATTTGTTCCACATGATTTTGATTCGTAAGGAATCTAAGACCAAAGATTTCTGACGCGCGTCGTTTGTTCCTCTGAGCTATATATGTCGTGGCCATATCGTAGAATTGACCACATCATGAAATTTTCGATGTCCAATGGCCACATCATGATGTGCCTTGGCCAGATCAATGATAAGAAATCGTTTGTCGATATGTTCAACTAAAAACGCAGCTACTTCATGAAATGGTCAAGATTATTTGATCATATCGTAAAATTATTACATTTATTGCCGATAGAGACGCTGGAAGCACTTTGTTTATGTACCAACATAGCGGCCGTGTTATTTCTCGCAGTGAAAAAGTGAATAATTCGTTATTAAAATGAGGAAGAAAAAAAAGAGTTATGATGAAAAAGTACTCTGAAAATGTGTGTCGGACTTAGAGAACAATAAGTACCTAACATAATTTAGATTCTTATTAAATATTTCATGGCCGCCCTATTTTCACGATATGGCCAATCGTGGACGACAAAATCGTAAAATGCTCACGATTTAATGATCTGGTCAAATTTAGTTGCCCACATCATAAAATGTTGACAATTTCATGAAATTATCGAAAATTTCATGATGTGGTCAATTCTACGATATGGCCACGACATATAGACTACAATATTCTTGCCATCTCTAAAAGCCGCAAATAAAAAACCTTTTAAACGCGTGTCCACCCTGATATAATCTTAAAAGCGGCTCAGATTACATTTTCCCAATTTTACGGTCATAATAATCTCCCAACTTATCGCGATTTGTCGCTGACTCACCTCTAGACAAACAAGCAGAAAAACCGCTACCTGGGCGGCCGCGGTCCCGGGTTCGGTCTCCGACCGGACGCGACTCGTTATGTTTGCGGTCGAAACAAATTATATGGCGTTACTGATTTACCACGAATTGTAAATTGGTTGACGGAAATAATGTTGTATTTATTATCTTAGTTACTTAATTTGTAGGACTCGAATTCTAACATTTTTGTTGTACAGCGCAAAGCAACAAGGCCGGGTAATGTCCGCTTTGTTTTTTATTTTCTCACGACAAAGCTATAATTTATCTATTTTCATGTCGATTATCTAGGTTGGTTGTACAGCCAACGAGTTAATATAACCATTGAACTTGAATGTATCCTGCCAGTATCATCTCTCTCAAGAATGCTGTGAATAATAGTATGAGATGTGTGGAGTAACAAGAATGGACAAGATTAGAAATGAATAATATAAGAGGAAGTTTGAAAGTTGCGCTAGTGATAGTAAAATGAGAGGAAATCGTCTTACCTGGTAATGGGCAAGTAATGCGGAGAAATAAATGTTACGCAGGGAAAAAGGTATTTAATTAGAATGTGGATGGATATGTTGGGAGAGGACGACCAAAGAAAAGATGGATGGATTGTGTAAAAGATGATATGTTCAGGAAAGATGTGAGTGTTGAAATGACGGCTGATAGGGATGAATGGAGGAAGAAAACATACTGCGCCGACCCCAAATGATGGGATAAGAACAACCGAATGATGCTGTGAATATCCCCGCCACCACTTTTTTCAAACAATCAGTCTGAAACCGTTGTAGGTACCATATAGGTAACAAAACAAGCGCTCTCTAGCTGTTATTCAATTCTTCTTCAGATCATAAATATTCTGTCTAGTCTAAGTGGAGTTTCTTCAGTGAGCTCTTCTCCGCAGATTCCGCCATTATGTTGCTGAACTCACTCATCTATAAGTGATGTAACAACATCCTGAATAAAGTTTTGCTGATCATGGTGACCCATCCTACACCTTACTAGTCAACTAGTCTGAGGATCTTGCCCTCTGAGGGCGCCCCTAGGCTAATTGTCAAAACCATAATTATAGAGATCTGTCTGTCTGAGTCATCTGATCCTCCCATAATCCAAGTCGTGCTACCATTTTGGTTCCTACACATAGCAGTAGGACAATCCGAAAAAAAAAAGCAGCTAGTCGTATTACTGCTGTTCCAAACTCTACATCGGAAAAGTTATCTAAACAGGCAATGATGTAAAAAACATCGCCTTGCACAGAAGCCCGGTGCGACTTTCACTGCTGACAAGTCGTCTACTCATTGTACACGACACGACGTTCCGACACGACATTCAGCCGCATGCGGTTTCTGTAGTAGCGATTATTGTGATAGTGAAAAACCGTATATCTTCCAGATGATTCTGTCACTTTGACGGCGAAGATTTGATAAATGAGTTTAATAAACAATACAGACTTTTAAGTTTTAAATCCAAACGAGTCTTTGCTACTAACTGTTCAAAAGTGCCCTCATGAGGTGACAATCGTGGCTGCGTGGTGATGATCTTGGCTTGGCTATCAAAATAAAACGTAAGTATTTGCAAAGTTCTATGTCCGTGCTACTAACCGCTGAGGACTGCCTTCGTTAGGAAACAATCCTGGCAGCTTCAGGATATTTCTGTAATTTTAGTTTTCTATCAATACAACATTGGAAGAGCCCATGGATGCCTCCAAAAATTTAACCAGCCAGTAGTGTAGTGTGGCAGTATAATAGACAACAAAAACAGCTTTTTCTACAGGCCGGTGGACACGACTGAAGAATGAAAACGAGCAATGTGATACTCGTAAACTATGTCGTGTCGGCTTGTCGCGTCGTTCCTAGTAAGTGTACCCCAAAGGCGTGTGTATCCTATTGGTTACTACACATTACCCGGCCGGCTGCCGGTCAATATTTGTATAGGTTACCCCGTAGACCCACCGCGGGTCTTCTAAGAATGTGTGCTCCGGGATTCTAGTGGAGATCGTACGAAAATTTGTAAAAAAATACTAGATTTTTTTTACTTTTATCTGATAGAATTTCCCGTTGTAAAAATAGACTAAAGAGGTTATTATATCATGTACTCTATTTATCTAAGATAATGATCTTAGATTATGTCTATGATGATCAAAGATGAAATGACAACGCTATTAAATAAATAAGATATGTAATAAGATATGTGATAGGGCAATAACCCCAGTCAAAGGGTTATCATTAGCAAATGTCGCTCTTCTTTAAGATAAAAATAAAGTGTTACATACTAACTTCTTTAAGATAATCAAAAGTGATATTTTTATCATATCTTCTATTTTATCCTTTTAGAATTACTCAGCAAACTGAAAGTAATAAGTTTGGGATGTTTCTGACTTCGTTATAAAAATAATGAAGTTTTTTTAAAGCTAAAATTTCTAAATCTTTTTGTTCATCCTCTACCAAGCATATTACTGCACATTTTTTGGAAAACTAATTTTGTTGGTGATATGATTAATTATCATATCTTAAAGCAAAAAACATTTATTTACAGATGACTGAAATCGTAAAATAAATGTTATTTCTCATCTTCGGGTGTTTGATTGACGTAAAGTTATAAATCATAAAAGCCGTAAGTCGAAGTTTGCGTTTTTAATAAACCTTTAAAAGATCATTCGTATTTTGAATTTATGACAAAGAAAAACGTCGTTATTGACTTGTTAGTCGATTATGAAGATAAACCAGTACGTTTTTCACGCAGTTTATGTCACGGATCAAAGGAAAGTAGCAGGAGTTTTTATCTCATTACTTACGTTATTAAAGATTCCCCTCAACCTAGGGGAGACTAACATTGCGTTATTATTACATTACACAGATGCGTCCGTCTTGAAAGTTAAGCTCCTACAGGTCTGACCAGGTATAAGATGGGTGACCGTTGCCTGATTTCTGTCATAAAAAGTTAAATTCCGATTATTTTTTCCATATAAATAATACCAAGGATGAAAGCCTGTCCTATGGTTGGCATGTTCACTTCAAAGTGTGCGCTCACTGTAGAGAAGAATGGCCAGAAGAAATTCCACAGGATTTACATCTTCTGTACTTTTCTGTATAAAAATATACCTATATTAAATATAGGCAATAGGGGATCGGACTGTTCCTAAATTTACCAAATTTTATGAATTATTTTTAAAATATAGATTAGCAGCAGACGATTCGTGAAGAAAAAAACAGAATCGGTTGAAAAACGAATTTATAGTGTTTTTTTTAAATTTCAATATGTTGTCTCTTTCAAAAACGATTTTTTGTATGGAGATTATATGGTGTTACTAACAAATGACGTCAGAAGTGTGTATGTGCCTCTCTCGTCTAATCTTGAATTTCAAACCTTTATTAAACCTTAACTCGGTAAATTTTAAAGATAGAGAATAAATTATTTTAGTGTTCGATAGCAGAAACTAAGAAGTTTGGATTTATAAAATAAAAAAAAGTAGTCCTATCCCCTAATTGTTGACGCGTTTTCGTGCTTAGCCAAGCCTGCCCTCTATTAGGGGCGGAGGAATACTTCTATAGGACATAATATAACTTATCACAAAAATAAAATAAATGTTTGCGTGTGCTAATTTCATCAAAGTGTTCTTATTCACATGGGAGCGCTGAATAAACACATAATATCGGACTTTAGATATATACCGAACATGGCAAGGGTTCGAACCGCGATCTCCCTCCCGGTCAAAACTCTGCTTCTTTATCTACACTACCGACGACCCGATGACGCTCTGATTTTATTATCTTCATCATCATTATTTCTGTAGCTGGACAATAGCCTCCCTAAGGAATTAAGGATCCACAACTACCTAGCTAAATTTAACTAGTATCCAAATTATTATACTGCACTAACTCTTAAGTACAGTCAACTCCCAAACTTAAGACAAGAACAATAATTTAGTCCAAAAGTTGGCGATGCAACTACTCGCCGGGTGAACATTCCTTCCAAGTTTCACAGTTCAAGGTACTTCGAAATTTAAAAACCCAAATGCGAGTTGGACTGATATTGTGTTAGGGTTCTGTACCACAGCTTGAAACTCACGAGATTTTTACGAAACCTACAATTTTGGATTAAGAGCTTGCTTGTTTTCTGGATATTATGATCACCATATTTGGCAGTGACTTCTTCACAGAAGTCTCAGGTTCGATATCCGACCGAATAAAGAATTGTAACATCTGTCTGGAGAAAATTCTATATACACTTAACTTCTAGTCTGCATTTCTGTGTTCTCTTGTGTATAGTTGCTATTCTATTTTATTCTGTTTCTGTGTCTGTTTATATTTCCATGGCATCTCCGACACAGAGAATTCTAATTAGCACTTCCCGCTCGAACTAGGTAAAGCAAGTGCAAGATACATTGACTTGTTTGTAGAGCGCCGCCCGTCTCGCCTCACGTGAATAAATTCAATGTACCGTGTGGTCGCCTAGATTCGCGCGAGCTTGAAGTGCTAGTGCGACATGCCAAATTAGTGTTGCCACTCTTTTGATAGTTCTGCTACACACTACACTACTCATCGATAGTTTCGATCGATGCTACCAACAACTCGAAACATAGCAATACTATCGAAGGTATGTAATACTAATATCGATAGATTTATGACTTGCTACTGGATAAAAAAACTATCAGTTCTTAGAACTTCGATACAAAAATATTAACCGACAAATTTTATCGATACGTATTAATTTTTAATTGATTTTTTTTATAGACATTGATTGATAGACTAAAATAATCGATTCTATCGATTAAGTCTATTTGTAGATTCATATAGTCTATAGATAATATTTACTCGCAGCGCTACACCGAACGACCCTTGGTGAGTTGGTGCAAATATCCCACGGAACCCGAAACCTCGCCGACCGCAGTGGCGCACTGCGCGCAATTACTCCAGTAAATGACTTCTCTTCGCAGTATAATTTAAACCCCCTCCCGTCTCCACACTTCACCCTCCCCGCGTCTAGGAAAGCTTTTATTCCTGCGACTGTACTTTTGTGTTGACTACTTGAAAGGATTGAAAACTTTGGTAATAGGGCTAGTTGTTTTGGTTAAAAACAAGCGAAAGATGCCGATAGTCATGAAGACTTTTCAAATTCTTATGAGAATAAACATGTTCGTTTTTAACTTTGAATCTACATAATATTTCAACTGGGCTATAGCTATATTTTCTGGAATATAGGTGCTTTTCTATAGCACAAAAATAATGTTATGTGCCAGTATCTTCTGTTTTTATTTCCTAGTTTTAAACTCTCTTTATAATTTTTTATGGTTTTTGCGGACCACTGCGGTGTTCGTTTTTTAAAACTTAATGTAGCATTATTTTCAATGATATTTGTGCCAGTGTCATATTTAAATTTTTTAAACTACTTTTTATTGTTTTACATTCGGCCTAGTCCGCGGTGTTCGATTTTTAAAAACTTAATGTAGCATTATTGTCGACAGGCAAGTTCGAGCCGCATCCCGCGGCTGGCTTCAATATGGGCTACCTCATGGCGCCGTACCCCTACCCCAACGGTGGAGCTCATCCCTTACCCGTCTCTATGGTAAGTACTTAAATAAGTTATGCAAAGATTACTATATAAAAAAAAATGTAAATGGTTGTAAAGAGACTATTGGTAAAGTCTGGAAATAGACTCTATGTTTTAGGTGTCTGTCTATTGACATCTGATATTTTTTAATAATGATTAAATGTCTCTGATGATGATTAAACATTTTAAGACTTATTTGTAAATACACAAAAACATCTTTCGTATTGAAACTAAACGCAAACTTTAAATAAAACTAGTGTTTTTCTACATTTTTTAATGCTTTTAAACAAACCTAGTCTTCTTAGGATTGACTTGGCATAACTGTAGCGTTTAAGGAAACCCCTTCAATGGAAACCCCTTTCAAAGAAGGGGTGTCCAAAAATAAAGTTGCTGTCACTTGGATCTGGCAACATTACCACGACGACGTATTGCGTCAGTTTGGCCTTCAGATTTTTGAATAGAACTGCACCATTGGGTTTCTTTGATACCCTTTCGCAATTTCCTTCCTTCGCTTAGTACGGCTGATTTTATAACCCATCTGCCGCCAACTGGAGCCAACTGTGGTCATTTTGTCTCGTAGACTTATTGTTCTAGAGTTTTTTTAACTTTCTCACTAAGATATTAATGAGAAAGTTAAAATGCCTAAAACATTCAATGCGCAGATGAAAGTCCACTGTAGGTAACTAAAACAAGTTGTCGTAACTATAATCATAAGATAGTCCAATGTTTATTATTGGTATGATAAATAAACTTCATGAGATATTCACAGGAATAGAATCAACCCACATACCTAAGTTTGAATGGGTCAAAAAGCCAGATTCTAAAAAAGTTAATCGACACAGGTCTTAAAAAAAGTTCTCAACTCACGTATTTACGCGGAGTCGCGTGAAGTAGGTCTGTCTGTCTGTACTGCCCATTCCCCAACCCTTCCGTGGCCAATTTTAGAATTATATCCAAAACAGACCGAAAAAATACAGAAAAATAAACAAACTTACGAGTCGAAATTTAATCGTCGACGGTACTATTTTTATTGGATTATTTCCTGGTAATAACCGCACCACGTGCCTCGGCTGGGAATCGAACCCGGGACGCGCCGGAAACGGTAACACAAACAACGTTTTATTTCTGTCTTCATCCTCGGCCGGCCGAAAGGAAAAATATAGGATTCCTGTCATATTCGTTTAGATTGAAATCTTTTGTTGGAAATCATTATAAAAATCTCATTTAATTCTTCAATAAGTATTTTTTATTAGAAACATATTTCTATGTATACCTGTCCCTCTTACAAAAATATAATAAATACAGAAAGGAAAGGATACAGTCCAAACATCTGAGACTAGACCTCTATTACGTTACAAAATGTGGAAAACTGCAATGAAATTTCCCTCCAACATTGAGAAGAGTGCAGAAATTTAAATTTAGAATCGAATGAATGACAGTTTAAAAATCGAACGGTCTTCGACGGGGCACCACGACGTCCATATCGTTCAATACCTACCCCCAGTACGCATGCACGCTTGCCGCCATTCAAATCCTTTAGAAAGCTATAAGAAACGAAAAAAGAATCCGCCGCGAAAATATGAAACTTGAAACGCAACAGGTGGACATACGGCCGTCTCATTCTTTTCTATGAGGTTTAAATTCTCGTCCCTGTTGTGCGGAAGCCGCCCCCACGGTCGCCGCCCTCGAGGGCGGGAAATTTAAATGAAGGAGGGGGTGGGATGGAAATGCTTTTCTTTTTGCTCGCGGGGTGTGTTTTAGAGCTTTTGTCTGGGTGAATGCGGCCGCCAATTTCGGGGTCGCTTGGGTGCGTTCCGTCTCGGGATTCGAAAATCGAACGCTTTATTTTTCCACGGAGAATTTTAAAATTTTCTATTCATTCCCATTTTATTAAAGATCGAATTCATGTCAGGTTTGTGTAGGAAGTATCCTACCTTCAGTTTTATGATTTGTAAAAGAAACATAACAACGATATTACTCGAATTTCCTACTTTTCAGCCAGTCATCATTTAATTTATTTTCTGGCAAAGTCTAGAGTTGACAAATTGTGCAATAGACAAAACACCATAACCAACAAAATTTTACTGAAGTAATTTTCCTAGAAACTGTGTCATAAATACGTATAGTATTACTTGATAACAGCAATTATTGCAGATATTAATTGCATGTTATTGCCGGGTCAGTGTTATCAGACACGTTTCAAATGGCATGTGCCTACCTACTCGTACCAACTACTTAACTTATACATTTTTGTGTAATATTACAATAAAGTTGTATTATCACTTCAAATTTTAAATCTTATAAACTAAGATGAAACAAACAAAAATACTCCAACAATAAAAATGCACAACTTTTTAACACGATTTTTATATAAAAATTGCTTGTCAACCGTTAAAAGTAAACCAAATAATTGCAATATTTTGAAATAGTTCGATGTTCTAAAATTTTTAAATTATATTCCTATAAAATACGCTATAAATTTTTGTAAAACTACATTTTCTGACAGAAATTATAAAAAGCACTTTACTAAACAAGCAATTATTTTCTTTCAATTTAATTACAAATTGGTCCATCCACTTTCATAGATACTTTTTTTTACAAAAATCTCGTTTTACATCCACAATGACTTCCAGAGCTTTGTCTCCGAGCACTTAAATTGCAGCATACATAGAGAGAAACATTACATCTCTGTTATCAGCACGACGCATCACACTCACGTAGAAGCGGCGTGAGCGGCAGTCACCCCTCACCCATACAAGATTAGGATTTGTACATTCTGCGCTACTTAGTCTGTGTAACGGTTTTTTTGGAGAGCTATTTTCGTTTTTAAAGTCCTTTGGAGGATACTGGCCAAACACAGTGCCATAAACATTAAGAAAGAAATTGTGAAAAGTTGCGTTTTAGTTAATACTGGCCACATAGAGAAAGAAAAGCTACCAACTAAACTGACTCACCCAAGAACGATCTCGTCATTTATTTGTATGAATAACGAGAAAATAATAGATTAAGTCTTAATAATAAAGCTAAGTGGTTGGATAAGAGTAGGTAATAGATCTTTCAGCATTATTTTATCCTCTTATCCTTGAAATGCTTACTTTGTTCCCAATTTCAAGCGCCAGCTAGTCTTTTCTGTGGAATTTTCCTTACCACCGCACATGCCGTTAAAAGAACATTCTAATTCGTCTATCCGTCGATGCCGGGCATAATTCCGCAGGAAAATCATTACACACGCCCCGGTAATTCGGATTTCGAGTGCCCTGTCCTTGTCCCACCCGTGGGGTGGCCCCCCCTAACCCACGCTGCATCTCATTTCATCACTACAACCTACAGACAATATTCCTAAAGCCAACACTGCAAGGAAAACTGAACTGTATTGCCAAGAAAATTGTTCACGATTTACCGTGGTCTGGACCCAAGAAGGTCGTATTGCAATTGTAACTTTGTATAGCAGGAGTTAAAGTTAGATTTTCTTTGTAGTTTCTTTCGGTGTGTTCTTTCGATTTTGGACTTTATCGGCGGGTGGGGTGGTTGGGTTTTCCAGTATAATAGAGGGGAGGTATTTCCTCTTATTTTTTCGTGAATTTTTTATTTAAGAAAGGGATAAGATTTTAATGTGGGTGCTTTTATTACGGGCGATTGTGAGATACCCTATTGTTGGGGGATCTTGATGCGTGTGGGGTTTCCGCTTAAGGTATTCTGTATGGAGCGGGACAGTAATGATGTTGCAGCCGCTTTTTGTTCGCGGCCATCTTTCAGGGTTCCCTAAAGACGATTTTCAGTGATTAATATCGCTACAGTTTAGAAATTAGAGTTTGGAGGTCTTTTTCTTATTGTATTGTTATGATGTAACAAAAGAAATACAATGCTATAACGTCTCTCTTTCTTTAAAAACGGTATAAGTACTTTGTCCATTTTGGTTAGTAAAAAATCAATCAATAAATCAATCAGCCTATTGCAGTCCACTGCTGGACGTAGGCCTCCCCAAGAGCACGCCAAAGCGCAGTATCACCCGCTTTCCTCATCCAGCCTCCACCAGCGACCTTCCTCAGGTCATCAGTCCACCTGGCAGCGGGGCGTCCCACACTACATTTACCGAGACGTGGTCTCCATTCGAGGACACTGCTCCAACGCTCATCAGTTCTGCGACAGACGTGGCCAGCCCACTGCCACTTCCGCTTGAGAAAATAAACCAAATTATCAACACTATCAAAATTTATTTGTTTATATTACGCAAAATAAATGTTCATGTAAAAGTTGTGTACTGAAGCGTAACTAAAATATAATTTAATTTAATTTATTTATTTTAAAGACTACAGAGGTCCATTTTGATTTGTAACAATGTTCTTAAACCTATGTTAGTAACTTATAAACACTATGTAACTTAAATACTATCTATATGCCACCAACACCCCAGCGAGGTGGCGGCGTATGATAGGCGTATCATACCTCTCAGCAACGGTCTTCAGGATGGATGGATATAAGTATCAGCATTTTTTTTTTCTGTTCTGTTAAAACGAATTAAAATGATTTATTACAAGGCTGTTTTACTGCGCTTTGAAAGAATCTATTCAATCAACGAATTGTATTGAATACACTGTTTTTCCTAGAAATGCCAAAACCCTGACTCAAACCCATTCATTTATCAGCATCTCTAACCTATAACAATTTTGAAATATATTATTATGGTTCTCAAACTTATAATTATGTGTCAAAACGAATTCCAATCTCTAGAACTGTCAGTGGCGTTCATAAATATTCTAGCCACAATTTAGAGAAGAGTTGTTACCGGAAGCTAGGCCACATTCCCCGTCTTTGCCTGCCCTTGAACCCAGAACTAAAAGCCACAAATTGCAGGGTTCAAGTTAGAAACGGAAGCGAGAGCTTGACAAATATTAACATTGTATTTTGAACGGATAATTAATTGAATTGCAGTCTACCTGGTGAGTAAAATTATTCATTATAATTTTGATTCTCTTTTATGTCGATTTTTTATCTCTCGTAATATTTATAAGATATAAAACGATTCACCTTCCTGCCAGAGTCCCCTGCCAGGTGGACTTATGACCTGAGGAAGGTCGCTGGTGGTGGCTGGATAAGGAAAGCGGGTAATCGTGCGCATTGGCTTGGGGAGGCAGCAGTCCAGCAGTGGACTGCAATAGGCTGATTGATTGATGAGAAGACAATTTAATTAAAAAGTGCGTATGATTAAAATCGTAGCTATACAGGAAAAATTTGCAGCTAGCTACGCCGTAGCAGTCTGCGTATTTGTTTAGCATACCTTCAATCAATATCGTCAAATATCATCATCATCATCATCATTTCAGCCCGTTAAAGTCCACTGCTGAACGTAGGCCTCTCCAATCGCACTCCAGCGCGACCGGTCCATAGCCACCTGCATCCAACCAGACCCAGCGATCCTGACCAGGTCGTCGGTCCATCTCATAGGTGGCCGTCCCACACTGCGCTTGCCAGTACGTGGTCTCAATTCAAGGACTTTCTTGCCCCATCGGCCATCCGATCTTCGCGCTATGTGGCCTGCCCATTGCCATCGTCAAATATACTACATTATATTTAAAGAGGGCGGAATACTCGTATCATCAACAGCTCATATACGTCCCCACCGAGGGGCTGGAGCCTACCCTGATTTAGAGTGATTAGGCCTTAGTCGACCACGCTGGCCCAGTGCGGGTTGGTCGACTTCACACACAAACTTTGAATTTCTTCGCAGGAGTGTGCAGGTTTCATCACGATGTTTTCCTAAGAGCGTTGAATAAACGTACATATGAATTCGAAATTCGAAAACACTTTTGAACGTGGTGGGGATCGAACCCGCGTCTCCTGGACGGGAGGCAGCGGCCCTAACCACTAGACCACTGACGCTCTTATATACGGCGGAATATACCTGAATACATATTTTTATGCCTAGTTTCATAAAACATGCATGATTTTGTTATGAACTCAGAAGAACTTAGTTTTAATCAAGAGTTTTTTTAAATGTCTACATTAAAAGTAGCAGGTACTGCACTGCTTCTACGACTACGACATCGGTTGTGTAATTGCCCTAATAAATTATTAATATTATTAATTATTGCCCTAATTATTTTATGCGAGTGTTCGCTCTTGCTGTCGCTTCCTCTTATAACTCCCACCACAAACTGAGTCACTAAATCGGAACTGGAAGTACGTATCACAATTAAATTCTCTTTGTCGGAACTTTTTGGATCCTTATACGTATTAATCATTAATATTACATCTATGACGCACGCGCAGGTTTTGCCGCCAAATCGATATCGATCTTTAATGAATTATTATTGTTTATCCATCAGTATTTTGTGCAGGATTGATTCTTGATGTGTGTGTATTAAACAGCTGTTTTGAATGTCATTTTGTATTGTAATTAGTGGCCTTGGTGAGGAGGTTGTGACTAGGAATTCATTAAATTCAAGTGGTATAAAGAGTATGAAACTATTTATAACAAGTTTAACTTTAGTCAGTTTCCGGTTTTTAGGAATTCAGTTATTAAATATTACTATCCGCGCCAGCATGCCGCTTAAAAATTCCAATAGACAATTTTTTTCATTAATATGGGCTACTAAATTCGCGTAATTCTTTTTCTATTTTCTTTTTTTTTTTAGTTTTTTTGTACCTTGTTTGAAAAAAGAGATACCTTTTCCACTCTTTCGTACTGAACTAAGTTTTTAATACTGTCAGTATGGTATTGGACAGTGAAGTAATTTAGAAAAGTTCATGGAAGCTTCGAGAATAGCAATCAGAATGGCAGCATAGTCGGTAAATCAAATAAAGAAAGACCTTTAACGCATCAACAGCTCATATACGTTCCCACCGAGGGGCTCGAGCCTACCCTGAGTTAAGGCGATTAGACCTTTGAATTTCTTCGCAGGAGTGTGCAGGTTTCATACCGATGTTTTCCTTCACCGTAGAACGTCGAATAAACGTACATATGAATTCGAAATTCAAAAGCACATTGAAACGTAGTGGGGATCGAACCCGCGTCTCCCGGACGGGAGGCAGCGGCCCTAGCCACTAGACCACCGACGCTCTTTGAAAAAGAGATATTTTTTAACTCAACATAACGCAACAGTAGAAGCATATTTCAAGATATTTTCTTCATATTTATCTGGTAAACGTATTAAAATCCTAAATAAATTTGTAATAATGAAAATCGAACTATTTCCTTGCTTTAACAAACGCATTGCAAACTCATTGTACTTACAAATACAGTAAAATAATCAAACTCGACTTACAGGTTTGCTCAAGGGTTGTCTATGAAGGGTGAAGGACAGGGGGTAGTAGGTGGGAGGGGGGTAGTAATATTTTTAAAAGCGTCAACCCTCGACGGCGCGCTTTGTAGAATATCTCATTGTACGGAGAGATGGCGCAGTGAAGGGAAGAAAACAGTTTTTGATAGAGTAGATATGGTTTATGTATCGTGTTTATTAAATTACTCCAAAATAAAGGTGAAACTGCCGTGTGGTGACGGCAGAGTAGAATACATTTGTCACCAACCCCTACCCTTCCCGTGGGTGCCGTAAGAGGCGACTTAGGGACTACACATTGAACAGGGAACGGGCAGCAGCGCTCTGTGATACAGTAACCTTTTAACCTGCGATCTCCAACCCGCCTGCCAAGCGTGGAGATTATGGCAAAACCCTCCACTTAAGTGGAGGAGGCTCATAGGAGATAGGAGGCATCAGGAGGTCCAGCAGTGGACTGTAACGGGCCGTCAATGAAAGGTGAAACAGAAACAATGGGGGATTTTCCGAACGAAAAAATAAAATCGATAGATGATATTGAAGATTCGTGGATCCGAAGAAATCCGGCGAGTCACCCAGGGCCATAAAAGGATTTAAAAAAAGAATCCACGAAGTACACCTGGCGCCATCTTTCGTCTTAATTAGAACTATTATTTTTATTTTTTAAAGAGCTGTTAAAAAATCCTCCATTGAGGTATCGAATACATTTTTCTAAATATGAATTGGATGATAAAACCGACTCTAGGACATAAGGATTTGTTAGCTCAGTTGTCGACATTACAACCTACAATACAAGATGAAGAGAAAGATATCGGAACGGATACTCGTGCAGTAGTTTTACCGTCCCTTACAGCAATGTGTTTCGACTGAGTCCCTAGATGTAGAGAAAGAGGTGTAATCGGCCAGTACTACGATTCGAAATACGCAGAAAAAAAACTCAAAAAGAGTGTTTGTTGGTTTGTTCTTCTTTCACAATCCACGTAGGGTCAACGTTCAACGTGACATTTTGCATAAAAGCAGTTTATAGATCGGATGGTGACATAAGTTCCTGCAGGAAAATCTATAATAACGCGAACTTGCTAGCATAACTCACCGATATATTACAGACAGACAAGTCTAGCAAAGGCAAAGTTTGTCTTCAATCTCACTCAATAGTTCATCCATATTATCTACGAATGTTAAATCCCAGCTAGAAACGCAGGAAAATGTCATTTTCCGTAGCTCCATACTATCCAATAATACTGCATTCGCATACGGGATGGTAATTGCCCAGAAGCCTCCCCACCACCTACCTCACCCCTTGTTCTAGATACTCTAGTCACCCTGTTCCCCCTAGAATGCTAGATTTTAGTATAGCAACCTAATCTAGTTTCGCAGGTATGATGGGATGTGGGAAGTTTTTATTTTACAAGTTGAGTGTTCGTTTTGTAATGTTGGTACCATTATTCTGATGACGTATTAGATAAATTAAAGTTTTCGCTTAGTTGTAGTGCATTTGTAAAGTTTATTATTTTTAGCGAACACGTGACGTTTAAACATATATAATATAATAAATTACTACAACAATATTATAAATGCGAATGTAATTGTTTTTTTGGTATGGCCTTCTCGCAGCAAAGAGCAACGGATCAACAAGATTTTTTGCACAAAGATCAATGGCAAAGATAGACTTTTTACTGCGCGATTTCTTATTCCTACGGGAAATACATGTGCCGTAGTAAATTAAAGTGCATAAACTTAAACAATTAAATACATTCCACATGCCATTCGAATATGATTTATTATAAATCGCCAAACAGATAATTAAAATTAAAACAATTGAAAACCGCAATGAAAACACCGCGTCACGAATTCACGATCATTATTCATTCTTACCGCAATGAAAACATAATAAACACACAACTATTATATTAACAAAACGCTTCCGATTAACCCTACCCCAAACGAGCGTCCAATTTCACACTACCCTCAAAAATATTAAATCCAATTTACAATAAACCCCACGATCATCCTCTCAATAAAAAAATATATCATAATCGTTATAAGTATTACAAATTACAAGTACTCGAGACCATTGTGCGAACTCCCTATAGTTTACACTAATCGGCGCACAGTGGTCCTACCCCGCTTATTTGCAGGGCAGAAAAAAATGAATATGATTTCATGGCAGGTTAAATCTATTATGTGGCGGATTAAGTTATGAGTTATATTTCTATTTGTGAAGGGGCATTTAACGAGTTATTTGACGCCTGCGCCCGGGCATCGCGTGTTGCGGCCCGTCGTCGTTCAGATAACCTATAATTATGATCCATCTCACTTTTATAGCGCAGCTTTTTATTATGTTCATGTTTGTTTTCATGACAGGTGAATTATAATGATTTTTTGCGGATTAATCTGATGATTTGTATGAACGAGACTCGTCATCACTTCAATCTTGTTCTGTAATTTAGATATACTATTTTTAATAAATAAGAATATTAATATCACAAAACACATAAATCTGTTCTCATTATCTGATCGCATGAAACTAGTGAATTGGTAGAAAGCAAGACAAAATTAATAAATCTTAAAAATAAATATAAATAGGGTAGGTAGTTTAGGGTGTAAGTAGGTACCTACTTTGGTTATGAAAATATTCTCGAGCTTAGAAGAAACAAGAATGGTAGTCAGCGCCGCTAATACAACCTACAAAACAATAACGTCTTCTGAAAGCACTGTAATTTTATATGTAAATGTTTGTCTACTAAGTAACAAAATGACATAGCTTCTCCCGTTTAGAAGTGGTACTTATCCGAGACTAACAGTACATCTTTCACGTACATATCACCATTAAATATGTACCCCAAAATATATGTCCAAAGTATATTAATATCATCGAATACAAAATCAAAGAGCAGGTCCTTTGGGACCGGCCCAGTGGTCTCTAATGTGCCCATTCCCTGGACAAAGCGGATTATTTCGATGTTGTCATACTCATATCTCCAACCTATTAACATAATGTGGTGACTTGATTCCCTTGTTTCGGTTTTTTGTTCCATTTTTTCACGCCTTTGTCACACTGTGTGGTCTAATAGGTAATGGTTTGACGTCATTTTTTTTTTGTACTTATAGATTTAGTGGAAGCGGTGACTGGTTTTGCGGCATTTTTCAAGACTAGCGGTCCGCCCGTGGCTACGCTCGCGTCATGTAAGATGTTCCCGTGGGGATACGACTTTTCCCGGTCAAAAGTATCCTATATGTTAATCCAGGATACAAACTGTCTCTATTCCAAATTTCATCCAAATCCGTCCAGTAGTAGTTTAGGCGTGAAAGTGGAACAAACATCCAAATATATTTTCACATTTATAATATTAGTGTGATTAAATATGAAATCATAATTACAATAGTTCGTGTTAGAACAATTTGTTTTCAAACAGCTTACTTCAATCGTCGTATGTTAAAGTGAAAACTAAATTACTGGAGCGATTACCGTCTCCCCAACGTTTGCAAACACAAAATACACAATTACGTAAACAAGCCAAAGAAAATACTACAAAAAAAAATACTTAAAAGCGGCTGAAGTTGTTGAATGTGAAGGAAAACACAACACGACATTACCCCCAGTTGCTAAACAAGCAAACTTTTCCCACAAACCGTGGCTTTAACGTTAATATTTCAACCGATATTGTTCGAGTAATTGCGCGCTCGCGAAACAACCTAATAGGACCTTTTGAATATAGTAAAAAATCGATTCACCCATATTTGTTGTTAATTATTGTCGGTTGAGCCGTCTTTCCGCCTCCGCTGCTTCGAATGCGATTTAAGACCCTCCCCAGTCCAATTACAGAGTTCTCAAAAGTCCCCCCTTTCGCCCTCCCCTCTCATTTTTAGATCGAGCCACGTTTTAATGACCTCTCGAGTTGCCGATGTTCATTTGTCGCGAGGATTTTGCGTACGATTTTTCCACTTTTTATCCACGTTGGAGCACTGTGTAGAAAAGTCCTTGAGTTTTGAGTGACGTATCAACAATACGTCCTCAGGAAAAATTACGAGATTCGGAAAAGGAAAATCAGTATTTTTCCATCGGATCTTATTGCGAGGATGCTTAGCTGTGGAGCATTTTTCACGAGAACAGAAAAGACATTGTTACTGGTTTTTACCTGTAAATAACTCAATATACATACTTTCTCTTCTTCGTCCTAGCGTTTTCCCGGCCTAGTGCTGGCTCCGCTTTCCTACTCAATCTTTTCCACTTTGCTTGGTCTTCGGCATCCTTAGGTGTGAGATTGTTCTCTTCCATATCCGCTTTCACGACGTCCAGCAATATACATACTTTCTAATAAATAAAAAATCTGTCACCTTTTATTCTAAAAAATGCATATTGATTCCAACTTAAAAACAAAATATATGCACAGAGCTGCTAGAAATCTTGTCGCATTTGTTTTAAACCATGAACCTACGCTCCCTATATTAAAATGTCCCCATTTAGTTGTAGATTCTCTGATATGAGGGTGCCTTTGTGCCATTTGTTTAGAATCCTGTAATTTTGTACGAATCGGCAGTTTGCCCTATTTTGCCATAATTGTGCAAGGGGCTCCACGTATTAATAGAAAAAAAAAACCTTGGTTGGCAGTTTTTAATCTTTGCTTAATATTGTAGAAATGCATTTCTTTGCGAATTTGTGCTTTTGACTCTAGAAAATAATAGAAAAACTGAAAGTGCCTATGGAAACAGTAGATTTATGGTTTTTATGTACTTTTATTCTTTAAAAGTTTAGATCACGACGCTGTGTTGGCTTAATTTTAAAATGTATAGTGTGACACATGGCAAAACAAGTAAATATCTAATTAAAACTAAACTATAATTTGTTAAATGAAAAAAAATGTTTACTACATCTACTAAGCAAACAGATTCGCTCTTGGCACGAGTTAAACAAATAAGTTTCAACAAACAATCAATGATGAACTAAGCTCAAATACTGATCTTCATAGTCAAACATTACATTGTGAACTAGCCTTACTATACCTTCCCAGGATCAACCATTATAAAATAAATCCTAAAACCTTAAATTATAACCTCTAAAGTCTTTACCATTAGGGCGAACGAGCCAGTTGTCGGCCGCACGCCCAAGGAAAACTTTTTTGGTCTCATTTTTAAAACGACATTTTAGAACACGACATCACGACATGTGTCATCACATCACGTCAATGCAGGGATTATGATAACCATCGTACGTATGCCATCGAGCTAGGGAATCACCCTTTGCGATCTCTATATCGAAACAATAGACTACCACTCTAGATAAACTCAATTAAATTTAGACTTTATTTTTATTGCGACAGAGTTGATTTTAGAGTGTAAGTTTTTTAAAAAACGCAAGGGTGATTCCGAAAAGACAATTTAACCCTAAAAATGGTGCACGGACATTAATCCGCATGTAATATCGGGAATTTGTCGTCGGCGCGCGCGCAGGTCGCGCCATCTGTCCGAGCAATTCGAATTGATGCTATTAGATGTGGGACAATGGGGGCGTACTTCAATCAAGTGCCTGGTTTTTACTAAATCTGGTTTGCCGCGAATATTAATTTATTCTGCTACGACTTAACTTGCTTAGTAGACGCATATTTCTATCATGTACGTGCGCACTCCTGCTTTGTTGATTATGACATTGATTATGAGCTTAAGCAAGCATATGAAATCGAACTTTATTTCAGCTACTAAGTTATAAAAAGGAAACAGTTATTTGCCTTGCTAAAAGCTTAATATATGGATTTCGATTAAAATTGCACGACAGGATACCCACATCATCATCTACAAAAAGAAACCTTAGAAATGGACATCAGTATGCACGTTGTTAATAGTCGACAATACTATAAGGCAATAAATACATCACCTGTCATCCCCAACATATAAATAAAAATCGAATCGCAATATTCAATTGAACGCACATTACTATTGATCAGTATTCACGACTACCCTTTTATGCAGTCGGTAATAACACCCTAAATATGAAACGCTTAATAAAATCCACGTATAGAGTAATAAATTGCCCTTTTTGACGTCTTATTCAGAAAGTTCAACGATACATGTGCCGCTGTCAGTTGAGGGGGACGTCACTATAACCTCAGAACTAGTGCTGTGTTATCCGACTATCTATTGATTAAGTGGTTTTGGACTGTCACTATTTCTAGTTATTGCGTGATTGAAACTAGCCTAATAAAAGAAAGATAATAGTAAGTAGAAGTTCTACAGCTCTGCTCTGCTTTAGAGTTTCATGTACCTAAGTCGGCGTCTGCTATATCATCACTTTGGTATACATAACAATTTGGTTAGTTAGGGAAAAAAATCACCCGCCATTTATGTAAAAAAAAAAAAACATTGCGATGGTGATAAAAACTTTATAACCAAGATTAATTATATCGATCGATTCTCAGTCCATGCTTTTCACATCACTACATGACATGACGTGAAAGGTACCATTGAATGGCCCATCGCCACGCGCCCATCGTCTTCAGGTGGCGAGCTATGGGCGGCTCACCCTAATTTCGAATTTCGAACGTCTATTTTGATGTTTTTGTTAGGGTCGTGCGTGTGACAGGTATTTTTTTTATTTGCTATTGGATGCTTGGTTGATTTGGTATTAAAAGATTGCAAAATAAATGTCTGTGCTGAATGTTTACTTCTATTTATTAAAAACAGTTAGTTACCTACTAATACTATTTAGTTTTACTTATATATATAATTTTAAAGTAATTAAGTAAAAACACTTTATTGCACACAAAATTAACATACAAGCTGCTTGTAACAAGCAGTTTATTATCTATCTTCGTACATCTTTCGTATGATTTAATTATAAATCTTCAACACACCGTTCAATATCATTTTTAAACTGTAAAAACAGAAATTTGGAGACTCTAAATTCAGTTTTTCTTTCTTATTTCGTGAAGTATCGGATATGACAAGTTACCATGCTAACATTTTTTACGCATATTAGTACAACGCGTGTACCAGACAGGGCGACACGCGTGTACTAATCGGTACAAATGAGGACGGACGGGTACAAATGAGGACAGACGGCTGACGACGCGGTATTAGGATTAGTACCCTCTGCGATTGACTAATTATTCTTTGGGAATTTATTTTTTACTGAGCATTTTTAATGTCGTTTTTAAAGCGTTCGTGCGTTTGTCATTTGTCTGATTCACCTATAAACACAACTGGTTATGTAAATTTTGTGCCACGATAAAGCACAATAAACTTAAAAAAAAAAAAAACAATTTACTTTTTGTAAAAATCAAATCAAATCAACGGCCCGTTACAGTCCACTGCTGGACTATGAGCCTCCTCCACTTAAGTGGAAGGTTTCGCCATAATCTCCACGCTTGGCAGGCGGGTTGGAGATCGCAGATTAAAAGGGTTACTGTATCAGAGAGCGCTGCTGCCCGTTCCCTGTTCAATGTGTAGTCCCTAAGTCGCCTCTTACGACACCCACGGGAAGAGTAGGGGCTGGTGACAAATGTATTCTACTCTGCCGTCACCACATGTGCACTTTTTGTAAAACTTCTTCCTTAGGCACGCTAAACTGTAAGTTCCAGGTACTGTTGCCGTTAGTGTTAGCATGCTAGACTGACAATGTAATGCAAATGCAAGTATCGTCGCAATCAAACAAAATTTCCTGGTTACAGAGTTTTGAATCCGTAGCTAAATATTGACATTAATAAATTTTCATAGACCAGTAAGTATAAACTAACAAGATTTAAAAAAGAACATAACTGCACTATTTTAACCTGCCATTTGCGACTCGCTATTAAATGTATCTCCTACCTATAAATAGTATCTATAATGAAGTCTAGATCCAAACAATAGTCAGGTCTAGTCTGACACGCGTCCGGCAGACGAAAACCGACGGTGGCGCTAGGAATACTAATATCACTTCCGTATCCGTAACGTAGGTGCTATAATGTACCTATTACCACTAAAAACATACTTAATAGTACAGTCAACAAATCTACCTAACTTGCAAAGACATAAAGTGCCTCTTCCAAGTTGCAAGAAATTGTAGATGAAATATCTAGTGGTATAAGAAATGGTTGATGGATTTCAGATGAATACAAAGATTCAGAGTGGATTTGACGTCATTAACATGCATATCGTGTGATTGTAAGGTCGACGACCGACCCCAGAAACTCTGGCAGTAAGGATGATGCCAGCCATAAGTATAAAATACGAGTTTAATCAGTAGGACTCCTATTTAGCTTTAGACCGAATCATCATCATCGTGTGGGCTGTAAGATCGACAACCGACTTCACAAACCCTGGCGTCAGTGTTATAGAGCCGCCAAAGGCCACTGACTTGGCTCGTGTAACGACTAGACAGTAGCCGGGACAACGGCTTAACGTACCTTCCGAAGCACGGAATCATCTTTCTTTTCGGACAATCAGGTGCTAACCAAACTGAGAAAAGTCTCATAAAGAGATTTTTGCTTCACAGTGTCCCTACCGGGAATTGAACCCGAAACCTCCTTAATGGGCGTCGAAATCTCGACCACTCGGCCACGGAGGCTGAATTAGTAGGCCTCATATACTATGGGTTGTGTAGGTAAAATATATCACAGTGTAGCCATCTGTAGAATTTTGGCTGCTTTGTCTATTCAAATAAAAACTTACTTCCGCTATTTAGGCCATTTACATTCCGCTGTAGCACAGACAGACACATAGTCGCCGATTCGAACTAATTTACATGTTATTTTAGTCCATCCGTAAGACATTTTTAAACAAACCAGAACCTTGAATAGTTTCTACATTTGGATGATGTTTGTCCAGAACGCAGAACCAAATTGCTGTATAGAGTTAGTATTCCTCAATTCAGGTCTCTCAAGGCACCGTGTTAGGTCATTTGTGATTGATAATGCAAGGATGTAAAATTTATATGTTAAGAATTTCTTTACTGATCTTATTTCGATTACTAAAATAACAGCTATAACAACTCTTCAACATCAAGTGTGGAAAAGTTACCTTTTAAATCCTACATCACGCTCAACTGTGTCACTCAGCTAATCTTAAAGCTTTTTTCAAAATGGATGCGACGCGAAGACATTCACACAATACACGAAAACCTCGTCACCTAGATTCTCTCAAAGCCTTACGGTTTTCCTAAAAGCTAAGATTTACTTTAAACACAGTCTGATTTTAAAGAACTGACGACATCAGTTGCAGTCGTTGCAGAGTTGAGCGCGCGGCTTTCGGAAATAAGCATACTTATTCATCAGTCGGCGTAACTATTGAAATTGCTAATTGTTATTTGTTTACACTTTCGTTCATTTAAGTTTAAGCTGGCAACATCCATGAAGACCACTACTGGCAAATACTCCAACGTTTTCCGCAATTTTCAAGTTCTGCTAATGTCTTTTGGCAACCCAAAGATGTGCGTGCACAAAGTGTCGATTTTAACGATAGATGCCTGATTTTTCTGAACAGCAAACAAATGTTTAAATCTTACAAACAGCAAGTTCGTGTGTAGTTCTCATAAAAATGAGAGATTCCCTCCACTGCGTCGTCTAGAGAGCTGAATATTTGATGCGCACAGGCAGCGGCGCTTTCAGGAAGCCGCACTGGGTTAAGAGGCGCCGCGACTGTAGAATTATTGATGTCAGTATTGGCGGGAACGACTTTCAGCACGAAATGTTCGACTGAAACTGTTTCGGTTTAAAGGGAATAGAGATTATGTTAAAGGTTTCATAAATGGTGCTTAAAATTTTCGATTATCTCCTTTGGGTTAAAATTTTTGACTGTCCTTCAACACCATCATAAAAAAGGCAGAAACGATTTCTTAGTTATTAACCAGTTTAAATATTTGTATCAAAACTGCTGAATCACGAACCATTTTATGATCGAAGGATAACATACGGAGATCATCATAAGTTTTAACTACTGCTATAATATTCTTGGTATCCTTCTCAACCAATGTTGTGTGGTGTATTATCATCGTAATCTTAAGAATTCCTTCCCTATTCTTAAGACGTGAAATTACAAAATGTTTGTTTTTAACAATGACAAATTTTAAAGTCTCGTGTTATCTCAGAGTCTAATCTTTTTTTCACTCACGATGGCTTAAGCTCAGAAAGCTCTTGAGATGATAAACTTCTTTGTTCTTGCTACGAGCTATTCTGTTTTTTGTATCAAAATGTGTGGCTCTTGAAATTATTACACAATATTTGGGTGTTTTTGCTCGATGTTTGACGAATGAAAATTAGTAAACAAACTTTAAAGATGTTGCGTGTTTTATGTCAAGCGTGAGAGTAATAATATTTTTTTGCTTTGAGTTTTTGCTTGTGTATGATAATCCGTCCACAAGTACCTCTTATATTGCTCAGTTTGTTTTTATTATGACGTTATACATTTTGTAAATAAGAGGGTATTTTTTTATCAATCCGATGTTTGAGGTTTTTTCCATATATGTTTCAAGTCCAAATCCCTTTGCCTAGATTCTTTTCCGGAAGAATCTAGACATATTTACGGACGATTTAATTACTAGTCAGGTAATTATTGTCTATAACCATAAAAATTTACACGAAAGTCACACTTGAACAGTTCAGTTTATCTACCGTGAACAGTGAGAGGTATGTGTGCAAGCCCATGTGAATTCATACACGGCCTCATCGTTTTTCATATATAAATAGGGAAAAATAATTCAAAATCAATTCCAGGAATTCTTTAACAGACTGTGTTAGGACCATTCTTTGAACATTTCTCAGAGATATTTGCTCGTATTGAACTTGAGCCAAGCATAAAAGATGTATAATATTTGATTTTAACTTCACAATCAACATATTGCATGATTTTATTTCTAAACAAAAAGTTTGTTAGGTTCGGAACTTTATGAATTTTTATTGATTTTCAGCAATATTTATTTTTGTTTCGTATGTGCTTAAAATAGAAATGACTATATTTTATTATAGTTATTTTGGTATGCCGTACCGTGTATGAATGGACACGGACTTGGTATTAAAAGTATTATACGTATTATATTGTAGGTATTAGCAAAACGTTATTCTGACGCCGCCGCCATATTGCGTATGGCGGTAGCTAACCACGCCCACAAGCGATATTAGAATTAAATTATAGCTGTTGTAGCGCCTTAACGGACTTTTTGCAACAACCAGATTAATTTGATCTGCATCTAAGATTTGATTCCATCTGAACAAAGCTCTATATAAATTGGATGCGTCAACGAAGCGCCCGATTTACCACGAACTTAGATTCGATGTGTTACGTATGGAATAATTGGTCTTCTTAAAGTGGCAGGCTTTCCCGACACGTTTGTCTCTACATTAACTGGATTATCCTGATCTGCGTTTTGCAATGCTTAACGTGAAATGGGAGGCCTAAGCAAATTGGCGGTAGGTTCGATAATTGCTTCGCCAGTATCGTCGAGTTTTTTAAATGGTGTAAACAGAAATTAATGAGGTGTGGATTTTTTTGCGATTGGCAAAGGAAAGGTCTTGTTATAAAAAGTCCCGCCCAATGGCTTTTTGTTTAATTGTAATTTGAATACGTAATTGGTGCTTTTCGTGGAAATCTACAGTTGGAAAATTTTAAAAGTTACCGACTTTTAATGGAAATACTTCGAATTTACTATTATATTATTGATTAACTATACTATTAATATATCATATTGTATGCAGCTGTTTACTTTCCCAAATAAATAAAATAAAAATAAAATTTGTATATGAACCGAAATGGGAAAAGGCACCAAATATGTATCTCTATAATTGTATCACCTCTCTATTTTCACTTTCATTATAAATCAGCCATCAAGTATCGTACATAAAATAAACGTATCTCTTTTCTTTACATACTAAGTTTTTTTTTTTTACAATTTGTCACGCTATATTTACCTCACAAATAATGGTACAGGGTACATATCATATTATTGCTAGCAAGCAATGTATCAGAAGCCCTGTAGCAAAGCAAAGTTACTGATCCATTATTTTGTCAAGATTGGCAGCATTTTGTATCGGATGATGGCATAATTATAACGAGGCGGATTTCATTGATAATAAATACAGCTGTTATAATTCTATTTATAAGTTATTTGTTGAAATGTACTAGAAATAGAAGAAAATCATTAGTAAACATTTCTTTACATTTCTTGTCTGTCTTGGTGAATTCTTCACTAAAATCTGGAAGTACGTAAAGTCTGTCAAGAGACACACTTGTGTCTTTGACAAGAACTGATACATTCCATTTTTAAATTTAATTTTAACAAATTACCGGTCAGGGTTTAATAGTCTTTGTCAACAACATTTTCAATGCTATCATAAAGTTATTACTAACTAAATGAGCTATCAAGTCCGGTTACGTTGGCAGCTTGCCGGCTCAGTTACACAAGGGAACGCATTGTGCCCCACGCCTTTGATAGTTGATAACTATGACTCGAGCGACTCTAATAGTGATGCATTTGTTTTATTATGTTAGTCATCTAGTCACTGTCTATCATGTGGTATTGTTATTAAATAGGTAAGTAATCTAGGTAGGCACAGAACAAAAAAGGAAATCCTTTAATTGTTCCAAGATTCAATACTGAAAATTCATGACCTATAAATTTTTGTCAAGCATTATAAAAATATTATTTATTAATACTGTGATTTTCTTTTCAGGTATGTAGTCGAGGTCTCTTCTTTTAACAGATAAGTAGATACTTTCACTAGGTATTTTAAGCATTTTCGGGAGATTGTCAGAGAGCACACAAACCTACTGACGATGTTAAGCCAGCTTACTTACTATATTCCCTTAAAAGCTTTATCTATTTGTCATACCTTGTTCGTCTTTTCTTTTACCTTACAGCATGTGTATACAAATAATATCCTTAACAGTCTAGTGTTTAAAATTCTGCCCTCGTGTCCTACGTGACGTTTTCTCGCCCACTCGAGAGGGCGCTGCAATCTCGGAGCCTATCGGTTTGTTAATGCACTTCGGATGTTTGTCTGTGTCCGAGTTTCGAATTTAGAATGCAGGTGAGGGTAGAAAAGTTTCTTTTGATGATTTTGTATCTAAGAGAATTTAGTATTGTTGATTTTAGAATGAAAGCATTTGTCATTGTATTTATATAGTACTCTTTAATAGTGATTTTGTGTCTGTCACCATAATAACACAAAACAATAAGATTGCATTTAACGCATGTTTTAGTTTTTCTACTTTTAATGTCCTATTGTGAACAGGGATTGTGAGAAAAAAAGTTGTTTTCGGTGGCAAAGTTCGCCTATTGAGTGGCAAGTCGCATAATGCCGAAAAGGAAAACCACTGAAATAAAGAAAACAATGAAACAACGGAAAACAAACACGAAAACCAAACAAAAAGAAAATATAGAAAAGTTTGACAATGAAGGGTTTTGAATGAAAAACGACGTTTATTTGCATTTTGTTCTCATAACACAATGACAGGGTTTTAAGAGTCAAAATTTTCGCAAACTAGATTTTTCGTTCGTTTCATTGAAATTTCTACACAAACATTGCATCGTTGCTAGCAACTAAAAGCCGTCGACATGACCGTGATATAGCAGTAATACAGTTGAGCTAGATGTATGTATTATTGTTTCTTTCCTGACATACCAGGATTCATCAACAGCTCATATACGTCCCCACCGAGGGGCTCGAGCCTACCCTGAATTAGGGCGATTAGGTCTTAGTCGACCACGCTGGCCCAGTGCGGGTTGGTCGACTTCACACACAACCTTTGAGTTTCTTCGCAGAAGTGTGCAGGTTTCATCACGATGTTTTCCTTCACCGTAAGAGCGTCGAATAAACGTACATATAAATTCGAAATTCGAAAATACATTGGTACGCGGTGGGGATCGAACCCGCGTCTCCCGGACGGGAGGCAGCGGCCCTAGCCACTAGACCACCGACGCTCTTTTACCAGGATTACTGCAGCCAAATAATCTCCGACTTGGTTTAACGACCGCTTTTATTAATGAAAACATAGAATCTACGGCTTAACCTAACGAAGCATGGAAAACGCTTTAGTTATAGAGCATATAAAAACGCAATTTAATGTTAAAAAACATTTTGACCATAGCATTCTACTTAGCAGCCAAAATTCGTCCACTGATAGACAAAGGAAAAGTTTGGTATCAAGAGCTATGTTCCATCCAAATAACGTTATATTATATTAAACTCAATATTAGAAATTCCATTCTTTATTTTGGATCCCCCTGATCCCACTGGCCCATATAAGGGTATACCTATAGGGGCTAGAAAAACCGGACGATATTAGCCCAGTATTAGCATGTCAAAGGGCCCTTCCCTTCCACGTGGACATTACTCGTACACTGAAATATTCATAGAGGTAATATCTTTATAGGGAATTAGATTAGAAATATTTCAGCCAAGGTGAAAGGTATGAAAAATGCTTTGTAGGAATTTTGGATTTGAGTGTTTTTATTTTTGAACCAACTAACTGGACAGAATTACAGAAAAAGAGATGTAAAATTATTCTTATACCGGTAAAGTTTGTTAATGTAGAGCCACAGTATAGCAAACAGATACCTACCTACATGCCGTATTAAAAAAAAAATAGTACATGATATTTTTTTCTAGGCCTTGTAACCGGAAGTTTGTTCTCGAGTCTACCCTAAATATGAGATCGAGCCTAGGGTAGGCTCAGACAGATTAGTTGACTTCGCAACCTTTGAATTGCTTTGCCTCACGTTGTTTATCTTCCCTATATCGAAAACGTAAAAATTACGTGTTGTGTTTGGAAAAGAATAAAATACAGTGGTTTACGTTAGTTTTTCTACATTCTCCCATGACTCTTAACTATAATTTAAAACTCAATCTCTCGATGCCAATCACTGGCACGAGCATGCCTCAGCAACCCAAAGGCCGTGAAAATACGTCTCTAACACCAGTAATTCCGGTGCGTCTATCATTTTAACTAGAAAACAAAGCTAAGCGTCGGCTACCCAGCTTTCGCGCACAGACGCCGTCGGCGGCGACTTCAAAGAGAATTTACCTCCCCGTCAATTTCAACCCCACCCCCCAACCTCCACGCCTCGGGCGATGACGACCGCGTTTGTTCATTGCGGTAACACCATGTATTTGGGAAACGGATCAATGTGTATTTACCTTAAATTGCGAGTTTACCTTTAAGGTGATAATGTGGAAGTTTTTTTTCAACTGGGGGTTTTTTATGTCGATGACTTTTTCGCAAGTTTCTGAACTGATAGCAACTCTGGTTGCTATGGTTTTTAACGGTTCACTTTCATTTTAGCAGTATTTTTAAACAATATGAGAAAAATATTCTCTTAATCTTTGCTGAGAAGTTCTTCAGCTGAACTTTTTTCATCCTGTAGTTATTCATAGTCAACAAGAGCTTGAATAAAGCTACCTACACTTCTCACTTACAAAAGGGCTCATCGAAACGAGTTTTAAATATTCAAAAAAATAATTATGCTATTCTATAGACGCATGTCATAACGAGACGTATCAATATTCATACTCGTTCGTACAGGGACGGACACGTGCCGGAAAGAAAGAGAGGGGTGCATTCATCCGATGTTGCTTTCTTTATCGCACGCACTTTTTAATTTAGAAACAATCTCGTCGAAGGCGTCCTCGATAGAGAAGGGAAAATTCAGTTGAAAATATTTCCTGGCGATATAGGAGCTGATATAAGAATGGGATAAGCATTTCTTCCTCTATTGTCCGACAAAGACAGATTTTATAGCCAGGATCAACCAGACTTATCGCATACAATTTATATGCAGATAGGGGTCAAACAGAATAGCCGGCCAAAATCGGCAATTTTCTTGACCCAATTCACACACTAATGTAGGTATAAATATCTGATTACTCTCACTTAGCTCGTATAAAGCACCTGAAGCATATTGATGATGTGCCAGATTCAGAAAATCATTATCTAATTTAAAAGTTAGGTTAGCTGACCCCAATTGCGGAAATGTCTTACTCAAATTATTATAAAAAGCTGAATACGGTTTTTTATTTTCAGCCAGTAGCAAGATAGTTGTCACATAACATCCCTATTCACATATTCTTAAAAAAATTCGAATGCGCGCTCCTGTCCATTGTTTGACGAACATTATTGTCATTTTAATTTTTTCCTAGCATTTTTAGTAGTTTATGTTATGGTTGAATGGAATAACATCGTCGGTGGGCCATCGAAACTAATAAATTTTTACAACGTTTTGTGCGTTTTTGTTTTATGTTTAACATTTTGATTTGTTGAATGCCCAAATATTCAATGTATTAATCACCAACGAAATAAAGTCAGAGAATGTTAGTTTTAAAAATCTGAGAATCGTCTTGTGTATTCTAGAAAACTATAAAGATCCCTTTAATTTTTATCTTGATCGATCTGTGTTAATCCACTATGATGATACTTACTTACTATATTCAGTTAAAGAAAACTGTTAGTGTAGATTGTAAAATTGATGTCTAACCTATCTTTTATAAAACGCCTGCGGCGCGGCGGCGGCGGTGTCGACGTTGGCGCCCAACGCTAACCACAGCGTGCGGCCGTGTCCTATTACAGTAACGTGCAGTCGTTGGCGCCCAGAATGGGCCGTGCCTAGATACGGATTATGCTAATCATTATTACATCCAAAATAGTCTAATTATAGCGCTGTATTAACTTAAAATATAGTTAAAAATATTAGGATATTCTGTTTGTTTTTTTACGTGGTTTCAGTTTTCAATATAAACCCCCGCATAATTAAACTCACTTCATTAAGGTAAATAATGGTGTGGTTGAGTATTTTAATCATGTAGAAGAATTGTCAGGAGAATTTATTTTAAAATTTTACATTATTCAGTGGGCTCATAAAATGGAGCAAAATAGTTAAAATTTAAAACGAATGTCTTTTCTTTTTTGTCTCAAACGAGCACACACGAAAACCGCAGCGTGTGACCGCGTCCTATTAGTCTTTGCAATTAGTTGGCGCCCAACAAGGGACCGGGCCGCAGCCGCCGTGCTCAGACATGGATTGCGTTAATTATTTCTGAATTCACTTTATCGACCTTTTATGTGGTAAAAGTTTTTAAAAAATATTATACCTTAGTACAAGAGCAATTTATTTAATATTTCTAACAATAAACATCAATGATGAAGTCTAATAAGCACACGAACTCGATATACCTACCAGCGCTACGTAAAGTTGAAGTATCTCTCCAATCTCCTCTTTCACAAATACAACAAAACCTATAAAACTACACCCATCCGAATGATTACTAAGTACCGTATCAGAGAACACTTGACCTCCCCCAAAAACATGAGAAATGATTAATAAACCGAACTGTCCCATCCCCATGCCCCATCGGGCAGCTCTCGAGCCCACAAGTGTATGTCAACGTACAGCGGACAATCGCGAATAATAGAAACTACCCTCGCATTAAAAAAAGAAAAACAAGTGGGTGAATGAGGCACAATGGGCATCGAGCCCTCGCCTCGACTCGGCAGGGCTGCGCGTGACTTGAATTTTAAATTTCCAACTATTAGGTTGTTGACTTTACTTCTTTGTTGTTTTTTTTTAATTCCGTCATAAGATGGACCATTTATGTGGCTATATTTTTTTTTCAATAACTGGAAGCTTTTTGTATGCAAAATTATGTTTAATATGGAAACCACGGTGTGACATTAAATTTTATGGTCATTCGTCTGTTCCAAGTTACAAGACTCCATTTCTGTGCGAGTTGTGGAATTAGTGAATAGGGTAATAAATTTCATATTCAATATTTTAGGACGGAGGAAACCGGTTGAGGTGGCTGCTGAATTTATAGTTGTTTTAGCCTAAAGCTTGTAGTTAGGATAGAAAGTATTGATATACGCAAAAGTGGTCAGGAGAAAAATAAAGAAATAAATAAATAAAAATAAATAAATAAATATGTGGGGACATCTTCACACACGGCCATCTGATCCCAAACTAAGCAGAGCTTGTACTAAGGGTATCAGACAGCTGATATACATTACATAAATAGATAAATACATACACATAGAAAAAAATCAATATTTAGCAGAAATACAAAATAATACGTATAAGTTTGATTTATTGATAAAAATGTATGAAAACACTTGAGATCGATATTTTAAAAAGAGTTTAAACAAATTAGGGTAGCACCTAATCGAAATTAATACCCAAAAATTAGGTAAATTTAATTATTTTCTCAACCGTCTCGGTTACGAATGCAAATTAAAAATAATATAAAATGCCAAAAGAGCCACCCCTATCACAGTCGGGCCCTCGCCCAGTGTCGAGTGTATCAATACTTGGATTTGTTTGAATTTGGTCTTATTAATTAACTCAATAAAAGTATGCCATCAAAAACATAACTTGTAAAAAAACCAAGTCTCGCACGCAACTTAGTCTACCGTAAAAAGTTGTAAGATCTATGTAATACCAAGTCGGTTAATTTATTCAGTCCCTACTTAAGAGTCCTTCTGTCTTAAGTTATTACGTAATTAGCTCACCTAACAACATCTTATAGTGACCAGATCAATATTAAAAATCTCTTATGTTTTAAATAAATACATGGATCTCACAACTTTTTACGGTAGACTAAGTTGCGTGCGAGACTTGGTTTTTCTACAAGTTATCTTTTTGATGGCATCTCATTTCTTTTTGTTTATCACATGAAAACACAATGTAAAAATGCACACCTACCCTACACCTACCCTACACCTACCCTTCACCTACCCTTCACCTACCCTACACTTACCCTACACCTACTCTACACCTACCCTACACCTACCCTACACCTACCTACACCTACCTACACCTACCCTACACCTACCCTACACCTACCCTAAACCTACCCTACACCTACCTTACACCTACCCTACACCTACTCTACACCTACCCTACACCTACTCTACACCTTCCCTACACCTACTCTACACCTACCTGATAAATATAGGGGCACGTCAATGAAACACGACAGATCGATGGCAACTGGCTTTTTATTGTCATACCGACATACTTGAACATAACACTTTTCCCCTTTTTAATTATACATCTATATTGTAAGTACCTAATACATATCTATAGTTAGAGTTAACGAAACCAAATACATATACTTAATATTTCAACCTAGTGAGTGTGACGACAGAGTTCATTTTTGCTTAAGTTTTTCAAGACACTGTAAAGCAGCCTTCCTGCGCTCGGGACCGACTCTGTTGGTATCAACAGCACGTGTATTATCAGCTGATAATGGTGTTTGGCACGCGGGCGGTGAACACGACGGCTTTGTTGCACTCGCTTCTTCCTCCTCACAATCATAAAACTCCTGTCTACGATCCACACGGGATTTACTTACGGGTGTAGATACTTCATTTTCACTATAGCTATCCGTGGTACTACTTGTCGAAGAGTCGACTACCTGACTTAACGAATGTCGCTTTTTATCAGCGCTTTCTAGCAAAATTTGGTCAACATGTCGCTTATATACGCGACCATCTTTGTCTTTAACTGTATAAGTTACTGGTCCCGTTCGTTTTTCAACGATACCCTCAGTCCAGTTACGTCCCGCTTTGGAATAGTCTCGTAACAAAACTGGTTAGCCGCTCTCGGCAACGCGCATGCGCCCCGCCCGGCGCTGCTCGTGCGTGAGCTGCGTGTCGCGCACGCGCTCGGCAGCGTCGGGCCGCAGAAGGTCCAGGCGCCCGCGCAGCCGCCGTCCGAGCAGAGCTACTGCCGGCTCCCTTCCTGTCGTGCTCTGCTCCGTATTCCGATATGTAAACAAAAACCGACTCAATGCAGTGTTTACATCTTGTCTTTCAATTTGTGCTTTTTTTAATGCCCTTTTTACTGACCGTACAGCATTTTCAGCGGCACCGTTGCTCGCTGGGTGGTACGGAGGTATCAAAGTATGTTTGATTCCGTTTCTCTCCAAGTAAAGGGCAAATTCCTTTGATGAAAATGGTGGTCCATTGTCACTAACGATACGTTTAGGCAAGCCGAACCGAGCAAATAAGCGTCTAAGTACGTCGACAACAATAGATGCAGAAGTAGAAGCCACTTTTTCTACCTCAATCCATTTAGAATGGGCATCAATAATAACTAAATAGTAATTATTGCTAAACGGTCCGAGAAAGTCAAGGTGCAGGCGCGCCCAGGGCTCCGCCGGCCATGGCCACGAGTGCAGCGGCGCGACGGCGGGCGCGGGCCGCAGCTGCCGGCACGCCGCACACTCACGCGCCGTCTGCTCTATATCGGTATCTATGTTTTCCCACCAAACGTAATTTCGCGCTATTTGCTTCATCTTGACGATTCCTGGATGCCCATCGTGTATTTCAGAAAGTACTGTCTGTCGCAACGTTTTTGGTATTACTATTCTGTAACCCCATACCAAACATCCTTGCTCCACATGTAAACTATCCCTTCTATTATAGTACATTTTCTCTGCCCCACTGCTGAAGTCCTTGGCCGGCCAACCATACATTACGTACCCAAATATTTTGCTCAAATTTGCGTCCTTCGCGGTCTCAATTTTTACGTCCTTAAAACTGAGTGGAAAACTTTCTTGTGCAAAATTTAAATAGCTGCATTCCCTGTCTTCTGTTTTTGATTGACTAGTAGTCAATTTTAAAGGAAGCCGAGAAAGTGCATCAGCGAAACTATTATTTGAGGACGAAACAAATTGAATGTCGAAGTCGTAAGCTGCTAATTTAACTGCATAACGTTGCAAAGGACTTGCAGCTGTCACCGGGATTCCTTTGTTTTTACCAAATATATAACTTAAGGGACGGTGATCACTCCGCAACGTGAAATGTCTGCCGTAGAGATACTGGTGGTGTTTGGTTACACCAAACACGATGGCAAGCGCCTCTTTATCTAACTGCGAGTAGTTGGCCTCCGCCACGTTAAGCGTGCGCGAGGCGCAGCACACGGGCCGCTCGCAGCCGTCCGCGTAGCGTTGCGTGAGCACCGCGCCCACGCCGTACGCACTGCTATCCACTGATAAAATTAAAGGTAGGCTGGGGTCGTAATGCGCAAGCACAGGAGAGCTACTCAACACCTGTTTGATCCTATTGAAAGCTAGATCACAATCAGTACCCCACTTCCACGATACATTTTTCTTTAACAAATTATATAGGGGCTTCAGTATATCACTCATATTGACACAAAATTTTGAGTAAAAATTAACGGGACCCATGAAGCTTTTTAACTGGGTAATATTAGTGGGCTTGGGCGCTGCTACAATGGCATCAATTTTTTTTGTATCTGTATGTAGACCGAATTTATCTATCTTGTACCCTAAATAAGTGACACTGTCTTTGAAAAATTGGCATTTACTGAAATTAATTCTTAGCCCATTTTCGTTCAGCCTTTGTAGCACTGCCCTTAAATTTGCGAGATGGCTCAACCGATCCTTTCCAGTAACACAAATATCATCCGCAAATACAGCCGTTGACGGCAATCCATTCAAAACTTCCTCCATTATTTTTTGAAAATTTTCAGGAATACATTTAATGCCAAACGGCACACGTTTGTAAACGAACGTACCTACGTGCGTCGTAATTGCAGTCATCGGCTGTGAATCCTTATGTAAGATACATTGTTGAAAAGCGTTTGATAAATCCAATTTTGTATACTGTTCGCCCCCACCTAACACAGCAAACAGATCCTCGATACGCGGCAATGGATAATGAAAATCTTTTAATAATGGGTTTATTGTTATCTTATAATCGCCGCATAACCGAATGCTACCATTAGACTTGACTACCGGCACTATAGGAGTGCCATAGTCTGACCTATCGACTTTATAGATAACGCCTTCCCGCTGCAGCCGCTCGAGTTCATTTTCAACGGGGGTGCGCAGAGCCAGCGGCAGCGGTCGCACTTTTACAAAAACCGGCGTTACATCATTCAAATGTAGTTTAATTTCTGATTTAAATGTACCTAAACCATCTTCAAAAACTGATGGAAATTCATTTCGCAAAGACTTCGCTATCGAATCATCTTCAGTTAAATTGTGGCATTCTACGATTGCTAATTTTAAATGTTTTATCCAAATCCGGCCCATCAGTGGTGGCCCACCGTTTTCAATAACATAAAGGTTTAATTTAGCGTATTTTTTTCCACAAGTCACATTAACCACAATATAACCGAGCGTTTCGATTACGTCACCTGTGTACGATTTTAATATCAACACTTTTTTTTCTATAGGTATATGCGGGAAGAACTTAATGTAATATTGCTTAGAAATGGCCGAAATTTTACTTCCCGTATCAATCTCAAACTTACAGGAAACGTTTTCTACAGTTAAATCAGCATAATACGGTCCATCACCATCATTACTAACTGTTAAATTATAAAAGTGACTGTCCTCATCGTCCGTGTCTGAGTCATTTAGAAAAAACTGACCTTTTGATGACCTCCTCGCATTTTTATAACACTCACTTTTATTTTTACCGCACACTGCTTTTAGATGGCCTTTTTCACCACACACATCACAGGTATACCTTTTAAACCGACACCTGCCCTCCGAATGACCCGTTTTTCCACATCGGCTGCATGCGCGCTGCGCACGGGCTGCGCCTGCACCCGCCGCGCTCGCGCCCGCTCGGCCGGTGTCAAACCGGTGCAAGCCGTCGTCGTCAGCCTGCGCAGCCGCCGCCGCCGCTGCCAGGGACCGCCGCGCGCCAGCAGCGCCCGGCGCACACGCCTGCGCAGCGTGCCGCTCCGCCGCTTCCAGCGCCAGCGCTAACTCCACTACGCGCTTGTAGCCGATACCTTTCTCTGCAAATATCCGCGATCTCATGTCTTCATCGTACAATCCCGATACGAATTGGTCTCGCAAATTGACTTCTAAACACTGGCCAAAGTTACACGTTTTTGCCAAATGTTTTAGTGCTTGCAAGTAGTCTCGTAGTCCTTCCCCTTGTTTCTGCGTTCTTTGTCTAAAAATGTGTCTTTCCGCTATCTCTGATCTCTGCGGTTCTAAGTGATCCTTCAACAATTCAACTAGTTGGTCATAAGTTTTTGTTTCTGGTGCATCAGGCGCACAAAGATCACTCATTAATTCGTAGCATTCCTCGCCAACCACCGTCACTAATGTTGCTACTTTTAGCTCCGGCTCAATGCTATTCAAAGTAACAAATTGGTTTACACGCCTTACATAAGCGTCCCAATTGTTATTTCCGACACTAAAAGGTTCTAACTTTCCGATCGGCATATTAAAAAAAATATTTTTTACACGCGTGGCACTAGACTCGTTCGCCAGTGATAAATATAGGGGCACATCAATGAAACACGACAGATCGATGGCAACTGGCTTTTTATTGTCATACCGACATACTTGAACATAACACTACCCTACACCTACTCTACACCTACCCTACACCTGCCCTACACCTATCCAACACCTAACCTAAGTGACAAAAGTAAAAAACTTTGACTAGTTATAAATCTTAAACTACTGGTTCAAATTAAATGAAATTTGAAACATACTGGGTTTTTACAATGCCTGCTTTATTACTGAAAATTCAGGTTTCTAGTTTTATCCACAACGAAGTTATAGGGGGGTCGAAAATGGCCCGAACTGCTTCGAGAAAAGGATGGTACGGCCGTGCCGCTTTTTTGCTCGACTTGGCGGGGGCACTGCCGTGCCCCCAGATACTCGCAATGTGAACTAGCTGTGGTGCCTTCAATGCCCTTGCAATAAAGATTCTTTTCGCACCAAATATAGCCACCAAAGCACCAAATCTTTATTTAACTTTAGTGTAAAATGATTTTTTTGTCTTTACCTTCCTTTTACTAAGTTTTCAGTGTAGCTTGTTTTTATTTTTTCTTGTTGATATATTTTTAATTCGTGTGACGATAAAACTGCCAGTAGTTTATTTAGACGATGATTGAAGATTCACCTGAACGCTTCATAGATTTGCATGACTAATTTAAGCTTCAGTCAGACTGAATTCAGAATTCAGGAGAGTTTTAACCGAGTTAGCAAATAGTTAACCGAAATCAACGAAGGTAGTGAGGGTAGGTCGACATCACATTAAATCTCGCCCCAGGTTTGAACAGGCTATCCAACGGAAGCTGAGTTTCAGAGGCGGGTCAGCTCACTTCCGGTGAGAGGCGCCATTACGAATCCCTTGTTTCCGGTGTCAGCTTGGGTAGGTTACTTACGAATATATTTTTAATATAAAATATAAGTAAATCCTTAGCATTTTAGAGCAGAAAACGTTTTAATTTGTTTTTGTAAATGGAGTCAAAAATATTTAATTCTAAAGCCAGAAACCATTTACACGCGAATAGTAACGTAAATAAAATATTTACATTCCAAACACGTCTTGCAGCGCTGGAGGCTGAGTATCAAATGAGAAGCATTTTTAATTAAACGCGTCGTCCGCCATGTTGTTCGCCATCTTGCCCGTTTGACAAATTGGAGCGCGGCGAGTGACGCGCAATTTTCCCGCCTATTGTTCGCTTTTCCCGCGCAAAATGAAAAGTCGCGTCCTATTTTTTTGTATTTATTTTGTGTCGTGTGTTTTTAGAAAATGTTACGGTTGAGTGTGCATTGCAAGTTTCGCGTCCACGTTTGCATTTTGATGAAGATAAAATCGTCTGAAATAGAAGCAGAGGTTGTTTATTTGACGTGCATTTTAGATTTATTTGATATTTTTTATTTAAATTCGGACATTTTGTACGCTTTCTGTAAATATATTTTATTTGCACTATGAATGTATTTCACTTACTTTATCTTATGCGTTCTTTTTTCTTCTACCTACTTCATTACTTTAGAGAATTTGTATGACTTAACCATCCATCAATAAGTTTCTCTAATAACTCTGAACGGTCGTGTTCGACCCGTTTAAAATTACCAACAACGCTCCCTATACTGGAATTTATGGAATTAATTCAACTTTCCAATGTCCAAATAAACAATATATCCAGCAAATCGTTTTGTATAGGACACCCAGTAAGTCACAATTGGAACTCGTAGACGGCTATTCGGTTCGCTCATTAAACTCGCGGCAAGATCAAAGGAGTCCGAAATACGCACGACATAGAGCTAGGTACGACTAGAGTGAGCCGGGATTTCCGATCTGCGATCCGTGGTCGCCGGAAATCGGAAATTTCAGTTCTATGTCACGAAATTCGCCAAATATCTGACGTTTATATCAAGCTGCCATGATTAAAATTTTGAATAATTTTGCGACTGGCATCTTTTTATATTTTTTTAACGGGAACGTCCGTTACGCCGCCATGCGCCAGTTCAAATTTTGTCTCGTGTTTTTGTTTTCAAATTATTGACAATGTTTTGCATTTTAATTTTCGTTCCTGTAGAAATAAATACAACGTGACTTATCAACATTAGGATTAAATAAGGAATTATCGTTTTTTATCGTAGAACGAGTATCTGTTGATAATCAAGCCTACCTTCACTGCCATTTTAGGAAATCCGTCGCTTGATTGATATCGATCAACATCGATCACGTATCTCTCTAGCCATGTAGAGGTCTGCGCAGGAGCTAGTTGTACAAAGCAGAATGGTCTTGAAAGAGCGGATTTATGCGACGCGTGCGCTGGTTTTACTATCACAGCGCCATAACCTGTAAACAATCCAATTTGTACGGAAAAAATGTTATCATAGCTGTTACAATAACGTTTTGTGTTTCGTGAAAGATCATAGTCATAGTGTTTGTTTTAAACGAGCATAGTTAGATCGAGCTTGTAGCATTCTGTTTGTCATAAATTTAGTTGTCTAGTACAACGATGCATTTACTCCTTGCATAATGCATAATATTATAATATCGATCACGTATAAAACAAAATGGCTTTTTCTGTTGATATCTGTACAGCAATTCTGGTCATGTTCCTAATTCTGTTCTAAAAACGTTAGATATCGATTAATGAAAACAAGAAAATCTTTTACTGTGCTATATTTTGTTCTCTGGTAAGACGTTCACCTGTATTAGTTGTATTGTTACTCTTGCTTGATGTATTAACATTAGCATCCCTTCTAATTAATAATAGGTTATTGTTCGCATGAAGAGATGTAACAGGTGCTTCATATATATTTAGAAACTCACAGAATTTGACGTTAGTTAAGACATGAAAAGGCACGCTATTATTTGATTTGACTTTCTGTGTAACAATACCTTTGATTGCTTAAGTAAAAGGTCCTATTTAGAATTGAAAGAATTGTCAGTGTTAATATTATTTATTTGTATGTCTTAAAGTCTAATATGAATCAAGATCACCGATAAAAAAATAGAATTTAAATCAAACAGTAACTTCTATTGTTCTCCAAAACTTAAAACAATTTGTTTAAAAATAAATTCCATTCAAAACACGTATCAACAGCTTACATTTAACATCCTCCATAAAAAGTATTGGTTTTCTTTTAACGCTCTTCTACTTAACCATTATAGCAGTATAAAAAATCTCATTTAACCTGTTCACAGTCGACTTGCCCTATTTCCATTAACTACGCTGTAAATTCCTTTACTCTTCATATATAATATTATACTTCAGTAGGTATTATGCACCCATGTTAATTCTACACCAGCGATTGATTGGACCTAATTGGGCTGTTATGCGGAAGAATAATGATCAATTAGTAAATTAAACGAATGTATCGACATCGGAATGACGACATTACCTTCATTTCAGATTTTTGTATTGACGTGAATAGAGTGAGTAAAAGCTGCCCCCGGGAACAGCCTTGGGGCACGCCACAGATAGATGTATAATAATAAAACATAAATTATTTGTGTTAACATTTAACTGTTTCTTGATTCAAATGCTATTAATTTTACCAACTTATCATTTCGTTCATTTATCACGGTGACTTTGCAATATAATACCTATTTCAATATTTGTCATGATTTATGGCAGTCAAAAGCATTCGTCTAGTCAAAATTTATCAAGTACGTAAGAAACACATTCGAATTCAAATCGTGGAATGGAAGCATAGTATACCTATTTATCAATCAAAAATGGTCTTAAAATCTTTATGGATGTCATTAGTCACCTCAATAAAATTAATCTTCCAGCAGTTTAGTAGGAAAAAGCTTCCAATATCGGTTTTTATTGCTCGTCTATAAAACTTAGCCGCTCGTTATTCTCGACAAGACTTTGTTCGTGGTTTCTGTGAGCTTTTTTTTATTTATCTGGACTGGGGTCGGCCTATTTGTGATTTGTACTCGTAAATTTACCTACCGGTCTTTCCTTGATCTGTGCATAGTGCACGCCAAGTGCTTCCGATTAATTAATCTTCTTGCTCATTAACGTTGAGCTTTGATCTTTTGGTGTTATTTTTTTCTTTGTTATTAGCCATGGATTGGTTTTTGCTGATTTTAAATTTCCTAACAATCGAACGCAGATGTTATAGTTTCTAGTTCTGCTCAACAACGACGTCAAGGGTTACGGAGTATTCAAAGCAATAATTTATTATTGAAATTCAATCCGCCTAGCCTTGGCTAACACGCAACTAACTCTAATTATAATTGACTGTTGTTTTTAGGAAATTAGACGAATCCAGATCGTCGTCTTTGTCACATTACTCGTATGCTGTGGGCCCTATTTAATAAAACTTACAATTACAATTTGAAGTACATTGCGTAGCCGATTATATCAAGAAGATAATGGTTTATAATTCAGGCTCATTGGCTACGCAATGTTTTTTTTTATGTACTTCGAATTGTAATTGTAAGTTTTATTGAATAGCTCCTGGTGTAGCCTCATTTTCCAGTGTTGCTCCGCCATTGTTTATTTTATTGAAGTCAGTGACATTTCCTAAACGATGACATTTCCATGAGTGTGTCTGTCCACACGTTTATTTTTACGAATCGTTTCAGCATCATTTGTAAGCAATATCATTCCAGAGTTAATTTAGTTTTGTCGTATAGTGCTATCAATTATAGATCTTGACGTTTTTATGCATATTTAAATTTTTCTTTGAAGAACTTCTCGCTAGATTTGTGTGGGTATTCGACACATTGTTGGTTAGTTGATCGAGCATATTTGATTGTTATTCTGTCTCTATAGATACATATTTGTCATCCCTTGATAAATATTTTTGTTTTATTTTATTTTAATATTGTAGGGAAGCTAACAGCACTAAAATTACGTAAATAATGCAAACATAAAACATCTGAGGCTAATAATAAGCTTCCGCATATAAAAAACTAAATATACAACTTACAGATAAATGTTAATAACTAGCGCTACAAAACCGTAGACAAGTATATTAAATAATCACACTATCTAATATAGACCGCCGCTTTAGTACTCTCCTGAACACACACAATTTTAATCTACTTTATGAAGTTAGTTTTTTAATAAATTATATTACCTATAGATTACCTATAGATCTATTTTCAATTCTTAAATCTAATCTTGCAAAGTCTTCTTCTAGGGTAACCGACGATGATAACATAAGTGGAAATAAGAGATAATTTTTATATTGCTCCAAGCAGTATTTTGTATTACGGTGAAAAAAAAAGGTAAGGAAACCTGTATACTCAGGGAAGAAATTAAAAGGTTGTGTGTGAAGTCGACCAATCCGCACTGGGCGAGCGTGCCTAATCGCCTAATAGCCTCCAGGGCACATATATGAAGCTGTTGATGATGATGAAGTAGTGTGAATTCTTTCTGCTCGTGTGTCCCATCCACTATTTGGAAACGCTTTGTATGATTTATGAAAACGCGACACAATTTGGCAATGGCGGACGAACCGCTTTTATTTTTGTTTATCCTAATAATCTCATTTATATTATCTTCATGGAAGGCGGGGCAATAGAAACTAATGATTTATTTGTCTCTTTTATTATTTTAATGTTAATAGTTTTGGAGATCTTTTGGGAACTGTAAAGATTTTATAATTTTCGCAGCTGGTGGCTGGAAATTGAAATGGTAGGTTTTTTGTGATCAAAAGAATATGCTCTGTTCGTTTGTTATAGTCGTGGATGTATTCGTTAAAATTCTTTATTTCGCATACCGTTACTTGTTAGCTTACTCTTTTCTTTTTATTACTATATTCAAATTTTGAGTGTTAAATGTTTTATGCTTTTCATCTTATACATTTTCGACTTAGAGTTTTTCTAACAAAACATTTATTATAGCTTCGGTCTCTTTACTCATCGTATTTGTGTATTTAATAACTTTATTTAATAAAGGTATAATATCTTCAACAGGTTGATCATTCATATTATTAACTCTGTTAATACCTTCTTACTAATCGTTCTTTGGAGAGCGTCGA
This sequence comes from Carpatolechia fugitivella, assembly GCA_951230895.1. Lineage (NCBI taxonomy): Eukaryota > Metazoa > Arthropoda > Insecta > Lepidoptera > Gelechiidae > Carpatolechia > Carpatolechia fugitivella. The sequence goes on from OX579668.1 coordinate 4,908,124, forward strand.
TGGTCCAGTCTAGTGGCTGGGGCCCCTGCCCCCAGTCTGGGAGACTCGGGGTCGATCCCTCCACGTACCAATTCGAATTTCGAATTCATATGTACGTTTATTCGACGCTCTTACGATGAAGGAAAACATCGTGATGAAACGTGCACACTTCTGCGAAGAAATTCAAAGGTTGTGTGTGAAGTCGACCAACCCGCATTGGGCCAGCGTGGTCGACTAAGGCGTAATCGCCCTCAGTAGGGACGTATTTATGAGCTGTTAATGAATCATTCTTTAATATTGTATGTAACACAATCCTCTTAATTTTTCATTCGTTTTGAAGTCTAAATAGCCGTGATGATGATCGTCTCTATATCATAGATCATAGAGTTTTCCTTTATTATGATGAATGGTATGAAAGTAGATCAATAGAAAATAGGTGTTATAAAAATGTAGGTAGGTACTCAGAGGAAATAAAAGACGATCGCGCGCGAGGCGACGCGCGTCAGAAACCTTTGGGTAGGTATATAGGTATTTCAGTTTCGTATCACACTACACGGTGTTGACGACCCAACTAGTCAAATCCCCGGCGTCGCTTGGCGCATGACTCTAAATTCGCGAGATTACATTGCCCTTACTTGAGGAACTCGAAAAACAGGAAAGAAAAAGGAAATAAAGACATAAAGATTTTTTTTTTTTGTACACAAGAACATTATAAAAGAAAATACGAACACAAAGAAAAACGACACAACAGGCACTGCTTTTTTCTAGCGAAATGTCTTCCAGCAGACCTAGGAAGAGAGAAATCCGGTACATGAAAGCGGATAAAACAATAATAGATCGTTAAAAAGTTTTTTAACTTATTTCATGAGACAATATAGTAATCAATTCGTTGATGCATAGTTTAAAGAGAGAAGGAGATTTTTAAAAGATAGAAAAATATTTAAGAGGAAGTAATAGAAAATTGTAACTGTTGATATAAGCAGATATACAGGCAGGTATCTAGATAGATAGATAGATAAGACGTTTATTAAGAAGCGGTACAAAAATAAAAGAAAGAAATACAGCAACAAACACGCATCATCTTCAAAACGGTATACCGGAAAGACAAAGAGTTGTTCGAAATTCGTTTAGAAACCGGAAACGGATTTCGATTATTTAAACTTCGCAAATGGTAATGGTAACGTGTTTACGCTTCAGAATGGGAGCGTGACGCAATTTGTAACACCCCCTTCATCGGGGCGAAGGGGGGAGGGGGGGGGGGTTAAACTTCAAAGGGCCGCCGACAAAGCGCTAAATAAGATGAAAAAAAAATCCAAACGACAATGGACAGGGAAATCGGGGCGTTTCGAAATTTCGCTTTTCTCTTTAGGTTTTCGCGTGAAATTACGTTCCGGAAAAATTCGTACGTAGTTTTCGTTTCGATCTTTTGACGAGCGATTTAACAAAAGGCGTAGTTCGGCGCGAATATGTGCCGGTGGAGAAAGGATTTTTTGCGAGGGAATTTTTCGTCTTTTCCAATACAGACGAAAATTCTGCCTTTTTCACTCTGGAAATGTAGTTTTAATATAGTTTACTTATGCGCCGTGTAGTGACGGCAGAGTAGAATACATTTGTCACCAAACCGTACTCTTCCCGTGGGTGTCGATAAGAGGCGACTTAGGGAACAGGGAACGGGCAGCAGCGCTCTCTGATACAGTAACCTTTTAATCTGCGATCTGCAACCCGCCTGCCAAGCGTGGAGATTATGGCAAAACCGTCCACTTAATTGGAGGAGGCTCATAGTCCAGCAGTGGACTGTAACGGGTTGATGATGTGCGTATCCAAAACCTACCCTTTCTTTTAGATAACATTCTAAATAGCTTTCACAGGATACTTCTAAAGACTAGTCTGATTGTGTGTTTCGTGGACATGAAATCACGCTTTTTCTCGCTCGGATTTTGTCTTACTCATTGTTACACTCGGTTTTTTTTCCTATTGTCTTACTTCGTACCAAGTGTTAATAGAACTTTAATGCGCCTCCTATTTTTCTTCTTAAGTCATGAAAGAGTAGCCAATTGAATCGAGATACTCCTTTCTTCTTCCATTTATATAATTTTATTTTTTATTGATTTTTTATTTATATAATTCGCACATTGTGTAGTTCACGCCTCTGCAACATCTCTATGTAACATCCTATAGAAGTTATCTAGACAAACAGTTAATTTCTTAAATAACTATAATTATGATTTTAAAACTATACCTAAAGCCCCATAAATTACACATAAAGACACACACAGTAAATGCAAGAGAAACCAAATCAGAAAAAAGAAAACAAAGATACTAAACCTAATACATACATTCACAAATTTTGAAGAGGATCAGGAAGACGAATCGGTGAATTTTCAGGTTCTGAATTTGAACAACTATTTAAATGATCGAGCTTTGTGTTTTCACAGCATAATTACGGCGACTGGCAATATCGCCACATTCTCGCGGCGTGAGCGCAGTGCAACGTGAAATTGTTTAAATTACATTTCGCGGCCAATTTGGTTCGTTATTCGATCATCGATGTCAGATAAGTCGAGTTTTATTTTAAATATCGAAGCGTGGTTTATGTTTCGACATATTTGGCTATTCTGTCTTTTGTCACCCTGTTACAAATAATAACGAACGGGTTTAAGGGACGGGTAAGACTATTTTAAATTTTAGTTGGTACAGAGGACAAAGGATATAGGCAGGCCAGGCGGCTTGAACCGGATTAAGTTTTCTCTGGTAATTATTTATGCTTTGTCATGAAATTTCGCATAATTGTGCAGTTCGGTAAACTATAAACGTAAACAAAATTTCATATAAAAATATAAAAAAATCTCTTGAGATAATTCAAACCATTTCAAGCGGCCTGGCCTGACTACTCGTATGTCCTTGGTCCATTTTGGGATTTATATTTCAAAATATTCTATCTAAGGCACTGTTTACAGTGAAGGAAAAAATAGTCAGGAAAATCTGCGTTCAAAGGTTGTGTTGTGATTGTGGACGCCTTCCTAGGTTAGAATGGTCGACTACGGCCTGATTACCTAATTTAAGGTAGGCTCGAGCCTCTCGGTTGGAAAGTATTTACTACTACTTAGCTTACTCAGTCAGTTACTTCTTCAATTAAAGTAAGTCACTTAAAGTGTTTTGTTAACCCATGAGGCTGTTTTAAAATGCGTAGTTCTATATACCACGTACTACGCTAGCCTACTTGAAGTGTTACTAGTTACTTGAAGTGTGCAGTAATGGATCGGTGAAGTTGGTTCTATCGACACTTGTCCCTCGACTCCTCGAGTGGTTCTACGGATTACACTTTTATCATTATCACTGTTATCAGTTAATCCATCATGTACGTGGTGTTCTATGATAACGTGCTTGTTAGTCATAGTGTAATTTCTATTAGAGTAAAATTGTAATTTCATGTTCTCTTTGGTTCTGTAGAGAACAAATTATGATTTTATAAGAAAATATTTCTTGTCTATATTTATTTACTTTAATATACGATCCCTGCCGCTTTACTATAAGATTACCGACTTAAAGGAACAAGTGATTCATATACTTTATAATAATTTAGATCCGCCGTGTGGTGACGGCAGAGTAGAATACATTTGTCACCAACCCCTACTTTTCCCGTGGGTGTCGTAAGAGGCGACTTAGGGACTACACATTGAATAGGGAACGGGCAGCAGCGCTCTCTGATACAGTAACCTTTTAATCTGCGATCTCAAACCCGCTTGCCAAGAGAGGAGATTATGGCAAAACCCTCCACTTAAGAAGAGGAGGCACATAGTCCAGCAGTGGACTGTAACGGGCCGTTGATTTGATTTGATTTGATAATAATTTAGATGGCCATGTGTTAAATGTCCGTAAATATGCATTTATTGACGGAGCGAGCGCGGAGCGTCTCCGTTTCAGCTTGGCCAAAATTGCTTTTGTATGTCTATCTGTCCATCCATCTGTCTGTCTGTTGTCTGTTTGTTCTCCTCTACAGGTCGTGTTTCTCAACCGATTCCCGTGAAATTTTGTGAGCAGGTTTGTTATACATATAGATTTCATTTGTCGAGTCAGTTTTTGGAAATTGTAAAAAAGTACGTAGTTATGGGGCTGCCAGCTTACAAGGTCTACCGCTGAGGCTGTTTTCCTCTACAGGTGACCTCAACCATCATCATTCTCCTGCCCTGTTCCCTTTATTTGGGGTCGGCGCAATATGTTTTCTTCTTCCATTCATCCCTGTCAGACGTCACATCACTATTCACTCCCTTCTTACACATATCATCTTTCACGCAATCCATCCATACTTTTCTGGGTCTACCCCTACCTGCTTTTCCATTCACTCTCATATCTAGCATACGTCTGGTTGTATGGGATTCCTCTCTTCGCATCACATGCCCATACCACGACAGCCTGTTACTCCTCAACTTGTCCACTATGGGTGCCACTTTCAAGCTTCCTCTTACATACTCATTTCTTATTCTGTCTTTCCTCGTCACACTCACACCACACATCCATCTTAACATTCGCATCTCAGCTACATGCATTCGTCTTTCATCCATGTCCTTAACGGCCCAACACTCAGATCCATACATGACGACAGGTCTTATGATGGTCTTATAAATTTTTCCCTTTAATTTTAAAGGGAATCGGGAGTCGCAAATACCTGTCGCCATTTCATCCATCCCATATTCACTCTATTTTTAACGTCCCGATCGATTTCACCGTCATTCTGAATGACTGAACCAAGGTACCGGAAATCGGAGCAAACTGGTAGGGGTGCAACATCAAGCGCACTGGGCAGAAAGCTGGAGAGACCGCCGAAATCGCAGAACAGTATTCAGTTTTGGTTCTGTTGATCTTCAAGCCAACACTCTCCAGTCTCTGCTGCCATTTCTCCAATTTACTCTGAACCTCAAGTCCATCTTCCCCGACGAGTACGATATCATCGGCAAACAGCTTGCACCACATACAGGTGACCTCAACCGATAAAAATGAAATAAATATTTGTGATAAATAAATTTTAAGGGGTCGGGGATGTTTGTGGATAAAAATATATACACCGTGAAATTTACATCGTTTCGTTCCCGCCGTGTAGTGATAGTACTCGTCAAACTGAACGACTTTTCGCGAAAAAAATAATTCGTACGACAAAAAAATTTTTGGTCTCTCCATACAAAGTGAGACTCCCGACCGACCCATTTTGTATGGAGAGCACAAAAAAAATTTTGTCGCAGGATTTTTTTTTTTCGTGAAAAGTTGTTCAGTTTGACGAGTACTATCACTACACGGCGGGAACGAAACGATGTAAATTTCACGGTGTATTATATAAAGAGATAAAGACTCGGTCTACAGCTCACAGAGCCACTAGTTTGTGAAGTTTGCTTGTAGATATTTTAGTATTTAGATTAAGTGTTTATAATTAATTCCTGTCAATTATTAGTTGGTTTAAGCAAAAGTAAAAGTTTACAAGTTATATTCATTTTTAATTTTGGATCATGTTATGGTTTTATGGAATCTATTAATTAATACATACATACAAATTTTTTATTTTTCAAAATGTTACAGTACATTACTGCCGCGGCCGCAAAATTTGTTATTGGTGGACCAGGGCACGTTTAAAGTCAGAGCTGCAGGCGAGGACTTTTATTGTGTACGAGTCCAGCAAGAGTTATTGCGGCCGAGGCTTGTATAGTGCTTTTCTCTGAAATATGCGAGGAAATTACAAAATACTAAAAATATTGTGGTATGTCTTCTTGTATCACACTAAACTTATAAGTTCTAATCGTTATCACTTTAACCTTTACTTTAACTTCTTGAGCCATTCATTGTTATAATATTTCCCTAATTCAATTATTAGTTAACTTCATCATGATAAATAAGCAAGAAAATAGTATGATAAAAGTAAAAGAGAGAAAATTACAAACCGCCATATTGGCCGCTTTTGTTTTTTTTTGTTCTGTGCCAGTGTCATACAGAGCATACAGCCTACTCTAATCCCTACGATTCGTGTACGATTCATATAAAATTTGAATTTAGAACATAAGAGTATGCTGTAAAAAGACTCAAAAGAAAGAAAAGATAATTTTTTTAGTTTTTTTTATCATACAAGCTAGAACACCAATTCTAACGATAAAATGTTATGTATGAACGTAACAAACTAATATTTCTTATTTCTAGGTGACCTTATACGGCATTCTTACCATTTGTCTATGCTCAGTGACCCTCTCATTCATTTTATCGCTATTTAATGCTAATATCACCACTAAAACCTTATTTATAGGTTCGAAAATAGAATACAACAGAAATTTTCCTTTTTCGACGAATAAAAAGATATTAAATTATCCATTTCTGTCGTTGCTTTTAATTGTGATGTTAGTTTATTCGCGTTTTAATTTTAAAAGGAAGCAATAAAGTGTCGTGTAATGCGATGCCAATAAAATTTAATTTCAGTAGAATTGTTATGAATATGGCTTTACGACTACATCAAGCTACATCAAGTATACATACATATTATACATACAGGGTGTAATGCGCGCCCAGGTGATTATTCCGTAACTGTTACAGATATCAAAAAACTTTAAACTGTTATCGAAAGTAAGTTACCTAATGAGTAAAATGACATCAATAACTTTTTAAAATAAAACGCGAAATATCCATAATTTTTACATTAAACACTCCCATACATTAGAGCTCGTCATTGTATCGCACAACAAGGACGTCACTTCGAACATCTAGGTCTCAGGTACATTTGATATATGTAGTTTTTTTTCTAACGTTAACAGACGAAGATGAATGTGGGTTCTAAAGTTCCTTGCTATAAAAACATAAGACAAAACTAAAATATTATTTTTAAATTAAATATTTAGTATGTTAAGATATTTTTACCTACCCCTTGCACTGCAGATAAAAGTTAGCAACCAATCAAAATTATGTTTAATTTATTTACAAATTATGTAAAATGTATGTTCCGATTTCTTATTATTTAGATTATTCTCACAATTTATAGCCTAAAATTAATTAAGTTTGATTTCCTAACTAATCCTATTCATCAAAATGTTGCAATATTAATTTAAAACGCCACACCAAATTCTAGTAGCAGTAAAACATATAAATCTTCGCAATTATCAAATTCTCGTCCTCGTCTCATCTGCATACGTTCATATACGCACACACGTAAACAAACAACGTACGCACGCGCGGCGGCGAGATCAAAGAGAACGCGACCCCTTTGTAGTTGCCGACGGCGCGTGCCGTCTTTTTCCTTTTCCTCGTAGCCTTCCTAAGCTCGCATAGGTGCGAGCGAGTCAAACATACACATCTGATTACGGAGCTTGTACCGTGAATATTTCACCTCGTTATCGAGTCTTGTTTGTGTTAACTAGGGATGGGAAGAGTTGATTGGATTAAGATTATCGATGTCGATGATTTATTAATTGATGCGGCGGCGCGGCGTTGTGGGCGAGCGATTAATTAATGAGTCATTGTGCTAGTTATGGGTGCTTGTGCTCAGATGATTTAATTACAGATTGTATTTGATTATTTGGTAAACACTTGATTTGCAAATGCCAGTTAGTTTGGAGTAAGCGTACGTGTTATGTTTTTTAATATTTGTTAATTATTATTAATGAGAAATAATAAAAAAAATATGGCATCTAAATTATATTCCATATAATCCAACCCTCAAAATATGACCCTGTGCAGATGAAGTAAGTAAACAAAACTAGTAATGAGCAAACAATGTGAGATAATGACTTTTCAACAACATTAAAAGGCTTAATTTAAACCGAAATCGTGGTAATTACCCGGTAGATATGTGTGTAATTGACATTAAGGTAACCTCTTCTCTACTAAGAAACAATAATAACTTTTATAGTATATTTTGAAATTCTATCGACTTTATATGTCCGTACTCGTAAACGACGTCATTTATAACGATTTTCTAATCAATAAATATTTAACCAATCAAACTGTTATCGACAACATCTCCACTCCTCTCTAAAGACAGACGTAAACAAGACAGATATTGGCAGCTATTACTAATTAGACGTCGTCGTCGCTATCGATAGAGCATATCGACAGATTCCCCTCACTAGCGACAGTAGCATAGGCAAGACAGGAATCTGCCTATATCGGTGACTGTAATTAAAATAGACTTATTGCGAACGCCACAAGTACGTGTTGTATGGAAAGGACTTACGCATTTAGCGCTTTGGCTTATTGAGGTAATTTTAATATAATTACTTAGTTATAGGTATTAGATAGAATACGTCCTTTGTTCTTTGATTTTTCATTAATGGAGATGTTTTCTCACGAAAAATGTAGCCTGTAGCTATTGTTGTAACTGAACCAGGTACTAACAAACTTTGGTGACTATTTTGTTAACCATCAAATTATGTTACTGGCAATTTTATCATTATTAGCCACGATAGGCTTGAACCTACCGTGAATTAAGTCAATCGGGCCTTAGCCGGTTACGCTAGGAACGGAAGGATGTGGCTCTTGCCGCTATACTTTCGATGACGCTGTTTGTTGATTAGTAAAATGTTATTTTATCAATTAGTACAATAAAAAAAGCTGAGCTGGCGTTCTCGTAGCTACTTTGCTACGCCGCCGTAGCTTCGTAGCGTTACGCTACGCTGCGTCGTGTCATAGCTGCCGTCTCCAAATTTCAGTACTACACAATAAAAAAGCATATATATTATAAAAACATAAAGTCCTGCTTGTATCTCTAAAGGGGTGAGCAGAGCTTTAGTTGGTTTATTGGGAGCATCTAATACTACTTTAAGCTTTTTTTTTTTAGTTACGTGCGTCACAACTATTTTGAACTGTATCTCTTTAAGATTTCTTGTAACAACGATGCGCTGACATCTAGATAGATATTGATGAATTACATCGCATTTAGACGGCCGTCTTGTACTTCACGTTTTTAGTTTATGTTTTATAGTGTAGACATGCGTGATTTATCGATCCGACATGCTCCGATCTGTAGATCAAGATTGTAAGTGGAGATCTTTGTAGATCTTTACAATGAGAGCTTGCAGATAGGTTGATAAATATTCATTTATAGATTTGTTAAAAATCTCTTTATAAATAGAAAAACATCCTTAACTTTTTCTTTAGTCAGTTATTTAAACAGTGCATCAAGCATAACACTTACTCTACGAATATCGCGGAATATTACGGACGACGTGGAATTGACTGTACGCATTAAAAGTACTTCCATCCTTCCTTCATCGTGTGGGTTCTTAAGTAGTGTAATTTTTCTAATAAGCACAGTAAGACATATTGAAAAGTCTGTTTGTATGTTTAAATACACCGTGTAAAGGTATTCTTTCCCATGGACACTTCCATAATTAACCAATTCTTTAATTATAAAAATTACATCCACTTAAGAAAAAGACAGTCCTATTCTCGTCTATAGTCGTGCTATTAATCTATCAGTCGAATTCGCCCCACGGAAGGTTCTATTAGGTTGTAATAGCCCCCGTATTAGGCGTGGTTAATTTTACTAGGGGCTAATTCATAGGGCTCCTGTCTAATGCGCTATGATTATAAAAAGTGTCGTCTACTAGGAAGTGACTTATTCTGGGAGAATAGTGCTTTACTTAGAGGGAAATTAACTTAGTAGCTTTGTTGAAAGAAAGGTTGTCTGGAAGAGATCGCTATTAGCGATAAGGCCGCCTTTGCGCACATTTTATAATAATGTTTTCTTTATATGTCCCATATGTGTTATGCAATAAAGTGTTACTTACTTACTTACTTTGTTATTTAATTTTATAAAATGCCTTACCATCACTAAATTAAAATGCGGTAAATTATACAAAATGTTTTTTAATGTGTTGTTATTCGCTGAAAGTGGACTGATATTTAAAACTTTAAGACATAGGTATTCATTTCGCGTTCGCGTGGGAATTACAAAAGAATACTATTATCCATTGTATAAATATATTAAAAACACCTTCAACAAATTGTAAACCTTAGTGAAGTGAAGTGACAGTTAAATTTAAAAAAGACTTGGCTTAAAGGTCTAGTAACCGGGCCATAAATAAAATAAAATAAAAAACTACAATATCATAGAAATGCAAAAATGTATCTTTTATATAATTTTGAACAGATTTTTTTATGAAATTGGTTGCATTTACATTTCTTTTTCTTTTTTTTTTTTCGGTAAGCTAGAGATTTTTTTTAAACATGGTTCCTTTTTTAATAAAAAAAATAATACAGAATACGCCTATGGGAACTTTATAACGTGACAGTGATATCGGAGACACATTTTAATAAACAAGGGGGCAATTACAATTATAAGCCACACGTCAAAGGGTTAAATAGAAAACTGTCCACTTGCCCCGACAAAATGCTACGTGTCGCAGAAGGGGTTGAATTTTTAAAACTACTTTGAAGATACAGATTTTCATTCCACATTTCTTTGTTATTTTTTTCCTACGTTCGACAAAAAGCGGCTATTAATAGCATTTAAATCAAAATATACATTCGATTTTAGTTTTGGAAAAAATTATATGATATTAAGATCTTTATGTATAAAGACAAAGTTTTTTATTTGCCACAATACAGTATATATAGTTTTATGTATATTATGGCAATTTTTTTATAAAATATGTATATTAAAAAGTATATTGTTCGATAACTTTGGGAAGAGTAGGGGTTGGTGACAAATGTATTCTACTCTGCCGTCACCACACCGCCTGCCAAGCGTGGAGATTATGGCAAAACCCTCCACTTAAGTGGAGGAGGCTCATAGTCCAGCAGTGGACTGTAACGGGCCGTTGATGTTGATGTTGTGGCCTTTGGCGGCTCTATAACACTGACACCAGGGTTTGTGAGGTCGGTGTTCTACCTTATTACCCGCACGACGAAGAAGTAGAATGACTTATTGAAAAACTGACAGCTCCACCCTATCTCCCGCATTTTATTAGCTTTTTTTTTAATAGATTGCCGGATAACTCCTTATTAATGCTTATTATATATTTTATATATTTAAAAATATAGTATGATTTCTGTCAAAAAAACATTTTTCCAATTTGGCTAACGTACCCGGCAGACCCCACCTGTTATGTTTAACCCTTCGCCTGCCGGTGACGCGGCCGCTAGCGTCTGCGCCACTTCAAAGGCCCGACCTATGAATTGTTTAAGCCCGCGGCACCCCGTGGCCAGGGCTGTCATACGCTACAAAACTCTTGTATCAATGTAACTACGCACTGTAATATGGGTGCGATTTATATACACTCACCGGCACATCTAATCGCCCACCCTTGTATTTCGGGTTAATTTTTAACTACGCTTATTGTTATACATTACAATTGATTTGTTGATAATTTTACGATAAATTAAACACACTTAAATAAACGTTAAATTAACAACTTTTTAACTGACATCAGCTGTAACGAATATATAAAGAATCACGAGTATTCCCTGAAATGAAGAGTGGGCGGTTAGATGTGCCGGTGAGTATATTAAAAAAAAACATATTATGAGCTAGTTCTTATATGAAATATTTCTTTGTTACTATCTTCACTTCGCTAAGTTTAATAGGTGATAGGCGACGTGGTCAGCCTACTGGTTCATATCGCCGCCTGGCAACAGGCTTTTGCCAAAAGCCATGCGCAGTTCGTATACTGTCATGACGTACGCTTTTCGAGAAAAATGTGTCATGCAATATTGTTGTTCTAATGCAGCAATCAATAGTTTTGTTCCCTAGCACCGGTGATGTCGTCAGTTGGACTGATCATTTTTTTTTTTTACTGTATTTACAGCTGTATTTTTGCATGCTTTTAATATGAATGAATCGTTCTATGGATATCGTGTAGGCGTTGTAAAGTGATCTTATTGACGACGTTATTTAAAAAAAATTGTGCAACCGAAGTTCCAGTCGCAAAGTCTCTCACACATTGCCCCGCATATCCTGGACCTGTATTCAAAATCTTAAGGCGAGGCCCTATCCTAAATTATCAACTCAATGCGCTTTAGTTGATCAACCGACGCACTACTGAAATAACGTTCATATTAGCTTGCGATGCTTCACGGAGGTTACGTCCGATACTGCGCAGGAATCGTGCGAAAAACCGTTTTTTTTTTGACTCGCTTTTCTTTTTTTTTGTGAAAAATATAGAACGAATTAAAAAACTAACTGGTTTCACCGTTTAGGTATTAATATAGCCACCCAAAAAATACAAAAAAATATGTTTTTGTCGCTGAAAATCTTGAGAAAACAGATTTGCAAATTTTGGTTGTAATTTTCTTGATTGGGTACATACATATTCCGTGACGTTAACGTGATCAAAAAAGATACGCGAATTAAAAAAGGGGCCCAAGAAAGATTTTTCAAATAGGGCCTCGCCTTAAGTGTGGCAACCCTAGCTGCGACCCGTGAGGGTTAATAGAATTCCTTACTATGATATTAGTATTTAAGTATGTTTAGAGCATGTAGATGTTATGTTTTGATATGAATAATAGGATGAGTTTAGTTTTGTTTAGATTCAAAATATCACATCACATCACACTAATAAATAAATAAATAATGTGGGGACATCTTCATCTAATATTGTAAATGTGAAAATATATTTGGATGTTTAAAATGTTTGGATGTTTTTCGTGCCTTCAAGCTCAATGGATTTGGATGAATTTGGAGTGGAAATAGTTTGTAACCTGGATTAATACATTGATTGTCTTATTCCTACGGGAAAATCTTGCACAGCGCGAGCGCAGACACGGGCGGACCGCTAGTATATTTATAAAGATGCTGATATTTCTTTTAAGTTACCGAATAATTCAATAAGTTTTCCCTGAAACAATTTTCAGTAAAGTTGGTTTATTCTGCTAATCAAAACATAAAAAAACTGTAGTGAAGTGTCAGAAAAAATAATCAAAATAAGTAAAACGCAATATAATATTTCAATCCCACAGCTTCTCAAAATCACATCGCAAAAAAATGAACGCGAAAAAAATATAAAAAACCACCGGTAACTGGCAGTAAACATCAAAAGGAAAATATAATGTAGTCATCGCGCGCCCTTAAATATTAAAGAGCTACACCGGGTCTTAATGTAGGGTTGTCACCGGTAATACAGGGTTGTAGCCGGGTTAATATGGGTTAATAGATGCACTCCTTTTATTGTGCGATTGCTTGATTGGTTAAACGCTGTGGTTTCCTCTTTGATTATGTCTTTCATTTATGGTTTTACAAGAACAGGTAAAGAAATAGAAAAGTATCTAGAATAATTTAGGTGTTATATTTATGTACTTATATTTGTAGCGTTCAGGTTATAAATTCATTTTTTTCTATACTTTCGTGATGTTCTTGGATTCTGAAAGAAGTGATTGTAGAAGTAACTTTTGTTTAAAAATATTCGTTCCATTAGAACGCCTTTTTGAAACAAAATCATCAACATCAAACATCAACGGCCCGTTACAGTCCACTGCTGGACTATGAGCCTTCTCCACTTAAGTGTTTGGTTTTGCCATAATCTCCACGCTTGGCAGGCGGGTTGGAGATCGCAGATTAAAAGGTTACTGTATCAGAGAGCGCTGCTGCCCGTTTCCTGTTCAATGTGTAGTCCCTAAGTCGCCTCTTACGACACCCACGGGAATAGTAGGGGATGGTGACAAATGTATTCTACTCTGCCGTCACCACATGGCAATCTGCCGTCACCACACGGAAACAAAATCGGTACTTATTAATAAGTAAGTGTTACCGCACGCCAATTGATCGCGGCCCTATAGTAATACGTCTTCTGTCTGCGCATTTTATTTTTTCGCACACATTAGGCTAAGCTATTTATTTACTTGTTTAAAGTAAATACCTAACACGCAAGTATAACCTACAAATTGTTCAGCAGCCTAATATTCGATAACGTTTCCAACATAATTTCATTTCAAAATACGACGTTCAAACAAAGTTATAAGCACCAAAGAACCGATCTGACGTCTGTAAGTACCCAACAGTCTTTCACAATTCGTTCCTTCTTAAAAATAACACACTAAAACAAATTGCATTCGGTATAGTTGTCACTTAAACACTGAAATCCGCAAATTGCTCACACCCACGGCGGAAATGCTTCACATGTCAGCGTCCTACGAACGAGTGAGCGAGACGAACCTATCTCACCACTGCAAGTGCGAAAAAGACGGCACGTTTAATTCGACAGTATTCCAATTGACAAGATGGTGAATCTCAGTACAATTTGCAAGGAGATGAGATGAGACACAAGACACACGAACTCCAAATGTTTTGTAACGGAAAAAGGCAATGAAGAATTTTTATGACTAGGCTGGAAGACAATCGGCGAGACGAATTTAAATTCAAATTTTCTCCTTCAATTCGAATTTAAATCTTGTTTACTTGAATTAAAGTAGGTTTTACGAGGTGAGATGGAAGTGTCGTGAGCGCATGATGCGGCGACGATATGCGAATCGTGCGCATCTGGAATGGTTGACACGGCGAAAGCTCGCAATGGGATATAAAGGAGAATGCGGGGTTTTGACCCACTGCTGAGACTTTGTTTTTGTCCATTTTTGGAGTACAGTTGGATTCATTTGATTTCACTTGGTAACTTATTAGAGGATGAAAAGTACAGCATCTCATTGTTTAAAAGTTTGAGACGTGAAACAGGAACTAAATCATATACGTCATTTATGGGAATATTTGGATAGTTTAATCTCAAAAAAGCCTGAGTTCTGGGTTTTATCAATGAATTTTGTAGTGATGAATAATACATTCAAAATTATTGTATTTTGTACTCTAAATAATGTGAATATGATTAAATACAATATTCAATATTTTTAGAGAAAGAAAAATAATCTAGTAGGTTCTAAAATAAATAAAATGTAAATGTTGTCCGTCCGTCCATCACAAAATATTAGGTCCTTACATATGAAATTGGCGTTTTGTCGTACTGGCCACTTTGATCACAAATTTCTCCTATTTGGTTAGGAATTCGAAATTCAAATTTATACAGCTATTTCCACATGTAGTTGTGTTTCGTAAACCGTCATTCATTTGTTTTTTTACTTATCTTTTTTCTGTTTGCATCGCTCGATTTACAAAATGGAAAATTTGAAATATCGCGTTATTTACGAGTACGAGTTCCACCGTGGCACCAGTGCTGCGGAAACGGCTCGAAGGGTTAATGATGTGTATGGCGGTTGTGTCGCAAAAGAAAACACAGTGCGTTTTTGGTTCCAACGTTTTCGTTCTGAAAATTTCGACCTGCAAAACAAGCCCCATGGACGGCCGGAGACCCAAGTTGATAATGAAGCATTGAAGGCTATTGTGGAAGCGGATCCATCGCAAACCACGTCCGAGTTAGCTGCAGGCTTCGGTGTTAGTGATAAAACTGTTTTAATCCACTTGAAGCAAATTGGGAAGATTAAAAAACTTGAAAGGTGGGTTCCTCACGAATTGAGTGAAGCAAACCGGCAAACGCGCGTCAACTGCTGCGTTACATTACTTGACCGGCACAATAACGAAGGGATTTTAAATCGAATCATTACCTGTGATGAAAAGTGGATTCTCTACGATAATCGGAAGCGCTCATCGCAATGGCTGGACCCTGGCAAGCCAGCCAAAGCCTGCTCCAAGCGAAAATTGACCAATAAAAAGTTACTTGTAAGCGTTTGGTGGACTAGCGCCGGTGTCGTTCATTACAGTTTTCTCAAATCTGGCCAGACGATTACGGCAAATGACTATTGTCAGCAATTGCAAACCATGATGGAAAAGCTAGCTGGTAAACAACCGAGGCTGGTCAATCGCTCTACGCCACTGCTGCTTCACGACAACGCTAGACCACACACTGCACAACAGACGGCTAGCAAATTAGAAGAGCTTCAATTGGAATGTCTAAGGCATCCACCGTACTCCCCGGACCTTGCTCCAACAGATTACCATTTTTTTCGAAATTTGGATAACTTCTTGCAAGGGAAAAAATTCAACTCAGATGGGGCAGTCCAAATCGCCTTCAAAGATTTTATTGATTCCCGTCCGAATGGTTTTTTTAGTAAAGGGATCAATGAACTACCTATGAGATGGCAAAAGTGCATAGATTACAATGGCTCATACTTTGATTAAATAAATATACTATATAAAAATTTTTCGACTTTTTGTTCCTCCCATACAAAACGCCAATTTCATATGTAAGGACCTAATATTATTCATATGGCTAATATTATATATGTCATATGAAATGAAATAACTTATGGAATCATAAGATTTATGATTTATGCATAAGTCTTGTAGAAGTTAAATATGTTTTTCCCAATATTTAACTTTATTTACTTTAGCGTTATTTCTTAACAGCTCAAAATAAACATATAACTTTTTTTTTATCGCGCACATAGGGTTGCCTCGAACCATTTTATTTAAGAATAAGAAAAAGCTAAATAAGCTTCTGAAGCTGATAAGTAATTTTTTTTAATGAGGAAACACGTAGATGTGATAATAAATAATGTACTTGTCGTAATTTTACACGATACCCCGCAGTCAAGTTAAGCACACAGCAATTTACATCAACGCCATATACGTCCAGTACGAGCTATCAATTTGATAAAATTAACAAGGTGAAAATCAGAAAGTTGTTTCGACAACTAAAGTTCATTTTTATGATAAAGTTGTCGGGTTTTGAGTAAATAATATTGATTGGGGACATCGTTCGAATATACGAGTATTCTATATACACTAGCGGCGATCAACGGCGCGGTTTTGCAGCTCGCGCGTATTTAAACGCAGAAATACAGCAGACTTCTGACCAAGAAACTACCCACGTTGTTATAATGACAATAAACTTATATAAACACCGATTTTAACACTGTCGTCATAAAAAGAAAAAAAATATTATAAATTTTACTGATAGATGACGTATAAGAGAAAAAGAGAAGTAAATCAATAATTAAAAAAAACACATCATGTGACTATAACTATGATATATTTTCTCATGAAGCGATGAACTTAATTTAATAATTTATTTCAAATTAACTTGAATACATTACAAAAAGTGATTATAGGTAAACCTGTATCGTGGGCGACCAACACCAGGTTACAAAATTTGATATATTATTAATTTAATTTTGGAGATCGTATAAAATGAGTCTATTTTAAAACTAAAAAATAAAATAAATTAAAGCTAAAACAAAGACTATAATAAATCTGGGGTATAACTCAATTATTTTAACTGTGCGCTTCGAGCTGTCTAAGTCGTCATGTTGGTGGCATTGCATTCACCCGCTCGCTTACTTCCTCACCTCCTCCGACGCCTATCAAAACGGATACCAAGCTTACCAACATGCAAATATTATGACGTTGACAGGCGCACAGTTATAAAAATTGGGTTATACCCTTGCAGGGGGATATAATATAATAATAAAAAAAATATATGTTACTCTTACTGTGTAGCCGATGTTACTTATAGTTTTTTTTGTGTAAACGGTAAGACTGGTAAAACCGCCATGCGCCAGTGTAAATAGTAGAATCCGTACACTAAACATTACGGTGTCGTTATGTCTCTGCCGAGTTTGGGTAAAGTGTCATAATAATAAATAAGCATTTATCATTGGTGTTGAGAAAGTGTTTCATAAAAAAAAAAAATCGAAGCTTTGATTTTTGCAGTTTCTTTTACCAAGTGCAGGAAATACCTGGTTCATTAACAGCTATACGTCCTCAACAAAGGGCTCGAGCCTACATTGAATTAGGGCGATTAGGCCTTAGTCGGCCACGCTGGCCCAGTGCGGGTTGGTCGACTTCACACACGACCTTAAAATTTCATAGCAGGACTGTGCAGGTTTCCTCACGATGTTTTCTTTCACCGTAAGAGCATCCAACACATAAACTCGAAACAACACATCGATCGTGGGGATCAAACCTGCGTCTCCCGGATGGGAGGCAGCGGGCCCGGCCACTACACCAACGACGCCCTTAAAAAACCTGTTTTGTAAACAGAATTCTCAAAATTGGACAATAACAAAGCAATAAAATTTAAAGTCGCAAAAACATGGTTCAGACAAAAATATGTCCCGAATCTGATACAAGCATTGTCGCTCCTTTTTGGGGAACAACAAAACTTTCTTAGCACGTTGAAAAAGTTCTTCAATTTTAGGTTAATTTTATTTCAAAAATACTCTTTTGGATATTATGTTGGGTGGCATGGGCATTTGCTCAAAAGTGAAACAACTCAACTGAGTAAGATTTTTAAGTTACAAAGGCATAAATGAAACAGAACTTACTTTACTATCATAAACTACCACTAATAATATTCATGCACCAGGATGTAACCTTCAATTGAATGCAAAAAATCTATCTATTGGAAATGCATTGCATCATCAACAGCTCATATACGTCCCCACCGAGGGGCTCGAGCCTACCCTGAATTAGGGCGATTAGGCCTTAGTCGACCACGCTGGCCCAGTGTGGGTTTGTTGACTTCACACACAACTTTTGAATTTCTTCGCAGGAGTGTGCAGGTTTCATCACGATGTTTTCCTTCACCGTAAGAGCGTCGAATAAACGTAATATGAAATTCGAGATTCGAAAACACATTGGTACGTGGTGGGGATCGAACCCGCGTCTCCCGGACGGGATTGCATAGATTTCCAATAAATGTGAAAAGTACTCTACCATGATAATTGAGTTGCAATAATACAAGCACATATTATTGTGCATCCTACTGACTCGCGAGCTGAGTGAGTCACTCAGTGACTCACTCAGCTCGCGATTGAGATTGATGCGCTTCTCACTTGAGTCGGGTATGACAAATAAAACTGTGCCGTCTTTTTGCGTCGGAATTAATGGGATTCACATGTTGAGAAAAGAGATAGGTGGCGAAATATTTGCAGCGATGGTGATTATTATTTAGAGTCATGGCTAAAATTAGTTATTAGGCCGTTAGTGGATGAGAGCATCGCTGGGGCTGCTGCTTTCGGTCTGGAAGACACAGGTTCGATCCCTACTAAGTACCAATGTGCTTTCGTATTTCGAATTCATGATTATGTACGTTTATTCGACGCTCTTATGGCGAAGGAAAACATCGTGAGGAAACCTGCACATTCCTGCGAAGAAATTCAAAGGTTGTGTGTGAAGTCGACCAACCCGCACTGGGCCTGATCGACAAAGGCCTGATCGCCCTAATTCAGGGCAGGCTCGAGCCCCTCGGTCGGGACGTATATGAGCTGTTGATGATCAATAGAGCGCTTAAAAACAATTCTATTGATCTTCCGTTCAAAAAAGCAACAAAATAATCAAATCTCAATAAAATTATCATCTAGTGACTACTTCGCATTACATTGCTGCGTCTGGGTCGCATTTGGGACGGCAAATTACTACTGCAACAGCAATGATCGGCAGCTAGCATCCGATAGATAATTAGGAAGATATAATCACTGCTTCAGACAGACGGAAGGCCTGTAGAGTCCTTAAGGTTATTCGTGCTAATGCAATTAAAGGTTTAAACACAAATTTGCGTACAAAAATAGAAATTAGAAACAGTAAAACACGTGACAAACAAGATTGAAAAACCATCAAAAACATTTCACCTACTTCCCACCTGCCGTAAAAGGCATTATGTAACGGCGCATTTTTACATAATACCGTACATAGGGTGGCCCTGGGTAAATAACGGCTGGCATGAGAGCGACGCCAATTTCCTCGCTCCGGACCACGTCAAAAACATAATTGGCGAGCCCTTCAGCCGGCCCTGGAGCTAGGGCCACTGGATGTGACGTGAAATGGGTACTGGCTACTTTACTTGATTGACAGTTCATCGATATGGCTATAGCCGAGATATCTAACTATGAGACTCAATTTATAAAACAAAAACAATCTAATCTATTTTTCCTAGTTCACTCAAAAAGTTTCTTCGTAGGTATATTAAAAAAAAAAACTTTCAAAACCAGTAAAATAATATTTGACTAGCAGTTACAAAACTTCGTAATATAAGGTAGTGTTCGGACCCAAAGTATTCTTTTACATATTACTTGAATGGTTTTATGTTATAACTTTCTGCTATGAAGTCAGTCAATATTGAAATATCAGCTTTATTTAAAGTATAAATAAATAAACAACCTTTGGTGTATTTTGCCATGCGTTCATTCACAAAATTTGCATTCTTATGAGAAAAAGAACGTACGTAACACAAGGACTTATTAATTATCAAAACTGACAACTACTGGATGTGACATGGAAACTTGTTACCTACCATGTGACAGCAGATCGATATTGCTAAAGGACCTTGTAAAATCGAAATCACAATAGGGGATCGGACTACTTTTTTTAAATGTTATAAATCCAAACTTCTTAGTTTCTGCTATCGAATACTAAAAGAATTTTTGCTCTCTCTTTAAAATTGACCGAGTTATAAGGTTTGAAGGTTTGGTTTCAAGATTAGACAGAGAAGCACATACCCATTTGTGACTTCATTTGTTAGTAACGCCATATGTTTTGTATGAAGATTATATAATCTTCATACAAAAAATCGTTTTTGAGAGAGACAGACATATTGAAACTTTAAAAAATCACTGTAAATTCGTTCTTCAACCGATTCTGTTTTTTTCTTCGCGAATCGTCTGCTACTAATCTGTATTTTTAAAATAATTCATAAAATATGTTAAATTTAGGAACAGTCTGATCGTCCATTGGCAAGCTTTTCAATCCGAGGTCCAAAAATGAAAACCACTGGGAACTGACTATATTACTTCTTCTCTCACATAGATAAAAAACATTAGATGAATATTAATCTAAGACGTACAGTTAAATAATATGATCTATGTGAGAGACTGGCATCTGTACTAGGATATCCTGTATGACAGATTGCCAGCCTCTCCAACAACTTGTTAGTTGACAACAGAGACGTGGCTAAAGAAACTTGTCACAGTTTTTTAATTAAATAATTGAGGAGTCCTCAACCCTCGTTCTACTGAAAGGAGACGTTGAGAGTTACTACCAGTTGACAGGTTGGTAACAAAACCTATTGTCATTATTGGATAAGTGGAAGAAATAGTTGAGCCGATTTATTTCGGAAGTAGATTGTTTCTGTGATTGATCGATTTAAGTAAATCTAGGATCGAGGCGAGGGTTATATGCCAGTGTTTTAAGTGTGTTAGAATACTGATGTTATCATTCTTAGAGATTAGATAGATTCTTAGTACTTTAAAGCAGAGACCGGGCTACCCGTTGAAAAACCCCTTCAGTCGTTTGGGTTTTAAGTATTTACAGAATGATAATTAAAATAAATATATGTTTATCAGATTCCTTGATAGGGTTACCCTGTTGGGTTTGCAAACGTTATAATTATAGCATAATAAGAGTAAGAGATGTCGTTGATCAAAATCGTAAGGGTTCCAGTCCCTGCTGTAAAGATAGGGCCTAGTTAAGAAAAATAAATAATCCTCCTACCGAAAATATTAAAATCAAAAGTTCTTTATTCTGAAAAAAGGGGATGAAAATCAACTAGAAGAGTTATCTATTAGGCTTCCAAAGACTTTATTAAATTGTTAATCTCTTGATTTATTTTGCTTTTAATAATTATACCATTTAAATAAAAAAGAAAATACAATCCTGTTTAGGTTCTTCTAAATGCAAATATGCAACTTTAATTTCTATAAAACGTTTTAAAACCTTTTCTATAAATACTCCTTCTATCTAATTTCCCTAAATCCAGCCTCCGCACACATCTGCACAGCAGCCTCCCGGGTCGATGACCTCCCGTCCCTCCCCCGGGGGGCCCCCCTATATTTGTCGATTTGAATATTCCTACCCTCCTCGAATTGAGGATTAGATTTTCTTCGAGAAACGACTCGAGGTCGAAAGGAATTGTGGAAGTTTTTGCAAAACAAAAAAGGAAAGATAATTATTAAATTATAATAAAATTATTTAAACACACATCGAAACAGGACGTTTTAAATTATTAATAAAAATCCAAATCCAATGTGTTTTAATCAAACTACCACTGTTGCCTGAGAGCCGCTTTATTTATACTTCGTCTAAAAAAAAGCTAACTCATTGCTGTTGCAGTACAAATTTACCGTACCTAGTTCGAACCAAACACAGCAATGTATACCGATTTATCTCTACATTTAGCCAGGTCTAAGCTTTAAGCTTTGTATTGCTTTATTTTTAGTTCAACTTATAAGTCTGAGTATGTCCTTCTTTAAATGTTACAAGTATCATTAAAAGTTATACCGATATTATGTATTTTCCTTGCAATAAAGCGTTTTAGCTAACTTACCTCCAATGTTGTCTTCACGTGACGTTTAAGTGCGTGGAACGTAGACGGTGCGAACTTAGAGCAACGTCTGGAAACTTCGAGAACTATGCGTGTCGTCTCCGTCCCTTTCCACTTGAAGATCATTCTGTTTTTAAAGATTTGGCGCCCAGTACGGGACTGTTTCAGGACAGACCTCTTGGGTGATATTGTGATCAATTCTACAAAATTAACATTGTTTTGTGTGCGGTACTTGAGTTTGATGACTTACCGTGCATTTCTTCTTCTTTTTCTGGACTTTTTAAAGGGGTCGACTTTTCTAATGTAAACGCCATTCATCTATCCTCACTTTTTTATTTTTCGTTCTCTATCAACCAACTATAATTAATCCTAAATGCCACAAGAATTCCCAAGAAATTGTAATTCTTAAAATTTTTTGCAAAAACCGTCTTGCCTTCCGCAATTTGCAACTATCGGATCCCTTCTCCCCTTACCCCTCATGATCTACGTCATTTCTTACCCATTTCCGTCGCTGGTCCTTCGAGCCGGATACGACGCCGGAACCTCATAACGAGGGTAAACCTCGCTAATACTGCTATATACTGACGTCACAGTGTTGCCAGCAATGGGAAGCGGATTATTGTATTATTCGCCGTGATTTTTGATCTGGGGTGCGTTAACGTGTTTATTTTACCTTTTTTCGGCGTTAGTGTAAATTAAATTCTAGATTCACAAGTATGGCTAATGTCATTAATTATAAAAAAGTATACCTTAAGTAGAAATTAGCCAGACAGATCTTTATATCTTTTGGCTATTTGTGAACAATACAAAAAGATACAATTATTTACACTCCATTCGCTAGTCTCATTCAACTAAACAACAAGCAAAATACCTCAAAAATGCGAACTCCAAAGTCACATAACCGCTGCATCGAAAACTAGAGCTAAACTTCCAAGGTCGCCCCCCAACCCACACCCCACACCCCGCTACCACGTGCCAGACCCACCCTACACATGGTCGCCATGGCAACGCAGCATCCACGCCCACTACTCTCAAGATATACCCCAACGTACCCCGGCCTCCCCTGAACCAATGCCTGTGAAGGGGGTAGAGTAGGTTTGGCTAAGTGTGCGTGCTGCCATAAATGGTGCAAGACTTGATTGGTGTGCGCAAAAATGCATATGGGAGAATCTTGGTATCATTCTGGGAGGATTTGATTTGCGATCTCCATCTGCCTTGGGAATTGGAATTGTTAGAGTTAGAATTGTGTCGAAAGGAAAAGATATTTAAATGTAACGAATAGGTATTATTGAGAACTTATAGATATTGTTAGGGTCATAGAATATTGTGAAATGAAATTTTGGGTTCAACGTCCATAGCACATCATATTTGAATAGGAAACCTTGTTGTATAACTCTGTATAAGAGACATTTCAGATTCGTATATCTGTATAGACTGGCCTCTCGTCGCTACATACAAGCCGACCCGCTCGTTAACAAACCCATTCAATTTTCAAGTATTAGTCGATTGAGGCAACGTTTCTCGCGTCCTCTCGCCGCGAGATCCAATTAGCGACTGATGCTACGCTAACTCTCTCGAGTGGCTGTGACGTCACGCTTTTATGCTTTCAATAACTACCCTCTCACCTTCAATAGCCGGCTCTCCACCTGGCCTTCATTAGTACCAAGTACCAAGTACACGCTGAAAAGTCGCCACTAACTTAGAAAAAGGATAAAAATACGGCTAATAACAAGCAAACTTCAGTGCTGTACTTGCACAATTAAATTTTACCTTTTGAATTATTACGTACTGTCACTTAAACAAAGAAGCTCTCATGAGCCGAGCAGTCTTTTGTTTCTCATCGCGCCATAGACAAATCTTATTATGGAAATATTTTCAAATTAAGAACGCGCTCCCGCATTATGCGTCGACCGACTGTCATCATTGTCTATGCGCTCTTTTTGTGAACGAAGCTCGCATGTTGAGCTTTTCGACCACCGTTTCGGTATTCTTTTTTTGTTCGTTTTCCTCAACTGTCCCGAGAATGAATGGAGGTCTTTGTTTGTGCGTGTTTTATTATTAATTAGTGGAGCTTCTTTTGTTCGTGGTAATTATTGTCTTAATAAGCAGTTCCTGTTCTTCAAATATGGATGGCGCGCCGAAGGAATTGTCAGCCATTTTCGTTTTTAAATGGCCCGAAAAGACTATGGGTTTTTGAACAAGTTCTCGGTCAATGCTGTTCACGTTCCTTTGTCGAAAGTAGTTTTGGAAGTGGGTATTTATGCGTAGCTACTGGAGGTCATTATAGAATATAATAGTAACTTTTATTCTTGTAGAACCAATGTTCAATCGATGGTAGCTAAGGATGTAGATATAACGTTGTGTCAGGAAATCTTTATAAAACAACAAAACGTGTTTCAAATTATCTCTCCCGAAATCTCCACAAGAGCGCCCCTCATCAGCTTCTGCTGAAAAGACGCTCATTTACAAAACAGCCTACGCTAAGCATATTATTATAATTAAGAAAAAAACTGTCTACGTGTCAGCGGGTGTCGTTTATTTCGCATAATAAAGTGCTGAAAAGAAGTCCCCATTTAATTAGAGGTGAGACACTCTGGAAGTGCGACGCGGTGAATGGCCCTCGTTGGGCGCCATTTTGCATAATTGGGCGCGGGCGAGGGTAGAACGAAATTTATACGGTGCCGGCGCCAATTTACTTGCTAATGACGCGTCTTCTCCGGGACTAGTTGGGTTTTGTACTGTCTTTATTTGGAGGGTGCATTCGAATAGCTGAAAGGGTTATTTGTTGAGATTTTCCCGAAGTTGTATTGGTTTCAATCAAAAGGGGATGTAGTTGAAATTGAGAGGGGAAGCGATGAATGTCTTTTCAGATTTTGTAACGCTTATCATTTTCATATTTTGCAATAATAAAGGTCCTTGCAACAAATCAAGTACAGTAAAGGTTAATGAACTCCTCAATGAAGATGTTTCATATCACTTTGAAATAAGTATTTGCTTTTCGGTCTTTGCTGTTATAGATGAAGTGTACGGGTCTGTATCTACAAGAATAAAAACATACGAAAAGAGTTATGTTATTAAAAAGATAGACGCACGATGATATGGATCCACTTATGACTCCGATTGTACACAGTTCAGTGGCTTACTGCCCCTTTTAATTATAACATACTTTTAAATCGAATTTGTATTACCCGTATTAACGTCAGCAACCTTAACTTCTTTGTTTTGTTACAGGCGGGCAAGATGGGTCTACCAGCGGGCGGCGGTTTGTCCCTATTCTGCCCTGGTGGGGACCTGGGTCAACCTCCCCCGGCACACATGGGCATCCCCCCTCCTTACCAATTAGATTCTAAGTTAGGTAAGTCGCTTAAAAATCATTCATCTACTCGTGCGCAGGAGTAGAGAACCTTGGAAAGGCATGGTATTGCCATTTGTAAGTTTACAATTCAGAGCAGTATTGGCAATGGCTTAGCATGTTGATTGATTAGGCTTTTTTGTGCAAACTAATATGCGTCTAGAGATGTCTGGTGGGGACGTATATGAGCTGCTGTTGAAATAGTAACAAAAGAAAAAGACCAGAACCAAGAGACGACCTTATTGCCAAACTAGCAAACTCTTCCAGGCAACCTTAGGGTGTGGAAATAGCGTACAGAAAACATGTATGTATGAATATCCCCAAAAATTTACGGGTCTAAAAAGCCTCATTGTTTCAGCAGCGGGTCTCGCGCGGACTCCAATGTACCCTTTTCCAGGGGGTACGTACCCTTACCCCATGCTCAGTCCGGAGATGTCACAAGTAGCAGCTTCGTGGTGAGTACCATACCTATTTAGTTACATTAAGAAATCTCCATTAATTGGACAGATTACTTGAATAACCCAAACTTTTGTAGTCACTATATACAACATTAAATAAACGACTACCTACAATTTTATTTAATAATGATAAAGATAAAGATAAAAACATATATTTGCCATAAACAGGTCTTGACATAAAATCGCACAATGTATCCAGCCTGCATGCAAGGTCTAATAACATCAGGTCTATTCAAGAAATCCTTTGTCGTTCTAAGACCTTTATTGACGTCCATTCTAGAAGACCAAACGAAAGACCAGGTGATTTCAAAATAGAAGCGGTGTCTTGAAGAACACAAACTTAAAAGAATTAATGAGTCTTCCTACCACGCAGGAATTCGCAAGCTGCTGGTGGCTTTTAAATGCCGAAACCAATGCAGTGTCTTGAAATATTAACAAAGACTGTTCTCCGACATATAATGAACTTTATATTAACGCTGTCCTTATCAGATCGTTTCTACGCAGGAACTTGCAAGTTGGATGTAAAAACAGTCCTTTAATAATATGATTTTATTATTTAAAGTACTAAGACCAACGCTACAGTATTACTCGTATTACTTCCTGTTATGTTTGGTCAATAAATAATTTTCATTCTTTCTTTCTTTCTGTCTTGAAAAACGAGGATTAAAAAAACTTCAATGATAAAAAAATTACTACTTATCACTGACAAGGAAGGGAGAAACTTGATATGAACTCTGGTCCTCATCAGCTCTTGGTGTTCTGTTGCTAATAGTTCGTTCCTGTGCAGGCATACCCCGAGCATGTACCCCATATCCTCTGCGGCCAGCGGCTTCCGGAGTCCATACCCCACCTCGCTGCCCATCACTAGTTCTAGTCTATCAAGGTAGGCTATCATACAGTACTAAGCGACAAATATTGCACATCGGGCATTTGAAAGAGAGTAATCTGTTCGTGCTACGTGCGAGAGAGATGACGCTCTACAAAACCGAACACCCGATGTGCAACATTTATCGCCTAGTACTGTAAAAGAAGTTAATCATTGGGTCAGCTGATCTCAACCCTGGTGTCAAAATTATTGAACCGCCAATAATGGCATCTGACATGGATCGTGTAACGACTATTTATGTATTTATTCATTCATCGTGTGACGGCTGGCGCCATCTGTTGCCGAGAGTCTCAAAGCCGCCCGAAGGGCTTTTTATTTTAGTGATACGAGTCGGGCTACGAACCCATGACCTTCGAAATGGAAGGCAAGCCTTCCACCGACTAAGCTATCACTGCAAGTAATAAATAATAGCCAACCAACCAACAGCTTTACATGCCGAAGCACAGAATCATCCTACTCTTTGGACAATCAGGTTCAGTCTGCAACATGCAAGCAAACCGGGGACAGTCCCTCTAAATAACTTTTGCTACAGTGTCCCCACCGGAATTCGACCCCGGAACCTTCACAATGAGAACTGAACGCCCAGCTACGAAAAATTATGATTTCAATGGTATATGCTAATGGTATGGTATGCCATAACCGTGCCAGAGTACTGGACCGAAAAAATTTAGTTTGTTCGTTTCATTGACTCGAAGAAGAAGAATGGTATCTTCGTAACATGAATTTCCCTTTGCAGTGAATTGTACCGGTTTTCGCCAACGTTAGGAGGCGGCCTGGGTCTCGGCCTGGGCCCAGCGCTGGTTCCTCCTCCACCTTCCAAGGCAGAGCTGGAGTCACATCATCAGCGGTACGCGAGGTGAGTGCTTCTTCTGTAATCATCATCATCATCGTGTGGGTTGTACGGTCGACAACCGACCTCGCAAATCCTGGCGTCAGTGTTTAAGAGCCGCCATAGGCCACTGACTTGGCTTTTCTGTAATCAATTTTTTGTATTGGTTTTACAAAATGGAGGGTACATCATTATGTTATGAAAATATCTACGCAAGATGTGATTTTTATTTTAAAAAGTTGCCGAGTTGTCTCTGCCTTGGCTGGCTTGAAAACTATTTACGAGGTAATTCATCCACTGAAACACAATTTTAGCACGACAATTCCAGTTTTCAACAACTAGTTTTTGTCTTAACACTTAGCTTATAAATCGCAAACCTAAATCTGGGTCTTACTGTACCAGCATTGTCATTAATGTCATTCCTAATTAATTGTAACTTGTTTAGCTTGTATCCCTAAAACATTAATAAGTACTTAAGTTTAAAAATCGTGTCAAAATTAACCAAAACACTTCCGTCTACAGTACAGACACGTGCCCCAAACAAGCGTAAAACAAAAACTGTCAAACGCCGACATACTTTCTAAACTAAACTGCCACGCCTCACCTAAAATCGCAAAGAATCTAAAATTATAATAACAGTGTTTTAAACGTCGCGATATATTGATACACTGCACGGCATCAAACGCCTTTGTCCAGGCTTGTCAAGCGAGTCACACCCTCTGTAAGCGATTGATAGTATCAGGAACAACCCCAAGCTAATATAGATTGTAGATAGTGTCGTACACATGTGATACTTTTAGCTGTTTAGGGTAAGTGCTGAACGTTTGATTGTGGAGTTGTAAAGGGTCCTTTATGCTAATGGCCTTGAATGCTATTTCGATCATCGTCTTCATTATCGTGTAAGTTATAGGGTCGACGACCAACCTCAGATACCCTAGTGTCAGTATTATGGCTATTTCGAAAAAAAAAAAAACATTAATTCCGAGCGAGAAAACTATGATGGACCAACATAGCTGTACCATGCATGTTAACTGTATATAGGTATAACCTCAATACTTCAGGTATAACACAATTTTTCATAAATTTCGGATTAGGTTGAAATTCTAATTACATCTTAGAGACTTTGAAAAACTTCTTCAACAAAAGTTGTTCAGTTCAGTGTATTTCACACACTGGGTTTCAGTGTAACTCACACAAACCACATCTTCTCACACTAAAATCTCATGTTTATTATTTTACAGGATTTGTACTCTCAAACCACACAATCATAAAAATACCGATTTTACTCATTTTTCTCGCTCCGGATGGTTCCTGGTGCAAAGGTTGGCTATTGCGATCCAGCGAGGTAACGCTGCCAGCGTTGTGGGCACCTTTGCACCGGGAACGGTTAGGGGCGGGTTATTTGACTGATGTATTCTTTATGTATTCTTGACATTTAATAAATATATCTTTTTAATTTCATTTTACTTCTACACATACAGACAAATAAGGTATTTAAGTCTTTATAGGTTTCCCAAGATAAAGGCGTCGTCGCCTAGCTCGGGGACCTCTGTTAATTGTTTTCGAACCTAGACTTAATTTTATTTTATTTCTGTACTTATACGTGTCTAAGTTATTTCTGATACCAAATAAACGTTTTTAATTTTTTAATTTTAAAGTCATCTAGAATACTATTTCAATTTAGCGCAAAACAAAACTTATTAGTAGCTTTAATCGAGCTGTAATACAATTTTCGATATTATGTAACTATTATACGGTTTTCACACATTCGGATGAAGTTAAATTAATCTTATTATCCGCCTGAAATCACTGTTAATTTCGCTGTGCCAATGTCGATATTTTAATGCATTTTGCTTTATAAAAATCAGGTTCCAAATAATTTCGAGTTGCTTGTGTTGCTCTATTCACTCCATGAGGAAGCATCATCATCAACAGCTCATATACGTCCCCACCGAGGGGCTCGAGCCTATCCTGAAGTAGGGTGATTAGGCCTTATTCTACCACGTTGGCCCAGTGCGGGTTGGTCGACTTCAAACACAACCTTTTAATTCTTCGCAGGAGTGTGCAGTTTCATCACGATGTTTTCCTTCACCGTAAGAGCGTCGAATAAACAGCCCTCGCCACTAGACCACCGACGCTCTCTCTCAATAAGCATACGTTAAGATTTTTTCTAGAAATTACTTTTATAATGTCGTTTGTCTAATTTAGCTTTTTTGGTCGCATATATTCAGGGTAGACTCAAGCCGATGGAGATGTGTGTGAGCTGATCAATATTATTTTTTATCCCATGTAGCCTACAAAGAATATTTAATGCTTAGGTATGATGATGATGATGATGATGATGAATTGGACCGTGTAATTACAGAATGTTATCAAGCTAGCTAGCTTATTATACCTCTGGTTATTTTATTTCCAATTATGAATAAAAAATATACTGTAATGCACACAAACAGACAAACGAATTATGTACAACTGGCAGCCTTGATGCTAATACAGCAATTTCTTCCAGACAACCAGAAGGGACGTTGAAATTTTTCCTCTCCCTTTTGTTTTTGACTGATCATTAGCCGTGTGGTGACGGCAGAGTAGAATACATTTGTCACCAACCCCTACTCTTCCCGTGGGTGTCGTAAGAGGCGACTTAGGGACTACACATTGAATAGGGAACGGGCAGCAGCGCTCTTTGGTACAGTAACCTTTTAATCTGCGATCTCCAACCCGCCTGCCAAGCGTGGAGATTATGGTAAAACCCTCCACTTAAGTGGAGGAGGCTCATAGTCCAGCAGTGGACTGTAACGGGCCGTTGATGTTGATGTTGATTCATCGGGAACCATATCACCATGTGTGCTATAGTAAAAGCTATAGTAAGCACTCCGCGATTGCAAACCCCCTAATAGATCGGAGATAAGCCCATGCAGGGGGCGTTTAAAAAATCGCATTACGTCATCATTACGACTATAATTGTTTAAAAGCGCCAATTTACTCATTGTTCTGGCAATCAATGGACTAAGGGTTGGAAAGGATGCATTTCATTTTTCAAAATTTAAAATTGGATTATAACATATCGAACTTATAGCCATAACGGAGTGGATAGAGCCTCAGTAGTAAATCAAACGAGGAAGTTCTTTTTCTTCCAACTACGCAGAAATGTTATCATTAATCACTACAAAACCGATCACAAAGGACCTATTATCTGCTTAGAACCAAAACAGTGCAGAAAAGTTATATGTAATCTCATTATTGCACTGTTTTAATTTACTGCACTGTTTTTTATTTAGATATCACAAAGATCTAACGTCTCCTCATTAAAAATTAATATAAAACGCGCTCCACACTCTTTGCAAAACCACATCAAACATGAGATACATTGATGAGTATTTGCACCTTGCTCACTGGCAAGTGGCAACGTTTTTAAAAACCATGAATGTATCTCATGCCCGGTACAGTTTTTCGAAGAGTGTATTGCGCGCTTTAAGCAACTGGCTGAAAATAAAGATCGACCTAATAAAACCGACTGGGTAAAAAAGAAACAAATGGCGCGCATTTTGTACATTCCATTGTATATGTAGGTGTTTTTATTTTGAGTAGGAATATTTTATCACGGTAGGTATATCTAACTTGGTAGTTGAAAGAAAAGTAGATTACGCACCACGCTAAAGTGAGTTAATTATGCACTCGTGCTAATTTAGAGCCCTCGCTTGCGCTCAGGCACCAACATATCACTCACTTTGCACTCGATGCTACAATCTACTATAATATTTTGTTTTAGCGAAATTGACTTAAGTAATAAACACATCTAGGTTTTCGCGGCTGTTGACTTCTGTTGTTAACATGCTTCCTGAGTCAAGGAGCTTTCCGATTAAGTCTTGGAGACATCAGAATTTACATGATGATTAATTTTTTCCTTGTCACAAAAAGTAGCGTATTTGTGGCATAAATTTCTTTTAAAAACTTTACTATTCTTGCACCCATAAAGTTAACTAACAGTACAACATAAGTTTCTTCAATATTTACACAGATAATCACATACAATAAAACCACAAAAACGCGCTAATGTAATCAAATTACGCCTACCCATCAAATTCACGCTTACCATACAAAATTGTTTAAAAAAACAACCTTATCTACATAGCGACGGCATTCCGAAACCTGACGCGGCGACCGAGTCGTACGAGTGGAAGAAATTTGTAATACGACACGTCGCAGACGCAGTTTTACTGAATAAAATTATACTTGCATCCGTCAAGTCACTCATAATCATAAATGAGGGTCGGTCTCGAGTCACAGCGGAGACCAGGCAGCTAATGAACTAAAGGGCTAGTCAATCTGCCCACTAAACCCTAGTCCACGGCCGTCGGTGGTGTAATGTCTAGGGCCGCTGCCTCCCGTCCTAGAAACGCGGGTTTGAACCCCTCCACGTACTAATGTGTTTTCACGACACGGAGAAGAAGAACCGAAGGGCGCTTCGGCACAAAAGCTCCCGAATGACGGCCACGCACCGGAAGACGCAGCGTGGGTAGGTCCCCCACAAGGTGGACCGACGAACTGGTGAAGGTCGCGTGAAGCCGCTGGATGCGGGCAGCGCAAGACCGGTCGTTGTGGAGATCCTTGGGGGAGGCCTTTGTCCAGCAGAGACGTCTTTCGGCTGAGATGATGATGAAGTTCGACACTCTTACGGTAAAGGAGAACCTGCACACTCACTCTTGCGAAGGAATTTAAAGGTTGTGTGTGAAGTCGACAAACCCGCACTGGGCCAGAGTGGTTGACTATGACTTGATCGCCTACTTCAGGGTAGGCTCGAACCCCTCGGTTGATTATGATGATGATGATAACTCTAGACTACAGTGATTAAAGTGCATCACCCTATAACTTTGTAGTAGATAGCTCAGGCCATTCATATCTGTTCTTCTTCCGATTGGTTCTCATTTTCATATCCTTCTACAAGTTATTCTTTTGTGTTTTAAACCTTTCATCACTTTGCACTAGCCCCTTTAAGGATAAGAGCGTGGATATATGGAGCAAAGAACTGGCTCTACGGAAGACCAGTGCTGTAAGGGATCATTTTTGGCATTTCACATAGCAATCATTTTTAGACTAAGATTTCAGTGAATATACCTTGTAGGTAGTTTCTTTCCTTCTTCATTTTCTTTCTAACAAAGGCACCCGGCAGCGCTTGCCTTGCGAGTTGCGCCCGCGCAGCGCAGGTACAATGATGTGGCCGGGCCGGTGGCGTCGAGCAAGAGATTTAATTAAGATGATATATGAGACGTCGCGGCCTAACGGGCCGGTACCGTCGGCAGAACAGCCGACCGCTACACTAATTATTGAACAGATTAGATTATCTTTTATTTGACATGAGCTGTTCGTGTTAGTCTTAGCTTTTCTGGAAAAAAAAACATTCAGGAATACTTTTAAGAGGCAAATGGAAGGGAATTAGAAGTTATTAAAGTCATTCATTCATTTAACCGTTTCTACTGAGTATTATTTGCACTGACATTTACTACCTATAAAACTATTATGAAATAATTGCGACAAGTCAAAGTTAAAGAGCCCATTTCCAAAAAAATATCTAAGAAGTAGATCGTAATAAGTTTAATCATTTACTTGCGTCAATCAAAATCTACTATATTATCATGTACAAGATTATGTATGTATGAATGACACGAAAAGACGCATTCACAAGAAATAATCATTCGGAGACATGATCGCTACCAAAAATAGCACTTTATTATTGATCTTCGACCGTCGTTTTACGAGCGTCAGAGAATCGATTTCGAGATTCGATCGTTTCCCCTCAGACGGGACCCCGTCGAGATGTTTATTACAAGATAAACACTTTAGTGTTGGTGTCAAACGGGAATTGAATCTGTGCCTAACTCTATCACTGTTATGTTCCTTTAAAATACACGGCAAAGGAGAGTGGGCAAATTGGCCCAAAAATGAAAAACGTCCACCCCCAGAGTAGACACATAGCACGTTTGAAAGAGTGTTAAAATGGAACATTTCATTATATGGGACCGAAAAAAATCGCACCCTATAAAAATAAGATATTCAGGTTTGTATAACTTTATGTAAAATTCCGCTTAAATAAGGCCGCCCCCACAATAGTCACATAGCACATGTGGTAGAGCGTAACATGCGTAACATTTCATTATATGGGACCGAAAAAATCGCACCCTATAAAAACTAAAAAATAAACAACCATATTTTATTTTTTGAAAAATAACAAAAGTTCCATGTTAATTGCTCACAGAAACCTAAAGGCAACAATAGGGGATCGGACTACTTGTTTTATTTTATAAATCCAAACTTCTTAGTTTCTGCTATCGAAAACTAAAAGAATTTTTGCTCTATCATTAAAATTGACCGAGTTATAAAGGTTTGAAATTCAAGATTAGACAGAGAGGCACATACCCACTTGTGACGTCATTTGTTAGTAACGCCATATAATCTCCATACAAAAAATCGTTCTTGAAAGAGACAGACATATTGAAACTTTAAAAAATCACTGTAAATTAGTTTTTCAACCGATTCTGTTTTTTTCTGCGTGAATCGTCTGCTATTATTGATTATTAATATAGACATATTTTAACAATAATTCATTAAATATGGTAAATTTAATTACAGTCCGATCCCCTATTGACAAATTATTAATAATTGATGTTTTTCATGTCTTTATCAATAAAATTACTTTGAGAAGGCACATATCTCCATCGGGGACCAAATGACTTTTTCAATACTTCTCAAATCGAACAGAACGCAGTGTTCTGTCAATATATTTTTATTGGAGACCTTTTAGATCTCGTTACTTCGAACTAGATATATTAAAATTCCTAACATGACACTTTTGACCGAAAAGATCTCGATTCGAATACCTAAACTGATATTATCTAGACTATCTAGATCACAGAGAAAGATAAACCAATTCACACGCTTAATTTATACCATTTCAAACGAATTTGGATAATACAATTTATCGGTTCGTGAATTAAACGTGTTTTTGAATTAATTGTTATAGATCTGGATTATTATCTCTAATGTTCATTTTGTGACGTTTTAATTTATTTGATTTGAAATGCTTGCTTTTCTGTTGAGGTTGAAGAACTTTTAATAGTTTATTATTTATTATAACCAGTTAGTTACTAATATTTGCTACATTTATTTGCCAAAGTCCTTCCGAATTTGGTGTCTATTTAAACTTGTTATTTTTAAAATCATTAACCGACACATATAGATATTTATCTCTTGTATTAAACTTTTAAGTTATATTAGTATCGTATTTAATATTATTTTTAATCAATATTTAAATAAATAAAAAAAAAAAACAAAGAACACTTAAAACTATACTACTACTTATATTTAAATATATACTTTTTGTTCATAAAAAGAATGTAGAGTTTTGTTGTTATCTTTATTATTACTAAATGTATATTTAATACCTACTAGAATAATTCAGTTAAGTAACACGAAAGTTCAGATTTTTCTGCGTCCAGTACATAGCACATAATTACGCTGTTGCCGCTGCTGCCGTGAATACCTCGTTTGGATGCGTACACGCATTGTGAGCGATTTCCATCTTTTTTCACTTTTTAGGGTTCCATTTTCAAAGTGATGAAATATGAATTGTAAAACCAGTTTGTGTTGGTTTACATTATGCTTTTCTGGAATCATTACAAGCGCACAGGGCGAATGCCCGAGTGCTTATGGAAAAAAACATGTTCCTTTGGCAATAAAAGGTATAAGAAAGCTTACAAGTCAATTAAAATAAGTATAGGATTTCGTTTATCTCACGCTAATCTCGTATAAGCTATAAAAATATTGGTCTGACAGAATGACACAAATTAGCCTCGTCTGCATGCTTATTCTCATTTTAATCGCATCATCAAATCAAATCAACGGCCCGTTACCGTCCACTGCTGAACTATGAGCCTCCTCCACTTAAGTGGAGGGTTTTGCCATAATCTCTACGCTTGGCTACGGGTTGGAGATCGCAGATTAAAAGGTTACTGTATCAGAGAGCGCTGCTGCCCGTTCCCTGTTCAATGTGTAGTCCCTAAGTCGCCTCTTACGACACCCACGGGAAGAGTAGGGGTTGGTGACAAATGTATTCTACTCTGCCGTCACCGCACGGCGGAAATCGCATACGAAATAAAAAATCATTATTAATATAATATTTAGACATTAGCCTTTTCTTAGAGCTTAGTCCTGTGTGCGTGTGTGCATATGAACTTTATGAATATTATTAATCTGCATCTGTACCTAAAAGTAGACACCGGTTTAGCCCAAAATCTATTCATAGTAATAATATCATACGGAACTCTAGCCACCCAGTAATAACTATCTCATACTAGGGCTATTCGATATTTTTGTTATTTCTGGCCATTCCCAAAAGGAAGTAATATATCCCCGTTTAGTATATTCTCCGAACTAATTTACACCACCGCCGTTGTATTAGAAAACGTTATTTTTAATTTTATTTTATAGATTCTATTTTTGAAATCCTAAAACTCGTTCAGGAAGTTGTATCTCATTGCTTTTGTTATTATTTTTTTAGTAAATATTTTGTGGCCGGTTTTAGACGGTATTCTTAAAAGTCGAATGGAATGTCTGTATTCGTTATTGTCGTACTAAATTTCAGTAAATGCTTCTAAAGAATTCTAAAGAGTTTAGAACGGTTTTTGAGTTTGAATTTTATCGTATTTTTTGAAGGTTTGAAAATAAATAATTGAAGTCCTTTTTTCAATGAAAGGAAACAAAAAAATAAATACTTTTCCGTAATAAAACAACCATATAATTTTACACAGGTAATTTATAAAACTTCATTTACTTTGCAATCATAATTAATTTTCTTACCTATCAGATTTTCCAAATCTTTTACCAAAAAAGATACAACGAAAAATAAGCTCTATCAACGTTCTTAATTGGCCAAGTGTTGTCACCATACGAAGTCGATTTACATACCATCAGCAAAGTGCCGGACATCAAATCTATCACCATGCCACCATTGCCACCCATTTACATGCGCGTACGGCTCAAAATCGTTCAACTCATCACCTCAACCGCTTGACTATAATCGTCATTACTGCAGGGCTGTCAGAGACAGAATTTAATTTAATATATACACCGTGAAATTTAACTGGCTGTTTTTCGTTAAATG
The DNA here is from genome assembly GCA_951230895.1 of Carpatolechia fugitivella. Taxonomy (NCBI): domain Eukaryota; kingdom Metazoa; phylum Arthropoda; class Insecta; order Lepidoptera; family Gelechiidae; genus Carpatolechia; species Carpatolechia fugitivella. The sequence goes on from OX579668.1 coordinate 4,945,008, forward strand.
GAGTGTTCAGTCCATTAAACTGAACAACTTTCCCCAAGGAACATGGGCTGTAAAACGACAATAAAAAAAGGACCCGTTCATACAAAACGCGCGGCCAGCTGATCGATTTACTATGGGGGAAGCAATATTTTTTTAAATTGCCAGCCCATGTTCCTTGGGGAAAATTGTTCAGTTTAATGGACTCAACACTCCATTTAACGAACAACAACCAGTTAAATTAATTTTTATTGAAATAAATTTTATCTTTAAAAAAAAAAAATTCACGGTGTATATGACCAAAGAGGTTAAAAATACATAGGAAGGCTCTTAAACTTGTCTTTTAAAACGTATAAAACAAAAGTTCTTGATGCTTATAGAAAGAAAAAACTCCATAGCGCAGCGGCCTACCTTAAAAAAGAAACCTAAATTGAATTAAAAATAAATAAAACAATTGAATTTACTTCTCAAACCGTTATCAGAGAACAGTATAAATACAAGAACTTTCTTTAAATACATTATAATAAGTTTTCTTGTTTACACTTCGATTAGGGGTGCGAGCATTCAGCCTCCGCGCAAGTTCGCTTGCGACACGAACATTATTTACTCCCCGAATGTTTACGCAACGCTTGGCAACCCTGTAGTGTCTAACACGTTTTCCAACAGTCAATAAGGTTCAAACTCTAACCAATAGATGCAAGCTCGTTTAAAATCGTCGCAGCTAATAGTGCAATGTAACCCGTCTGGCTATACATTGTGTGTGGCGGAAACGCGCGTCTATTCCGGACCGGACGCGCGGTTGTTCGCCGCCCGTCTGTCCGCGACCGCGTCGTTAACTGCCCGGTGAATGCATTGTGACTGGTGCATAGATCCATACGCTACAATGTTTATATGGCTACTGGCTAGACTGTATTTGATTGGAGTGAGAGAGTAATTGTTTAGGAAGGGTTATGATTAGTAAGCGGTGGTGGTTGCATTTGATAAAAGTACATACTAAGACATCTTATCTTATTTAGCTCAGACTGTTCCACTGCTAGACAAAGGCCTTCTTCTACTGTATAGCATCCTGGGCTTCCTCAGCCCGACTCGTCAGTTGAGCTCATCCTGCCATATCCTACGAGGAAGTCCACGTCTCCGCCTATCTGTTAGTGGTCTCCAGATATAAGAAAGAAAGAAAGAAAACTTATGTAGAAAGAGAGAAGGAAGCACAGGAAAAAGTAAACAGAAACAAGTAAAACCTTGTGCTTCCACACCACAGCGTGCAGTAGGGCACAACAGTGAAAAAGGTCTCGACTCAGCTTATGTCTACCTCAGAATGAGCTAGACGCTGTTTTTCAGTCGAGCCTGTTCGTCGACCAGATTCCAAGAAGCGGTGCCGATGAGATGACGATGTCCAAAATAAATTGTAATATTAAACAGATAAATTTGACACTAACTACAAGAAACCATAATAAATTATATATATATATAAGTATGTATGTAATATATTTTATACAAAAGTTATATATTGTGATATATAAGTATTATAAAAATTGCTATATATAAGGTAACTGTAAACAGACTAATAAGACTAAATTGGAAGCCCTCGGTATCATAACAGTTTTTGATTTTCCAGGAGTATATTACGTAAGTGATTTCTAAATGTAGGTTTTGAAAGTGGTTTTCGCAGTGGAGGTGGTAAGTTGTTCCAACATTTAGAAGCCTGGTACCGAAAACTTCCTTCGAAAGCCCTAGTTTTATGAAATGGAATAACTAGTATGAAACTGTCTGTCCTACGTGAATGATATGTATATGTAGCCCAAGTTAATTTAGCGTATAGGTATGATGGACTTTTAAATTTAATTAAAGAATGCATGAAATTTGCGAAATGTAACTTTCTCCTAACTCCATATTTAGAATTTCTAGTTTATTTAATAGAGGAGAAATATGCGATCGCGGGGGAATTCGATAAATGTATCGCATACAAGCATTTTGAACGCGTAATACGTTTTGAGCTATGTAGTTGTTTGTTTGTCCTTCGGTCTCTAGGGACATGCGGAGACATCATTTGTGTGTTAGAATTTTTTCATTATGCATGACTCTTCTCTAAATAAGGACCATCAGGCCAAAGTCAACATAAACTTACCTACGTGATTATAAAAAATTAAAATCTCGATATATGCAAGATTCAAACTGTAACCTGCCGAAAGGCAAATCAAAATGTAATTATTTTACGCTCTTATCATTAGGCTACTACCGAAGATTGTCAAGATCTCCCATTTTCACCACCCAATCGTTCAATTTTCCAGGTCTTTGGAGAAGGCGAACACGCCATCTTCCGACAAGCCTTCCGAAGGTACAGGTGGCAACAACAAAGACGCGAACAAAAAGCCGCACATCAAGAAACCCCTCAACGCGTTCATGCTGTACATGAAGGAGATGCGAGCTAAAGTTGTGGCCGAGTGTACCTTGAAGGAGTCGGCGGCTATCAACCAGATTTTGGGAAGACGGGTAAGTTAAACTTTTTGGGTTATTTCGAAGATTTTTTGGGTTAGGTTTTGGTCAATGTTAGAGCACTAAGTTGTACATTACTCTACTCAAATCTGAATTCATATTATAAGCACTAGAAGGCACTGCCATTGATGGTACAAGTGGGACTAATTTATCCCAGTTGGCTTCAAAACTGTGCGGATTGCATACCAGTGAAAGCTAAAGAATGACAAATGGCTTTGTCCTGCCTGTAAAAGTCAATAAATTACCTTGAAAAATATGCTCTATATTGAATTAAATAGTGATGTTCTTAATGACCAAAACCTAAACCATAGTTACATTTAAAGTATTCCTTAATGAAATCGTTTATTCATTTACCGAAATATTCTTTTTGGACTCATTAAACAAATTTATGAATTCTAAAATTGTTTTTAATGGCGATTGAATCAAAATCAAGCTCGATTTTGTTTCGTAAGTTCAGTCAGAACGTTAATATTCTATTTGTGACTAGTATAATAATCGAACATGCTGATTATGTGTCTGTGTGTCTGTTAATCTTGTTAGGAACTGACTTACAATCACGGCAAAGCAAGCTTAACCCAAAGACAATGCAGTGCATTTGTCATTGCTCTGGAGATGAGAATTTTAGGAGTGCGCATAGATCTATCTGTTTAATATATTGATTTTCAAAATTCAATCACTTTCTAGTATTTTTTTTATTCCCGAAAAATTCGGATTGATTTTATAAGTTTTTAATTTCTACTGCTAAATCATAAAATTAAATCTTACTTTTCGTGCTTATACCACGGAATATAGAATAGTAGTACCTACTTATACTTCAAAAGTTGTCCATAATACGAAGACACAAAATGTTATTAATCACTAATCTGTAGTCATTATTACTTCACAAAATTGATGTTAAAATTCCAATGAGCATATTATCAGTACTAAATTAGTAATCGATCAAAGTAAAAAAAAGAATAAAGAAATAATTAAAACGTGAGATAAAAAAATTGTTAGATTATAAATTACTTTAATCCAAGGCGTTGTTTTTCGGTATTAACACAGTTTAACAGATTATCGTGTTGATATAGAATTAAAGAGATTAGTTGTGTTAAGTAGGGATTAGGCAGGTTTAAATATAAGATTTCCATTGCGCTATCGTGTTAAAATGATTGATAGTTATTTATTGATGTAAGTTATCCGACCATGTACCTGCCAATGTTAAATGTAAGGCAAAAGATAAACAGTGTTCTTTTTTTAAACTATGAAATTCTTAACACCCTTTTTTGAGAAAAAAAAACAAGACAAATTTGACATCTCACGCGCTCCAAACAATTCCAGCTCCACGCACCATTCGTATCAGGAATCTATAACTAGATGTATTGAATAATAAACAACTGTCCGTACCGGGAACCGAACCCGTTACGTTCTGAGAAGGCATCTCGTTCCTAACAAGAGTAACAACGCGTCTTAGTCATGGTTTATTCACTGAGAATTTGATACAATAGATACATTGTGATTTGGTGTGAGCAATAGGACAAAATAATTCGTGTCGAAACGGGGTTTACTATTAACTATCAGATTAAATTTATTTATAGGTCGAAAGACTCATTTATGAAATCAAACTTCTAACGAAATTGTAGGTAATTTCTTGAAGATATGAAACAACAAGATCATATAAAAATATTACTTAATATACTAGTCGAAACCTACAAAAGTAAAAATTTAAAAGTAGACCATATAATAGGACAGCATAAATTGAAGATTGAATACTCAAACACTTACACCAAATCACATCACCAACAATTACGACAAAACAAACGCTAGAATAAGATTAAGACAATCCCAAGTATCGATCTAAACGTCGATGATAATGATGACAAAAATGGTGGTAACGCAGTGGCATTCATTGAGTCGGGAGGAACAGGCGAAATACTATGAGAAAGCAAGACAGGAACGACAACTACACATGCAGTTGTACCCTGGGTGGAGTGCGCGAGACAACTACGGTTACGGCTCGAAAAAGAAAAAACGGAAAAAGGACCGCAGTCCTGCTGAGTTGGGAGGTATAGAAGAATCAAGAGCGGGCTGGTGGACGCTTCCCTCACGCTTCTGGCCGCGTGGTGCTGCCATTGTCAATTCGGGCGAAACACTGAACGAAATTTGACAGTTACTTATAGTGCCACAAAGCTTCAAAATGAACTTTGCTGATCAACCGTCTGCGATTGGTCAAAACATTTCATCACGAACAGCGATCTCGATATTATTTCAGTCACGTTCATTCAGTCTTGTCGCACTATATCAAAATTCTGTTGTCCCTGTCAAAACTTTGTTTCAAGTTTGTGTTTGCTTTAATCGACTTCAGTGTTGTGTTTGCCCGCGATTTCTGGTCTGGGGTCTCCTTGCGTGTCATTTTCTGTTCGTGTTTCACTTTGTATATGTCTGTCTAGAAGATTGTTGTTACGCTTTAAATTTTCGCCGTGTTGGGAATAACATTTGGGGGTTCTAATAATATAAAGTCGTTCAAAAATAACATTTCATTTAATATGGTAAAATTAGCTGTTACGAGAGAAACATTATTAGATTTTCAAGTTTTATTGAGGTAGGGAAAGTTATCAAAGTAAAAGGTAGTTTCCCGTGTTTCTCGGATAAACGGGTTCACAATAACAACGTCAAAATCGTTATATCATAAGAAATTGCGGGCTAAACGAATAGACGACCAACCCATCGGCAAAATTTAGCGAACGCATGAAATTCTCTCCTGTCGTTTGGTAGCACCACCGGTCCCACGTCCCATCCAGTCCGACCCTGGCACCAGGCAAGCCTCAGCACTCACTAACAGGAGCTTGGTCCAGGTCCTCATTAACATGGCTTGTAACTGCCCTAATCCGTCCCGTATGAGTGTGTGTGTGAGTGTACTCAAATGTGTTTCGGCGGCCGAGGTCTGTGCTAGAAAAGCGGCTGGGACCGTTGCTCACGAATCAATCAGCTGACGAAGCCTACTCCTTGAGGGACCTTCAGTCTGGAACTGTGATCCCAGCTAAAGTTTTAAAATCAAGTCTCTAAAATTTATCAATTGTCTAAGCTGGAAAGTCATTGGTACCATCCATACATTTTGGACTAGTCGAGTTCTTAGTATCTGATTTCTACAGTTGCTCAAGTTTCTCAAACGTTTGAACTCTTGAACCAGCCTTAAATTCTGGTATACTTTCAAATCTTGCCTCTCTTGGGTTAGCCGGGTCACACGCCGAGGATTGGGCTTCCGATGCTCTAGCTGTTGCGTGTTCTGTGTACGTAGTCGTCGAGTGACCGTGTACTGTACACCCTACTGCCCCGGAAATTATATTGGTTTGTTATATGTCTAGAGGACGCGCGACGAAAACACCGCAGAATAGGTTCTGTGAGGAACGAACTAATTGGCCAATTTCATTTACGTAGGATTCAAAATTTTCTCTTGGGGCTGTTTTTCTAGCACCGTTAGGGGCTAGTTGCGGTTCGGATCTAAATTCAGATCGATCACTCCCAACGTCGGTTGAACGATAGTGTTGGTAGCCGATAATTCACATTTAGAACTGTCGAACGCTCATTAATTAAATCGTGCTATCGACTCGTTGTTTTAAAATTAGAACTCGCTATCAATAACCGACTAACACGCGTGTATAACGACGTCACTATTTCCGAGAACTCGCGTAACAAATGAGGAACGGGTTTTGTCGTCTGCCGACACTTTCCGTTCAGGCGTCTCCCGACCTTCTCCGCGCCAGGCGGGGACGCAGTCGTTTCAGAAGCATTTCTCTTTTCTTTCCATATTGCGTGCAGTGGCATGCGCTCGGTCGCGAGGAACAAGCCAAGTATTACGAGCTGGCCAGGCGAGAGCGCCAACTCCATATGCAGCTATATCCCGATTGGTCGTCTAGGGCAAATACGCAAAGGGGCAAGAAGAGGAAACGAAAACAGGAGACAACCGATGGAGGTACTGCCTTGACGCCTCCCGTCGAACCATCCCGTCCTAACATCCTAACCACAAGTTCTGAGAAAACAAGATTGCTGGTGTGGCAAGTTTATGTTGAGCCTCTCCTTCCCGATACTAAGATGTAAGCTTGACACGTCCAGAAAAGTCTTGCTTTCTCGGAGCTTACGAGTCAAAAGTGACGATAACATCGCCTGACCAGTGGTCACATAAAAAGTAAAAAACTCGGTCACGGTTCCCACCAGTCCATAAACGCTCCAAGCAATGGGCGACTCGTTTGAATGCCATCACTCATTATAAAAATGAGGTCAATTAATGGAGGATTAAGCCGTTCGCCCGGAGACGCTCATTGCTCCCCCCCTTCCCATCCTCAAGTTCAATTGCTCTGAACTCACGCCTACTCCGGCGACTACCGAATGTCTATGGTTAAAGGGGTACAAGGTTGTAGTATTAAAGTATTTTTTTATTTAAATATTTATCGCATTTATTTATTTTTTACGCTAAACCCTGATGTAAGTGGCACTCCTTCGAAGGTTGTCCCGGTTTTTGTCTTTCCGTCTGCTCCGAAAACTATAACGGGGAGCGTGCATGTTAATTTGACCAATAGCTTTACAGGGAATAGTAAATGCAGTAACAGGCTGGGACAGCCTTCCGATAAAGTATGCAGAGGTAGCGTGAGGTACTGTATGCATGCCCAGGATTGTCAACGACGTCAGGACGCAAACATTCCAAGAGTACTGTCCGAGGATGGCTTTGTCCAAGGAGGTTGATAAACAAGCTGCCGGCTTCTTTTGTCTGCGGTGTTTATTTAATGATACTGGCCAAATGAACTTATTTATTTTGATTCCGAAGAACCTATTCTGCTTAAATTTTGCTTACAAGCGTCATATTTTTGGTTTTGTTTTTTCGACGCAATCCTAGCCGTAGTTAGCGTTATTTTGGAAGCGTGTAGTATGACTTTTATTTTACAACCAATGTTTTTTCCGTTCTCCATTTCATTTGTCCTTTTCCCGATTCCTTTTCTTGCATGTCACTAACATTCTGAGGGGTTTGTGCATGTGCTTCTTTGTAGTTAGTACTAGCAACATTATTTTTAAGGCGCTTAAAATATGATTTCCAGTAAATTTATTTTCTGCAAGTACCTTAACGCAATATTCTTTTTTTATAAATTTTTCATCATCAATAAAACTGACGATTTTTACTCGACATCATATTTTTACATTTTAAAATTAAATTTCAATTATATTATTACAATATTTTACATTTAATAAGTCCATTAATTTGCTAAAAATAATTTAATTTGCACTTAGCAAATTTTACTTGATTCAGAGACAAACTTCTTTTTCTTTACTATTATATTTTTTATAAGGAATTTAAAAGAGCAAATTCTTACACTTTTGCTTAATGTTTACAGGAAATAATTTGAAGAAATGTAGAGCGAGATATGGTCTCGATCAACAAAACCAGTGGTGTAAGCCTTGCAGGTTAGTATGTCATTCCTATGTGCTTTTGTATTTATTTTTGCTTCTAAAACTCTATGAAGTCCATATTTGTCAGCAGTATGCTTCTGTATACTGTTGGCATTCATATCTCTTGGTGAATTATTTTTATTATCATTGTTTCTATGTGGAAAGACTTGGCTTTCTAGTTTCCGACGACGCAAGGAGCCTAGTCGTAACATTGAATTTCATTTGGTTTTGTTTTAATCAAGTATCAGTAGTAGCTGTTGTGTTTGATGTTTGTTCAAATTTCTTTATTTTTCCTACAAAAATTTCCAAATGCTCTGTTACACAGCGCTCTTTGATGTCTTCAATAAGTACAATAAATGTTTCATTACGTTTAATTTCAATGAAATAAGGGTTTAATCAGAGCGGCAAATTCAGAAAATGTGTCTTTTCACAAAGAAATAACGTGTTACTAAGAATAGATTTTTTTGAAAGTAGACAACAAGTGTGAAGTAGAATTTAGGATATAGAAAACTTTGCAGAAGGGCAATCATTTGTCGAAGAAGCTTTCAAAAAAATCTTGACACATTTTCTGAATTTTGCTCGCTCATTTTTTGAATTTGGTAAATCTATCTGTAATATTGTTACTGAAGGTATACTTTACTGATCGAAATATTTTTTCCACTCATGATTGCCGCTTCTCATGGATCGATGCTGAATTCTGCTGGCACTATTGGTGACATTTTCTGTTATTATAACTCTTCTCGGAAACGTTTCGTAAACTATACCAAATCGCTACTTGACTCTACGTTTTCAAACATCTACACCGTTTTATTCTATTACTAACTTCTATTCTGTCTTTTAATTTTCTTACCCGTCTTTTACATATCCTTAATCTATGATTTACATTTTACATTTACCATCATAATTTAACCGGTTATTATTCTGATCTTTCTATTTGTATCTTTTACTCCCCTGTTTGCCTTTTTTGAATTTCGTATCTGTAATTTCGTCTTTGTTATCATTGTTCTTGTCTTATTTTGCACTGTCTGTGTCTATCTTTCTTGTTTGTTTTTATCTTCTTCATCCCACTTTTCAACCTATTACTCCTAAAATATATCTTTATTTCTATTATCTGGTTCAAATTCATCTCCTATCACATCTATCTCTCCACGACTTTAACAAACAGCCCTGAGTCAAGTAGCGTTATGGTGGCGGGCTTGGGGCTCCTTCGACCGGAGCCGGCGACGCCTCTGCCGCCGGCCAGCCTGGTCGGGAGCCCCCCGGGGGAGCCCACTTACGTCAACCTCTAGTGCCGGCGCACCGCCGCACCAGTTACGGTCAGTCTGCGTCTCATGTTGGCATTTCGGTGTTCATGTGCTAGTAGGTTTTGTTAATTGCTTGCTGAGACTGAGATGTCTAGTAAATAAACTCCATTGAATTACTTTTCTCCAGAATTATATGTTTGTGGTTCTAATCATGAAAATGGATAACTTTGACTCATGACATTGAGTGAAGTTTTGTTTGTGCATTTTTATTGAACAGAACACACATTGACATTATTTTGGTGAATTTTATATTTGATGGTGTTTAGTTGTCGTTCTTAATTCAATGAAATGAGCATATGGATTGAAATCCTAAGCACGTTTTAGTAGCGCGTCTACATAATTGTATGGTAGCTATTAAATAATGTGAAGTCTTGGTTTGTTGAACAGTTACACTAAATAAGATAGGAAAATGCCAACATCTCTTTATTGTCGTAAAAGCCTGAGTTTTCGATGTGATCCTATGATTTGTTTTAGATTTGTAGGATTTTTCGTTGCGTTTTCGTAATCGCTTTTTGTTTCTTTTTAGGTTTAGATTTTTCGTTTTCTTTTGAGCTTCAATAATCGGCATGAGTGTTTTCAATTTTTAGTTATTTTATCGTGTGTCTTTTATTTAAAATTTTAACATTTTCCAAGCATGGATTTTTGTTAACATTTTCATTGATTTTCAGATGGATTTAGTTGATTTTCGAAATTTGAGTTTTTGTTTTCGATGTTGTAGGTAGTTTTATTTATTTCTTTATATTTGGACTGCTATGTTAATCTTTTACGGCAGAAGATTAAGTACAATTTTAAGATTTGTTTTATAATTCTTCAGATCATTTGCCTACAGAAGATAACATAGCGGTCCCAACACTGACCCTTGTGTAACTCCATACTAAAGTCTGCTTTACTTCTAGGCGGAAGAAGAAGTGCGTACGCTACATGGAAGCCCTGGCGGCAGCGTCGGGGACCGTGCCGATGCCCATGGCAACCCCCCAGTCACCCTGCTCTGAAGAGGACGTTAAACTAGAAGAGATGTCTGACGCCTCGAGCGACGGGGATGCGGACACTCCGCTAAATTCCGCGTCGAGTCCGGGCGGTTTGAGCGCTCTGTCGTCCCTCGCGTCGCCCGCGTCTGATCCGCCGCCGAATCCGCCGCGGAACCCGGTTGGAACGAATCCGCGAGACGCGAACAATCCGTTGTCCGTCGGACAGTTGACGTCGCAGTCGTGGCCGCGCGCTGCGCAGGCGCGACCCGGACATGAAGTGATATCGGTGTCATAGCGTTGTAAGGACGTCGCAGACACGACTGATGGACTTGCGGCGCTGGTTATAGTGTGATGTCGTTTGTAGGGGTTTTAGCTTGTGAAACGAAATTATGATGATCAATATCAACAGAATTATAGACTTTAAAACTAACTTTAAAACTTTACGTCCACCTCGGTAAAACTCCAACAGAACGACAAGACATTTTCGTAAACTGTTTTAAATTGGAAATTATTTTGTTTCAAAGTGTTTTACTTTGTAACATAAACATTCACGGAAAATCAAGTAAATCTTGTAACAAAATTATTTCCCTTTAAAACATATAGCGCCATCTACTTAGTAACTAACATACTAATTCAACTAGCGCCATCTAGCAAAAATGTCCCGTATTAAGTCGTGTTGGTTGTGATAAAATAGGTACCAATTTCAGGACACGAGAGGACTTCATTATAAGTTGGTAGTTGACGGAATGATTTTTGTATGATATCTAGGAATACCGGCATTTTTGTGTACATTTATAATTTTGGAATATATTACCTACAGCTAAGAAATTTCCAAAAGATTCTTCAATATTTTGATCGGAATCCAATAATAGTACTTCGTTATTAATTAGTATAGATAGACTTTTCATACATTATTGCATTCAGAGTAAAATATTGATGTTTCTGTTTTGTATTACACTAATAGGGGCATTTTGCATAACATGTTTGTACTTAGATTAGATTTGAATGGCCTAAATTCTGCCTTCCTCACTAAATGCGCGGTAATTCTAGGAATCAAAATATGGCAAAACAAGAACTAACACAATTCAGTCACATAGATAAAATGATCTCAAAATTGTGAGCCCAAGTCAAGTCATTTATTTGCATTTCATATATCCGTACTCTTAATATCTAAATTAATATCTTTGTCACTAGTCACATTTTCATGTGCCATTTTCTCAGTAAAATTTCCTGCACTATTAACTAATAATTTGGAATTTCTATAATCATTGTAATACTGTTTATGAGTATATTATGATGACAACAGTATGGATTGAAGTAAGTAATGATTTAAATCGACCAAAAATCAGAATTATCACTATAATACACCGAATTCACAACCGGTTTTTATTAATTTACCGATTTTTTTGGTTTTCATCAAGGTGTGATATTATGATAATATTATATTGATGATACGCTAATAAAATAACAATTATTTTTCTTTACATTCTGTGTCAGACTATATCTGTATTAAAACTATTTTAACTGCACCTATGAAATCTGTTGTAAGTATAAGATAATAGCATGAATTTAATTCAATTGAGTTCAGAAACAAATTCATTGCGGTTATTGTCTATAATTTCCAAGTCACGACTACACTCTGTTTTTACTAGAAGAAATTATAGTGTTAAGACGCTGATCACATCGACCGACATGTTGTTCCAAAATGGTTGTTAAAAAATTATTGAACACTAATATTTTGTTCTAGTACAAGCACTGTAACAATTGCTCTCTGACGGACATTTTCACAAATTGACGACTTATAATTTCCTAATTGATTGGCCTGCACCATAAGGTTCCATGTAGCATTAGATATATTAGTTTTTAAATGTTTTCCCTTCGTCAAAATTATGTAAAAAGTAATATTTAAGGCATAAGCGGAGGGAAAATTGTTTTTCCGTTGTGCGGAACACTTTAGACTGTCGTAGGTTAGAATAGGCATGTTGTACGAGTGAATTTATTGTCGTTGGTATTGTATCGATAGCCCGAGTTTTATTTTGTAGAAGTTACTTTTATTTTTTACAGCGCCATCTACTTTCCGAATTATGAAATGCATCGTTCGATGGTTTTGAAGTTCAAAAGGAATTAGTTCTAATTTATAGCACTTGTCGCTAATTTTTATGTTTTTTTTTTTATTGCATACATTTTATTCTGTGGATGAGTACAGTTATTCAGTTATTTTTTTAATAAATGCAATTTTTGAAGGGGTATTTTGGTACAACACCAACCTTTGTATATGTGTAAGTACATACATGATGTAAATGTAAAAAATATAGGATTAATCTAACTGTGTCATATTAGGGAATAAGTGTACTATGCTACTTACGTATTATAACTATATATAGAAAGAAGTTAAAAAGAAAAATATTAGTTAAATACTGACCTAAAACTAAAAATGAACGTTTACATATCCAGGAATTTGTTTTACAGTTTGAAAATATGTAATGTAATACAAATGGCGACACAAAATATATACTTGATTGTAAATAAATTTGTAATTCTTAAAAAAGTGAATATTTAGAACATTTTGGTATAAAAAATATTGCATTTATATTATTATTAAAGAAATAAGTACCCACGGAATGTTCGGATGGTTTGTTTGTCCAATTCTTCAATCTTTTTGTTAAATAATTTTTTTATTGTTATTATTAAGATTTTTTAACGTTGTTAATTCCAATTAAAACCCATGACTATGAAAATTGTGCTCTCGTTGATTTCAAATGATTTTTCAATAAGTATGTTTTTTTTTCGTTCATGTATTGCCGACGGAATATAATTAATAGCCACTTATCGGGTTTTCTATACATTATGACAATAGAATAACAATATCAATCAATCATCGATGAACCGTACGATTCTGCATGAGATCCAATGATGTGCAATATTGATTAAATATTATGGGTACTGTATAGTTTTCTAAATATAAATTAGATTTTGTCATTAAAATTTAATTTTTAAGGACCATTTTTAGGTTGACAAATAAATGGAATAAAATTTTATATATTTTAGCACAAAAAGTTGCTTTATGCGTTCACTGTTTTTAAACAACAATCGAATTATTTTAATTTTTGACTACCCGCATGTTTTGATAATGATTTCGCCCGGTCCAAAACCATCTGAAACGCTATGCTAACGCTACCAGGAAATGAAACAGACAAGTATGTAACTATTATAAATAACTGTGCCAAATTGTAACTATTACAGTGTTTGGTATTTTGTAACGGATACCTCTGAAGGTCTTTTATGTTGATAGATTTTATAGGTTGTTTTTATTGTTAAGAGGGTAAAGACACATGGCTTGCAAAGGGCCAGTTATTTTTTTGTAGAGAAAATTTCAAATTAGAAAAAAAACTCAATTATTAGGTCTGGTCCCCATGTCTTGTGTTCAGTTGAACGAATATTATTTTAATAAACAACTTTAAAATTGTATCTTGATGTTTCATTTTGTACTCTTTAACTTTTGGAGCCTACAGCAAAGTGCCGTATTATTTATTCTTATGAGCAATGTCAACGGTGTATATGCACTTTAGGCAGGCCATATATAATAGCTCGACGAATTGTTCCAGAAACCAGTGGGGATCCTCATTTTATTTTCCAGAAATCCCCACTAATTATAAAACGTATCCTATACCTTGATTTTTAATTCAGTGGAATTCTGACAGAAGAGTGTTGCCAGGCAGAAAACTGGTTACCAGAATTAGTTACTACATTCAATGTGGGAGAATATTTACTAAGGCCGGGTATCATTTTCAAATAACCACAGGTTGCAAACAGTTGGTTAATATTTCTATTTATAATGTAAAAGGCTTTTAAAAATGCATGGAACCAAAAAAATAAAGGTGTTTTTAATCTAACATATTAGCAATGCTATTAAAATAATAATTCTTCCATGCAAACTTCACTTTAATTTCGTATTGTATGGCCACAGATAAAAAAGCACAGCGTAAACCATACAAGATTCAAATAGAGTTTGCACAAGCCACTGGAATTGTTATTTTAATTGTATTGTATGTAAATTATGATATGCCTGTCTTGTTATAATAGTAATAACAGAAATGTACATGTGAAAAAAGGTTTGCGACAAGTGACCTGAGAACTGTCAGAATTCTACGGAATTAAAAATCGAGGTATAGTGGGGATTATTGGAAAAAAGGTTCAATGTTCCCCACTAGAACGATTTCGGTGAAACTTGGTTTAACGTACTATTTTGGCATAAAAACAACAATGCAGTTGTAAAATTTACAACAATCCAAGATGGCGGCCAACTTTTTCGTTTATGGACCGATTTCGGTGAAATTTGGTGACATACTGTTTTTGTATTATTGTAATACGGTGGGGATTATTTTATTTTATCCAATATTCCCCACTAGCAATATTTTTGTTAACTAGTGGGGATAACTGAGAAAAAAAATTAGTATCCCCACAGGTGGGGATATGTCAGTGGGGATTTCTGGAATAATTCAGCTCAACGAACCGATAACCGTTGGGGAAGAATGGCTCTCGCCTGGCTTGTACAGGCCAGGGGGCGTAGTGTTGGACGGCCTCCCACGGTGGACAGATGACTTGGAGAAGATTGCTGGGCGCCGGTGGGTACAAGTAGCGCAGGACCGTTCACGTTGGAAAATTACGGGGGGGTCTTCCGGTTGAGTTGGTGATGATAGCGATAGAAAGACCACAAAAATAAACTACCTTTAAAGTTACTACATAAAGCAAACCCGAGTGTTTATTCCTGTGGTTTGTGAAAAAGTTCTAGAACTTGCCTAGAATTCAAAAAACTAAAGTTGTTCGGTTTCGTGAGAGGTTATGTGTTATTTAGCTAACACCGAATAAGTACTCAACAGGAGTTAAATAAAAAGACAAACTGAGATTACATTGTTTATTTGTGACAATGCATAATAGAGAATATACATTTAGAAAAAAAAATGTAAAACACTATAAAATGTGATGTTAAGACTAGCGGAGTTCTAGGATAAGCTTCAATCATAAAATTAGTGTTTTGTACTGGTTCGATAGATAGACACTATACCTATCGCATCGTAAGAATACCGTCCTGACAGCTGTCATACACGTACAATTTTTATTCTGTCTCTTTTGCACCCATTTGGTTTTCATATTTCCTGCCTGCTGTCAGGACGGCATTCTTACGATGCGATTACTACAGTCGCATAAAGAGTCCTTTATGTGCGTGCACGGTGTTGTACAGTTGGCAAAGAAAATAAAAGGTCAATTGTATAGTGATCAATCATTCACGTTTTGTCGTGATGTAATGCAGACCAATCCGCACTAGCCCAACCTCACCAAATTTAGCGCGGGCTTGAGCCCTACGGTGGGGCTATTTAAATGTTCTACTATTAGTGTTCTTTACTTTCCTTATTCCCAAGTTGTTACGTATTTTCAATGCCATCTGCGCTTTCACACTAACAATCTTCAATAACTACACAGTCTCTGTAAAGTTGTCATAAAAACTTTAATAGTTTCAGGAAACTTAAAAGTAATAATCATTACTTCGAATTAGTCATAATTTATGGAAATATTTTGAGAATAGATAAGTCATTTAAGTGGTGGTAAGATTTTAAATCAGGCGTGCTTAAATTATAAAAACAATTAAAAGTCTTAATACTAAACTTACATACTGCTAACATTATCATCACTAAGCACATACAACATACAAGTGGTAAGTTATTTTTCGAATCGCACAATCATCGATTTTTTGCATAAACATACAATATTTTTTGGATCATATTACTATTGTAATCAATAAAACTAACAAACACTTAAGTTCTTACATAATGTAACAAATTAGCTATTGACGTTAAAATGCTTTGAAAAAAGAAAGATGGAAGATTATTTGGCAATATTATTGACACTTGATGTAGCTTAATCATCATCAACAGCGCATACACGTCCCCACCGAGGGGCTCGAGCCTTACTTTTGTCTATTTATTTTCGCAAAGGAATATTATATCCAGCTCTTTCAGATATTCTTAAGAGCTTGGCTGGCTCTTTACCTATCGAAGTACAGTTTATATTGCCATTGAAACACTATAAATAAATAAATATGTTACTAATAATGTCCATACAGTTTCATATTTTGTATCAGTCTATGTCAGTTAAATGAATAAATATAAATAAAAATTGTTATCTTTATAGATATTGTTGTTATTATGACATGCTATTAAGAAACACTCTAAATACATCCATACATTTGTCTTGCTAAATAGTATTATGTATGCCAGTTCTAATTTTTTAAGATATCTGCTCATTGTTTTGCAGTTAAGAAAAAAGTAAGTAGATAAGTATCTAAGTTAGATCTAATTAATAAATAATTTTCATTGATTTTATTGTTAAATAGAACTAGCATACAAAACTAATAAAACAACTACTGAATCACGCTGAATACAGTTATTGTAACTTAAGTCTGTCAAATTCTATGCTTTGGGTTAACAAATAAGTAACCTAAACATTGGTTCATTGCACACCTTTATTTAAGTGCTTGTGGAAATTTTAAATATCTTTTTTGAAATACCTAGCGGTAGGATAAATAGTTTTTACATTTGTTTAATAATTAAGTTGAGAAAAAATAATTTGTCAATTTTAAATGTCTGGTACAACTACCGCCCCAAAAAAAAACAAATACAAGCAAATTTAAAATGTAAAAGTCACCAATCATGCTCTCTTTGATCGCATATTCAAGGCATATTTATTACTTTTAAAATAGCTTTTTCGGATCTAGCTTCAAGTCTACTTAAATTTTAAAATTCAATATTGTTTAAAAAATAATCATCGCCAATATAAAATTTGAAAAAGCCCTAAAATAGCCATCAATGGGTCAAAGCAGACTGGTATCAACGGACTTTGCATTTCTTGGTAGTTTTTGGTCACTGGTTTGAGCTCTTGTCTGTATGGGCCATCAAATTCGGGTTTAGTTAATTTTATTTCTGCATTTTGTCAACCTTACTTCAGTAATTCAAATCTATAACCCTGTTTCAGATAACTGAAAAATCTTTTAAAAAACACTTTTAGATACAATCATTCAGTGGCGGATTAACTTAAAGGCAAACTAGGCACGTGTCTCGGGGCGCGAGGTTACAAAGGAGCGCAAGCAGAAGTTTTAGTTTTGGATCTACGAGCTTCTATATAAGCGCGTCCCATGTACACTCCTGCATTGTCCGATTGCGAAGTTGGAAAATAGAAGAAAGAAGTTGCCTAGGGATGCCCAGGGCGCTGTGGACATTTAATCCGCCTCTGCGAGCAATCTTGACAAAATTGACAAGCGTGAACCGTGAAAAACCTTTCCCTTGCCATACACTTTTTTGCCTCTTTTCCATCGTAATTTGTAATATTGTATAGAAGTGGTATGAACGAAGCTAAATGCCTATATCCTCGGTGCGTATACACTACGAAACAGATCGGTTCAAAATTTTCCACAAGCATTCTCGTCGTTGCGGTAAAGCTATCCAGTGTTGGTCGGAAGCGACCGGCTCGCGGTGGTTTGATCCGGTTCTGTCCGGTTCTTACCAGAGGCCGGAAGACTTACCGCCCGGCGGGTTCCGGACGCGAACGGAAGTCTTCGTGTCTAGACCCTCGACCTCTTCTGCAAAGCGGAAAATGTGTGGTAAGTTTGGATTTATAGGTGAATCACATCAACAGATCATATACGTCCCCACGAAGGGGCTCGAGCCTATCCTAAACTAGGGCATTCTGGCCTTATTCAACCACCACGCTGGCTGACACAAACTTTGAAGTTTGTAGGAGTGTGTTTCGTACGTTTTCCTTAAACGTAAGAGCGTCGAAGTAACGTACATATGGATTCGAAAACACATTAGTACAGTCAGCTGACGAATTACCTGACGCCTCGCTCGTAACCAATGAAATTTTCTCAGAGAATTATTTATATTTTTACATAAAATTGTATATACTTGGACAATTACAAAGAAAGCTACACAATGACACAGCACCATCTGCCACAAACTTCTCTTGTCAGGCCTGGGTCTATTTAGTCATGAAAAGCGATGTCTCTCTAACATTGCGCCATGAACCGTCGGCCGATGATGATGATGACAGTTTATTAACCTGCACGATTCAAGCGGGGGGGGGGGAAGGGTCAGGTAATTCGGCAGCTGACTGTACGTGGTGGGGTTCGAACTCGCACCCCTAGCCACTACCACCGACGATGGCTTGGTCTGGATTCGGATGATCTAGCGAAGGTTGCGGTTAGGTCGTTGTGGAGATCTTTGGAGGAGGGCCAATGATGTTTTAGTAAAGATGACGTATATTCATCCTACTCGGTGCTCAAAGTTGATTTCTTTTTAATGGCCTCGATTCGGGATGTCATGCTCTAATTCCAATTTTAAAATACAGCTATCCTTTTCGTTTTTATGACCAATGAAAGAGACGTGATGAACGAATGATATTCATTTGAACGAATGATAACGTAAAATAAGGGAATAGCTGTCAGTTTAAGAGATTTTTGAGTCGCATGTTTTAAGTGCTCTCTAAAATTGTGCAATCGACACGGCCTTAAGGTTCAAATTCGATGTTTGACAGCTCTAATATTAGAATGGCCATCTCCTGTAAGGTAAAAATGACAGACTAACTTAAATTAAGGATTAGAGCGTGACAGTGTGAATCGGGGCCAATGCTAGCTTTACTACTACGCGATTGTTTTTTTTATTTGACCGCCTCAGTTTCTGCGCGCTAGTGCGGCATCTTCTTCTTCTTCTTCTTCTTCAGCCATTTTCAACCATTTTGGTGTAGGCCTCCTTCAACTTTCTCCATTCCTCAGTGCGGCATCTACTTCACTTTATACACTCACCGGCACAACTAACCGCCCACCCTTCATGTCAGGGAATACTCGTGGTTCTTTATAATTCTATTAGTTACAGCTGATGTTAGTTAAAAAGTAGTTAAATTAACGTTTATTTAAGTGTGTTTAATTTATCGTAAAATTATCAATAAATCAATTGTAATGTATAACAATAAGCGTAGTTTAAAATTAAACCGAAATACAAGGGTGGGCGGTTAGATGTGCCGGTGAGTATATATAACATTATTGAGAAGGGCTGTCACTTTGGTCGTCTACTGGCAGAGACGATGATGATGTACTCACTGCAGAGAGAGAATGAGGAGTTCTGCAGGTCTCGCTGACCCGGTTCCCGCATCTTGCGGCCGGTGGGCGTGCTGCAGCCCGACGCTAGGGCTATGCCCTCCAGCTGCTTGTTCACTAGGTGCAGCTCTGAAATTGTGGAGAAAGATGCTTTAATTTTAGGTTCAAAGATATTTATTCTCATAAGAATCTTACAATTCACTTAAATGAGAAATAACAGAAGTTCTATTATATACTTAAGTAAAATACAACTACGAAAACAGGCTAAGTAATGAAAACAAAACATAAATAAGTGGGTAAAACGCAAAGCGCAAATATACCAGAAAGGCAGCATCCCAAAACCAAAAACATAGACTTGACGTTGCATTGGAGGTAAACACAAATTATCGTCGCACGGGCCGATCAGTAGCGGAATCGGAGTGGAGTGGGTAAGTTACACGGATCAAAGATTTGATAGATGTGGCATAATAAAAATTATTAGTTTAGAAACTGACTCTTTTTGATTAGTGTTTTATCCTGTTAACATAGTTTGTTTATTTGTTTGTGTTTTTATATTTATTTATTTATTTTTATTATTATTATTATATAGTTTTTATTTTAGGTTTAAAAGCAAGGTTTAAAAGCACTTCAGTTCATCGAACTTTCCAGGTTTCACGATACTCCGAATATTGGCATATAAGCAACGTTAAGATTTTTTTGTTTGTCAATATACTACTGTAGTTATCACTTAATTGATATGTCGTTATATTATTAGCTAGTACATCATTTAGTTTTTTGGAGCTTCTTTCACGATTTTAGGCACATTTTTTATGTATTTGATGCGTAGGTTTTGTTCACCTTTTTCGATTCTAAGTTTTAATTTTCTGTCAAATTTTTCGGTCTAATTTTCTGGGGTATTACGTTGGATAGGATTTAGAGATGCTTTAAATTAAACCGTGAACTTAAAAAAATCTTGAAGATATATTTTGTATCCAAATATCCAATTTCAGAAAAGTAGAAAAATATTTTGATGAATATTAACTATCTTAAACAGGTACCTAAGTAGTATTGGACAACTACGGAACCCTACAATTTGCGTGGCCCGACACGTGTTTGGCCGGTTATTGGACATTACCATCAATAAAACGAGTAACAACATCAAGAAAAAGTTCATTTTCACTATAAAAGTGTACGGATAGTTTTCTAGAATAATCTTACAAAATAATATAGATGTGTATTTAAAAATATACTGCTTTTTTCATCTTTCCTAGGTATAAAAAAATGCCCTGTATCGAACGTAGAGTTTAGGGGCTACCTGGTTGCACGCTGGCGCACTTTCAATAAAATAAAAATAAAAATCACAACCTTCGAAACAATATAATAACCAACCGTATTTGATATATTTTGTTTTCTCGGAGTTATGATTTTACGTTGAAATGGCGCTACTAGCGTTCAAGGGCATTGGCGTAGGGGAGTCCCTTAAAGGTTCTCTTAACTCACCATGCGGAGTGTTTCCGTTGGTGACCCTAGTGGGCGTGTGTGAGCGTTGCGGGGTGGGCAGCGCCGAGGAGGGCGCGTCGGGCGCGTCGCCGCCGCCGAACACGAACGGGGAGTTCGGCAGCGTCTTGATGAAGCGACCCAGACCTGCAAAACACATTACATGTTATTTCGTTAAAATATCCTTTTCCTCTTTGACATCATCGGATAACGGTTTTCACTTTCCCGATGTTATATATATATTTAAGATTATTATTTTTGTACATCAACATCATCAACGGCCCGTTACAGTCCACTGCTGGACTATGAGGCTCCTCCACTTGAGTGTTTGGTTTTGCCATAATCTCCACGCTTGGCAGGCGGGTTGGAGATCGCAGATTAAAAGGTTACTGTATCAGAGAGCGCTGCTGCCCGTTCCCTGTTCAATGTGTAGTCCCTAAGTCGCCTCTTACGACACCCACGGGAAGAGTAGGGGATAATTCTACAAATTGGCGTCACATGCATTGAAGATACAAAATTATCTTAACCAACTGGCGACCTCTCTTCGCCTCACCTAAAGTCCCTTTCAATAAGAATCCAGCAATAATGTAAACAAACTAATTTAAACAAGATTACTCCGTAATTACTTACATTTGAGTATCAATCCTGATCGTATTCACATATCAAGGAACCATGCATTCTTCTTACAATATTTTACAATAATTTCGCCCCCTATTAACTTCTTTATGATAGTTATTTTGACAAAAAATACTCGGACGACAAAACTTTCAATAATTTGTAAAACTGCCATATAAATTTTTTACTCATCAAAGTCTTGTTTGTCTTTGGAAAATTAGTGTCAAAAAATTATCTTGTTTACATTATTGCCGGGTTCTATTGAAAGGGACCTTACACCCTGCGTTCCGAGATGCGCTGAAATCGATTTAAGCACCCGTAATCGCGTTCCGAATTACTGTTAGCTGTCAAAACTCATACGTTTTTTTGCTTTTCTGATCGCTGACAGCGCTGAAAGTCTGATTCGGAATGTGCCCAATGTATTATTCAGATGAAAACCAACTATGAGACCGAGTTGCTTGGCCGCATAGTTTGATTGAAGGCAAAGAAAAATCACTAGCTCCTTAAAATACTTTATAGTATTTTCGATGTCTATATACAATGTTTCAAGGTATCAATCAATCAATCAATCAATCAGCCTAATGCAGTCCACTGCTGGACGGGCCTCTCCAAGGGCACGCCAATGCGCACGATCACCCGCTTTCCTCATCCAGCCACCACCAGCGACCTTCCTCAGGTCATCAGTCCACCTGGCAGGTATATCCATGTGTAATAAAAATGATTTACCTTCAGCAACTCGCAGGGAGCCGTCGTCCAAACACACGCGTCCGTTCACTATCACGTACTGCGGACTGCCCACCACTGTCAGACCCTGGAACAAAGCAATACAATTAACTACTAAACGGGTTTTGAAATCCGGTAGCTGCCTGCTTGTTGCTGTCTTGTTGATCCAGCATCTTTTTATTAAATGTCAAAACATTAACCTAGTACGGAAAATCAAGGCAGATAGCAACATGTGACGTCACGCAGTGTTATGATCGTGTCTCATCATTTTTATTATAATTTAGTTTGTGACAGTAAATTTGAAAATAGTGCTAAATTTGTCATAGGCTTGGTTGATAGGTATAATTCTTTAGTCTAAGTAGTAGTATAGGATTATTAAATTTTAGAAACAGAAAGGTGACCGACCCATCTGTGTGTGGGGCCAGTATGAAAACCAGCGCTAGGCATACTTGTATGTCAAGCACTTGCTGAGACTGGTACCTTTTGCCAAACTTGTTCCTACCTATTATTGTATTTGTAATTGTTCTGTTTTTGTGAAGGCAATAAAAACGTTTTTATTTTTTACACATTTCTATCAGTATCGTTAATAGAACACATTTCACGAAAAATAATTTTGCGAACTATTAGGTTTATCTTCCCCAAAAAACAAATATCATGGTCACTCTACGCACGGGCTGTGGTATGGGAGTGCAAGGGGGTACGCTCTTATCTCGCTGTCGTACGTAACTTCGTAGAGTGACCATGATACTGGTTTTGGTGTGGTTAAACAGGTACATAAGTAGTATTGGGCAACTACGGAACCCTACACTTTGCGTGGCTCGACACGTGCTTGGCCGGTTTTATTTATATTTTTGTACGAAACATTTTAAAACACGACGTGACTTTAAATTTTTTAAAACCTGTCTGTACGTAAAATTTGTACACTGTCTCCGAAGTAACCCCACTGCCCCACTATTATGTGTTACTATACGACTGCCCAAAAAAGGAGTTCAGGGTTCATGTATAGGTACAGTCAGCTGACGAATTAGCTGACCCCCCCCCCCGCTCAAAACCGATGAGATTTTATCAGGTGATTATTTATATTTTTTACATAACATTTTATATACTCGTATAATTTATTAACCTGCACAATTATACGAAATTTTATGATCAAGCAAAAAAAAATACTCAAGAAAACTTCATCGGTTTCGAGCGTCGTCGGTCAGCTAATTCGTCAGCTGACTGTACATGCGAATTTCCTTATTCCACCATTCTAAATGCCTGTTTAGATCTCGATGTTTCTGTCCAAGCCACGCTGACAGTCAGTAGTCGTAAGTTTAAAAAAAATCTTAAGTAGTAATGGTATTTAGTGTTCTTATTTAGGGCACGGGGTCTCATTCCATAGTACGGAAATTTTGTTCTAAATTATTAATGACATCTAATGACAACATTGGCACTACGTAGAGTCTAAGCAATCGTTGTCATTTGCAGCGCTATCTATCGTCTAATAGTTATATTGTTTGTGACATATCACACATACAGCGACCATTTATTATCTAATAGTTTTAATATAGCCCTTGACACAGCGATGTTTTGTTTTTGCATTAAAACATTTTTAGTGTTTTTGGATAGTAGTAACACGAATTTGTGTTTAGTGTAGACGTGGTGTAGACCAAAACATTCGCAGGAGACACGCCTTTACGCTGTTTATACTAAATGGCTGCATTTAGTTCTATCTGGGGATAAAATGCAAAAGCGAAATACTCCAGAAAAATCGTCAACTTGGCACTAGATGGCGTATCTTCGCAGTTTTGTAGGTCAGTGCGCACGTAGCACCATCTACTGAGCTAATAGGGGAAACAAAATAGCCCGAAGAATAGCCCGAGTTTTGAGGGTACAGTTTTTTTGTATGAGATGGATGAGGCATCTGTACGTAGTATTATATTATCTGTGTTTAGGGTAAGCTGGAGCCCTTCGAACCGTGAGGACATATTATTTGAGATTGACAATAGCCACAAATGGCGCCAGCATTGTTCGAGTATTTTATTGTCGTTTGACGTATTTTCGCCCAAAATGCTCAATCCTACTAATAAATAAGAAAATAACAGGAAACTTGACAATCAAATCATTGATGATATTACTAATCTGTCACTAGCATCAGTGACAGACTTAAAAAAATTAGACTTGGGTAGCTCATGAGTGAAAGATAAAAAGAGATATATCCGTGCCGGTGAGCTAATCACTCACTATCTCACTCCGTTTTCAAATATATCTTTAGCTCACTAGTCTTAACGTTCATTTTCGTATCTCTCTAGATACTGACCATAAGAATATTTGTATTGTATTTTTGTATTGTTTTTTTCTAAATAGGTATCTCTTAACATCGTATCTCTCATTTCATTCATTCAAGGTAAAATGGATTTATCCGAGTTTGAAGTTAAGCGACACATTTTTTCTGTCCATAATAGTAATATAATAAAAATATTTAACTTACCTGACAAGAGTATATGATGTATATTAACGACAGGTAAATAACATTTAAAGTCATATGGAAGACACTAAATATTTAACAGCAAAGTTCTAACGCATTATTTGAGCTGTTTTCTATTACTACCCACTTTCTTGATTTATTGACCGAGCGAGCGAAGCGTCTCTGTTTCAGCTTGGCCAAATTTGATTTTGTATGTCCATCTGTTTGTTTGTTTGTTTGTTTGCCTGTAGAGTGCTACAGGTCGCGTTTCTCAACCGATTTTCGTGAAATTTTGTGAGCAGGTTCGATAAATTAATCGATTTTTTTTGACGTGTCAGTTTTTGGAAATTTAAAAAAATGACGGAGTTATGGAGGTTGCCAGCTTACAAGGTCTACCGCTGAGGCTGTTTTCCTCTACATGTCACATTTCTTAAAATAAAATAAAACAAAATGAAATAAAATATGTAAACTTTTAAAATTAAAACAAATCAATAAAAAAAAAAAATTAAAAGATATATACAGACTCGCGAGGTCTACAGCTCACAGAGCCACTAGTTATTGCCCTATCTATTAATAGAGTCTGAAGAACTTTGTCGGCTGGCGTCATCGGGAGGGGGCCTCGTTTAAGGAGACGCGGGGCGTTGCGCGGCGCGTCGGGCGTCCAATATGTTTGAAGTTGGGCGTCGCCCCGCGCGGTAGGGGACGCCCGACGCCCCGCGCTAAATGGGTTGCATATCTTCTTCCCCCCACGTCTCCCCCAGGCTGAGCTCCGGCAGACAAAAATGTTTCCTACCTATTTTAGGTCTAATTTTCGTGGAAAGTGGTATTTTTTCAGGAACTCGATGAGGTAAGTAATCTTGCGGCGGCCGCCCGGACCATAAGGGAAAGTTGTTCAATTTCATGAACCACGCCAGTCCATTTTCGATTTACAGGTATTTTCAATCAAAAATCTAGTTCGCACAAACCTCAAATATATTAAAGTCAACCGCCTGCTTATGATGAGCAGCTGTGATGGTCCTCTCCAGCTTGGGGTCCCACACCACCACGTCGGCGTCACTGTTGATGGCGATGCGGCCCTTCTGAGGCCAGATGTTGAAGATCTTGGCCGCAGTCGCACTCGTCACCGAGACGAAACGGCACGGGTCCATGATGCCTGCAATGTTCAATAACAGTGTAAAGAGAGTGGGACTGATCGCAAAACAACGGAAAATTTGGAATATTTTATGCTGCTCTGCTGCTTTTATATTTATATTTTTTTAGGAAGTAAGTTCTTTGTTATTACTATTGCTAACCCTAATTTAGGGTAGGGTCGAGCCCCTCGGTGGGGTATGAGCTGTTGATGATGAAGTTTTTAGCTCCAGGAGCGGTCTTGTCTAGCAGAAAGCATGAAATTAAGCTTTCACTTGTATGCTTCTTTTTTAGGGGGGGAACAACATTTGTCAACTTGATTATTCAATATAATAACATCGGTAAATGGTCATCGATGTAATAATTTTCGCAAAATCAAGTTTAGCTCCCGCATAGGGAACCCGATATAATTATATTAGAAGTTCAAGCATATTAGACCTTTATTTTGGTAGTGGCATTTTTAATCTTTGGATATTTTTTTCTAATACACTGTTTCTAGTTAGTCCCGCCCGGCACAAAAATTTGCGCTGCTACATTCTAAATAAACATCATTTTTCACCCTGCTTTGTGGCTTTTGGCGGCTCTATAACACTGACACCAGGGTTTGTGAGGTTGGTTGTTGACCTTACAACCCACACAATGATGATGATGACCCTGCTTTTACATTTTTGGTCTGAATGTTATAATGTCATTTTTTTTGTCTCTTTATCCTATCCTACTAATATTATAAATGCGAAAGTTTGGATGTTTGTTGCCGAATCACGCTTGAACCACTGAACGGATCAGGATAAAACTTGGTACACATACAGGTTACGCCCTAGAATAGGACATAGGCTACTTTTTACCGCGGGAAACACTTAATTCCCAAGGGAAAACTCATTTAACGCGGGTGAAACCGCGGGCGGAAAGCTAGTAATTAATAAGCAGTTTGCAGCGAGATTTCCTGCATTTGCCTTTCCGACTATATACAACCGAATAGTTAAATCATGCGACATTAAACTTTCTACGCTATCAGAAGCAAAAGGTATAATCCATAAATGGCTTCAATCATTAGACTACGACTCTACAGAGAATTTTTTACCTTTTTTTCAACACACATGAACTTATTGATCACACAATACACGTCATCTTCAGCACATACACCTCACCCCCAACCTAATATTATTACAACACCTTATCAGATTATTACTTCCTTTCATAGTCTTATCAACGCTTTTCTTTTATTTCGGAACAATTCTGAGACCTAATTTGTTTAATGGTTCCCCAAGATACAGGCAACGCCTAGTTTGGGGACCCCTGTCCTGCTAATTTAAATATCTTAGACGTATAATTTAGACTTACTTACTTACTTATAAATTATATAATTAAATGATTACCAGTGTTAACCCCCTTCTGCCAGGTCACGGCCATACGGTCTTCCACGCCGTTAAGTCCGTTGGGGATCTTGCTGAAGTTGCCCTTCCCCAACTCCTTGTCCTTCTCCGTGAACGTACAGTTGTCGCTTCCAATCAGCTGCAAGTCGTTGCTGGAAGGGAGAATAATAAAATTAGGTGAAAACTGGAATCATCGTCATCAACAGCTCATAAACGTCGTCGTCGTCCCCCCCCCCCCCGAGGGGCTCGAGCCTTGGCCCGAAAAACTGGTATACTATGCATTATTAGGTCGTCTCTAGTTTTTTTTTTTTTAAGCTTGGAACTCGCTCAGCCAGCGCTTGTCGGGGCTCGGGGGCAGGGAAGGGCACATTACGTGGCTGAAGTGGCCTCTGATAAAGCTAAAATAACCTGTAGCCATAAGCCATGTGGCTTAAGTAATCTGTAGTAGACAAAGTAAAGGAACTCAAGCTACCGCCTCCATGACGACCTGCGACATTTAGATTAGTGACACAGGACATATCTTTGACATGACTAGGTGATCACTGATATCAGAGCTAAATGACCTGTGGCATGGCTTAAGCGACCACTGATATGGCTTAAGTGGCCTCTGGCAGAGCTAAATGACCTGTGGCATGGCTTAAGTCACCACTGATATGGCTTAAGTGGCCTCTGACAGAGCTAAATGACCTGTGGCATGGCTTAAGTCACCACTGATATGGCTTAAGTGGCCTCTGACAGAGCTAAATGACCTGTGGCATGGCTTAAGCCACCACTGATATGGCTTAAGTGGCCTCTGACAGATCTAAATGACCTGTGACATGGCTTAAGCGACCACTGATATGGCTTAAGTGGCCTCTGACAGAGCTAAATGACCTGTGGCATGGCTTAAGCGACCTTTGAAATGGCTTAAGTGACGTCTAGCAGAGGCTCAAAGTAAGTAACTTAGCCAACGCTTCCATAATGGCCTGCCGTATATCAGGGTAGTGACACAGGGAACAGGACATATCTTTGACATGGCTTAATTGACCTCTGATACGGCTTAAAGTTATGTAAAGCGTACTGTAGCTGATAAAGTAAAGGTATTCATTCAGCCAATGCCTTCATGATAGCCTGCGGGGTGTCAAGAGTCGGGGCGCAAAGGGGCACATCATGCGGCTTAAGAAACTTTAATCATATCTTTGGCTTTGACTTAGTTTAAGTGGCTTCGAAAGCCTGTCATTGCTTAAGTGACTTCCGATAAAACTAAAATGACGTGGCTTAAGTGACCTCTTCTTTCACGGTTTTCGTGACCTCTGAAACGGTTTGAGTAAAGGAGCTTACTCAGCCATCGCCTCTATAATAGTAACAGAGTCGGGGCGCAGCGGGGACGATTTTACTTATTTTATTTTATTTTTACGTTTATTATGTGGCCTCTAAGAAAGCCGAAATGGTCTTACCGGCTTAAGTGGTCTGTTATAAAGCCAAAGTGATCTTTGACGTGGTTTAAGTAACCTCTAGCAGAGGCGGGAAAAGTAAAAGTACTCACTCAGCCAGCGCCTCCATAATAGCCTGCGGGGTGTCAGAGTCGGGGCGCAGGGGGGGCGACATCACGTGAGCGGCCGCGTGCCGGAAACACGAGTTGCGGTAGTGGGAACCTGTAAAAAGACACTTCTATTATCAAAAGATACAAAGATGTACTGATGTATGTGCGTATGTGTTTGATGCATATATCGTATCTAAATGTAATTTAACTTCTTTATTAATTTAAAAGGATTTTTTGAGATATTGACAAGAGATTACAACGCAAGCTGTGGAGCACCTGTTTGTCTTGCCCTGTTTTTTGCACCAGCACCAACATTGCATTGCATTGTTTGTTGCATTGGACCCAACATTCATCTTTGGCTTTAAGCGTCCGTTTGGACAATAAATTGTTATTTTATCTACAGGCTCTAAAATTATAAGAAACTGGCCTCGATTCGGGATGTCATGCTCTAATTCTAATTTTAAAATCCAGCTATCCTTTTCGTTTTTATGACCAATGAAAGAGAGGTGATGAACGAATGATATTCATTTGAACGAATAATAACCTAAAATAACGGCATAGCTGCCAGTTTAAGAGATTTTAAGTCGCATGTTTTAAGTGCTCTCTAAAATTGTGCAATCGACACGGTCGTAAGGTTCAAATTCGCTGTTTGACAGCTCTAATATTAGGATGACCATCTCCTGTCCGTTTTCAATCTAACGTAAAAAGGACGGACTACTTAAATTAAGGATTAGAGCGTGACATCCACAATCGAGGCCACTGTATGCCACGATCTTTATTATGTGAGCAGTAGCGGAGGCGGCTTGGACACTTCTAATTATTTGTTTGTTTTAAGGAATCGTGCATGGACGCGTATATTTCGATCTTTACCCGGTAAAATTAGGTCACAAAATGCTGTAGATTTGTGCAGTGTTAAATTAGTTAAGCTTTGAAAAAAAAACTTCTCATAAATCGGCGGTCTTTGTCTGGTGCGCAAGTTCTTCAGAGCCTCCTCTGTGTTATATAAGGCTTACCGTCAGTGCCAATAGTAGCGGCTAAGGTCTCCCCATACATCGGCGGTCTTTGCCTGGTGCTCGCGTTCTTCAGAGCCTCCTCTGTGTTATATAAGGCTTACCGTCAGTGCCAATACCTAGGCTGATTGATAACTGGCCGAAACGACGAACTTAAAAAAATGATACGCAAAAAAAATATATTACATTATATTTTGGCATCTTTTTGAAAATAGAACGCCAAATTTGAATTTAATCGAACTGGTGGAATTTGTTTGATAGGACGTAGAACTTTCTCTGTCATAAATTTTCTTAACAATGGAAAGAAACGAAATTCGTGCGGTGATAAAGTTTTACGTTTTAAAACAGAAAACAGCAACCCAGATTAAAACCAAGCTAGACAGTGTTTTAGGTAATTCTGCTCCTGCATTGAGTACAATTCACACCTGGGTAACTGATTTTAAACGTGGAAGACAGAGCTGCGAAGACGCCCACAGGTCTGGCCGTCCAAATGAAGTCACGAATCCGGACATGATCAAAAAAAATCACAAAATTGTATTGAATGATCGGCGCTTGAAGTTGCGAGAGATAGCAGAGATGGTGAGCATTTCATCTGAACGCGTTTTTAATATTTTGCACCAACATTTGGGAATGAAAAAGCTTTGCGCGCGATGGGTGCCGCGTTTGCTCACTGTTGACCAAAAGCAACGTCGAGTGGACGATTCATCGGAGTGTTTGGCGCTGTTTAACCGAGATCCTAACGAGTTACATCATTATACTCCCGAGACAAAAGAACAATCTAAGCAGTGGACTGAGAGCGGAAGACCTGCGCCGAAGAAAGCAAAAACGGTTTTGTCGGCCGGCAAAGTGATGGCGACTGTTTTTTGGGATGCTCGAGGGATTATTTTAGTGGATTATCTGCAAAAAGGAAAAACAATAAATGGAGAGTACTACGCAAGCTTGCTGCAAAAATTAAGTGAAGAAATCCAGAAAAAACGACCACATTTGGCCAAGAAAAAAGTTTTGTTCCACCATGACAACGCACCTGCACACACGTCAATGGTTGCAGTCGCCAAACTCCATGAATTGCGGTTCGAATTGCTACCGCATCCACCCTATTCCCCGGATCTGGCCCCGTGTGACTTCCACTTATTCCCAAACCTGAAGAAATGGTTAGGTGGCCAGAGATTTTCATCAAATGAAGAAGTCATTGTTGCCGTGGACGAGTATTTTGAGGGGTTGGAGAAAACCTTTTATCAAACTGGTGTAACGGCATTGGAGAAGCGCTGGACTAAATGCATCGAGGTAGAAGGAAACTACGTTGAGAAATAAATTTATTTTAAATAGATTTTTAAAGTTTTTCTTTGTCGTTTCGGAAACTTATCAATCAGCCCTTAGTAGCGGCTAAGGTCTCTCCATACACCGGCGGTCTTTGTCTGGTGTGCGCGTTCTTCAGAGCCTCCTCTGTGTTATATAAGGCTTACCGTCAGTGCCAACAGTAGCGGCTAAGGTCTCCCCATACACCGGCGGTCTTTGCCTGGTGCGCGCGTTCTTCAGAGCCTCCTCTGTGTTATATAAGGCTTACCGTCAGTGCCAACAGTAGCGGCTAAGGTCTCTCCATACACCGGCGGTCTTTGCCTGGTGCGCGCGTTCTTCAGAGCCTCCTCTGTGTTATATAAGGCTTACCGTCAGTGCCAACAGTAGCGGCTAAGGTCTCTCCATACACCGGCGGTCTTTGCCTGGTGCGCGCGTTCTTCAGAGCCTCCTCTGTGTTATATAAGGCTTACCGTCAGTGCCAACAGTAGCGGCTAAGGTCTCTCCATACACCGGCGGTCTTTGCCTGGTGCGCGCGTTCTTCAGAGCCTCCTCTGTGTTATATAAGGCTTACCGTCAGTGCCAATAGTAGCGGCTAAGGTCTCTCCATACACCGGCGGTCTTTGCCTGGTGCGCGCGTTCTTCAGAGCCTCCTCTGTGTTATATAAGGCTTACCGTCAGTGCCAACAGTAGCGGCTAAGGTCTCTCCATACACCGGCGGTCTTTGCCTGGTGCGCGCGTTCTTCAGAGCCTCCTCTGTGTTATATAAGGCTTACCGTCAGTGCCAACAGTAGCGGCTAAGGTCTCTCCATACACCGGCGGTCTTTGCCTGGTGCGCGCGTTCTTCAGAGCCTGCACAGCGCTTTTGGACATCACGTGCACAATGTATAGAGGTGCGTCCGCCTGGAACATTAGGATATAACATTGTTTTAGATTTTAGATTTCGAAATCGATAACATTGTTTAATTTATTAAAGTTTTATTATTGACTATCTGGCCCGACAGATGCATAAATACAGAGGAGAATATCTTGATTTTATACAACAACCCCAGTGAGTCAGAGACGTAAAAAAAACCCTATAGAAAAATAAAACTTCCTACCCCACTTTAAACGCTGATAGATTTTTATTTTTTGGACATTTCGTTTTTCTTATAACATTTTCCGGGCACTAAAAAACATTGCGATATCGGTAAAGCAGTTAGTTGTTTTCAACTTCACAAAATTTTATATTCAAAGCAGATGTTCGAAGTGACGTCCTTGTTGTGCGATACAATGACGAGCTCTAATGTATGATTTTGGATATATCTCGTTTTATTATTAAAAAGTTATTGATGTCATTTAACTCAGTAGATAACGTACTTTCGATATCAGTTTAAAGTTTTTTGATATCAGTAATAGTTACGGAATAATCGCCTGGGCACACTTAACTATTACACCTGTATATTCCCTGATATGATGATTATCTGCTCGAGAGATTACTGAATGATGTCTGACCTGGTTAGCGATGACGCACGCCCGGTTGACGGCCTCAGCTTCCACTTCTTCGTCCCTGGAGAGCTGGTGACCTTCGGGACCTGTCACTCCTGAAGCCAGCAGCTTCTCAGTGTTGCGAGCTATGATGTTGCCGTTCTCAGCGTGGACCTGGAAGAGAGAAGTTTGGGTAAGATTGTGAATATTTTCAGGGTCAAAATGGTGATCATCAGACAAAAATATGAATTCGCATGTTAGTGAATTGCTGAATCACACTGAATGAAAGGATGAAAATTGTCTTAGGCTAGTTTTTACTGGAGGGCACTATACTAAGTTGTTTGTTGTTGTCTTTTAATCAAATTACAACTTAATTTAGGCTTTTCATTAGCATTTATTTCAGCAGCAGCCAGCCGTGATCGAGTGGTCGTCATTGTCAAGCAAAAATCTTTTTTTGAAACTATCCAGTTTAGTTAATGTGCTTCGGAAGGCACGTTAAGCTGGCTACTATCTATATAGTCGCAACACGAGCCATTTCAGAAGATTTTGGCGGCTCTATAACACTGACACCAGAGTTGGTGAGGCCGGTCGACCTTACAACCTACACGATAAAGATTTTTTTTTTCATTTGAACTCAAATCACATAAAGCAGTTGCTAACCTGCGCCAAAGCCCTCAGTTCGCTGCACGTTTCAAACGCGCAGAACATCTCATAATCGTCCAGCATCCAGGCGTCTTTGTACGCCATGAACATCTTGAAGGAGTTGACGCCGTACTGCTCGGAGACCAGCTGCTCCATCTCCTTCCTCACCGACGGAGACCACCAGGTAACGCCGACGTGGAGCGCGTAGTCGCAGCACACCTGGAACGGAAAATAATGAATGAATAAGGTAACTAAGGATAAAAATAACAATTACAATAATAATAGAAGTAGAAAATGTACAGTTAGGCGGGCTTATTGCTACACAGCAAGTTTTTCCAGGCTACCTTTAGATACAGGATTTTTTTACAAGTAACGCGTTGTAAGGACTTTTACCCCTATAAGGGTTCTATTTAGGTGCAGTCGGAATCGACTATCATTACGGAAAACGTGCCTTTTCGTTGATGCAAAGAATAGAAGAGAGTTAGTCCCGATTCATTATAATAATTTTATTATCGGTTGCTGCTGTTGCAGTTCTAATTTGCTGTTGACCCAAACGCAGCAATGTTATCCGAAGTAGCCTCTAGAAGATGTAATCTCAGCTTCAGACGAGACGACACGCAGAATCTCGGTCTGACAGTCAGACTCTGACTGACGATGAGATTTTAAACTAGTCCATAAGTATTTAAGAATGTCCAACTTTGTAGTTTGCCAGAGAGTGGAGCAAATTAAACATGATTAGCTTGCCCTTATCCCATCATTTGGGGTCGGCGAAGTATGTTTTCTTCTTCCATACATCCCTATCAGCCGTCATTTCAACACTCACATCCTTCCTGCACATATCATCTTTTACACAATCCATCCATCTTTTCTTTGGTCGTCCTCTCCCAACATATCCATCCACATTCAAATTCAATACCTTTTTCCTTACGTAACATTCATTTTAAGCATTTGATATGTTAAAACCTACAATGGTTTAATGATGCTTTTATTTAAATTGTATGTAGTTTTTGTATCATAAATAAATAAATAAATAAAAAAAAAAAAAAAACACAGTGTCTTCCAGTAGCCAATCGAACAGTTTCCATCCGACTTACTTTGCCATCAGCCTTCTCCCTCCAGTTGTTGTAGGCTTCGATGAGTGACTGGCCCTTGTTAGGAAACGCGAAGTCAACTGGAAACAGAAAAATAATGGTTTAACATAATAATTAATACCGGCCAACCGGTTTAAATTATGTAAATAAATCGCTTTTAAAAAGAGGGAAAATGACAAGATTTTTTCGTTTAGTCGTCGGCGTGAACGAAAAACCAATCAAATAAAGTCAAATCAAATTCATTCATTCGTCATCGTAGGTCGTTTTATTATTGATGTTTTTTAACCCCCGACGCAAAAAAGAGGGGTGTTATAAGTTTGACCGCTCTGTGTGTCTGTCTGCGCCACCTTAGCTCTTAAACGGGTCAACCGATTTAGATGCGGTTTTTTTTATTTGAAAGCAGGTATTCTAGCGATGGTTCTTAGACATGTTTCATCAAAATCGGTTCAGTCGTTTCAAGGTCTGATGACCAGCTGACAGCTCTTTTGTTAACTGCGGTAGGGTTCTTAGACGCATAATGTGTATTTACTTTTCACTTTTAAACGTACGTGTGACCTAAAATTTGAAAAACTCATGTATGCTATATAACTTTGCATGATGATGGAATTATTGGTCTGATGCTGCAGCCAGGATATCCAGCACTCTTGAAAAAATAATAGCAGATATGTCGTGTTTGGATTCATTTTGATCAGTACTTGATTCTACATACAATGCAATGGTGGCTACACGATGAGCAGATGCTGTAGCCAGGATACTCAGCACATTAGTACTCTCTATTAAATACTCTCGAATTTGATAGTGATCCTTTTAGATATAACTGTACTCATATATCATAATTTATTTGTAATAAAGTTTAACAATTATGAAATAAAAATAAATTAAAAGTTTAAAAACCCCCGAAGCAAAAAAATCAAAACATTAAAAAGTCAAAAATAATACCTATTGTTGAGCCATCAAGTAACACCTATATATTTTAATTTTATTAGAGAAATTGATGGATGGCACCATTTGGTTTGCTCGTTGAAATGACGCTATAATGTCACGTCGGAGTACCGCTAAGTTTAAAAAAAAATATCGTATCAAAGCAAGTTAGTCGGATATGCTAACAAATTAATAGATAGTCAATCAAATGAAGCGTCTGACTTAAGCTAAAGCGGTACCCCGACGCGACATTATAGCGTCATTTCAACGAGCAAACCAAATCGTGCCATCCATCAATTTCTCTAATAAAATTAAAATATATAGGTGTTACTTTATTGAATTTGATGGCTCAACAATAGGTATTATTTTTGACTTTTTAATGTTTTGATTTTTTTTACAATGACAGTTTAGATTTAACCAAATTTTGCCATGTCCAAACTTTCATAGAAAAACAATTATGTTAAAGGCGACCATCATTTCTGAAGCTCAGACCCGTAGGGTTTTCAAGCCCCAAAAGACTTATTATCTGGCCCAATAATAATCTTACATTTCTAAATGAAACACTGCATGTTCTGTTGGTCATGACATGACTCATGAGTGTACTTGTAGACTACTTACTGACAGTCGTAGTTCCACCCGCGACAGCAGCCCTGGTGCCCTTGTAGAAGTCATCAGCAGATTTGGCGCCCATCATCTCCAGCTCGAAGTGGGTGTGAGGGTCGATACCGCCCGGCATGACCAGCTTGCCGGTGGCATCGATGACCCTGGTGCCGCCAGGGATGATGAGGTTGCGCCCCAGTTGCCTGAAAGAAGAAAGAGTTTGTTTAGCAATCTTTATTGTCATAAAAACTGGTGTCAGAGTTATTACAACTTCCGTGGCCGAGCGGTCATGCGTTCGACTTTCATAGGTTAGAAACATGGTGTCAAAAAAAAAATGCGACCTTCCCAAGTTCGGACATTACAGGCTGAACCAGCTGATTGTCTGAAAAGAAAGATGATGCCGTGCTTTGGAAGGCACGCTAAGCCACGAGTCTTGGCTACTATCCAGGAAGTATTAAACGAAGATTCTTAAAAGCCTTCCAAATACAAATGAGATTCTATTAAAAATAGTCAGACGCAATCTCCAACCCACTTTTAAGAATATTGACCTGAGAATAAATGAGTGGGTAAGCAAATAGACAGTCACCTGATTAAAGTTGGTAATTGATTGAACAAAGAATAGATTTGTGTTGGCCACCCACTTCAATTTCTGTGAATCATTGGCGAAAGGTATCGATTCCTCATTATTATATAGGTATAGGTAGGCTCGAGCCCCTCTGTGGGGACGTATATGTGCGCTGCGACCCCAAGGTCCACCTTTTGGACCACGAGCTGTTGATGATGATGATGATGATGATGATATAGGTATAAACAAGTTGCAATGAAGTAAGCTGAAGTAGCTTTTTTTGATCAGTCAGCAAAGCTGCCCGTCCGAAACAAGTGAAGGTTTTTATATTATTTTCTCAGAGAAACAAAAGAAAGTCGCTTCGACGCGCGTCCAATTTCCTTCACCGGAGTCAAGCTGCCTGTCTCCTTTGCCAACTGTACCATCTCTTTGAATAAGATATAAAGCCAACCCTTAAGTAGTACCCAAAATCTAATTTTCTTTTTAACTTAACCTATGTTACAAATTCGATATGGCGATTGCGGTCA
Source organism: Carpatolechia fugitivella (assembly GCA_951230895.1). NCBI lineage: Eukaryota > Metazoa > Arthropoda > Insecta > Lepidoptera > Gelechiidae > Carpatolechia > Carpatolechia fugitivella. The sequence continues at coordinate 4,981,714 of OX579668.1, forward strand.
TCCATGATATTACACTTATTGTTTACTAAACTTACTAATGTTATTACATTAGTACATTTATTTAACTCATTATCACTAAACGCCGATTGAGTGATTTATTAAAAGTGAAAGAGTGCTATAAATCTCTGTATAAATATATTAAAATGACTGTGCAAAAACTCTAACAAAATCCAGTGTTGTGTAACAAAAAAAGATTTGGTCTAAAGGTCTTAGTAACCGGACCATAAAACTTAAAAAAAAACTAACATGCATTTCTTTTTTTTTTCTTAAGAGTACGTACCAGTTCTGATCTTGGATTCAAGTAGCATCGTGTTATTATAAAGTTTTGCCATTAAATATCTTCTGGTTTTTTGCCCGTAATAATTCTTAAGCCCTTTGTTGTAAATTTCCTTGTTTCTTGGACCTAGTACAATATTTATAACTACTTTTGATAGTTTGATGGTTAACAGTTTTTTTATTACATTTCTAATTTTAATAAGAAAGCTCTTAAACTTCATAACATCGCTGACTCACCGCCCATTTAACATAAATGTGTTACATTAACTGAACTTTATAAGAAAAGCAATTTAATTTAGCCAATGGAAAGGCGTTATATTGGGGTTAAGAATCTATTGACCCAGCAATGATTTATCAGTTCAAACGATGCGGGAAGCGAGGTCTATTTGATTGCGTGGGGGCACTTTCATTCGTGGTATATGACTAGCCGTGTGGTGACGGCAGAGTAGAATACATTTGTCACCAACCCCTACTCTTCCCGTGGGTGTCGTAAGAGGTGACTTAGGGACTACACATTGAACAGGGAACTGGCAGCAGCGCTCTCTGATACAGTAACCTTTTAATCTGCGATCTGCAACCCGCCTGCCAAGCGTGGAGATTATGGCAAAACCCTTCACTTAAGGGGAGGAGGCTCATAGTCCAGCAGTGGACTGTAATGGGCCGTTGATGTTGTTGTTGAACAGTTTACAGACGACCCCACCGAGGGGCTAGAGCTTATCCTGTATTATAGTAGTAGCCTAGTGCAGGTTGGTCGACTTCACACACAGCCCATGAATTTCTTCGCAGGAGTGTGCTACTTCGGTTTTCTTCACATTGTCGTGCATGCGTCGAACAAACGCACATACCATGATTTCGAAAACACATTGGTAGATGTGTAAACAAATAAATGAGTGCTGCATGAAGTGTTTCCGAAGAACCAATCAAAGCAATCAATCGTGAAAAAATACCATTCGCAAGTATTGAAGAATGAGCATAACATAAGTTTGGCCTTATGTATACAATGAATGAATGAATTAATAAATGAATGAATGAATAATTTATTTACAATCATTCGTCATTCCCTCCCACTCAAGCGGAAACCGAATTGGTTCATTGACGCGTCGTCCTTTATATTCACACCACATAAGGTACTACAATCATTTTCATAAAATAAAAAACCGGCCAAGTGCGTGCTGGGCTACACACAAAAGGTTCTGTAGTCAAGGAGAAATTATTTATATAAACGGTTAAAATTAAAAGTTAAAACAAAATATTTTTAAGATACAGAATAGCAGTATAATGTCATTTGGGAACAGCAAACATTCGGTCTATTGAATATCCGGGGCGGAAACAAAGACTTAACTGTCATACCAAACTGGCTTAACTAACATAAACAAAGTTTATAGGGAGTTGCACACGATAAAAAAAATATCTTATGGGAATAGAATACACTTGTTCTTCTTTACGCTGTGTGGTGACGGCAGAGTAGAATACATTTGTCACCAACCCCTACTCTTCCCGTGGGTGTCGTAAGAGGCGACTTAGGGACTACACATTGAACAGGGAACGGACAGCAGCGCTCTCTGATACAGTAACCTTTTAATCTGCGATCTCCAACCCGCCTGCCAAGCGTAGAGATTATGGCAAAACCCTCCACTTAAGTGTAGGAGGCTCATAGTCCAGCAGTGGACTGTAACGGGCCGTTGATTTGTTCTTCTTTTAAGAAGCACAGAAGAAGAAGAATTACAATACAACACAAGAATAAGTTTTCTTGTCAGAAAACAAAACGCTTTCCTGTTAGATTAACCATACAGACACACTTTGGAGTTTATTGCACCATCCGGTCTCAAACCAACTTTATTGGTGATTGATGAGAAAAGGGTCTTTGGTTCTTAACCGCAATGTCATTTATCCAGTTACCAGTATGTCACTGGCTTAAGTTGTTACGTCACACCTCCGAGTTAGGAGTCGTACGCGCATGGGATCTCATTGCGTGTCGCCGCATTAGCGCCTTCCGGTGCGCACGCAGCATTCGAAATTTAAACTCGCCGGACGCGTGTTCAATATTCGAAAATTTAAAATCAAGTTTTATTTCCGTGATAGGTCTTTTGAGATATTGTATTTTTCTGTAGTGTTCCATATTTGGCTAAGTTTTTGAATGACAATCGGTCTAGTCCATTTGAGTTAGACTATATAGGTACATTTGACATATCGGTTATCCCGCCCGTGCCCAAAGAATCAGCTTACAATAGGTACCATTTCTGGCAAGTCACATTATTTTTGGTACCAAATCTGACCCTGAACTTGGATTGCCATATAAATCAACTAACCCATATTTGGCAACCCGCCATAGAGTCTATGTTCCATTACGAAAGCCTTTTATAGAGAACGTTGAAAAAGTTTATCATTAATCAAACACCGCTTAGTACCTTTTGCTGATTCATCGGAGAAGAAATAGCGCATACGGTTTTGTAGACAAAAGATGGCGTTGAAAGTTTTTACCTCTAACTAAGATAGAGATTAATTTAATTTACAAAGAGTGTAAACTCAACAATAAAAATAAATAAGCCACATGTACTAGCTGTTAGTTTCTAAGGTAAATTAAATAAATTGTTAAAAATATAGATTGTAAATAGGATGTTGTATTGTCTTATTTCCGAGTACACCAGTGTCCATCAGAGTATTCAAGTCACCGAAATAGTAATAGTGATTGAGTTGTTGCATGTGATATTGTTGTTGTCAGGTGATAATGGCCTCGATTCGGGATGTCGTGCTCCAATTCTAATTTTAAAATCCAGCTATCCTTTTCGTTTTTATGACCAATGAAAGAGAGGTGATGAACGAATGATATTCATTTGAACGAATGATAACGTAAAATAAGGGCATAGCTGTCAGTTTAAGAGATTTTTAAGTCACATGTTTTAAGTGCTCTCTAAAATTGTGCAATCGACACGGCCTTAAGGTTCAAATTCGATGTTTGACAGCTCTAATATTAGAATGGCCATCTCCTGTCCCTTTTCAATCTTTAAAAGGTAAAAAGGACGGACTAACTTAAATTAAGGATTAGAGCGTGACATCCCGAATAGAGGCCAATAACGACCCCACCGAGGGGCTTGAACCTTCCCTGAATTTAGGGTACCAATATACGAATTTTAATTATTTTAAGTAATCGCAGATATAAATAGAATCACAGGGGCCGGCGCCCGGGCCTTATCTCCATCCCAATTTTTCAGTTTTTCTCGAACATTTTTTGGCGGCAAAAAAGAGTAGAATCATACAATGAGTTGCACATTCCGCAGCGAATTGGATTTCACACCTTTACAGAATTTATTGGACACGGTTGTTAAGTTTTTTATAGCCATGGTCGTAGAGAATTTGTATTTTTAGGTCGTCGATGCTAGTTCCTTCCTCTGACATGCAATGCAACTTATGCAATTTTTTTATTTAAAAAAAAAGTTTAAAACAGAAAACTGCTGATTGTATCGTCATTGTTTGTGTAACTTACTTTGAAAACAAAACAAATCCATTCATTAATTCAAATGCAGATGCATCACAATTCCAATAACTTCTAGAAAATAACATTAACCTTTAACTTGAATTAAAGACAATCAGTCTTCGACAGCAAACAAGATTTTCCAAATATTACAAGTCAGAGTACATAATCCAAATATGGGCAATTGAGACGAATCAACAATATCGCAGGCCATAATCCAAAAACCATTGCCAAATCGTCCACTTTTAAACTCCTACGCACACTAAAAGCTATAAACGTAGGCGTATTATGACGTAACACAACTACAGCGTTATGTTTACAAACAATATTTCAAGTATTGCGTTGTTCGGAGCAACAATACTATAGAGTAGGAGTAGGTAATACAGGAGAGGTAAGCATGATACGTTGCGCGCACGCATGTTAGTGGGACGAGCGTGACGTTATACAATCGGAAATAAAATCGCTTTCGAATATGTCAAGTGCTTTTTATATGTTGCTGAATGATTTACAGGAGAGCAAAAGAAAAAGCTCGGAACATTACAAAAACCACTTATTATTTTTTTCGTATTCAAATCGCTATAACTCGCGACATTCGTCCAAACTCGCGACAGACAAACAAACATTAAACAAAAATCGTGCAGGTTGGGAGTCAATGCTAGTCTTCGGCTAAGCACGCTAATAACGTGTTGCCAAGTGGTTGCCTATTATGGTGACGTCATAATCTCATAGAAAAGCAAGCAAATACTAATTTCGGCGCTGCTGCCACTATGCCCTCCGTGGTGTAGTTGGTAAGCACGTTGGCTGCGTATAGGCCGAAGGTCGTGGGTTCAAGTCCCGTCGGAAGGTTTACGTTTTTGGTTGTTTTCTATCAATGAAAAATATTTAGTAGTCTTCAAGCATTATACTATTCAATGTGGTTGCCATGAATGTAGTGATATAAAGTGCTACTAATTCCCAAAAATAGTTGTTAATAGTTGCCATCCGTTACGCTTTCTCTCTAACACGCAACTCACGCCTTTCAGTGTCAACCTACTTATACGTAATACCTATATTAATGTAGCGTAGGCGAGCGAGTTAATTAATTAAGGAAATGAGAGCCGTAAGGCAGGCGTGGCGAAGGGCGTCACCAGCTAATTAGAATTAGAATAGTATTTTTTAACAGAAATGTTTGATAAGTTCTCATAAAATTTATAAATTGATTGGACAGAGCTCGATATGCTCGAATCTCTAGCTGATAAAATAAGTTCCATACTACAACTTGATATAGTCCCCGTCATGTAATAAAAAGAAAGCTGGACGAAGTGGAAACTTTGGAAAGGATGTGCTGAAAATTTAAATTACTTTTTTTATATTTTTTTTATATTATTTAAGCAGGCAAACGAGCGGACGAGCCACTGTGGTGGTAAGTGGCTCGAGCCTCTCAGTGTGGACGTATATGAGCTGTTGATGCATCTTCTAAGGTGCGCGACTGTGTCCATATTGTGCAAACAAACACGTTCGTTCATTTTTCAAAGCCTTATAGGTATTATTGTGTATAATGTGGACAATAGGGGTTTTTCTTTTAGTTTTACAAAGGCCCGTTATGTGGCGCTGCTCCACTCTTGTCAAACCTGAACAACAGCCTTCCTTCCACTCAAATAGGGTAAAAAAAACCACATCGAAACTATTTTACATATTATTTGTATTTAATCATTTTATGTAATTAATAAAGTTTAGTAGTAAACATAATAAAAAAATACCTATTTCTTTTTTAATAATTGATAGATATGTCAAGGAGAAAACCAACAGTAAAATTTGTGTCGCGGGAACATTGCCATCATGCTGGCTCACATAGTCTGTACCCAGAGCCGTAAACCTGAATAATATAGAAACTTCCTGCGATACTCCATACCCAGAGCCATAAAATTGTACTATAAAAAAACTTCAGACCAGAAACGACTGCGTGTACAGTGGTGCCGTAAAATGATAAAAAAGTTTTACGGAGGACAGTCATTGTTTTGACAACTTAATTAAATTGCACAATGGCCATTCATTCATTCATTCATTCAATGGCCATATAATATACAGACATCTAGTGGAAAAGGCTTTGGCTCCACGGAAGACCAGCGCCGTAAGTAGCCAACCCTACTTATAGAACATGCTGAGTCACTTCGCATATTGTTCATAAGGTTTCAAGTGTAATTTTATAATTTTGTATTAATGTTGTGATTTGTGCCAAAAATAAATGTTTTCTTTCGTTCTTTCTAAAAGTGAGAATTAAAAAAAAAAAAAAACCGCCCATTGGAGTCAGTTAAACATTACCCCAGATTCCATCTCCCAGTTTACTAATGGGTTTCCGTTAGCATACCATCTGTCAAGGTAAATCACTGTTTGTTTACGATCAGCGATCATTACTATGCACCGCGCCTACATGCAATGACTGCATTGACATACTGACGCGATTTGCATCGTTTATCCTTTGGTAGTTTGTTTTGAGAATCAGATAAACTGTTTTTGAAGTGAGGTAGCTGTGAAAGCAGTGTAAGTAGGTTATTTGTGGGATTCGGAATAGTAGCTTCAGATGCGAAGACTGAACATGACAAAGAATTTGTTTTGTTTTCTAATATACCTTAACTCATCGCCTTGCAATACAAACCACAATGATGATTGATGAAAGATAAATAGAATTATGTAGCACCCAATTCAGAATGATTGATCGTTTATGACAAACAAGACCCATTTAGATTTCAAGTTTATAGTCTTCTTAAATGTATAAGTTTAGAATGTCTGTTATTTTCTAGTATAAGAATTTGTTCTTTAGGCGCTTTTTATCTTCTTTATCGTGTGGGTTGTTCACAGGGCCCTAGATAATGTGGTAGGCCTAAAAAGCGCTGGCTGGACGTGTCGTCGTAAAAGCGGATATGGAGGAAAACAGTCTCACACCTAAGGATGCCGAAGACCGGGCAAAGTGGAAAAGATTGAGTAGGAAAGCGGACCCCAAGCGGGCCGGGAAAACGCTAGGACTAAGAAGATCGTGAGGGTTGTTAAGCCAACGACCGACCTCATAAACCGTGGTATTAATTCTGTGCCGTGGTGTCAGAATTTGCTGAGACGCAAAAGGCTTCTTAAATGACTCGTGTTACGATTGTTTCCATAGATAATAACTAGGACCAACGTGGCGTGACTTTCAAAACACGGAATCTTACTTTTCAGACAATTAGGTGAGCTGATAAGGAATATCAAACGGGCGTGTGAAAACACCACACCACAAGCCAAATTATAAAAAAAAAATATTCATCCATAATCTAGAAGAAAACAGTTTAACTATACCTTAGTTTCAAGTAACATGCCCAACGGAAAATTGCGTGGAAAAGGCATAAGTCAATAACCGACAAAACAGCATATTCTTTAGATTTGCCCGATAACTCCAAGCTTCGTGTACAGTACGGCTCAAAGTAAGGTAAACCCTGACGTAATACTGAGTTCTATAGAAGAATGACACGCGACAAAGTCACGGCATGCCACGATTTGCGCTCTTGGGAAAGTGAAGGGATTTGTACTATTATACATATTTTTATGCGAACATTTGAGATATTTTTTTATGATTAAAACCCTTTAAATATTTTTTGATAGACTATTTGATCATTATTTGTATGATGTGATCTTGTTAACTACAATACTGAAATCACTACAATACTTAAATTGTATTAAAGTTATAACGTTGCACTAGAAATTTAATTAGTAAAAATATTTATTAAACTCCTGAAAAGTTGTAAAAATGGACATACGATCTGTTGGCTCTGATGTCTATGTAATTTGACACGGTATTTAAATTAAAACGTAGTATTCATTCATTTTTCTAATGCGATGATAATGAGCTACGGATTTTTGCTCGAGGCTTTGCTTCGGTTTTGTTGATACAGCATGAAATTTACATCGTTTTGTTCCCGCCGTGTAGTGATAGTACCCGTCAAACTGAACAACAATTCACGAAAAAAAAATTTCCTGCGACTAAAAAATTTTTGGTCTCTCCATACAAAATGGGTCGGTCGGGAGTCTCACTTTGTATGGAGAGACCAAAAAATTTTTTGTCGCAGGAAAGTTTTTTTTCGTGAAAAGTTGTTCAGTTTGACGGGTACTATCACTACACGGCGGGAACAAAACGATGTAAATTTCACGGTGTATAGTAGTAGGTAGGTGTTTGTACTGTCTATCATTCATTCTACGTAGTACGCATCTTTGTTAAGCTATTAAGCAATCGACATACTCTATAAAATGCAGAAATCGTCGGTGTTTTGTAGAAAGGGCGAAAGCGCCTAATAATTAAAAGGCGCTTTCGCCCTTTCTACAAAAAACCGACGAAATGAGTCGTGCTCGTGGTTATCTTGAGTGTATTTTCATGTCCCGTTTGATATGATATGACGCAGATATTGAGAAATGTTGGCTTCAGGATTTTTTTAACTGAGAAGTTAAATCATACATAATATGAAACAGAGCAAGCAAAAAGTTATGTGTGTGTGTGGCAAAATAAATGGTTTTAAAAAAGCGTTTTTATTAAATTCGAATTTCGCCGATCTTTCACAGAGCTTGGTGGCACCTGTGTCTGGCCCGGATAACCAAGGAGATGCAGGTTCGAGTCCTGTCTAAGATCGACAAAATTTATCATTTTCTGATTTATAATTAGATATTTTTTTATCAGTTGTAATCTGTAACAATAATACTCTATACCTGTTTTTGAATGAACAGCCAGCTCCAAATAAGCTTGAAAGCCACGATGAGGGAGTCACAATTTTCAGAAGCCGACCATCAATCATCATCATCAACGGCCCGTTACAGTCCACTGCTGGACTATGAGCCTCCTCCACTTAAGTGGAGGGTTTTTCCATAATCTCCACGCTTGGCAGGCGGGTTGGAGATCGCAGATTAAAAGGTTACTGTATCAGAGAGCGCTGCTGCCCGTTCCCTGTTCAATGTGTAGTCCCTAAGTCGCCTCTTACGACACCCCACGGGAGGAGTAGGGGTTGGTGACAAATGTATTCTACTCTGCCGTCACCACACGGCGACGTACCAAGCCGACCATAATGAGTACTTACTTTCTTTTACATTTATTACTATCATGTCCGTTAATATTGTAAAAATAAAACTGTACACACTTCACGCGTTGACCGACCACGCACATTGTGGGGTAGGTAGGGCTGCGTTCCGCAACACAGAACACAGGTCGTGTCGTGTGCCAGTAATCTGTTAAAATCAACATGAAAGTGTGAAATATATCACTCGAGCGACGCGCCGGAAAGGCACGTATTGGACGGATGTGAACAGGCAACATAATGGGTAAATAAAGTTTTTGTCAGTAGAAAAATTAAATAATTTGAATGCTTTAGTTGCTTTTGAGGACGAAGTTTGACAGCAGATTAAAGTTCGCGGCCAGATGTCATAAAATAACGTTGTACCGGAGACGAAATATGGCTAGTTGTTGGACTAGCTGGACTGATAACCTGGTGATGGGAAGACAGTGGATAAAATACCGCTTCATGAAAATATATTCTCAAGAGAAGGAAAGTGGGTTGAACGATAGGTTTTCTTCTTATTGAGAGAAGATAATTTACTATTTCTAGTATTTTTAATCTTTCTATTGATAGGTTGTTATGTGATGTGGAATCGATAAGTGGTTTAGAGAACGAAGGTCTTGGAGAAAACAAAGAAAATAACCTGCATTATAAAATTGATCTTCTAGAAGCTAGAAGTAATTAAAACTGGCAGTAAACACTTAACCAGAAGTGCACAGCCCTGTAATGTACCAGGCTGGCAGGAACAAAGAAGACGTCACTAATTAGAGCGGGCAGGTGCTTGACCCGTATGCGCCCGCACACGTATCGTGCACTCTGTCGCCTTGCGATAAAGGTACTTTTTGTAAACACAAAGTTTGAGCTGTCGTTTACTGTACATACATAATTATTATAGTCACGCCTCTTAACCCGTATTGTGTAACGTTCATTATGCGAGGGGAGAAAACTGTACTGCAACCTGCATTTTACTGACAGATACATTGCAAATGTCAACCTCCAATGCAATTACAGGTGCGCAGTTATGAAGAAAAAAGTTGTAGGAAACGTGGACTCTATTCGTATTTCTATACGAAAATGTCGAAAGATCGAAAATGTTGGTAGGTATTTGTCAAATTTATGTCTTTTATTGAGAAATAAAAAAGCACAAGAGAGAGATGAATAAACTAATGACATAAAGTTGACCAATCGGAGCTCGTTATATGGGGCAGGTGTCATCAACAGCTCATATACGTCCCCACCGAGGGGCTCGAGCCTACCCTGAATTAGGGCGACTATGCATTAGTCGATCACGCTAGCCCAGTGCGGGTTGGTCCACTTCACATTCACACACAACCTTTGAATTTCTTCGCAGGAGTGCGCAGGTTTCATCACGATGTTTTCCTTCACCGTAAGAGCGTCGAATAAACGTATATGAATTGAAAATTCGAAAACACATTGGTACGTGGTGGGATCGAACCCGCGTCTCCCGGACGGGAGGCAGCGGCCCTAGCCGCTAGACCACCGACGCTCATGTAAGTATGGTGTGGATTTGGAATATGCGAGTTGATGAGTCATCATCAATGATGACCCAACCAATGCTTTTTCTTCTTTTTGCGGTACCTCTCCTACTTGAGGTTGGCTGTCAGCCCTGCTTCGTTCTTGTCTCTTGCCAGACGAAATACTTCTTCGGCGCTGGCAACTCTTACTAACACTTTGTCAACAACAAAATTATAAGTCTAATTTCGTCATACTGGCATATAAATTATACCTAATTCTGTGCATAATAATAGGCGCAAAATAGACTGTCCAGGATGTCTTTTGAACTTCCACGAAAGTGCGCTGTTTTGTCTACTAAAAGCCATAATTCTTAACAAACTGCAGCAACTGCAGTTCTAATTTCATCTTAGATTGCTAGTGAGATAAATCTACATGATCTAGTATTTAGATCACTGACTGCTCAGAACGCCACTGTTGTGGTGGCATCTGATTTGCGTGTGTTTTATGTTAATTTTTATTATTATTTTTTGTTTGTAACTCTATGTGTGTTCTGTTTTATGTGCCGTAAATAAATGTTTTCTTATTCTTATTCTGATCTCAGACCAACAGAAAAAATAATGTGAAATTTTAATTTTAATATTGAAGTGGTAATAACAGTATGTGTGCTTTTGTATTTACGATATTCTGAGTTTTGAATTTTCGGTAAACAGTGGTTCGGGATTTTGTATTTCGTGATAGCGTATTGCACTCTTTATCTTTTTTTACTTTTTTCTGTTGTTGTATGAGACCTGCATCTTGCATTCTAATACTAACTAAAAGGGATGTGACGTGAAGTGCAATCACATCATCACCGCTCGCTGCACCGTAGAATGCATTGCTTCTATGACCTTCGTTTAGTGGGACTGCGTTGGTAATAGGTGATTTCCGGTGGCAAAGCCGTTGGCTATTCGGATCCCAGAAAACTAGAGTTAAATCTTTTATCCAAGTTTATTTAGATAGGTGTTATCTCAGAATATTCGTTTTCATTGAGTTAAACACGTTTCTTCCGTTTCCGCCCAAGTTCTGTAAGAATAGATTTTGGATCAATGTTACAGATTGTTACGAAGTTATTAGCTTTGGCAGTTTAATAAAACTTTTCTACTTTAGTATCAATTTTCGCGGGTATTTTCTATTTTCTTTTTAAATATTTATTTTAAATTCACAAACACTAGTTTGTATTCTATTCTCCCTTGGCAACAACAATGTTGTGCGCAAGATCATACAGCACCTAAACACTTGGCACTACTTGGCACTTACTATTATGACAGTAAGTGGAGCAGGTGTTTGACCCGCATTGAAGACGTCGAGTAGATTACTACTCATCTACCCACACCCTCAGACTAACAGAATACATCAGACGACACGCTCGAACAATATAAACAACTTACATAGATGAAAGGCTCGCGCGGCGCTCGCCTAGATACCGCGCTATCTAATAACAACAGCTCCGTGAATGCGGCAACTCAACAATGACAATGACAATTTGGAAGGATGCAAGCTCGGAGGAAATACGATGAGACTACAGTCGGCGCGAGCTCAGTTACGCCGAATTCGGCGTAGTATTTGTTGCTACATTTTACAATTACGCCAGCGGTATCTAGGCGAGCAAGATAAAAAAAAATATCCAATTTCTAAACCTGGAGAAGACTTTTTAGTGTCAAGTTCATTGACAGATACGAAAGGAGCCGAAGGGGTTAGACGATTCCTGTTATATTGTATTGATCAAGATATCCACATCAACACATAAAATTAAATGCTCCATACTAAAATAAATCTCAGAAATAAATGTGAGGCAACACCATATTTTAAAACATCTTTTTTTTTTTTATCTGTTCTACCGAAAGATGTCAACTTCTGCTGGCAAAATGCCACGAAGGATCTCCACAGCCTGTGCTTCAAGCGCCTTGAGTCTAGTTTCGTTAGGCTTCACTTGTCACGTTCGTCGAGCAACGTTTACCTTTTTCTGGTAGTCTGATCTCACGAGAGAAACTGCAACAAGAGACGTGGGAACCGAGTCCTATTGTTATGGCGAAAAGGTGCGAAAATTTTAATATTACAGCTTTTTATACATCGCAATTACAACTTTCACTTGCTGACAAAAGCTCCGAAAACTTAAGAGAGAGGGCTAACTATAATCAAAGCCGGAAATGCTCTTGAAGTGACAATGGGCAGGTCACACCTGTCAGACAGAACTCAGACACTCTGACAAACAAAAGGAGGTCGCTTCGCACGACGCGCGTCCAGTTTCTTTGCGCAGAACCAACTTGAGAGACCAAAAGTGTTGTCTTTGGTCTAGTGTGTAGACCTCCCACATCAGCATATTAAAAAGTGTGCTATGTTTTAATCCAGGTTACAAACTATCTCCATTCCAAATTACATTCAAATCCGTCGAGTATTTTAAGCGTGAAGAAGGAACAAACACCAAACATCTAAACATCCACACATTCAAATATAATTTCATATTTATAATATTAGTGTGATTATCGTGTAGGTTGTATGGTCGGCTACCAATACCAACCCTACAAACCCTTGTATCTGAATTATTGAGCTGCCAAAGGCTTCTGAGTGTCTTCTGACAAGGCTCGTGTGAACAAATGACTATTGTCTATATAATAAGTTTGTCTGGAGGGAATTGCAACCTAGCAATAAGGCCGCCTATCGTCTGTTGTTTTCAATGTTTTGTATACTTGTTTTTCCTTGTGTGCAATCTTCTTCTTCTTCTTATTAAAGTACCTTCGTGCAATAAAGTACCTAAAGATATATTCCAGACATTCAAGTGATTCAACCTGCAATGACTTAACCAAACTGGGAACTGCCTAAAAGCGATTTTTGTTAAACACGAGTCACTCTGGTAGAAAACGCGATTCGGTCAAAAAAAAAAGAAAAAAAAAAAACATTGTCCTTGTTATTTTTTTTACGTGAGTGTTTCCGTTTTGAAAAAATAACAATGTTATATGTTTTTGTATTTTGACAAGCTGCAGCTTGGGATTCGAATCTAGAACCCTCGAAACAAATGCTGAATCCTGGACGCTCTGCCGCTCGGTTTCTTTCCCAGCCTCATCATGTTGTTTTGTTTGTGGTTACCCAACTTTGTACTATCAACAACAATGCAGCAAATAAGTACCTAAGTAGAATCAATCACAGACTTATAACAGTATTATTTCCCGTATTGTGGCTTCCCAAGTCTATTTCCAGAGAACAGTACATTTGAACTGTTTATAACTGCGCTTGCGACGTTTGCTTAGCAGGTGATCTAGTTGGTAGTGTAGATTTTTTTTTTCAAGCTACGAGTCGGTGGATTAATGTTCTAGAACAAATCGTTCTAAGAATGATTACTTTTAAGATTAGTCCATTTTTTTTTGCGAATCGATGGCATTGTTGAAAAATGCAATGTTGATTAGTTTATAGGTATTATATTCCGCACGGGATGTATGATCCCCCCTACTAATATTATAAATGCGAAAGTAACCCTGTCTGTCTGTTTGTTACGCTTTCACGCCTAAACCACTAAACCGATTTTGATGAGATTTAGAACAGAGATAGACTAGAGTTTGGAAAAGGACATAGGCTACCTTTTATCGCGAAAAAAGGCTTGGAAGGGTTGAAATAGGGGATGAAAGTTTGTATGGAAGTTCGTCATTATCGAAGATGACACTATGAAAATTTGTTTTTAGGCCCTTGATAAGAAAAAATATTTGTTACAGTGTTTTTAAAATTTCGACTTGTGTGGGGATGAAATAGGGCATAATCCTTTTATCACAACCAGTTGCGGGAGAAGAATAAAATTTCTTTCATCGCAACCAGTTGTGAAACTTAGTTGCGATCGCGTCCGAAGGGAATATTATAAATTATACTAATATTATAAAGAGGAAACCTTTGTATTTTTGTATGTTTGTAACGAATAAATTCAAACACTGAACCGATTTTAAATATTCTTTTTCAATACCCCTTGCTCGAAAATTGGACTTACGAAGGCAGTAAACTGTGCGGTAAATGCGTTTTACCGCACTAGTGCGATTTTATTACATTTTTTTTTTATTCCTACGGTCTTCAAAATTATTATTCAGCCAGGATCATTTTGACAATAAAAAATATTTAAATCGATTCATACAAAGAGAAAAAATATTTGATATTTTTATTATTTAAACAAATTGTATCAAAAATATTATCAGCTAGTAATACTTTAATCATAAAAATTAAATTATCTCGATTTAACAAAGAATCAATTTGTAGAGGCTGAATGTCTGCCAGAGAATTTTCTCCGTTATTATGCTTATAAAAAAGAAACATACTATCGTTTTTCTTAGATCGTTTTGCAGTTGGCGCCAAGTTTGTAAAAAAAAAATTTAATTGTTTTACATTGAATATTGTTTTATGAGTGAATAAGTGTTGATATTTAATGATACATGTGAATAGTAAAGATACTTTAACTGCGCGCGAAATAATAAAGGTTAGTTTTCACAACTTCTACATGATCAATTTTACCTGTAGTATCATAGCTTTTGTAGGGTAGGTACTATGTACCTTTCTTAACCATTTCAATTTAATTATTTACTGTCAGTTTTCTCACAAGTGTATTGAAAAATGTCGTACAACACGCGGATCTTAGGTTTTCACGGATCGTTTGTAATATGCCACCTACGATCCTTGAATCGTAATGTACTATTTTAAAGTTGGTTGAAAATGTGTTAAAATATGAATTATTCTACCCGTGCGAAGCCGGGGCGGGCCGCTAGTCTGAATATAAGTATTTGGATGTTTAGATGTTTGTTCCGCTTTCACGCCTTACTACTGAACTAGGGTTTTCGACGAATTTTACGGAATACTCGGGTACCCGGGATCAACTCAATACTGATATATTTTTTTACAAAAATCGCCTTAAAATAACAAGGGAGCAAAGTAGCAAACATCATTTTAAAATATAAAAACATACATACATACGTTAAAGAAGTTTACTTTTTGGTATTATGATGATTGTGTTGTGTTGTGATAATAAATAAAGAAACTTGTAAATCAATCTCAATGCTTAGTTCCTCTTGATTTGTGTTTAACTACGGTATTATAAGATTGATTTTCGTTAAAGAAGTTTATTTTTTTTGTTTTTAGTATTATGATAATTGTGATATTAAATAAACTTACAAAAAATGAGGGTTTTGTTTGTAAGTAGGTAATTCCCGTCCCGGGTATTCCCGGGAATACAAAAAAAATATTCCCGATTCCCGGGAATGCGAAAGCCCTTACTGAACGGATTGAGAAGACATTGGGAATGGAAGGAGATAGTTTTGTAAACCCTAGGATACTTTTTACGGGAAAAAGTCTTATTCCCACGGTAAAATCTTACACAACGCGAGCGTAGCCACGGGCGGACCGCTAGTATTTAAACTAGTATTTAATAATCGCAGTGTAAAATTAATCCACTACGAATTTAAAAATTAAATAATTTTTGACTTTGAATTTAGCAGCCAGGGAGCTGTACTGGCCTTATATAACTTTGCCAAACACAGTCGTTACCATGTTTGTAAAACTAACAGCGTCATCTGTCGTTGTTTTATGCGCACTAAAAATTGTAAACGTACTGAGATAGTCGACGACGGCTCAGGGGGCAACTTGGGCAAAATGGATAGAATTAATTACTTTGTTTATTATTGTTGTACCTCGTGCGTTATGTTGATAATTATTACTGTATTTTTTGTAGGATTTAGGCCCGGTTTCCACCAAAGCGGAGAGGAGATGTGGAAATCACGAAATCTGATTGTTTATTCAAACGCATCTCTCCTCTCCGCGAAACGAAACACAGCACAAAGGGTTACCCTTAAAAAGAAACTAAACTTTTCTACGTGTGGGGACGTTGATGTGTGTGCTTTTTGTTATTTTTTATTTTTCGGTTCTCAGCGGCCAGCCAGCGCTAGAAAATTACAATTTGCAATATTTTTTATTCAATGTTGAGTATGTCTCGCGAGTAGAAATAGTAGCTTTTGTAAATATCTAAAATAGTAAAATGAAAGAAAAGCTGGCTGGGAAAGCGGATTTGGAAGAGAACAATCTCACACCTAAGGATGCCGAAGACCGGGCAAAGTGGAGAAGATTGAGAAGGAAAGCGGACCCCAGTACTAGGCCGGGAAAACGCCAGGACGAGTTAGTTAGTTAGTTGGTGGGCTCCCGTTTCCGCAATTAGACTCTAAATTGGTCCGTTTTACGTTCGGTTTTGGCTGGTTACTCCAACCAGCCCAGCTCCTTCCAGAAGCTCAGAAGCCTCCTGGGACTGTCACAGGCTAACGCTAGGACGAGTAAAAAGAACACTAAGAACTTCGATTAGTTTAGCCATACGATGTACATTGCGTAGACAATGAGATAAAACGTTAAGAGCTTACAGTTTAGTTAGGCGAATTGGCTACGCAATGAATATCAAATTCTAACTTGTTACTTGTAAATTGTTGCTTTGTTAAACGGGGCCCAGGCATTTTAGTCACAAAAAAAATACTGTGCACGTAGGTTTGCAAATTAGACATTTTGCACCTTAATCTTTCAAACGCAATGGAAAAGACTGATTTGACAATTCTTACAATGCTTTATTTCTCGTATTCCAACTAACATGACTTGTCCGGATAGATTCGAACGGATGGTAACCCTGTTTATGATAAGTAACTTCTTGTATTGCTACTTGAGCCAAAAAACTTTTTTTTATTTACGATATCTAGCGTTACTTTGTATTGGGCAGTTTCCATATAGTTCTTAGGCAATCTAGTATCTATTTATTACAGTAATCAAAGTTTAAATAGAAAAAAAGTTCATTTTTAAACCAGTTATCAAAGAAAATAAATAGTTTGAGCGTAATCTGCGTAATCTGATCCAACACAAACATGAACATTATTTTTATACTTAAGTGAGTAAAAACAAATGACTATAATTGGCTTCCTATTAGTAAAGTAAAGCTTGGTTCACACCGCGACATTTTTGAATAAATAAAATCGAATAGACAATAGCGAAATACTTCATAGAAACATGCGATAAAATAGCACAAAGTTGCTGAAAAATGACAAAAAGAAATCAAAAGCGTCAAAAATCAATCAAACAAATTCAAGGCTAAACATGGATATTTGAATGACAATAGAAAACTGCTAAGAATTGAATTTATGCGTTACAAACAATGTCCATGGTTATTTCTTATTAATGGAACGTCCTTGTCCGAAAACCAATTCTTTAGTGGATTGGTTTTTAAATGTAAAATTTATGTTCAAAAGTAGTGGACTGTTGTAGGCGTTTATTATTCTGAAGTTATCGATTTTAGAATTCCAAAATGTCAATTGAAGATCGCGCAGATCTGATTCCACGTCGTGTATTCGACGTCGCTCCAGCGGTACCTAGGCCGGCCGACTGGGCGTCGCCCTACTGGACGTCAACTAGCGAGAAACGGCGCAGGACCGGGACAAATGGCGCAATCTCGTGTCGGAGGCCAAGACTCACTTCGGGTCCCTGAGCCGCATTAGTAAGTAGTAAGTAAAATGTCCGCCGTGTGGTGACGGCAGAGTAGAATACATTTGTCACCAACACCTACTCTTCCCGAGGGTGTCGTAAGAGGCGACTTAGGGACTACACATTGAACAGGGAACGGGCAGCAGCGCTCTCTGATACAGTAACCTTTTAATCTGCGATTTCCAACCCGCCTGCCAAGCGTGGAGATTATGGCAAAACCCTCCACTTAAGTGGAAGAGGCTCATAGTCCAGCAGTGGACTGTAACGGGCCGTTGATTGATTGATTTGAAGTAAAATGTCAATTAACCCTAAGCTGCAATCACCGCAGCGGTTTGTCGTATATTCATTTATTTTATAAACCAAAACCAAAACCCTTTCGGGTAGCTGGGTCAACATTTCAAAAATAAACAATAATGCAAAACTCGTTTAGCTGATTAGTTTGTAGTCAAAATTGATTTCTGAGGACAAAATTTCTGGAACACAGGTTTCTGTTTCACAGGTTTCAACCACCAAAAAGGTTTAGTGGTGTGGAGTGTGGCGAAGCGGCCAGTGACGGACGATTTCAACATCGAGATATTCCTGTCTGATACCAATATGATCCGATCCCTAAGGGGATCCGTCGAGAAAAAATATTTTTCTGTTCCTGTCGGATACCATTTGCAATGGATTCAGAATATCAAGGAAAAAATTTATATACCAAGAACAAGAAGAAGCGTATAGTTAGGCGGCCATTGCTACATTCAGAGGAATTTCTGGATGGGATTCCTTAATAAATACATCGTTTATTAACTTTACGATGTTACATCTCTTAGTTTCGTCATCAATTTTTTTATGTGTTATGTGCGGACTCTGTTGAGAAGAACTCACCGAATAAACTCCACATGCGCTACATCCTTTGTGTTTTTTCAAATTTTATTGTCATTTACAAAGATTTATATTTAAATAGTCTGTTATTCAAGCAATATTCCCTTGGATATAGGACAGATTCTGTCCTCTAGGATCACCGACAGTGGCCTCGATTCGGGATATCACGCTCTAATCCTTAATTTAAGTTAGTCCGTCCTTTTTACTTTTTAAAGATTGAAAAAGGACAGGAAATGGCCATCCTAATATTAGAGCTGTCAAACATCGAATTTGAACCTTATGGCCGTGTCGATTGCATAATTTTAGAGAGCACTTAAAACATGCAACTCAAAAACCTCTTAAACTGACAGCTATGCCCTTATTTTAAGTTATCATTCGTTCAAATTAATATCATTCGTTCATCATCTCTCTTTCATTGGTCATAAAAACGAAAAGGATAGCTGGATTTTAAAATTAGAATTAGAGCATGACATCCCGAATCGAGGCAAGTGTAGACGCGCCTTTACCGGCGATCAACAGCCGATCGCGTGCCTCCAGCTGAATTAACACAACGAAAGTGAATCACATCGTCCACTACAACCGGCTTCACTTTTACAACCTCGTCGATGTACACGCTTCCTATGAATTTGCATGTTAATCTGAATATTATTGGATGGAGTAAAAAATGTAGCGGTCCGATAGAGATGACTGGTGAAAAGGAAAGTGTTGGGTAATGGGTTGTTGGCTGAATAAAGGGGTCCACACACGGCAGCTATAATGTACATTAATACACGATACCTGTCGATACATCTCATTACATCTTTCCATAGAAATCAAGCTATACATCCCGGGATGTAATGTACATTAATGTACATTTATAGCTGCCGTGTGTGGTCCCCTTCAGAATTTGCCTTTAAGGCGGGGTTATGTGGAAATAGCGCCCATAGTTGCTACTTTGACGATCAAATACCAGCACTTCTATTGATTTTATAAATGTAAAAAAACATATGCTAACAGAATATATTCTTAATTAAATTTTAAATCGAGTAGGATTTTTAAATACATTATAATAATTTAAAAATAAAAAGCACAAGTTTTTAAAAAAAGGCAGCAAAAAAATTTTTTGACGTCCTAGATCTCGTAACTTAAGGCGATAACCATAGTTTTTTTTTCATAAATATAACTTGCCAATTACTGACTTAGATTTTAAATCGATCACATTTTTCATAAACTCTGCCATTTTCTGTTAATAAGCAAAAGAGTTAAAGAAAAACGAGTTTTTCGCACGATTCCTGCGCAGTGTCGGACGTAACCACCGTGAAGCATCGCACGCTAATATGAACGTTATTTCAGTCATGCGTCGGTTGAACTTTCAACTAAACCGCGTTGAGTTGTTTGTTGCAATAACCCGGCCTTAAGTCTTTTTTAGAGTAAGTATTTACTGAAACTTTAGAACTCGTTTGCCATTATGTTAGATATAGTAATCGATTGAATCGTCTATTTATCATTTCTTTGTATTTCGTGTGCGTAAAAGCACTTAGCTGTAGGTTTCTTACGAAATAGCAAATGTACCTACTATTGCAATAGTAGTAGTCTTTCCGTCGCATTCCGTCAAAGTCATAAAAACGCAGTCGGTCAAAATCGCAAACTGTCAAAATCACGTTGTCCTCAAAGTCAAAGTCAAATTTTTTTATTCGAATTAAGATTTTTACAAATCATTTTTCGACGTCAAAGCTATCATGGATGGCACGTTCACTACCAGTGTACGCCCTCTGTGGAGAAGAACGGCCAGAAGAAACTCCACAGGAATTGTATCTTTTGTACTTTTCTTTTAAATATATAAAGAATCATACATGAGTCATAATTACAATCTACTCCGTTGATTTGGAACAACAGTTGACCAGACGTTTTTATCATCTAAGTAATCATTTATCGTATAATAGGCCTTAGAACATAAAATAGTTTTAATTTTAGCTTTAAATTGACTATCGGACAGATTTACAATATCATCTGGTATTTTATTATAGAAGCGAATACAGTTCCCCATGAATGAATTATTAACTGTGCCCAGTCTAAACTTTGGGTGCACTATTTTATTTTTATTTCTAGTATTTATATTATGTATATCAGAATTCTTAGGAAATAGCATTGTGTTCTTCCGGACATACAAGATGTTTTCAAATATGTACTGTGAGGATACTGTGAGGATATCAATACCTTATGTTAGATTTACGGTTCGAGGGGGAATCTGCGACAACAAGTATGGTAAGTCACAACCACCGACCGCCGCCCGCGCCGGCCCGGTGCATCGTTACGGAAGACTTGGTGGAGGTGGAGGGATTGTTGATTGCTTTTTTTTTTTTTGACATTTTACGGCAAATCGTTTTCGCTTTGACATGCACGAATCTCCTGTCAGTACCAGGAGTCAGCACGTGATTTCGACACATTACTTATTATCTAATCTGTATTAGTTCGGAATGCATAAAGAGTGATATAAAGATAATGATAGATGCAAAGAGCGTAAGTATATAATATACGTTTATAAAGCATCAAGAAGGAAAACTCCTGCGCAAAAATTCAAAGGCTGCGTGTGAAATCGACTAACCCATCACTGAGTCAGCGTGGTCGACTAAGGCAGATCGTAGGCTCGGGCCCCTCAGTGGGGACGCATATGAGCTGTTGATGAGTTATTGATATACTCACTTGATGATGCCATCTTCAATGTAGACGTCAGCATCTTCCATGCCATCATCGTTGACGATGCGGCCATTCTTGATCAGAAGCCGGTTCTGGGAGCTCTGGAACAAAAAAAAAAGATTTTTAATATCTTAGATCAATAATTTTGTCCATAGATCATTGGCTAGAGTTTTAATCAGTGTTCCAGCTCTTTCACTTTCCAAAGCTCGCTTCGAGATGACAAACTTTACAAATTTTTGGTTCTAGTCTAGCAACGCAAACTTAGTTTTAACGAAGTTAATTAACCAATTTGATGAAGTATTTGTCTTTCGGTATAGTCAAAGAATGCCAATTTTGTATGATAAACATTCTGTAACTCCAGCCTAAAGAGTGCCAAGGGAGTGCGATTCTGTCGTGTGGAAGTGGAAAGCCATTGGCATGTCCCATCTAAGGGACAGTCATTGACATGCCCCATCTATGGGACATAATCATTTAGTGATGCCATAAATATTACACCAAGGTTTCTGAATTTGGAGAGGTTTACCAAGGCATCACCTTTTCAACAAGTCTTATCAGTTTTTGTTGGTTGTTGATTAAAAAGTGTTGTCTTATTTACAAGAATACATGTGTAAATAAACACTTGAAATAGGTACATTCAGCGAGCTGGAATAAATGAATCAAATCGTATACTTAAATTACTATTTGGTGCTACATTAGTAATTCGTACTGAATATTCATTGATACATTTACAGCAAGCAATAGTGCACTATCTTTTGCAGGAAAAGTTTATACTACCTACCGATTTAAAAAGATAATTTTCCCTACATAATATACATAATTTTATAATTATTCTTAAATGAAAAAGAAAATATGAAAACAGCGGCGAAATAAAAAAATACCTATGTATGTTTTTTGGCACAACATTGATTTGACAGATTGGCAAATTTTTGTGTGAAAACCTTGAATAAAACAAATGAACTTCTAATGCAATGCATTTGTGTCTAGTGCAAGTTTAGGAACGGATTTAGCGCATCTCGGACGTATGCAATCCCCTTAACTATGCGCCTAAGAATATCCCGCGCCGAGCAGTGTACTGTGCGGCGGCGACGTTTCCTTCCATTTTTAATGAAGATACACAATGACATTTTTGTTTAAAACATTTCAATAACACATCATTCATGCACTCCAACGTAAGCAAAATGTTTAAGTCAGTCGGGGAAGCAAGAAATGTTTGTAATTTAAAAAGCGATTTAAACTCACTTTTATAATAACGCCGGTGACATTCGTCGCTGTTGGATCGACAGCCATTATTTTTCTAACCGTTTAAAATTTATAACAAACAAAAAAGGGTCTTTCAATAATTTGAATTAGGAATTAATTCGCGTTCCAATTTTTAAAATTTCAATGTCGGCGATAGCGGCCGCGCGCGCGGGACACCGGCTGAAACTAACTGAAAATGTTTGGCTGAAAATAGAACGTATTTACGTCCCCCTCGCTTTTACAACACTATGTGTTTTCACGCCTTGTAGAAAGTGATAAAAGATCGACTATCGATAAAAGCATTGCTTGCTTTATAATTTTGACAACCCTTTGAAATGGATTAACGAAGCATTGTGAATTAGGTCAATTCTGATAGATATGTTTAATTTAACCGTTTATATTTCATTTAGCCGCACAACTCGAAACAGTCCTTTTATGGGTCCTTATGATGACGTCGTCACTCGTAAACATCCGTAGAATATAGATAAAATTACAGCTTTAAAACATGACCATGTAATTCTACCTTAGCCATTTATCTTCCAAGAATTTCATCCACTTCATAACGCAACCTTGTAAACAAACCGGCACCCAATTATAGCAACTTGCTACTGGCTGGTAAAAACCAAAAACAAACAGTTGTTACTGGCATAAAAACTTTTCTCATTGCCATTTAGAGTAAAAACTAGAACAAGGGAAAAGCGCGCGAACGATTTCAAACGACTTTCTCGGTCGGTAAAACAGTAGACGACATTGAACCATCATGGCGATGATATAATCTTGTTTTTTTTGTTTAATTGCTAATAGGAACGTTAGAAGAAATACACATTACAAAGAGTAATAAAGGTAATTATTATAGCTGTGTGAATCGTGGATTTCCATACAAATACAGTTATGATGTTGATTTTCTGCTATTATACGAGACGGGTCTCTGACTCGGTTATCTTGACATGGATGGTAAATGTTTTGCTCTGTTTTACAATTATTACAGTACATTAATGTACGATAAGATTGTTGGATGATAGAAAGGTAGAAAGGAACCAAATATATAAAAAAAAAGTTTTTAACTAAACCGATGCAAGATGTTTTAGATGTTTTATGTCAGAATTAATTGACGTTTGACTACAAGGTACAGCCCTAACTGCGTCTATTTCTTTCGACCGACCAACCAACATCGCCGACAAACTTAACAACCAAAAATTAATGGCAACAGAAAAGTTACGTCAAAAAAAAAAAAAACAATCCAATGTAGAAAATAACTAATGGTAAGGGCTGATATGCCTTATAAGTCGCGTGACTGCCGCCTTATCAAACTTTTATAAGGGTGCGCGTAAAGGCCTTCTAACATTGTGATATTATACTGTATTACAGAAAATTTACCGCTAGAAATTGTACGAGTTGATACGAAAATTTGCTATAAGTACATTTCCGGTTTTTTTGTTTGTTTTTTATTACCTTAAAGGTATTTTGTGAGCAGATAATGCATAGCCATATTGTATGTATCATGTTTGATATTGTCAACAATGTAAACTAAAATGGAAAAGGTGCTAAATGAAAATTTTACGTATTGCAGTCATTGTCTAGTCTGAATGCAGTTGTAAATAACAAAACTGTATCGAAACTGGTTTTCTCTTATATTTTTGTTGAATTTAAGGGCGTTACAGACATTGAAGATACTATATCTTTACTACTATATCTATAGATTGCGGTCAACCAAAGTGGCCTGCTTCTATGCGCTGCACTTGGTGACGAGAAGTCAGATGAAAGCTCGGGATGAAAGATACCTCGTTTCTATTCTTTTGCGCACGCGTCTTAACCATAGAATAATGTTTATTAAAACATATTATAATGAAGTTTCTATGCAAATTCCGCAACTTTCATCCAATGGCCGGAAGTTTTTAACAACACAATGGACCAATAAAGATGTCTAATTAATAAGACATACGACGGTTTACTTTCTTTTGCTTTGTCTCGAAGAAGGGACTGTCGGGGTTTGAAAAGCCGTATAAATAATCCTATTACGATAATAGAACACAGTAAGATTTAATGCAATGCACCCAAAAACATGTCAAATATCACCATTGATTGTCAAAGAACTTCTTTTTGACATGTAATATTTTTTCCTTCCTTATCTTCTTTCTTTTAAATTACTTACTATACTTTTCTTATTTATTAATAGTTTCCATCATAGCTCTGGAAAATTAAACGCCTCTTAAAAAATTCGCCAACATTTTATTTTGTTGACATTTGAAATGGTCAAATGTGTCCGACTATTGTCAAAATGTTGACGGTTCATTGTAAACTAAACTTTGTTACTTCGAGATTTATTATCTATAATATAAAAATGAATCGCAAAATGTGTTGGTAAGCGCATAACTCAACAACGCCTGGACCAATTTGGCCAAATCTTTTTTTAAAATGTTCGTTGAAGTTCAAGGATGGTTTTTACGGCGAGAAAAATTAGAATTATTGCGTAGGGTAGGTGTAGGGTAGGTGTAGGGTAGGTATAGGGTAGGTGTAGGGTAGGTGTAGGGTAGGTGTAGGGTAGGTGTAGGGTAGGTGTAGGGTAGGTGTAGGGTAGGTGTAGGGTAGGTGTAGGGTAGGTGTAGGGTAGGTGTAGGGTAGGTGTAGGGTAGGTGTAGGGTAGGTGTAGGGTAAGTGTAGGGTAGGTGTAGGGTAGGTGTAGGGTAGGTGTAGGGTAGGTGTAGGGTAGGTGTAGGGTAGGTGTAGGGTAGGTGTAGGGTAGGTGTAGGGTAGGTGTAGGGTAGGTGTAGGGTAGGTGTAGGGAAAAATGGCAGGACAACGTCTGCGGGGTCAGCTAGTTTATTAAAAATTTGATGTCTTGCTTTCATACGATTGTAATATTTCCAGGGAATTAGGTCGCAGTAGCATTTTAAAGTTTAATGACTCTTCGACAGGGTTTGCTGCGGGCTTTGCTTTACTATGTAGGGTTCTTCCTTAGTTAAATTCGACGCCTCCTATGAACAACAACGTAACTTGAGATACAAAATGACTTTAGTTAATATTATTCCTTATCATAATTTTATTACAATAGATCTGAAGTTAGCATTAGTCAAAAAAACCTAACTATAGGTAAAACGTATTTTTTTTTATCTTTAAACTGCTGTACTTATTAGTTGCTAAAATTGAGTTACGTTGTTGTTCATAGGAGGTGTCGAATTGACAAATAACAATCCTATAGGTAAGTTATTTTCAAACTATTGCGGTCCAATAGAGAAAAGGTCTATATTTTACACTGTAGTGCGTTAATGTAGGCTGAAAATTATGAAGACGCATTTTATGATCCAACTTTTAGTCTTCTTACGTATCAATGGTTCATTAAATGAACCTTCTCACAGAGCATTAGGTTCATTAAGAGATAAACTGTGTGAATAAATATTGTGTGTACACTGTCCGTATATTTTTATCATCATCATCCATCATCATCTGTGAACTTTTTTATTAGGTTACTTTCAGGGTCATACGTCAGTATTTCATGAAGAACCTCTCACTTAGCCAATTGCATCTTTTACTACTCTATCCTCTTTAACGTATTAACTATAATAAATTACTAGTACTAAACTAAGCTTGTAATGGACAGACACATAGGTAGCCCACCATATGGTCCCACCCACATGCGCACGGGCAACTTTCTAACAATTTCCAATAGTAAAACTAGTGGCTCACATGACAGGTACATTACACTCTAAAAACAAGTACATACAACTTGCACTGATTGAAAGCTGGCTGTGTGATAAGAGAGTCGGTGGTGTTGTGGGTACGGCCGCTGTCTCCCTTTTGGGAGATGCTGGTTCGACCCAACAATGAGATTTTATACGAATACATTATGTAGTAAACTTGTAAGTTTGTTTGACGCTCAGGAAAGCATTTATAGGAAACATAAAGAAATGCAAAGGTGGTTTGTGAAATGAAGTCGACAAACCCACGTGGTCAAGTAGCTGCAAGGATAGGCTCGAACCCCTTGGAGGGGCGATGCATAATGGTGGTACCTAATAAGGTTTGCAAAAAATATGCTTACAGATTAGAACCAAACCAAATTAGTCAAACCATGGAAGAAAAGAAACCATAATAACCAGCCAAGCACGTGTCGGGCCACGCAAAGTTTAGGGTTCCGTAGTTGTCCAATACTTAGGTACCTGTTTAAGACAGATAACATTCATCAAAATATTTTTCTATATTTGTACGAAGAAAAGAAATAAAGAAAATAATAAAACGAAAACAATACTATGAAACGAAATATTTCTGAAACGTACACTAGAATCGAAAAATGGTTTTAGCACCTTGCACCGGTATATGACCACATCACTACGGCTATTACTATCTTACGGCGACATATCCATCCATGCCAAATTACAGCCTTCTATAAAAATCTCTGAGCTAAGCCGCGGACGGACAGACAGACGGACATGGCGAAACTAATAAGGGTTCCTTTTCTACAACGGAACCCTAAAAATAGGTCAGTTCTTGTTGTTTATTTATTTAGATCAAAATATGGAACTGAGCCCTAAAACAAACTAATCTGTACAAAATCTATAGCCTTTTTACCATGATTTATGGTTTCTCAAAACAATTTATGATAAATTATTGTATAGATATTAAAACTACAAGAATATAGGAATCGCAGAAATTACAAAGATAATATACTAAACAACCCAGTCACCTCAAACAAAATATTAGAATCCCAATGTGTTCTTAGTAATATAACTAATGTTTGAGTTGCTAAAAGCGCTTCCCTAGCAGTATTAGGTTTCTGCTGCGTATAAGTAGTTTAGTCAAATCTAAAATATTTCCAACCAAGTTACAGAGAACATAAAATATGAAACAAAATAAAAGTTTTCGTGCTAGTTTCACAAAGTCAAAGTCAAAATAATTTATTTCCATAGGATGTTATTACATCACTTAGATCCGTCATTACATTTTTTTTGGGTGAGTTCACTAACACAAAATGATCGACCCTCTTTGTTAAGGTGCGAATCTTATCCTATTCCTTGGGACCCCACTAAAACTCTGATCTGAGTTTTGAGATCATATTATATGTATAGTTTCATACATAAATAACATAACAGAAAAGCATATAAAAATTTGCTATTTTTAATAAATTTTGTAAGTATATTAATTGTTTAATTAAATCTAAATCTTGCATTTTTCCATAAGTGTAGGAAAGAATAATATACAATAATATTAAGAGTATAATGCAATTATTATAGGTAAGTAAACTAAGAAGGTACATAATGCGGTTTTTTTACGAGATTTGTATGACGTTGCAGCGGATTATCTTTCCAAGGTCAAAAGTCAAGGTTCTATCTAACATAATGCCCAGCAACTTAGGTACTGGCTTATACAATTCTATACAATGGTCTGTACACACATATATAACAAACATTTACCTATAGGCAAATACAATATGCATGTGTTATGTATGGTAATCTGCTTTGGGACGAAGTGAAACGTGAGGTAAATAAGAAAATCTTGGCAACGAACAAATAACGTAATAATTCAATTCAATTTTTTATTTATGGCGTTTCACTTGTAGTATTTCGCCAGTATCAAGTGGTTTTGCTAAGTAAGTAGCATGAGATACACAGACAGCCCTAATCCTAAGACTAGGGTGCTGTGTACGGTGAAGGACTCCAGTAATATGATAGCAGCATTACTGAAGCCACCGCGTGGCCGCTGCAAGTCATCAATAAATGACGGCTAAATGCAAGCGTTTCAATTGTCCTATTAAAGTTTATTGTTCAGAGTCATTCACTGGATAATACACTATCAAAATTATACACTCGAATAAACTAAAAAACGAAAATTAAAACGAAAGCCCGTCCGCCATTGACGGATGCTAACAATCGACCAATAAAAAGCTATTTTACTAGTACTCAAGTTTATTTTTCTTGACGCAGTGTGACCCACGATTCTTCATCGTGTGTGGAGTCGGGATCTTTTATGAATATTTGATGCTCTGTCTACCCTCTAAGGCATGTAAGCATGATAACATGAATGTATGAATAAATGAATCGATGTATGGTATATTTGTAATTACCAACTTTTTGTCAAAACTGTGAAACAATACAGTGGCCTCGATTCGGGATGTCACGCTCTAATCCTTAATTTTAGTTAGTTCGTCCTTTTTAACTTTTAAAGATTGAAAAGGGACAGGAGATGGCCATCCTAATATTAGAGCTGTCAAACATCGAATTTGAACCTTATGACCGTTTCGATTGAACAATTTAGAGAGCACTTAAAACATGCGACTTAAAAATCTCTTAAACTGACAGCTATGCCCATATTTTAGGTTATCATTCGTTCAAATGAATATCATTCGTTCATCACCTCTCTTTCATTGGTCATAAAAACGAAAAGGATAGCTGGATTTTAAATTAGAATTAGAGCATGATATCCCGAATCGAGGCCAGTAGCAACCAACCCTAGTGAGTCTGGCAAGATGACGTAATTATTTTTGATGAAGGCGAGAGTGGTCCTTCTGTAACCCTTTTTATTTTGTGTACTTGCCTCTCTTTTTGGAGTTTCTGGGGTCATCATGGTAGGAAAATTGACGAAACAAATTAAATGTCAAAACTTTCAATTTGTAACAATGGCCCCGGTTCGCACAGTCATGATCTAATTCTAATTTTAAAATCCTGCTATCCTTTTCGTTTTTATGACTAATGAAAGAGAGGAGATAATAATAATACTAATACAATACTTACACAGGATCCTGAAGCTTGTAATAAATAGCAACCGCTGTTTTACAGGCGTCAGTGTCTTCCCATACTATGCCTAAATCTAAACAGTAAGTATAAGAAATAATAATTTATAGAGAGATGAATTCAGATGACATTATTTTGAATGAATGATGACCTAAAATAAAGGCGTAGCTGTCAGATTAGATATTTTGAAGTCGCATGATTTAAAATCGACGCGGCCATAAGGTTCAAATTCGATGTTTGACAGCTCTAATATTAGGATAACCAAGGAGGATAACTATCTCCTGTCCCTTTTTAATCTGTAAAAGATAAAAAGAATGGACGAACTAGGAATTAAAGCGTGACAACTACGGAACCCTACACTTTGCGTGGCCTGACACGTGCTTGGTCGGTTATTTTTTTCATATTTCGACCCATGTGCTTTGGTAAAAGTGGTTCAGTTTCATCAGTACTACCTAAGTACGAGTATCTACATACCCAATCTGAGCTTTCTCAAAATCACATTTAGAGCTTGTTCAAATGTTTTTTAAAACATTTGTTGCTGTTAATGACTCAATTTGGCAGCTGTCAGATTTTAGAGTTAACAAAACAACCACTCTGCAAGGCACACGGGAATATCTTGCACGCTGCACATGCACTTGCATTGCGAATTCAACAATGTAAACATTAACACTGCGATATCCGCTCTGCGTACGTTTTGCAGTATTTTCGATGCATCCGCAAATATTATTGTAATTATTTGGCATTTCTAAAGTACCGCATTGCAGATAACATTCGGTTTCCATCGAAATATCTTCGGTAATAAAACTCGTACAATTTAACAAGTGTATGTAATATGTATGATAGTGATATCTAAGATACTGACTGATACCGAAATATATCAACATACACCCCAAACCACTGGTCTAATGCAATAAGTCAAGATTATAGTAAATACTTATAGGGATGGGGATTGGAGGATTAACTAGAAGACCCCATTGGGCAAATCATTACTTGTCAAGAATCGACAGTTCAATCAATCAATCAATCAATCAGTCAGCCTATTGCAGTCCACTGCTGGACGTAGGCCTCCCCAAGGGCACGCCAAAGCGCACGATCACCCGCTTTCCTCATCCAGCCACACCAGCGACCTTCCTCAGGTCATCAGTCCTCCTGGCAGGGGGGCGTCCCACACTAAGTTTCCCGAGATGCGGTCTCCATTCGAGAACACGTCTGCTCCAATGCTCATCGGTTCTGCGACAGACGTGGCCAGCCCACTGCCACTTCAGCTTGCTACACTTACAAGATATCGACAGTTACCTATATAGGTAATTTAATTCCTTAGAAATAACTAAAAACCGAGTTTATTTGACAACCTATCCTAGCATCAGTTATTGTTCAAAATTATGTCTGCGCGAAAGCCTGATTGGCTTTCACGGCTAATCTACCGAACCGATTTTGATGAAATTTGACACAAAGATAGTTTGATATCCAAAGACGGACGTAGACTACTTTTCGCTGCAGGAAAACATCCTATTCCCATGGGAATTGCTAACTATGCTGGCTGACAGTTAAATCAACTTATGTTTAGTTACGGTTGAAAAACAAGCAACTCAGAGAAATTACTAGCACCACGCTATATAGAGGCATACGTTCAAGCGCCACCTACTTATCATTGCTGTCTCTATTAGAAACTGCGACAGCAACACGAGGGTTCTATTGTCATGGCAAAACAAGTATTTCGTGCCGTTTTCTGTTTTTGCACCAATCATAATACTTCAAATGTACTACGTCTTATTACTACGCATGCGCCGCATAGAGCAGTAATTACGTCACTCAAATACTTAGTAGTAACTTAATATTGATATTTTATCTTTCTGTACATTTTTACAAAATTACAGTAATCGGATCCGACAGCTTAACGTGCGTTTTGAAGCACGCAAAACCGCCATCAGTCACTGGCCAGATCTATCTTCGATTGCCTAACTTTCATAATCGTGCAGAAAATACGAAATTATCGCCACGAATTCAAGAAACTACGAAATAGCGGCGTTATCTTAATAATATGAGAAAAGACAACTTACCATAATTAACGATAAAATCGTGCGTGCACTACCACTTTACAAGTGCGACTGATTGGACTGTAAACAAACATTCGCCGGCAAGATATAAACCTATATCACCGAATTATTATAGCACTAACGTATATTACATGCTTCAGAAATGGCTGCGATTCTCACAGCAGTCATGTGTTTCTAAATATCCCCCTCGATCTTGACTGAAAAAGCTGGAGTCAATGCTTTGCATGTTCAATGTACCTCACGAATTTATTAACTTGATCCAATATACCTCAACCATTTGATAGAAATTAGGATTAATCGCCTCGTCCATCCAGCGGGGCCCTCCAATCTCAAATATAGGATCATCGTGCGTCGGCTAACTACTCTAAGTGAGATAAATGCTGTAACTTTAACTTTTTTTTTTTCATTTCATTTTTTTATGGAGATTCTGACGTACTCATGTACGTTACATGGGCGGTTAATTTTGTACATTGTCATCAATGTACAAAATTAACCGCAGACTTAATTCTAAGATCTATTTCGTGCATTTATTTTAATACAGACCTATAAAATTACCTTACATACGAATACGAACACTGTCGACTGTTATTTGTAGGGTTTTAAAGCTGTCCAAAATGAACTCAGATTTAGCCTTCGCTCTAGAATCGGGGTCAAAACTGACCATATCTTATCTGTTGTAATGTTATGCAATCGCAATTACGACTTGGATATAACTTAGCTAGCACCTATAGATTGATGCAATTTCATAACACGCGCAGATAAAGTATGACAAATTGACAATATTTAGTATGTATGTACCATATACCTCAAGAGCTTGTAATATGTTATAGTTATAATTTTTTATGTAAGTAGACTTCTTATCAAAGATTTCACAAAGTGAGACTCCATGATCCACAGTCAAACTGTATATGCAGTTTTGTGGGCTTAGTGTTAAACAAATGTATAACTGTATGTTTTTAATAAATAAATAAATAAAATAAACAATAAGTATATCTTTGATCAAATAAAGCAACTATTAATAAAACATCATCCCCTTCATAATTTATTTACTAGTCTAGGGTACCTACAATTACATTGTTAACTTACTAGGAAAACATAGAGAGCGGCTAGAAGAGATAATAAGCAGATATTATATTGTTATCTCATCACAGTAAGAAGTAGGTTAGTGACCTAAACACTAAAGGGACTAGGGCTGCCACTAGTGACTAAATATTAATTCGTCATTGTACTAAAGTAATGGATAATAATTATATCAAATGTGTATGTTTTTTTTTAATTTGTCACATTTATTATAATAACTTAAATTGTCAACATTTTCAAAATATCCTAGAGATTTGTTTGGCAGTTTGATAAATATTTTGTTAACATAATCCTCACAATATGTGAGTCTGAAATGATGATATTCAGATTAACTCTGGGATTTTGCTTGTCATTTTAAGTATAAAATAACAAGAGAGTTTATAGTGAATAGTAATTAACTTTCTCTTTATTCCTTAATTTTTATTTCATCTTCGTTCTTTCAACGGGATGTTTCGGACGACAAGGATTGTAACGTTTGTACCAATATTATGGGTGCTTTCGGATGTAGTTTGAATTGTTAATCTCCTTTATATTTACTGCTGTTGAAACGTTGACAATTATTCTTCCTAATAATTAACCGAGCGAGGGAAGCGACTCTGTTTCAGCTTGGCCAAATTTGCTTTTGTATGTCCATCTGTTTGTTTGTTTGTTTGTTTCACTCTACAGGTCGCGTTTCTCAACCGATTCTCGTGAAATTTTGTGAGCAGGTTCGATAAATTAAGGAATTTTTTTTTGTCGAGTCAGTTTTTGATAATTTTAAAAACTGACGGAGTTATGGTGGTTGCCAGCTTACAAGGTCTACCGCTGAGGCTGTTTTCCTCTACAGGTCACATTTCTTAACCAATAAAACAAAATTAGATAAAATAAAAAATAAATAAATAATATAAAATAAAATTAAGTTAAAAATAAAGAAAAATTTTAAAATCAAGGGGTCGGGGATGTTTGTGGAGAAAAAATAAAAATAAATATTAAAAGATATACGAGGTCTACAGCTCACAGAGCCACTATAGTAATAGAAATGTTAATAACAAAACTTACCAACCCTAACTCTAGCAGGTTGTTATGACAAAACATGTTTGCTTAACCGTTTAGCAAGCAGATTCTGTCACAGCAGACGCTTTATATTATGTAAACCACATAACGACTTACCTAAGAATGTGCGTAAAGATGTTTACAATGTGAGGTATTGCTGAGTAGAGCATTTACCTACCGTGCATCAATTTAGGCCGATTGCGCTCGAAGACAAATAAGTGTTTGTATAACAAGGTATTCAAGGCAACTATGAAAACAAAATCGAAGAAAAGATAAGATATCTATGCGAGAAATTATCGAGTAATGGTAAATTATATCAGGCCGCGATCAGAAAGCATCAAGGTCGTGAACCCCATAACAATAATGTAATAAACCAAAATCATACAAAAATACATAATAGGACTACTTTTTTTAAATTTTATAAATCCATACTTCTTAGTTTCTGCTATCGAACACTAAAATAATTTTTGCTCTATCTTTAAAATAGACCGAGTTATAAAGGTTTGAAATTCAAGATTAGACAGAGAGGCACATACCCACTTGTGATGTCATTTGTTAGTAACGCCATATAATCTCCATACAAAAAATCGTTTTTGAAAGAGGCAGACATATTGAAACTTTAAAAAATCACTGTAAATTCGTTTTTCAACCGATTCTGTTCTTTTCTTCGCGAATCGTCTGCTACTGATCTATATTTTAAAAATAATTCATAAAATATGGTAAATTTAGGAACAGTCCGATCCCCTATTAATTAGTATTTCATCTTCTTTGTATTGTTATTATAATAAAATAATAAAAGTTCCATGCTTTCAAAATTTCAGTCGAATAAATAATAAAGAACACCAGTTTCTCAAGGTTGGCTTTGTGTGAAAAGGGCCGTAAAAACTTGCACTTTAACGATGCAGACGCCGCCGCCGCCAGTCACCAACCAGTCACCACATTCTCACGCGTGAGATTGCAATCTATCAAAATGCCCTCCCCCCTTTGTGGGCCAGACACTGGGGGTCTGGAATGTACCTTATTTGATTTAACTACAGAATAACTATAATATAACTTTAACTTTATTGTTTTTCTGCTTCCTTATGTAGCCTGGAAGAGGTTGTTACCTCTAGCAATAGCTGTTGACATTCATTGATTGTACTGTCTTTTGTTTGGTAGTGTTATGGTCGGCATATTTGTATTGTTTTGAGACTGTCATCTTTACGAAGTACATGTAAAAAAAATATCAGAAAATATTTATAATTGTCTTACCTTAAGGTTCATCTACATGGAATCATTTCATTTTCGTACAATACAAGGACAATTAAAAAACAAAGTGGTCAAATTCAGCAAATTAATTAATTTTTGCAAATCCCTCAATCAATGAATAATAAAGATACTATTGATCCAAATCCAAAACGCCTAGCAAAAATATCTTCGGCATGACGAGCGATGCAATCTATCAAAGTGTCCGTCCCCCTAATGTAGTTATGGGCCAGACTGTGACGTCAGAGAAGGGGGAACCTCGTGAGTACCTACCTACTTACTTGTTATGCCAACAACTGGATATATAACTGCACACACTCTCGTTAAATACGAAAAATGTAGAAGATTGCCTCTTCATAAACCCTCAAAACGCAATAGGTTTCCCCTTTTCCCCAGTGGAATAGAGGAACATACCAGCTTGTCCAAGTGGCTTTAGGTTGGTTGCGCCACTTCAACATAGACGTATAGTTTTTTAAACATGCTATGCTTTACCAAATTATGAAGGTAAATAACAGGGTCATGATTTTATCCCTTAAAGGTTGAGTAGAGCCTTAGTTCAAAGGGACACACACTATAAAACCACGCTTGGTAAGGCGTGGAGGTTAGAATAGCTTGTCCATTGCCTAGAACAATGGCAATTTTTATACATACATATTTGAATAAAGTAGTGAGTAGTGATTTGTACTAATTTAATTAAGTAACATCTAAAAAAATTGTATGGAGAGAATGCGCAATGCCAATCCAACTAAATTGAATCTACAGCTCATATTCTTATAATATTTACAAGCCGGGCCCTCCCTAACACACGACGCTTGAAGACTGTCTAAAGAATTTCAAGAAGGGTGGACTGCGTACATAATGATACCTATTTGTAGATGTAGACTATTATGACGTCATTGAAGGGGAGCCGAGGGGGTTGTGTCATGACCTCATCATTGTCTAAGTATTCCGGCTAGGAGGAGGAGGTTTCAGGAAGAATATCGATCACAGTTCACACTATAATAACAAAAATAATATTTTTGGATGTTCAGATGTTTGTTCCGCCTTCACGCTAACGGATTTATATGAAATTTGGAATGAAGATAGGTTGTAACCTGGATTAACATATATGATACTGATTAACATTTACTGGTAAAAGTCTTATTCCCGCGGGAAAATCTCAACAACGCGAGCGTAGCCGCGTGCGTACCGCTAATAGTATTGAATAAATCATAATTATGGGCGTCGTCAGAGTAATTTAGAAGTTTATACCAGGGGGCCGTTTCACGAAGCTACAAATTACAAGTACAATTCGACGTACATTGCGTAGATGATTAGAGAAAACGATAAGGGCTTACAGTTCAGGCGAATTGGCTACGCAATGTATATCAAATTGTAACTTGTTGCTTCGTGAAACGGGGCCCAGTAGCCTGATGGACGCTACACATTCTTTAAGGGGCACGTTTTGGGCCGCACGCAAATCTATTTTATATTTGTCATCGATTCGCAAAGATTACTACTTTCGATGATTTAGATTTCTAGCTTAATTATGTAAAACAGACGCTTTGTAATAAAGCTTACTATAACTTAGATGATTATTTAAATGACAAAGAGGCTTGGTGTTCGGATGGTCCAGCACGGCACATGAAACATTAACAATGTGTACACTGACTGACTATTGTAAACAATATTTTATATAAAAAAAAGTTCGAGTCCTGTGGAGTTTGTTTTGGCCGTTCTTCTCCACAAAAGGCGTACACTTGTAATGAACGTGCCAACCAGGAACAAACTTCTTTTGTCTCCTAGCTTTGACGTAGAAAAATGATCGAATAAAGACATTTTTATCTCTTTATCTTCATCTATCTTCTTCTATCTATCTTTAGCCTGGCAATAACATACCTCTACCCTCTATCTACCTCTACCGATACTACTATAGTTTCTGAAGAAGTTTGTTGTACGAGGATCTAGCAACTGATTGCTCTAGTCTAGACTAAATCATGAAGGTCATCATCCAGTGCATTGCATTGAGGGCAGATTGTCAGTGATCCGTAGATAAGGTGCTTTCACGTTTATCTATCACGTTATCGTGGTGTGTGTGTTAGTAAGCTCAATCAGTAAAGGGGAACAACCAAAATGGACTTAGCCTTGAACAGCCACAGCAAAAAAAAAATCACGAAGCGTTTTGTAATAATATATAATTAATTTAGCCACCTATATGGGAGTATCAAAATAAATGTAAAAAATAATGTTTTGTAAGACTTTCAATCGAATAATAACGCCAAAAGTAGTGTTGCCAAATACATTCTGACGAAAGTAATAAGGACTTTGATACTAAAATTCCAAAATTTATGTGATATCCTTATTACAGACAACTCAAAACAGTCATTATTATAATAATATTTTTATGTTCATATTGAAGCCCAGAGGTCAAACATTTTGGTTTCTGTGTCTGTGTGATGAAGTCACTTCATCGAAGAGTAAAGATAACACATTGACAGGCTGTTGGTCAATTCCTAAGTGATTTCGAGTGGCCGATGAAAAAATACAAGTGATCAGCGAAGACCAGTTAATGCCGTTCGTCTGAAAGCGTTGAAATATAAATGATCAGCATATCAATCAGTTGAAAGATGTTTACGGTAGGATAAGTGCATCTCCATAAGCATCATAAGGGATATGCATTTATTCAACGATCCTGCAACAATCCATTCATTTCTTAAACATAACATCAAGATATTTCGAATTATTTAGATCGTCTGAAAATTGTCTTGGACATTATTTGTTTTCTGATACATCAAAGATCTGAAGGACATATTTATATAAATAAATAACCGGCCAAGCACGTGTCGGGCCACGCAAAGTGTAGGGTTCCGTAGTTGTCCAATACTACTTAGGTGTACCTACCTGTTTAAGACATAACGCTTATCAAAATAATGATAAATGAATCGCCGAAATGTATGTTCAGGGTACAAACTATCTCCATTCCAAATTTTATCCAAATCCGTTCAGTAGTTTAGGCGTGAAAGCGGAACAAACATCTCAACATCCAAACATACTTTTACATTTATAATATTAGTGTGAGTCCTGTGATGCGAGTGAGTGTGATATCAATACAATACCTAATGAAAGACTTAAGTATAATTTACGAGATGTACTCTACTGTCTACATTAGCTATTTTAAACAGAGACGAAGTTTTCGGAAAACCTATAAACGCTGTATAGCACTGGACAATGTTGGAAGATCTAATTTTGTTTCACGCCTGCGCAGAAACGTGCCTGACACGACGACTGCTTTGCATTACCAAGAACTTTATTTCACGCCTCCAAGTATGACTCACTTCATGGGGTAAGTAACCCCAAAAGCAGGGGTATGCACACCAATCACGTTTTTGCGACATGGCTCTGCGATTTATTTTTAAGACACAAGTCTGGCAAAAATAGTGCAAAGCAAAGTACACGAAAAGTTAATTAAAAACGGGTATCAAAAGTCGAGATTCTGGAGGGGTTTCAATGACGACTACATTAGGCACTGGGAAAACAAATGCAATCACAGCCAGCGTCGATTGCGTCTACATCAACTAGGTTAAACTGTTTTGCAAATCGCGTTTACAACCGCCCGCCTCACAAAGGTCGCACCGCAACTTGAAACAATGAGAAATCGCCTTTAGATCGATTGTCCAGCCTCCGAGGAACAAAAGACTATCGCTTAGCGCGAGGCGACGCGCGTCAGAAATCTTTGTGTCCAGCAAGCAATCAAGCCCTTTTGTGGAAAGACATATAGACAAGACGGTGATATTACATTTTGGTAGAACCACTTACAGTAAACCAACACTCATTTTGCACCCACGGACGGGGAGTATTTTAGTGTGTCTGATCTGAGTGAGGCCTTTGGCGACTTTTAACTCTCAACATGGATCGTGACGTCAGTGAGTTGTCGACCGAACAATACAAGCCAGCACGCGATGAAGATTTCAAATAGTTTAAATAAGTAGGTTTTCTATCGGTCCCTAAAACACCCGCAAGAACTAAGTAGTAGGAATGACGTACTACTATTGGGAAAATTCTAAAGTACAATAAAATTATATTTTCCGAAAATTATGAGAGCAATTTATAAAAAAAGGTGTGTTTTGAAGAAACCATCTTTTTGTCCATCGCCGACATCTTAGTTCCCAAACGGACCGAATCCTTACTAATAATATACTCGTAAACGCGAAAGTTTGTATGTAAGATTTATGTTTGTTACTCTTTCACGCAAAAACTACTGAACGGATTGAGATGAAATTTGGAATAAAGATAGTTTGTACCTTGGATTAACACATAGGATACTTTTTACGGGAAAATCTTAGCCGCGGACGGGCCGCTAGTTATGAATAAATTCACGAGTTATAACTGTTGAAGTAATGTATTTAGATAAATATGTAAATACCACTTTACTACTTTGTAGGACCACTGTTTTTTACAAATTTGAACATGCTTTCGAGGAGTAAAAGACGCTGTTAGGAAAACTAAGTTCAAACCACAGACCGTAGAACTTTCTGTGGTTCGAACTGGTAGTACAGTCTGCAAAGGATACAGTCAGGCCGGGCCGCTTGAAACGGATTAACTTTATTTATGCTTTGTCATGAAATTTCGCATAATTGTGCAGTTCGGTAAACTATACATGTAAATAAAATTTTATGTAAAATTGTAAAAATCTGCGTCGGTGGTCTAGTGGCTAGGGTTGCTGCCTCCCGTCCGGGAGACGCGGGTTCGATCCCCACCACGTACAGTTGCCTGCAGAGAAATCGGACCCCCCCCTGGCGTAGCGCATAGTATTCTAGGGGGGTCCGATTTCTCTGCAGGCGACCGTACCAGTGTGTTTTCGAATTTCGAATTCATTATGTACGTTTATTAGACGCTCTTACGGTGAAGGAAAGCATCGTGATGAAACATGCACACTCCTGCGAAGAAATTCAAAGGTAGTGTGTGAAGTCGACCAACCCGCACTGGGCCAGCGTGGTCGACTAAGGCCTAATCGCCCTAATTCAGGGTAGGCTCGAGCCCCTCGATGGGGACGTATATGAGCTGTTGATGTATAAAAATCTGAGAAAATTCAATCCGATTCAAGCGGCCTTGTATCCTTTGCAGATTGTACTTGAAGTGTCAACTGAACCATTTCTAGTAGTACAGACACTTAAGTTAAGTACTAGGTATAAATATTCATTAGTGAAATAGACATTGTCAAAGCACGAGTCCTAGTTCCGTTACCGTTAAGTGAAATTCGAAAGGGACATTATCTAGTAAGTACAAATACCTGTGTAGCATACTATTTATTTTATTACAGTCTAACTGTGACGAGACAAATGAGGCATAGAACTTCTATGTCATAGAACTGAACACATAGAACACATAAGACTGATGGAAGACATAAGTCAGTAGCGGATCCAGAGGTCTAGGGGTAGAAGCTAAACAAACACATTAATATAAAATTTCTTTGTGAAGTTGCACTACAGTATGGTACATTCTTATTATTTATTTAAAAACGGAAACACTCACATAAAAATAGAAACTTTGTCTTCCAACGTTTCGATCCTGTACGAGGATCTTCAGGGACGCCGGCGGCTCACCAAGTCACCACCGCCCGCAAGCGCAAGGTGAGCCCGCCGAGCAACGTTGGAAGACAAAGTTTCCATTCTTACGTGAGTGTTTCCGTTTTTAAATAAATAATAATGTATAAAAATAATAATGTTTAGACTGAGAAACAGGAACTATTATAGTTATTCTGATTTACTAAAACATCACGACAGTTGACCCTCGAGCCCAAAAAATAATCCTCAGATGAGATCTCGTTCCTCACATCGAAAGCAGTTTCAAACATACCCTGTACCACCGAAAGTAGTGTCTAACTTTCATACATCCATAGCCACGCTTATGATTAACTTAGAATCTATATAAACCTTAGATAGTATAGTAGAATTAATGTTCAATATCTACGACCGATACTACCTGAACCAGATTAACGTGTCTTCCGAAGCTCAAAAGACGCTTTAAACGAAAATTACTAACGGTCACCCATCTTAGACCTAGTCAGACCTGCAGTTGCTTAACTTTACGTATGTACGTTTCATTTATATTATAAGCAGCAACGTCAGTTTATAATCCTATGGGTCATAAATATGAGTGTTGATAAGTTCCTCTTAAAATGCAGAAGCACGCGCATCCATAAAAGATCTATTTTAGGGTTGTTGCATACTGGTAATCTTCGATTATGGTTATGAGAGAATATTATGTGCCGTTATTGTCCAGACCACGTCCAGACCAAAGTGAGGCAACGAACAATACTATACATAAGGATCTGGTTAGAAAAAATAAATAACTTTATTTAAAAAATTCGAATATAGGTTTGGTACATAAATAGTCTAAAAACTACATTTTCTAGTTTAGCTACAGATAATCAAAACAAGAATGAGATTTTGCTATATCTTAGCACACCCCGTCTGACACTTAAACTGAACAATGTAAGTGTAAGTGAAAGAGATTGGGGGTAGATTGTTAGCATCTATATCTTTTTAGTTTATTTGAGTGTTTAGTGTATAATTTTGATAGTATTATCCAGTGAATGACTCGACAATAAACTTTAACATTTTGCCGTCATTTATTGATGACTTGCAGCGGCCACGTGGTGGCTTCAGTAATGCTGCTATCATATTACTGGAGTCCTTCACCGGTAAATCACCGTACACAGCACCCTATAGTCTTAGGATTAGGGTTCTGTGTATCTCATGCTTACTTAGCAAAACCACTTGATACTGGCGAAATATCTATCTCTATCTATCTATCATATAGTATATCACGTAAAGCACTTTTTAGTAATACAATTTTCAGTATTCGGCACCATAGTTGCACTGCACATGAGATAGGTAGTTAGTACACCATCCTACCGAAGGCCCGTGTGGGCGCTAAAAGTACTTTACCGTAAAGGTTGGTGGGCGGAGTTTAAAAATCCAAATGCACAAGGTCATCAGCGATTGTCAGCGTTCGTCATTCTTTTTTGTAAGTAAGTAGTAACTTTTAGAGTGTAACATTTCCTTACAAGTGCATAGTGAAATCTTCTTTCTCTTTGGATAACACTAAGATAAGATATGATCAAGATACTTTGGATAAGGTTGACATCAATGGAGATACAAGTTCTCACAAATTAATCTAAATTAATACTATCTATCTAGAGATAGAACTTACTTAGATCAATCTAAAATGCTAATGAGTTTCCAGCCAGATAAACTTAGAAATAAGAGCGTGCATGGCTATTTCACCCAGAAAGGCTAAGCAAATTTAGATAAAATTTCGTAAAAAGATAATTGAAATACTGGCGATTATTTATTCTGTGGTACTGGATCAACTCAGAGTACTTTTTACCGTAGGAATATTATGCCAATACTAGCGTTCCACCCCGCGGGCTTTGTGTAAGATTTTCCTGTGGGAATAAGACTTTTTCCCGTAAAAAGTTTCCTATGTGTTAATCCAGGATCTAATATATCTCTATTCCCGATTTCCGTTCATTAGTTTTTGCGTGAAAGAGTAACAAACATCCATACATACAAACTTTCGCGTTTATAATATTAGTATGAAAGTTAGCCGTGGTGACGGCAGAGTAGAATACATTTGTCACCAACCCCTACTCTTCCCGTGGGTGTCGTAGGAGGCGACTTAGGGACTACACATTGAACAGGGAACGGGCAGCAGCGCTCTCTGATACAGTAACCTTTGAATCTGCGATCTCCAACCCGCCTGCCAAACGTAGAGATTATGGCAAAACCCTTCATAGTCCAGCAGTGGACTGCAACGGGCCGTTGATGAAGGATGAAGGCGTAGTTAAACTGAACAACTGGGACCAAGTCGACTATAACCTTTTCTTTATTTCCCTAGTAGGAACGCGTCGCCTCTGCAATTTATGTATTCCTGTAACTATTATAAAACCCACTTAAAATATACGAAAGAACTGACCACAAACAAAAACGGTTTATCGAGACGCATTTCAACCGAGCACTTTTAACTGTCGGTTAAGTTTAACGCCTGCATAAATCATAAGGTTTACGGTCCTTTGTTAAAAAGCGAAGGGGAAGAACCCCTATGTCCAAGCACCGAGCAAGAATAGATTTAATTTTGAAGTTGTGCGCACTTATGATCGCCGTTTCCATATCAAGTAACAGCATTTTTGAAGATTCGCCTGTAGCATTTGCCTTGATTCAGAAGGTACGTTAAAGTTGACCCAAATGTAGTGCCCAAATCACAAACGCAGTAATGTTGCAGCTTGGCGTGGCTTGGCTTAAAAATTATGGTAACTGTTGGATTGGCCACAAACCAATATGCATACATTATTTTTGCAAGGTTACCGCTTTATAACGGATTATGTCAAAAATGTAACGTAAATAAAAAAAAACGTAATATCAAAATGTGTACCGTTTAAGAATATATTGCAACGTGCCCGTTGTAATATTTTTGTAATGAAATGGTTCTCAAATAAAAAGCTTCAATTATGCAGTTCAATCTTGTCATGATGCATATTTTGACAAATGGATGACTCTCATTGATTTGAATGACCTATCAAAATTGATGTTTTCATCCAAGCGAGCAAGGTAATTCACTAGTTTACTTGCTGTGAGCAAATCACAATAATGATGAATTAATGTCAAGCTATTTGGT
The DNA here is from genome assembly GCA_951230895.1 of Carpatolechia fugitivella. Taxonomy (NCBI): domain Eukaryota; kingdom Metazoa; phylum Arthropoda; class Insecta; order Lepidoptera; family Gelechiidae; genus Carpatolechia; species Carpatolechia fugitivella. Next base: position 5,025,071 of record OX579668.1, read on the forward strand.
AGTTATTAATAGAGATTCGTTATGGCCTATAGTAGATGCACATGTATTTGAAGATATTACTAGCTGGAATGGAGTGTTCAACTCAGCTCGGCAAGATGCATTTCATGCCCGAAAACAACACTGAAAAACTAATTTCATCTCTAACGAAGAAAATGCGTTTGAATTTCGAACATTTAGCTTAGTGTATCGAGCGCGGAAATTCGAAAAACTCTTTCCTGTATAATATAAAAGTGTTTACATACATACGATGTTCCGAATTACATAACAAGTTTTCATCTAGAAACAAAAATGCAATTTTGGTGCGTGAAAGTCTTTCCGAGCCAGAGGTATAAATGCAATGGTATCGAAAAACAAAGATTTACTTACAGCAATATACTGACATACCTACTTGCAAGCAAACTCTTTTCATACCTAAATGCGAAGTCTTGGATACGTTCCCAATTCACCTGTACTGTAGGTAGTACAGTTACCGGCATCTGCGAAGATTTTATCAGATTTTATCAGTTATTCCATCTTTTGCACATTACAGTATGTTAGGTTTGTGTACATACCTATACCTCGTTGCCTCTTTGGCTCTTGCTGGCCGTAAACATTTAGATTAATTTGAATTAGGAAGATAAGTTTTGACATGAGAAAAAAGAGCTGATTCTAGGTTAGGCTGCGCGTGTGAAAAGATCTTGGAAAAAGTAAATAAAAAAGCTTTTCGTGTAACATCTAGTTTTTAGTTAAAATACCGTCCCCACCTACGCTTTATGTACTTAAAATGCACACGGTTTTCTTGATATTTAGGATATGGCAAAGAGAATTTATACAAAGTAGGTTCAGAGATCGCTGAAATAAGATTCGATAATTTTTTTTATTCTCAATTCTTGAATGAATGAATGAATATATGTACTTTATTGCAAACAGCCAAAAATTCAGAATAAGATAAAAATAGGGACAAGAAGAAGTGTACAGTTAGGCGGCCTTATTGCTACATATAAATTTCTTCCAGACAACCTTCTTGATTATCTGCAGAATTATTTTTGAAGTCAAATCTAGCCAAAAATGCCAAAGAAAAATATAGTTTGTCCATAGTTGGCACGTTCACTATAGTGTGCGCTCACTCACTGTGGAGAAGAACGGCTAGAAGAAACTCCATCATATTTTATGGTATAATCACCGAATCGACTCCATAAGAAGAAAAAGAGGTTGTAGAGAATTGAGATTGATTCTAACTAACGAATACAAACCGTGCGTATACAAACACATCACATGCTTAGTGAATAAGTAGGTACATAGAATAGATCTACTCTAACTAGAGTTATAGTTTCTGCACATGTGCCCCAGACGAATTAAACATGGTCCAACAAATTAACCTTGAATTAAAATACTTGTTAGCCGTTAATAAAGTTTTTATTTGCGTGAGATTCATAAATGTGGTAAGAATTTCAAGTTACTTGTTGGTGCCAAAAATGAAGGCGCCTCATAAAATATTTTTTTTAGGACAATCAGATGAATACCTACAACAACAGCTCATAAACGTCTGTGGGCGACCAGGCTTTAGTTGACCACCTTTGAATTTCTTCGCAGAAGTGTGCAGGTATCCTCGTGATGTTTTTCTTTCACTGTAAGAGCGTCGAATAAACGAAACACATTGGTACGTGGTTGGTGGGATCAAACCAGCGTCCCCCGGACGGAAGACAGCGACCCTTGTCTCTACACCACCGAAGCTCTGCCTACAAATAGAAGGGAACTGATGATGATGATGATCTCTCCGACTGCTTACAGCCATGGTTACGACTTCGACTCCTAGTCGAGAAGAGAACTATTGTGTTCGAAATGTAATGCAACCAACCAGACACCAGGGTTAGTGAGGTCGGTTGTCGACCTTACAACCCCCACGATGATGATGATGATGATGTATGCAACCAACGATGTTTTAGTACATATAAATGCAATCAAGAGAAATGCAAAACAATAGACGCATACTGTGTGATGCATCAGTCAAATCGATAAAATATGCAGTTAGATTTATCACGATCGAGACTCGAGCAGAACCCAGGCCAGACGGTTTCTATTGATAAGTGCCCATTTCAAACCACTTTACGTGGTTAAGCTGGTAAATACAATTAGGTTATTCAATTAGGTTTATGTAGCGCTTGAATATCTAGAGAGGAAAGCTGACGGTTTGATCCGCTTTTTTTTAGTATATGATGGAGGCAGTCAGGTGCGCGGAAGTAAGTTTACCTAACTGAACGGTTTCGTCAACAGCTCATATACGTCCCCACCGAGGGGCTCAAGCCTACCCTAGAGCAGATTAGGCCATAGTGGTCCACGTTGGCCCAGTGTTGATTTTTGGTCGACTTCACACACAACCTTTGAATTTCTTCGCAGGAGTATGCAATGCAGGTTTCCTCAAGGAGCGTCGTCGAATAAACGTACACACGTATGAATTCGAAAATACATTGGTACGTGATGGGATCGAACCCGCGTCTCCTGGACAGATGACAGCGGCCCTACTGACGCTACTGAACGTTACAGCTACGAAACCTTATCTTCTGATCTGAAAGGTACCTAATTAGTTGATGCAAATTGAATTTGTCTAATTTCTCGCTTTACATAATATACCATGTTCTTTTCTTGGTCATTATGACGATTCCTCCCTATGGGGGAGGCCTATGTTCAGTTCAGCAGGCGTCGTCCGGCTGAGATGATGATGATGATGATGAAGATTCTTGAGGAAGGCCTAGACTAGAATCTCTTATGGTTTTACAATTGTGGTATTTATCAATAACTATACGAGATTTACGAAAAATACGTAGAAGCCCATCGAATTGTTATTTTAATAGCATCATAATTTATTGTCTGTTTAACTACATAACCTCTTGGTACCAAGGTCTATAATAGGTACCTACTAGCCTTCTTGCTTAGTAGTTAAACTCCCTAACCTTTTGGTACTGTAAGGAGCGGCCTCCTTTGAGCGGACTGGCTGTTCGTATAGTTCGATAGAGTTTAAAGATTTTGAAATACGAATGGTTCTTTTTTGCTTTTTTGACTCGGGACGTCACGTCGTTTCCGAGTAGACGGGCTTTTTGTGTGATAGTGCTTAAAGATAATAAATTAATTTGCAATAATTAATCGGTTGTGTCTTTCAAATAGCTAGCGCCCATCTGGCTACCGCCCCCCGTTTTACTGTACCTAGGTATATTACCTATAAAGCTCAACCAAAGAAACAGTTTCATCTCTTGCGGTTACCTAGGTAAGACTTCGTACAAAGGTCCATATTGCGCCTCATCCCGGCACTCCCGGAAGCCACTGCGCATGCCCCAACATCCAGACTTTCGCAATAGCTATAATACATAGGTATGTGAGGCCATTCACCCGCAAGGGATGAAAATGAAGGTAAGGGACAAAGATCGTTGACCTACAAATTTAATTAGGGTTAATTTTTGCACGTTTCGTTTGTGGTTTCATGCAAGTAGTTAGGTAAGTATTCTATAATTTGCAATATTTTTTTTAAACAACTTAAATAGTGTGAGAGTCGATAAGCTAAGTTTAATAGGTAAAAAGTTTATTTACTTACCTACCTAATTTAAGTCACTAGCATAAACAATGTTTTATCAGAATAGAACGATAACACAACCATAAATAAAACGGCAAAATAGGTAGGTACGTTTCAAGAAGTTCAAGGAAACTAAACCTGATATCGTATGAGATTACGTCCCAGCGAGCATTCTATTTGCAACCGGCAACCTACTAAAACAAAATTTGGGTCACACACATCACATCACATACTGAAAATTGGCAAAGGCAAGTCAATCTTCAAAAACCCAACAATATCTCATCATCCGAAACATTCGGTGGGAAAAGATGCTGGTCGGTAACAAAAAGGGCCGTTCCAAATTCAAAAGTTACGATTTTTTATTGCAAAAACAGCGAAGCGGCGCGGTTGATAACAACAGGTGCAAATAAGAATCTTACCTGCAGATGTATTGGCACTTTCTTTACTGGAGCAGCGCTAGTCATTTTTCTTTGAATATAAACACAGGTTTCACTAACACAAAATCTTTATTTTAAACTCGCGTAGGTGGCCGGTTATTCGAGAGCGAGTTAATAACAGCACAAGTCACGGATTCGGCAAACGCCTACTGTCTGAATTTTTCTTTCATTGAGTTTACTACGCGCTCCCCTCCAAAGCGCATGCGTAAAATCCTGCCCTTGTTTTGATTGGGTGATACAAAAAAGAAGTAACATGCCCTCTCATTGAACAGACATATTAGTAGTTCCATAATAATTTACTAGATGGCAGCAAAATGAAAAGTAGTTTCACTACTTTTATATACTTTTTATGTTTTGGACTGCTTTCTGCTTAATTTTATTACTTACATCGGAATCAATTTAATTTATTGATATATTTTTTACACTATAACGATTATTAAAATAGTGCTCAACAATGTTTTTGAGACAATACCGTAGCGAGTGTTAAAAAGTTCAAGCTGATTACGCTAGATGGCGTGGGCCGGAACTCTACATGCTCGATCATTATTTTTGTCGTGAAGAAAGCTCGAGCTTGGTAGAGGTACTCTCTACCAACCAAGCCCAATCAAAACATTTTATTTTAATCGAACGTAACATGCGTCGGGTTCGGGCGCTGGCAATTTTTCGCGCCCGTTTTTCCGTCGCGTTGGTTAAAAAATATTTAAAAGCTTAAGACTAACCTGTCGACTGTGACGTGAAAAAAAAACAGTTTTAAGTGATGTGAAGTGATTGTGGCGAAAACTATAAATAACTTGCATCCATGCCCACGTTACATCTAAAACCAGGGTTAACGGTTAGTATGACATTTATTTTATTTTGGCATTACTGTAAAAATAGGCGAAATGTTTTTTATGCTGACAAGGAAATCTATTTTCAGCATTTTGAAGAGTAGAATTTAGCTATAATAAAATACTTAACCTAATCTAAATTCCAGGGAAGTCACGAAATGTAGGTAGGTACCTGCCTAATTTACTACAGGGCTTACGTTTTATTTAGAAAATAAATAATGTAGCTAGGACGCGACGACGACGATGAAGTACCTAATTTTATTTAAAAATCCTTTGCATCATGGGTGGCTTTTTATTTCTACTTGTATTTATTTTCTAATTCCTGTTTATTGCCTTATTCTTTCAAATGGCTGCTTTTTTCTTTCAGCCTTTTGTTGTTGCCACGCAAAATACTTAGGTGCCTAATTACTTGCTTCTCTCGCCCTGTCTGTTATCTATCTGTATGTTTGTCTACGTACTTACTTATTCAAACGGCTATTTCATTTTCTTCATGATGCTTTTTGTTTTTTGGCTAATAAAGACATGCTTTTAATTTTAATTTTGTTTTTTACTTTATATCAACCCAATTTTAATGATTTTATTTACCTATCCGTAATGATTCTGTCTATAATCTATTCATATACAATCAAGCTCATTTCATTGCCTACCTAGAGAGTAACACCTTGAGCTTGATGATGATAAAGACATGCCTACGTACTTATCTATTATTTACATATTTCGAGTAGTTGTACGATATGACTTTATCAGCATTTTTTTTATCCAAAACATTCTCTATCTCATCGTAGACTATCTCAGTTTCATCAACGGCCCGTTACAGTCCACTGCTGGACTATGAGCCTCCTCCACTTAAGTGGAGGATTTTGCCATAATCCCCACGCTTGGCAGGTGGGTTGGAGATCGCAGATTAAAAGGTTATCAGAGAGCGCTGCTGCCCGTTCCCTGTTCAATGTGTAGTCCCTAAGTCGCCTCTTACGGGAAGAGTAGGGGTTGGTGACAAATGTACTTTACTCTGCCGTCACCACACGGCGCACTATCCCAGTTTAGAGGTAAACAATCTGCAAATGCTTGAATTACAGCGCCTATGGAGTTCATCGAAAAGAATACCTCTGAAGAGGAAATCACGTGCCCAATAAAAAAACGTAACGGGCACTTAAAATAATAACTGTTAAATATATTTTTAATAATAAGCTTTTATAAACGAGTCTGAACTCAATGGAGGTTATTTTGTATAGTGAGGAGATTGTTTGGCCATCTTCCGGCTCTATCATGACATACCTCCTTCTTTTGATACTATCTACTAGTACCTTATTGTCGAGCCAAATCTAAAAACCCCAAACACGATGCGGTTATGTAGTGCAGATGTGGAGATGCTTTGGCACCCTCCAGATTCATTATCAGACCTTGGATACCACCTAGAAAGTACTTACTTGTCGAGACAAATTCAAAGTTACATAGGTATGCTAGATTTCAACTCATTTGGATAATAGCAAATCATCAAAAATTTGATTAAAAATTAATCAGAAAGAGTGACGGACATGATACGATTCATTCTTTGTTGATGATTAAGAGCTCTTGTGCTAGTGAACTCACCCAAAAAAATGTAATGACGGATCTAAGTGATGTAATAACATCCTATGGAAATAAATGATTTTGACTTTGACTTCCTAAAACCGCAAGAACAACTACCGAATCTTTTGGAAGTAGCGTAGCTGTATGACCATATAAACTGGTTCATAGAATCAACAAAAATCCTACAAGAAGCAAGTAAAATTAAATTAAATTAAAATTAATTTATTTCAGACTGTCGTCCATATTTACAAAAATTACTCATTGTGATGTGATGTGATTCAATATTTTAAGACCTTCTAATCGGTGATATTACTTATAATATCACCGATTCGAAGCTCCTTAGAGAGCGTCGGTCGTCTAATGGTTCGAACCGCTGTCTTCCGTCCGGGAGACACGGGTTCGATCCCCACATCGTACCAATGTCAATTCATATGAGCGTTTATTCGACGCTCTTACGGTGAATGAAAACATCGTGATGAAACCTACACACTGATGCGAAGAAATTCAAAGGCTGTGTATGCTGCCAACCCGCACTAGGCCAGGATGGTCGACTAAGGCCTAATCGCCCTAATTCAGGGTAGGGTCGAACCCCATATGAGCTGTTGATGATGATAAGATCCACGACCGACTTTACGAGAATTTGCCATAGGCATCCATCAACAGCTTATTTATATACGTAGTTTATCCTGAATTAGGTCGATTAGGCCTTAGTCGACCACGCTGCTGGTCCAGTGCGGGTTGGTCAACCACATAACCCTTGAAATTCTTCGCAGGAGTGTGCTGTGCAGGTTTCATCACGATGTTTTCTTTCGCCGTATAAGAGCGTCGAATAAACGTACATATGAATCCAAAATTCTAAAACGCATTGGTACGTGGTGGGGATCGAACCCGCGTCTCCCGGACGGGAGGCAGCGGTCCTAGCCACTAGACCACCGATGCTCATTGGCGATCATTATTTTTTTCTAGAGCTGTTGTTAACACTGGCCGTTCCTGTGACACTACGCTTGTTTAACCTTGAAACCAATTAATTAATCTGTCACTCGTTATTCACGTTACGTCCATAAAATAATGTCTTGTTAATACATTCATTTGTTTGAATTACCGATCTAATATCGAACGTGATCGCCCTTGTTAAGTTCACTACTCTGAATTTCAAATTGACGCGATCAGCTAGCCTATGCATACCAATTGGTTTTCGCAAGAGAACTTTGGAGTTTTAGCAAGATCATGTTTGTTAGTCAAGACATACAACGTGTTAGTTACACGCAAAACTTCCTAGAAACCCTTAATCGGAAACTTAGGTCAGTTTAGATTTATTAAACAGCTGTCCATCTGCTTCATAAGCGTAATTTGCAAGTTACCTCATTAACCTCCACCGAGGGGCTCAAGCCTACCCTAACTAGGGCAATTAGGCCTTAGTCGACCACGCCTGGCCCAGTGCGGGTTGATCGACCTGCTCATGCTGGCCCAGTGCAAGTTACCTACGTTCTCGAAACTCTGATATTGCAGCGCACTGCAGTGAACATAAATTTGGTAAAGCTTTCACGTTCATGTTTATTTCGGGAATTTGGAACATCAAATTTACAATACTTTTTATTTTGGCATCTCGTGCTGAATTTGTTATACATGACTGAAAATAAATTAAAATAATTTTATAAATAATTAATGACGTCATAGCATTCGCTTATTTAATTAAAGTCTTCGTCTTCGTCGTTTTAATGCAAAACAGATTTTAGTGCACATCTAACGTTTTCTTCTACTATCTTTCGTGTCTTGTTATTAAATTTTGTTTTCTTGGGTGTTTCACGTCTTGTTTTATCATAAGCTTTTATCATTCTCCTACTGGAGCGATGCCGAAGATGTAAACCCGTCATAGCCTAATTATTATTAATTATTAAAGAGCCTAATTAGAGTTTTCTTCTTCCAGTTCAAGTCAGTAAATTATTAAGTTATCTTGCGGGAGATCAACATACACTGGCTTGGCCTTGACGCAATCTCTAGTGGAGGTTGAGAGAGAACCCAGTCCACTCTAAAAATCACTGACTTGCGCGTTTGCCAGTTTTCCTCATTGCCACTTCAGCTGTCTCTGAAAGTAATGCGGTTTTGTTGTTGACAGCTCATATAGAATACGTCTCCACTGAGGGCCTCAAGCCTGCCCTAAATTAGGGTGATCAGATCTTAGGCCCGGTTTCCACCAAAGCGGAGAGGAGAGGAGATGTATTTGAATAACCAATCAATCTCTCCGCTTAGCTTCAATAACGAAATCTGATTGGTTATTCAAACATAATATGATATTATCTTCTCTTCTCTCCGCTTTGGTGAAAACCGGGCCTTAGACAACCATGCTGATCCAGTGTCAGTTGATCAACTTCAACTTTGAATTTCTTCCAGTTTCCTCACTTTTTCTTTCGCCTTAAGAGTATTGAGTAAACGAACAATGAATTCCAAATCCGTAAACACATTGGCAGTCAGTTAGTCAGCCAGCATGACACATCCCTATCTAATCTAATATTGATCTTAATCTTAAATCTTTGTGTTGGTTGGTAGCACTGTTGTTTTTGGACAGGAAGCTGTGGCTCTAGCCTTACAGCACTGGTGCTATAAAGTATTTTAGACCCACTTAGTTGGGATGACGTCAGATAATTTAATTGTCCACAGCTGGAATAGATTGATAGCTTGATATCAACAGTCAATACACGTAGCTCTTGTAAGCAATTGAATTTCCATGTTCTCCGTATCGGGTTTTAGGCATGATGAATTTATGCGCAGTTTCAATGGGATTTTCCATAAAGGGAGCAATGGTATGGTGTGGTATATATAAATAATTATGGGTAGCAATATAGATGAGTTTGATGGCTCACTTTGTTATAAAGTTTTTTGGGTATCCTACCATACTTACTCGTAGGTTTATTGAGGGCAAAGAAAATATAGACTTATAAACCTTATACCTATTACCTATACTACCTAAAAATCAATGTGAATAAAAATACCTATTAATTTTAGTACAATTATTTGTGCGGATGTATGAGCTGTTGATGAAGATGATGACAAAAAATTACATCATCTTAACAAAATTAATACAAAGCATAGTTTTCTAGAGAGCGTTGGTACGGTCTCCCGTCGGAAGACGCGGGTTCGATCCCCACCACGTACCAATGTGTTTTCGAATTTCGAAATCATTATGTCTTTTATTCGACGCTCTTTCGGTGAAGGAAAACATCGTGATGAAACCTGCACACTTCTGCGATGAAATTCAAAGGTGAAGTCGACCAACCCGCACTGGGCCTGCGTGGTCGACTAGGACCTGATCGCCCTAATTCAGAGTAGGCTCGAGCCCCTCGGTGGGGACGTATATCAGCTGTTGATGATGATAGTTTTTCATCTTCCTTGCTTACATAAACAAACACAAGCATCATCGTCTTGGTTTAGTTTATTTTTACTGTCCCATTTTTGCGTTCGCGAATCATGATTTATGCGTGCGTGTGTGTGTAGAAAAGAAAAGTTGAACTCCACACAGCCGCTATTTTTTATATTCTATCTTCACGTTCCGTATAGATATATTCATGGTATAATAATCACCTTTGGATATATTTACAAAGATTTCTGACGCGCGTCGTCTTTTGTTCCTCTGAGGATATTCACTTGTTTACATGCCAGCGCTTCATACAAGCTTACACTTCCAAGGTTGTTTGTCTAGACTAGACCAAGAAGTTCCGAACTGATAGCCCCCACGTCCTCCCATTAAATTTTCCAGACATTAATTTGATGGCTGGGTTGTTTCTTCATTAACTTGCAAATTGTATGGATTTTAGCCACTGTCGTAGTCAAAACTAATGTATTCAAGTTTTTTAAACGCTGTTTTAATCGTATTATTTAGTTCATCATAATTTCTGTCGATTTTCGTACAGTCAACGAAGGAGATTAGCCGTGTGGTGACGGCAGAGTAGAATACATTTGTCACCAACGCCTACTCTTCCCGTGGGTATCGGGAACGGGCAGCCGCGCTCTCTGATACAGTAACCTTTTAATCTGGGATCTCCAACCCGTCTGCCAAGCGTGAAGATTATGGCAAAACCCTCCACTTAAGTGGAGGAGGTTCATAGTCCAGCAGTGGACTATATGGGCCGTTGATGAACGAAGGAGATATGGTTACAGGATCGCAAAGTTTTCTCGGGAAATTGTGCTTTGTCATGAGATTTCGTATTATCGTGCCGGTAAATAAACTGTCTATTAATAACAAGTCTATTAAATCTAAAAAAAAAAAACCCTGAGAAAACTTCATCGGTTAGAAGTGACCCTGTTACCATATTTCCTTGGACGACTGTACCTATTTCGTTTTGAAATCAGGTTATGGTTTCGGTCTGTTTCCTCGAATGATTGTCCAAAATACTTGTCCACATGTTTCTTTGTTCATCCATCTCTTAAAAGACATTTGTAGGCTTCGTACAAACTTCAGTGCTCCGTGGAAAGCTCACTCAAAATGTCTCCAACGACGAATTCAAAACTTTGTAATACGATCTTCACTTTTAGTAACCTTCGCTGCTAAAAAACTGTTCATGGAATTTTCCGCTTCACGAAGCGAGTACTTGTATGTACATACATAGAATATAAAGCTAGGTACACAACAGCCGGATTAATCAAGAGCTATCTGCCTCGCGAACGATATTGATCGAGTGCGTTGAAGTGCGATCGGCCGCTTTTCATTTGCGATCAAAAAGCTCTATTCAATGTTTGTATTTGAGCTTTATTATTATTATTTTATTTATTAGGGTTAACAAACAGTTACACATTAGAGACACATGATTAAAATGTATAATATCAAATGTAAACTAAATGTGCAACCAGCACCGCTAACCACAGATTACTTATAAACTAGGTATCGTATCCAAGGTGGCATACGCACGCAATCCTTATCAAGTGCATTACGGTGTTATGTCATACACTATACAAGGGTAGAATTTTGTACTTAATAGAGTAAAAGTGAGAGTGAGAAAAGATGATTAAATTATCAATTAATTATGTGCTAAGACTTTCGCACAAGAGTCTTTTGAAGGTACCAACACGAGTTGCCATTATATCCATGTGATTGAAGTTGTGGTTATATGATTGAACAATCCTATACATAGGCGAGCGTTTACCAGCATTCATGCGGCAGAATTTTGTAGCAAAAAATTGTTGTTTTACGCGACAGTGGGATTTAAAAGGTACACGATATTTTATTTTATTATTTAGATCAATACAGTCATAATTCCCATGGCAGATATCGTACAAAAACATAGTTTGCAAAACTAGGCGTCTAGACTCGAGATCCATCAAATTATATTTACTTAAAAGCTGTTCATACGATATTTTTCCTCGAGCACACCTATAATTTACACATCGCAAAAATTTTCTTTGTACTGACTCGATTTCATCTATATATTTCTTATAAAACGGATTCCAAACCGAAACCGCATAGTCAAGTTGACATCTAATGAGACTTTTATAGATAAAGTTGATGAAATTATTGCTATACCGAACAAAGGTGTTTGCAGATAACTGAATTTGAAAGATGGCGTCGACTGTTTTGTCGACTCACAACATTGGAACTATCATTTAATAAGTAGATAAAGCAAAAAGTACGAAAACAAAAATCTGTCAATCTGTTGTTATAGTTTGCTGTATTGGAAAACGTGAAAGAAATTGGTGAAATCAATAAGGCTGCCGATTGCCTATTGTCATTTTTGTGTATATGTACATTAACCCTAATTAACTTATTGTTTTGTATGCAATAAATAATTTAAGTAGGTAGGTATATTGTTTTTCATTGCTCATACTCTGAAAGTAGTTCGGAAGTTGCCTGAGGAGCGGATTGAAAGTAATACTTTTCAGCCCGGGGGAGAATCACTTTCAACTGACAGCTGTCATTCATTAATTAATTTTCATTCATTCTGGCAAATTATTAAAAAACAAACTGGTTCTAATTTCACATTTCTATTGAACTATGTTCCATCTTTCTATACAGCCACTCAATTACCGCAATGTTAAATTGAAATAACATAAAGTTAAGTATTGATTAAGGAATATATATTTTTAAATGACTTTATTATAATTAACTTTCAACTATTTCTTTAAAATAAAATAGATTTGGGCAAAATATTTATCATTTTTTAAATGATGGAAATTAAAAATGATGGCTCAAAAGCTGGCCAGCACGGCCACAGCAAAAAAAAAAAATAGGCGGGAAAGCAACAGTCCGATTATCATTTGTTTCTCGAATTGTAGGGTTTTGTTTACAATGAGTTCATCTGATTCAGATATGGAACATTTTTTCTTTAGCTAATTCGTGATTTTATTTTTACTTTCCTTGTATTCGTAATGAAAAGCACAGTGTTTACCTCTAGTTAAAGACTTATTTGGTGCCTCGAACTATTAGCGTCTCGGCGCTAAATAAGTTACTTTCACCTCTCGTATAACAATGTCCTATTGCACGCTTGTACTCAAGCCCGAGGGCCCACCATAACTCTGCTCTCCCCTTCAGGGATATGAATGTGATGTTGTGTGTGTGTGTGTGGGTGTGTTTTAGCTATTGCCAATAGAGTACACCCCACAGAATGCCCTTCTGGTAGCAACCGCACCCGCCGGCGGGGACGCGGTAGACCCAATCAAGTTCTGCATAAACCTGGAAGGCCCCGTCAGGGTCATTGCTCTCCCGCGAGCTTCTCGCCATGGCAACGTCCTAGGCCGAGGTCCGAGCCCCCAAGTGGGCGCCCTTAGGCTGTTGCTATTAATTCTAGGGGTAAGAGCCTTCCGCTCCCCCAAAAGTCCGGTTACGCTTGATACGTCGATCTTGCGACACAAGTATAAAGGGCATCACACACGCACGGCAGCTATAATATATATTATAGCACGAGGCAGCCAGCCATTCTCTCGTAGCCATTCACTTTGTGTGCAAAGCGGGGGTCAAGCAGAATGGTCGGTCACTGATTGATTCGCCATTTTGTTTGACCCCCGCTTTGCATAAAATGTGAGGCGACGAGAGAGCTGGCTGCCTCGTGCTATAATATATATTATAGCTTCGTCTGTGACGGGCTTCAAAAAAAAAGTTTGCGTGTATGTTGTTTTTCTAGTTTTCCTCTATATTGTAAACACAACGTATTTATTTACCTACCTGACGTCGTTGCTGTATGTTTTGAACACATGGCACTGACATACAAAATAAAGATAAAATAATAGTTCAGAGTGCTTGCTAGCTAAGGTGCGTAAGTGAGTGCCTGCTCTTGACAGGGCTCTATATGAAGTACCTAGGTTTTTTTTTATCTACGTATAAAAAATAACACTATATTTCTATTCGATATTTAAATACCTAGTACCTAACATCGGTAGTTACTCGTGAGAAAGGAAAGAGAACTCTTTACAAGTGTGTTTAGAGACAGTGGACAAGAAGGGGTTGGGTTAGTCGACTTCTCATCTAGGCGTAAGCCCACAGCGTAAGCCTACCCTGAATTAGGCCTTCCGCCGTCGTCGTCCTCTTTCTGGCCCAGTGCGGGATGGGATGTCCGACTTCACTTTTGAATTTTTTTACAGGCGTGTGCAGGATTTTCTTCACCATAAGAGCGTTATCTTTCATTTGAATTTAAAAATACTTCGGTGAACGGTAGGAATCGAACTTCCACCTTTTAAACGGGAAGCTGAAGTCCTAGCCGCTGCATCACTGATACCTAAATAGATAGTTCGAACTTATTTTATATTATCACACTAAATATTAAAAATGTGAAAGTACCTATGTATGGATGTTTAGATGTTTGTTGCGTTTTCATATCCACTTCACTCATTCATCCAAGCACGCATTCATTTGCACGTCCAAGCTACTGAACAGAGAGATAGTCTACACTTAAATTAACACATAGTTTGCATGGGAAAAAGTCTTATTCCCATGGGAAAAACCTAACACAATGCGAGCGTAGCCGCGGGCTGGCAGTATCTACCTAAGGGCATCTAAGCCTAGTTGCTAAGGACAGTCTAATCCTACATAATCCCCGACTTTGTTTTTATCGGCTCAGATGAGATCATGAGAATATCTAGATGCAAACAAGGTCAAAACAGAAACTAGTCTTATGTAGTTTTAGCACGTGCGAGAGTGACCTAAGTAAGTGATTATTATAATAAACCCATAAAAAAAAAATGGATTATAAGTTTATTGACCGAGCGAGCGAAGCGTCTCTGTTTTAGCTTGTCCATCTGTCTGTCTGTTTTATTTGTTCCGTCGCGTTTCTCAACCGATTCTCGTGAAATTTTGTGAGCAGGTCCGGTGTATTCTTTTGTCGAGTCAGATTTTGGAAATTTAAAAAAATTACGGAGTTAATAGGGTTGAAAATGTAAAACAATCATAAATCATCAAATGCGAAAAAAAATAATACTGGCGAGGTCTACTTACTCAGTTCTTCTGCATATTTCGTGAAAAATCGATGGAGTCGTAACCTTCAACTTTGTCGCCGAGCTTCAGGACGATTAAAACTCCAGAATTTACAAGCCCATTAACTTTGATAGTATTATTTTTAATCCCACTTTTATGACTTCGGTATACTCCGACCTTTACGACTTCAGTACTTTATTACCTACTGCTATTCCTATGTAGTTTATTATACAAACTTGGCCACCGACCTGTTTTACTCTCTTTCGCGGGATCTCCTGGAAGAGATTGCTTTAGCAATAAGGCCGCCTGTTGACTCATTTTTTTTTACTTATAATATAGTATTATTTATTAATAAAAAGATTAAAATAACTTAATTCTGATAAGAAATATAACATTTTATATCCCATTAAAAAAAATGCGTGTTACATTTTGACGGCAAGAAAAATAAAGAAGGTGTAGCACGTTTTATTTTTCTTTTAATGGGATTTTAGGTATGTTCGGAATCTCCTTTGATTACTGTCCGTAACCATCAGTGCGCGAGTCAAACTCGAACTCGCACTTGGCCGGGTTTTTTATAGTATTTTTCTGGCACTCGACGGCTGACCCACTTTTGGTTTTTGGCGCCATATTAGGACGTGGCACATCTGATGACAGCGTTCTGTTTCCTTAGAATTTTACATGACTTTTAATTAATCGGTAGAGGCTTTTGTCAGGATCTGACAAAGGCGGACGTGTCTACGTTTTAATTTTTAAATTTTAGTTTATTGAAGTGTTTAGTGTATAATTTCGATAACTAGTGCATTATCCAGTGAGTGTTTCGGGACTATAAACTTCAATAAAACAATTGAATCGCTTACACTTTGCTGACATTTTTAGATGTTGTCAAGAGGCCTTGTGTGTGGTGGTTTCAGTAATTGTACTATCACATTACTGAGCTCAATTAACCGAACTATCATCCAAGGATATATCTTGAACCTACAAATATCACTCGACACTGGCGAAATACGTCTATATAAGATGTGTCGCCATTAGTTAGGAAGAAGAAAAAAATAATAATCGGTATTTCCTGCGGTTAGTTGGACGTGTAATTGATAGTTTCCGTCTCTATTATACGAGTACTACATGCATTTTAGATAGTTAAGTACGAGTAATTTGAAACGTAATTTATGAATATTTACATAGACTTTAATGTATTATTCAGTTTACATCGGGTTCCGTTAGTCTTCTAAAGAATAAAAATAATATCTGATTTAATGGAAATTACTTATAGGGCCTAGTTGGCCAATGGCCTCGATTCGGGATGTCATGCTCTAATTCTAATTTTAAAATCCAGCTATCCTTTTCGTTTCCATGACCAATGAAAGAGAGGTGATGAACGAATGATAACCTAAAATAAGGGCATAGCTGTCAGTTTAAGAGATTTTTAAGTCGCATGTTTTAAGTGCTCTCTAAAATTGTGCAATCGACACGGACATAAGGTTCAAATTCGATGTTTGACAGCTCTAATATTAGAATGCCTTTTCAATCTTTAAAAGCTTTATACCTTTTAAAGATTGAGACTAGCTTAAATTAAGGATTAGAGCGTGACAGTGTGAATCGCTACCAATATCCATACTAATATTATAAATGTGAAAGTGTGTGTGTTAGTATGTTTGTCCATCTTTCACGTCGAAACGGAGCGACGGGATGACGTGTTTTTTGTGGAGATAGTTGATGGTCTGGAAAGTGATGGCAACTTTTTGTCTTTTTCTAACCCCCCCACCGCCCTAAAAAAGGGGGTGAAAGTTTGAATGGGACTTTTTTCAGTTTTAGTTTTGGTTCTTAGTTTAGGCATCGCATACATATTTTGTCTGCTTATTTTTTTATTTTTGTATTTCACTACTCTATGTTTTAATGTCTGTAGAACAGATTGTCTGTAAGGACCCAGTCTGGCTCTAGTACCGGCGGCGCCGGCGCCACGCCCTGGTATACTTCCGTCAAACAAAGCTTTCTAGATTCCTTCCGTCTAAGCTTCCGCATGTGACGTCTATCCTATACCTATCTATAGTACTTACATGGGTCGTGTGTCGTGCGCGCGCCATATAAAGTAAAGATAAAACTCATAATGTGATCATTGGAGGATATAACTAAAGCCTAGCAGTTTGCTTTACGACGCGATATCCGTCCGGTTTGGCCATTATTGAACGCGATTATATTGTTATAGCCAAGGTTTCAGGCTCTAAACATTTAATGTTTATAAGTAGCTAACTTTATTGTTTATTATCAGTGATAAATTTATCTCTTACTTAGGGTCGCTGCTTGCTAATCGGTTCGCGGTCATTGAAGTATAATGTACGTAGTAATAATAGCTCAATGTTCGCGGTTTGATATCCACTACGTAGCTTCTATTTTTAAAATGATTGTAATAATATGGTTCATCAACGGCCCGTTACAGTCCACTGCTGCCTCCTCCACTTAAGTGTTTGGTTTTGCCGTAATCCCCA
This sequence comes from Carpatolechia fugitivella, assembly GCA_951230895.1. Classification (NCBI taxonomy): domain Eukaryota; kingdom Metazoa; phylum Arthropoda; class Insecta; order Lepidoptera; family Gelechiidae; genus Carpatolechia; species Carpatolechia fugitivella. Next base: position 5,042,326 of record OX579668.1, read on the forward strand.
CACTTGGCAGGTGGGTTGGAGATCGCAGATTCAAAGGTTACTGTATCAGAGAGCGCTGCTGCCCGTTCCCTGTTCAATGTGTAGTCCCTAAGTCGCCTCTTACGACACCCACGGGAAGGGAAATAATATGGTTATGCAGCGCTTTTACGTACTACCGTAAGAAGAATAGTTGTGACTTATATTTTATAAGATTCTTCTTCAGTTCTAACAACATAAAATGATCAGCATCGTAGCCTGGCTACGATATTTTGCTGAGTCAGATCCTTTTTGCCAGCAGCTTTAAGTATGTGTACTTCTGAGTAAGTAATTTTAATATGTATACTGTTTGTTGGCAAATAAATGAGTTATCTATCTATCATAAAGTCCACGATTCTGCTACGAGGCAGCGAGTACAGTCGGGATTTTTATTTAATTTTAATGTTTCACACAGTAAATTCGACAAAAAACAAACACATTAATTGGTGAGTAGAATACACGAAGTGTACTATCGCCTATTTTCGCAAAACATACTTACCTCAAAACCAATAATTTCCGCGACTACCTACCTATATACGTTTCCATTCTAGTGCACTTCTCTCTATGGCAATGTACTTGCACAGCAACAAAATTATGGAATAGCTTACCGGTTGAGATTAGGGAGGCTCCGTCAATCGATGTCTTCAAATCGCGTGTATCCGAACACTTTTTACAAATGCAGTGTGGTGTGAATGACTGATTATTATTATATTTAATATTTATGTATTATTATTATTATTTATGTAGTACTTTTATATATTATGTAAGGTACCTTTATGTTTATTCTTTTATATTTGCATGTATATTTACTTATTAGTAAGTTTATCAATTGTCTGATTAATGTAGTAGTTCAAGTTGAACGCTGTTTTTAGCGGCACTACCCTCAACCTGCTCTTAACCACCAAAGGTTAGCTGGTAGAAAATGCTATATAGCATTAAGTTCGCCTTTGTACACCCCTTTTTTGGTGCAATAAAGTATATATCAATCAATCAATCAATCAACGTCTAAAGCCGAGGCTTGAACTTGTAAGTCGGCTTATCTCGGCTGGTTTAACTTCCTAAGGCTTATGTACTCTCCCTAGTCAGAATAAAAAATAACAGAACCAGTTGTTTGTATATGTAACCGTGAGATTGTGAACGCCGTTAGTTTATAATCTTACTCGCGATATTATAAACTTACGGAAAATTGTGAACTGAAACCAACCATTTACAATTTAACGTATTATTTCTCGTTAGTTTATAAATTTACGATGTTCACCCGTAAAATTGTAAACCGTGTTCCTGATTGGTCGGTTTTGGCAGTAGCTACCTACAGAATGACAGCCAAGAATAGCCGCGCTGGACACGGTAAACGTTTAACCAATCAGAGTGCAAGGTGCGTTCCGTCGCATGCCAATTTTTAATCAGTTCACAATTTGACGGTTTGACATCGTAAGATTATAAACTAACGAAAAATAATACGTTAAATTGTAAATGGTTGGTTTCAGTTCACAATTTTCCGTAAGTTTATAATATCGCGAGTAAGATTATTAACTAACGGCGTTCACAATCTTACGGTGACATATATACATCTTTAGGAAAGGTCTTGATCCAGTTAGCTCATATACGTCCCCACCGAGGGGCGCCTACCCTGAATTAGGGCGATCAGGCCGTAGTTTACAATGATCTTTAAATTTCTTCGCAGGAGTTTCCTCACGATGTTCTTCTTCACTGAGAAACAAATTGGTGTCTAACCCTAAGGTTGAATGTCATTTGAAATTGTAAAACAAGAGAGATTATTTTCGTTTGCAGATCTATCTGACAGATACCGAGTATAGAACTTATTGAAATTTTAGCTATCTAGGAATCTAATTTAAAAATGGTAGACCACATTCTTGGTCGACTGTACATATGAATTCGAAATATTAAAACACATTGGTACTGACTGGGGTTCGAATCCGCGTCTCCGGGTTTTGTGATGTGTGAAAATAATTCGTTTATTTGCAGATGGCACGCTACAAGAAGACGGGATTTATGGACGACGACGCGGGCAGTGTGAGTTCTATCCAACTGAACGAGGGGGTGAGGTCCGGGGGGACGCACATTCGGTACCACATGGTAAGTACCACATCTTACTATTGATACGTATAAGACAGGAATTCTCACTAATCCAGGAAGGCTCTATCAGGGTCTTTCATCTACGGCTCGTTTTTCCCTATTAAATTAATTGGCTGAGTTTTCTGCTACCCCTAAGGTCGCGTCTGGATAAGTTTCTCTGCTTCGAATAATGTAAAGAAACTCACGGGCCATTGTAAGCTTGACAAACATCTAAACAGGATGGATCTATCTGAAAACCGTTTCTTGATAGATTCTGTGCGTTATTTATGAACAATGATGGCCTTGTCGAAATGTCGGGCAAGAGCCAATGTCACCAAGTTTTAAGCTCCATATAGACCATCAGCTTCATCAAAGCTGTTGGTCTGGGAGCGGCTTTTAAATATTAAAGAGCTGACTACCAATTGATCCTCTCGGGTCGTAATGGTCATCTCCTCCTAACAAAATCATAATCATCGTCATCATCTCAGCCGGAAGACGTCCACTGCTGAACATACATAGGTTTCTCACGTGAACGGTCCTGCGCTATTTGCATCCGGCGCCCAGCAACTTTCACCAAGTCATTTTTCCACCTTGCGGGAGGCCGTCCAACACTACGCCTTCCGGCCCGTGGTCGCCATTCGAGAACCTTTCTTCCCAGCGGTTATCGGTTATAAACATAAACAATGAAGTAGTCCATTATCAATATAGAAACCTACTTATTAATTACTTAGTATCCCAGCATAATAATAACCATTGACAATAGCATAGTTAACAAAGAGCTCTCTGTGACAATATCTTATTTCGTGGAACAATGCAGGCGCCTGCAACAGAGTGATAGGAGAATGGACGGAGGACGTGAGCCGATTCAATTGAGCAGGCACTTTGAATATGATATTAATACAACAAAATAATAACACTCAAATAATAGAACAGAAAGGTATTCATTATCATCCACAGGCCCACCCTGAATTAGGGTTACTTAGGCGACCACGCTGTGGACCAGCGTTGGTTGGTCGACTTCACGCACAACCTTTGAATTTTTGAGCAGGATTGTGCGTTTTCTGACGATGATGTTTTCCTTCAGCAGAGAACGTCGAAAGAAATTATTTCTGAGCAATTTACTACAGGCTAACAACTCTAAATAAAAAGTACATATCGCATTTTTTTAAATTTGATTGCCTTTTCAACATTTTCAATAAATCGATGTCAACCTATTTTTTCGACAATAGTTTTGATATGTAGCAATGATATAAACCCAAGAAAATCATCTGTTGGGCTATATATTTTACACAGGTCCTGAGAACTCAAAAACAAAGAAAAAACGTCTGAACTAAAACTGATAGAAATAGAGGCTGGGCGGGTGTTCTTTTGCGAGCTCGATATTTATTTATGAATATTATTTAACATTTCCATGAATTGTTTGGGATAGATTGATTGACAATCTTTCGGTGATACGAATATCGCAGATGTAAATTTTTAGTTCCAGTTTAGTTTAGTTTCTTGCATGAAAAGCTAGAATAAAGGTAGCTTTCACCTCTTATACCAGGTGTTACAAAACTACGAATAAAGCCGAAAGGGTGTGAATCTGCTCGTAAAACTGAACAACTTTACCCAAAGAAAATAGGTCGAAAAACGATTTAAAAAATTCGCATTCCCATATAAAATTTACTCGTCTTTTTGTAACACCGTGTATATCTCATTATATAATATATTATGTCCCCACCACCGCACCGACCGAGGTACTCGAATATAAATTTCCGCTTGGACGGGACAGTACTTTGAGCTAACAATCCTAACTTATTATTGTCTCCTTCTTCTTTTCGAGTCAATGGTTTTAGATTGTTATGTGTGTTTATGGATTAAGAAAAAACTACACTCGACAGTCAAGATTCCGGATAAAGAACACAACTGAAAATCTCGGAAACTAAGAATGCTAACTTTGTGAAATAAATTAAATACTCTATGAAAAAAGTAATAAAATGTATATTTCGTCACTTTATAATGCGTAAAAAAATTAAGATCTCATCTTATAAAAAAAATAGAAAATCGCAATTATTTTCTACAGCTTATTTTTGTTAATTGTTTTTTTTTTTGTGTTACGCACGTGCTAGCTGTGTTTTACCGCGGTGATGCGGTTTGTCCTGGTTATGCGGAAAATCCGTGTCCAAGTCCCATTTTTATTTTGCCATTTTTGATGGCATAAGTTAACAATAACCAAGAAGTCTTATTGCTATCATTTAAAGTGTGATTAATTGTCTATTAAACACAATTTATTTTAATGAGATAGCATTCATAGTTTTCGAGGTTTTTAGGTAACTACCTGTCTTCATATGACCCAGATTCATTGCTGTCGAGTATAATTTGGGTTGTTAAGATTTTATCGTATGCGTGTGCCATGTTTACTGCTGTTTTAATAATGAAAAAAAATAATAATTTTGGCATATTCATCATCAACAGGTTCTATACGTCCCCACCGAGGGTTCGAGCCTACCCTGTAAGGCGATCAGGCCGTAGTCGACCACGCTAGCCCAGTGCGTTTATGTTTCTGGTTTAAATATTACAGTTCTGTATGTAGCAAATAATGGTTTCTTATATAAACGTTACGATGTATGGCGCAGACCAAATAGAGCACAACAAACTATTTACTTATGTAATCAGCAACTAACTCTTATGTTATTTGCTGAACTCATTTTGATAACTGACGGATTCGCATATAACTTGTTAGCGAGTTGTTGTTGGTTCTATTATTTAGAACTTTTGCAAAATCGGTTTTGTTCTTTGGTATTTTTCCATACGTCTCGTTCTAGCCGTTTTGTTGGGGTTCCTTTAAGACAGTCGCCATGTATCGTCATGTCGGAGAGCGTCGGTATAGTGGCTAGGGCCGCTGCCTTCCGTCCGGGAGACACAGGTTCAATCTCCACGACGTACCAATGTGTTTTCGAATTTTGAATTCGTACGTTTATTCGACGCTCTTACAGTGAAGGAAAACATCGTGATGAAACCTGCACACTCCTGCGAAGAATTTTAAAGTTTGTGTGTGAAGTCGACCGATCCGCTCTGGGCCAGCGAACATGGTCGACTATAGCTTAATGAAACGCTAGATGAAGATGGATTTCGATACCCGAAGGCAGCGAGGACTTGATTCGGTTGTCGTCGGCCATCTTTATCTATCGTTATCCATCTCGGCTGTCAGCCGTCAGACGTAAGATCCCTTAGCGCAGTTTTTCTGGAATCCTATTACCACTGTCGGACGATCTCTCCCTGTCAAATTGGCGACAGCACGTGCCTCGTGCGTGTCCTTACTGAAAACCCGGAAGAGGCACGTGTCTCCAAGTAGGTGCATTTATATTATTAAAGACTCCTTATCATAAAGTTTCCCAAGGGAAGGCCCCGTTAGGAAAGGTTTGGTATAAGCAACACTAGTATTAGCTACATTAAGAAAGTGCTACGGGTATGTAGCAAGTTCTACGTGCTACTTCCTAGCTACGACGACGTGCCGCTAGATAATCAATTTTTTTTTTTCGTATGTTTTTTTTCCCTTTTTTAAGTTATCATTACTTTGTTAGCTTGCTTTGCAATCTGCAACACCAAATTAGTAAGTTTTCCTTGTTATGTTTTGACTTACCTATAGTGTCTCGGGAACTACGAATAAGGAAACTATAGAAATGTAATTGTAAACAAAACCCAATAAAAATATGGCCCCAAACATCGAGTACTTAAACGAGTAACGTCACTGTAGACAGGCCAATTGGATGCGTTCACGCATCGCGTCATATTCCGACAAGCGCGCTGATTGGTTCACGACATGACGGATAACGGTGATTGGATTGCGTCACTTGTGCAGTGGATGTGTTATGCATTAAGTGTGATAGAACAAGTCAAATTAAAAATTATCGTACTTTTGCATTACTCATATGAATCAGATTTTAGTAAATACTAAAATCATCTTATAAGTATATATTATTTAAATGTGTGACTGTGTGCTTGTTTTTGGAAAGAGGCCATTACTCTGTGTCAAACTTCTCACGATTTCGTATTGTATTTTGTATCCATTAAAATCTTGCCAATCATTTGTTATTTTCGAGGTTGAAATACAAGTTTAAACTAAGGAGAGACTACATTGTTTCGGGGATCCATTCACCATGTGCGATCCTGCTGGCAATGGTTCCCCGTCAAATATAAAGAGATTAATTTGTCATAATTTACTAAAACTATCTTATATACATTATGTTATTAGCTTATTTTTGGGAAGAGGCCATTACTCTGTGTCAAACTTCACACGTTTTCGTATTGTATTTTGTATCCATTAAAATCTTGCCAATCATTTGTTATTTCCGAGTTGTGATTTTACTAATGTTGAAATACAAGTCTGTACTAAGGAGAGACTATATTATTTCGGGGATCCATCCACCATGTGCGATTCTGCTGGCAACGGTTCTCCGTCAAATATAAAGAGATATACAGCGACTCGCGAGGTCTACAGCTCACAGAGCCACTAGTATAAAAGACTTGGCCTTGTGCCTTTTAAAAGAAAATAACAAAGAAAATTGACAACTTCAGATGTATGGTTTACTTACATTGTCTTTCACTTTGGGTTATAGAGAAAAAATCATCATATTATGTTAATAATAATGCAGCACAATCAAAATTTCGAAATTTACTTAGTGGGGTAACTAACGGAAAATAACAGTTTCTATTCAAGATTATTTATGAAATACTTAGGTACTATGGAGATTATTTAAGTATTTTTATAGGATATAAAGTATTATGACATTATGCCTTAATATACGTCGTAGACATTGGCTGGCTATTGCTTGCATAATCCCATCCATCATTATTTTATGACCTCCCCGGAGGTCATTTTATTACCAATGTTTGTCAGAATTATATTGTATTTTTGTTTTTTATTCAAAGCGGCAGTCCGTCATACAGTGCGTGACAGACTAACTAGCGCGTGTGTTGCCCTTTTTAAGCCCCGCCTTCTTTGTTGCCCTTGGCGTGGGGCCATTTTTTGAACGGAATGCGACTTCTATAGCTTCCTTATTCGTAGCTCGGGAAACGTAGTGTGGGACGCCCCCCTGCCAGGTGGACTGATGACCTGAGGTCGTGGTGGTTGATGAATGAGGAAAGCGGGTGATCGTGCGCTTTGGCATGTCCTTGCGGAGGCCTACGTCCAGCAGTGGACTGCAATGAATGATTGATAGATTGATTACCTATAGTGACCGAAGCTTAAAATATAAATCATATTTTAAGTAAAAATATAATTGACTTACCAACCTACTTGCAAAAACTTTAAAGGAACCCTGAAATAGGTGTACATATTCGTACTTGTACGTCTTTTGTTATTAAACTATGTTACTTCCGATATTATTCATTTAGGTTCCTGTTCACACTTTGACCAGAAGCTTCTTTTGTAATGCATTGTTACGTGGAGACCTGTAAATGGCGTTTTGATTTTGATTGTTTGCAGTACCTACTTAGTTAACTTTCTGTTGGTCTTCCTATTATAAATAATTAAATAAATAAATACCTACTTATTACTTAATATAAATAGAACGTTGTTCCCTAAGGAAGTATTTTTTAAGTTTTTCGTTGCATCCATATTCTTCAATCTCTTCGTGCATGCTCGTCGGTGTAGGAGTCTTCGATCACAGAAAGGGACATACTATTATTATTATGAGAATGAATTGAAGTTGTATAAAATATAAAGTAGTTATTTATAAGAACTTTTATTCGAGTATATTTGGGACTTACGCCGTAGTCTTCTCCTATTTATATCCTCTCATCTCATCATCATCATCAACAGCTCATATACGTCCCCACCGAGGGGCTAGTACCCTGAATTAGGACAATTAGGCCTTAGTCGACCACGCTGGCCCAGTGCCTTCACACAATCAATCAATCAATCAATTAGCCTATTGCAGTCCACTGCTGGACGTAGGCCTCCCCAAGGGTACGCCAAAGCGCACGATCACCCGCTTTCCTCATCCAGCCACCACCAGTGACCCTCTTCAGGTCATCAGTCTACCTGCCTTCACACGCAACCTTTGAATTTCTTCGCAGGAGTGTGCAGGTTTCATCACGATGTTTTCCTACTCATCCAGTTTTCCTTAAATATTTAAACCTCACTTTGTTGCCGGAGTATTACAGATGTTCACATCCTAAGAGACATCATCATCAAATTGGAACCGTAATTGTCTTACTCCAATTTTAATAATTATAAAAAATGTATTACCTACCTTATTTAAAATGTTGGGTTATTCCATCTGTCCTAACTATTACCATAGCCGGCTGCCGACAACGCTGACGTAAAAGATGACGTCACATAACATTGACATGTGGTAAGACTATACACATCTGGAGTGAGTTCAAGGAGCATTAAAACCCTACCAAGTACGTGTCAGGCCACGTGAAGTGTAGGGTTCTGTAGTTGCCCAATACTGGGTGGGTAGGTAACTTTTTTACATCAAAGTAATTTTCTACGATATATTTTGTACCGAATTTCTTATTTATACAAGTACATTTTATAAGTTGGTCTATTACATGTTAACCATGCCAAATTACAGCCTTAGTATCTTTGATCTAAGCCGCGGACAGACAGACGGACATGGTGAAACTATAAGGATTCCTTGTTGACTACGGAACCCTAAAAACGTGATAGATCTATTGAAGCGAACGCGTCATTTTTGCAGCATTTCTAAGAATAGACTTTTTGGCGCTTTCGTGTTATCTTATTATTTATTTACGAAGATTTAAGAATGTTATGTAAAATGTAGACGAACTGAAACAGTAACACTGCGTCGCCTATTATATGGCTGGGGACGACTCCTGCAATAGAGCAACTCTTCTAAATTATAACTGCTTGGCTTTGCATCTTAATAACGTTTTTATTCCTATTTATCATTAATACACTATTTACAATATCTTCTCAATCCCTAGTACATTACTTATTCATCTGTGGACTCAATCTTTGTTTTTCTACTTCTTCTACAATAAACGGCAAATCCAGAGTGCCAGCAATAACTAAAAACTATCAATATCAAAGAAGAAGAGAGCGCGGAGTTTGTACACGGATTATACGATCTCTACACATATAGGAGAAAGCATATAAAAATCGAAACCTTTGACCTTTAATAGCTGAGCCAATTTATGCTTGTGCCATTACTTACTGGTTTGCTGCAAAAAAATAACTCGCGGAAAAAAGATTTTAATTCACTATCGAAGAAGTTCGCCGCTCATAACGGAGGTTCCGGGTTGGATTCCCGGTGGGGACACTGTCAAGCAAAAATCTCTTTGCGAGACATTCCCGAGTTTGGTTAGGACTTTGCAGGCTGAATCACCTGATTGTCCGAAAAGAAAGATGATTCCGTGCTTCGGAAGGCACGTTAAGCCGTTGGTCCCGGCTACTATCTAGTCGTTACATGAGCCATGTCATGCCTTTGGCGGTTCTATAACACTGACACCAGGGTTTGTGAGGTCGGTTGTCGACAACCTTACAACCCACACGATGAAGTAAAAAGAACTATCTAAGTTAATGTATAGGTATAGTATATGCTGTAAATGCAAAACTAGTTTTGTGAAGACAAAACAAATTTCGGTAATCTTCCACAGTTCTTTCCACAGGAAATATGAAATATCATTACGACTGTCTAGAGAAGTCAACGTATAGTACACAATTTACATGAATCATTGTGGTGCTTACGTACTGCGATAATTATAATTCAATCAGACAATGTCCAATTACGTAAATACAAGCGTTCCAGATGCTATTGATATTAGCATGTGTTCATAGATAGCAATCATATTAATATTATTATTAAACTTGAATATGCAACGAGTGAATAAAAATAAAATAAAAAAATAATCAATTTTCGTCCTAAAACTTTTTTCGAATTTTCAAAAAGATATTTTGACCGAGTCAAAATTGTATGTTGTCCAGACATTTGAAAAGTTGTATACCTATCAAAAGTTGCTTAAATACAAGGCTATTTTTTTCTTCCTAAATGGGCAAATATTGCAAGCTGATCACACGGACTAATTTTTTGAAAAACATTTCTGCCCAAAAATTAATATGTTAGAACAAGACTGTGTATTAAATTAAATAAAGAGTATTAGAGGTATGTATGTAGGCATAAATTATAGTAAGTTATGCGAAGCGAACGTCCATGAAAGTGTAAATGTTATTATTCTTGACTTTTACAAATAGGTACGTTTACTTACAATATACAACTAGTATTTGTACTTTGACACGTATTTATAATCGTCAGGGTTGTCAGAAGAAGGTATTTTCATACTTCATGAAAACTTTCATTTTTTTCATAAAACATTTATGTAGGCACGATTTTTGATACACTGATACAGAATAAAGTTCTAGGTACAGTTTGTATTAATAGACTAGAGACTTCCTATTGTTAGCGTACTAATTATATAAGTTTATTTAGGTATATACTCAAACATGTATTACAACATGTTCATATTTTATCATTATTTAAAAAAAAAGATATAATTGGATTTTAAATCATGAGATGCCTCAAATTTGCCTTTATCTCATTTTATTATTAAGGATTTCGCGTACGTCTGGCAGCCCTGATAATCATCTTGCGCGTGAGTTGAAGATCGTTCAGCATCAAACAGTACCGCGGCGCAGGCGTCGGCGCGCTCACGTCTCCACATCACAGAATTAAAATAAAACCAGCCAGTATCAAAACAAAACATTATTTAGATGTGTATATGTGCGTAAGTTGGATCTTGCAAAACATAATTGACCTTGACCATAAACATGGGTGATAAAAATAAAACCGGTTCATTATTTTCGCGCCAAATTATTAGTGTCAGTTGAAAATGTGATGTTTAATTAATAGTTACATTAAAAAGTGAAGAAAAAGTTTAATTAAATAAGTAGATTTAGATGAAAAAGGAGTGAAAATTCGTGAGATGTTTTGTGAGGATTAGTTGGCTAGCTTCCAAATTAGTCAGTATTTGCGTGAGCAGTGTCGGCTTGTGGAAATGTTTGGGCAAATTCAATCTATATCCGAAAGTTTAAAGTGAAAATCGAAATTATCTTTAACATTGTTATTTAATTACGAGAATAAAAAAAATACCAATTTAGGATTAATCAGTTTGCTCCAATCATCAATAAAAAATATAAGGACAAAATCGCATTCGAATACAATATATACTTCCAAAGACAATATAATCTTATACATCATGGCGTCGATAGAGATCCCTTCATCATCAGCAACGCCAGAAGACACTCCGACGCCATCACCAGGCCCTGAAGCCATCACGAAGTTCAACTTCATGAAGAAGGCCCAGGCTGCCAGGAGCAATCCCTTCGTGAAGCCCAGACCCTCACTCACCAGGGAGAGTTCCACTGCCGAACTGTTCTCCAGAGAGAATTCTACTCCTGACTTCTTCCAGAATTCTAGACTGAACCTTTTTGAAACGGCTCCTAAACCCGAAGTGTCTTCACATAGCTATGTAAAGGTAAATAATACATACACAAGAAAATATATACATGGTCATCAACATCTCATATACGTCCCCACCGAGGGGCTCGACCCTACTCTGAACTAGGGCGATCAGGCCATAGTCTACCACGCTGGCCCTGTGTGGGTTGGCCGACTCTACACAACCTTTGAATTTCTTCGCAGGAGTGTAAAGGTTGCCTCAAGATTATTTCCGTCACCGTAAGAGCGTCGAACAAAGGTACTCATAGTACGAATTGGTGCGTTGTGTGGTTCGAATACGCGTCTGCCGGACAGCAGCCTTAGCCGCACACTACACTACCGACCCTAGCCGCTCTAGAATCGTTTATTTACATCATCAGTATTAAAAAGGTGGTCTAAAAGTTTCCTTAATACCTATAATATGCGGTTTCCTTATAATATAATCATCCTAAGACCTTTGCCCGTGACGCTGAGTGGTTATCTAAACAATATTTATTTACGTAAATAAGCGTAGTTACTTGCTACGTAAACACTGAGATATTATTAAATACCTATAATTAAAGTTAGCACAGAGATTTATCCTAACGACCTGGAATTGCTACCTAGCTAGCAATAAGGCTGCCTATCTGTACCCTTCTTTGATGATTTCATTGTTTTGTATATCTATTTTTTATTTATTATTCTTCATTACACACAAATTTTTCAAAACACAGTTACAAAATGTTTGTCGCAAAAACGAGCTTATCTCTGCAAAGAGATCTCTTCCAGCCAACCTATACGTAATAAGAAAGGGGGGATACTTTTGAAGTGGACAAGAATGTGTATTATATATTTTTTCGATGTGTGCAGTAATGGTTAATTATTGTCTATTCTAAACGCTTTCGGTTCCGTAGCATAGTTCCCGCCCAGGGTAAACATTCGTGTAATGAGCACTTGTGTTTACCTTGTATCTGGATGTTGTTTATCTAGTATATCAGATATCTGGTACCAATAGTACAAGCTCTGCTCAGTTTGGGATCAGATGGCCGTGTGCGAGATGTCTAATATATTTATTTATATATATATTTTTCTTTGGAATGATAACCGACCTCACAAACCCTGGTGTCAGTGATAAAATATCAAAGTTCTTTATCTAAAATTCAACGTAAGATTGTACAGAATATTTTTCTGAAGTCAAAACTTGCTAACTACAAGTATGCTCTCACTGTGGAGAAGAACGGACAGATAAACTCGACAGAGCACGTTCTGTACCTATTTTTAAATATGAATGGGGTTTACAACAGGTAATGTATTCAACATCAACGGCCCGTTACAGTCCACTGCTGGACTATGAGCCTCCTCCACTTAAGTGGAGAGTTTTGCCATAATCCCCACGCTTGGCAGGCGGGTTGGAGATCGCAGATTAAAAGGTTACTGTATCAGAGAGCGCTGCTGTGTAGTCCCTAAGTCGCCTCTTAGGACACCCACGGGAAGAGTAGGGGTTGGTGACAAATGTATTCTACTCTGCCGTCACCAAACGGCTGATGTATTCAAAAGCAATATGAATATTGTTACTGAGCTGCCAAAGCCATCTGATAGCTCATCAGTCATCATGAAACGACTATTTCCATAACAAACAGTCGGGTTCAGTACATTTATTCATTGATGGCTTAACGAGGATGCCAAAGTATGGAATCATTTTAATTCCTACAATCAAGTGAGTCAGATTGTATTGTCTTACAGAAACTCTCTCAAAGTGATTTTGACATTGCCCCACCCGGCCTTCGAACCTTGAACCTCCGAATCAAAAGCCGAACGCTCTGTACGCTGGACTACTGCGGCTACTAGAGTGCTTATTCTATTAATCTCTTGATGGCCAGTATCATTGCCAATCTGTAGTGACGTGGGGAACCCGTCGTTAAAGCAGACAAGGGATATGAAGCTGTTTCCCTATTTCTAGTGGCTCTGTGAGCTGTAAACCCTGCGAGTATTTTTTTAATGGCTCATTTATGATTTTTTACGTTTTTAACCCTCATAACTCCGTAATTTTTTTAAATTTCCAAAAACTGACTCGACAAAAAAAAATCTATTAATTTATCGAACCTGCTCACAAAATATAAATGGTAACAGACATACATAAGGTACAAACAAACAAACAAACAACCTCTAACCCCAAACACACCTTCGTTCCGTTCCGTCCGTCGTGGGTAAAAACATGGTAAATACACCATAAAAAATTTTTGGGAGCTGTCCTTTACACCTGTAACCCACCATGTTTAATGCAAATAAAGACTATTCTATTCTATTCTATTCCTGTATAGGTGTAATCCTACACGTGCTAGCTCGTCGTAAACCGTCACAAGTAACAATTTGTCGTTTAGCCCAATGACAAGCTACCTTAGCCGTAGCGTCGTCGTCAATATGCAATTGTGTATTCATTGCTCGTTCAAGTACATAGTTCTCCTATATGCAGTGGCCAGGTCCGGTTGGATACACGGGGCCACAGAAATAAGGGGGACTAACGCTATGCGCTCACTAGCAACTTTTGTCTCTCGAGACACTGTGTGCCTCTCTTTCGCACTCTAGTAAACTTGACGAGAGAGACATACTGTCCGCCGCGTCAAGTCGCTAGTGCGCGCATAGGGTTACTGTATTTTTTGTGTCTGTGTGCAATCACACTACCACCATTATAAACGTGAAAATATATTTGGATGTTTAGATGTTTGTTCCGAATTCACGCAGGTACTCAACGGATTTGGATGAAATTTGGAATGGAGATAGTTTGTAACCTGGATTAACACATAGGATACTTTTTACGGAGTAAAGTCTTATTCCCACGGGAAAATGTTACACAACGCGAGCGTAGCCGTGGGCGGAAAGCTAGTAAAGTAATTTCATTCCTTTTTCATTCATTCATTTAATTTTGGGGGGCCTTAAATTAAAGGGGCCCAGTCTAGTTTAGGTTCTGATGCCCACATGTGGTAGATAGAGTATTCATCTATTGTATAGGCGTCATCAAGATCTTGCTCCTCGTAGATACATTTGTAGAGTGCATCTGTTATGAGCTGATCGTGTCAATTGATAACATGATTCACGTATGTATTTCACTTTTTTTTTCAAATATGTTTTTGTCGGCAAAAGTGTTAGTATTTTATTTTGAAACTATAGTTTTCTTTTGTTTATTAATTATGTAGAATTTATTATTAGTTAAGTCTAAAAGAGCGAGAATGTTTTAAACTTTCAGAGAAAGATTTTTACAATTTTGCAATGCCTAGGCCATCAAAAATCTATCTAGATAATGACCGCGAAAGTTTAAAATTATATATCACAAATCTGTTTGAAATTGGAAAGCATCTACATAGGTTTTTAGGTGATAATAACATTTTAGTTTCTGCATTGTTATTAAACCCTTATTGAAACAACCATATCCCATTGCGATACTTAAAAAAAACTCAAAGAAAAATATTATTTTAAATTTTTGACTATCTACCTATAGAATGATTGATTGATTGATATATACTTTATTGCACCAAAAAAGGATGTACAAAGGCGAACTTAATGCTATATAGCATTTCTACCAGCTAACCTTTGGTGGTTAAGAGCAGGTTGAGGGTAGTGCCGCTAAAAACAGCGTTCAATGATAAACTTTTGGTCCTTTGCAAAATTCATGTTTTTATGTTTTTTCTCAACAAAAGAGAGTTTTATCACCATTAGCTACGTCGTCGTAGCGAGCGTAGCGCGTAGAACGCTACGGCGTAGACGCCACGCAAACCCTGCGTAGCGCGTCTACGCTTTACATTCTACCGTACAATGTTCAAACGCACAAAAAAAAAGGCGCAGTGCGAGTGCGTTTGACCGTCTCCGGGGCCCTTTAAGGTTTGTTACGATCATAGTGTTGCCGTATTCCTTAATGGACTCTCGTGCCCTGTTTTTCTATTTGACAAAATTTTAATTAAATCATAGATTATTATTGTTACAGATTACGTCTGTTAACGAAATATCTAATAATTTTAAAGCAAAAAATCAAAAATCTTGGACAGGACTCGAACCTGCATCTTACCAATTATGCCACCAAGCTCTGTGAAAGATCGACGAAACTTGACACTGCTTTTTACTTCAGAGTGCATTACAGCTCCATCTGTCGTTAAATATTGCGAACTACCGACATTCTTTTCATTTTTCGCTTTATAATTTATTATTAATTAAATCGTCAGTTTAATACACTTTTTTTGAGGTAGTAGTATACGAGAAGCTTTACTAAATCCGTGCGAAGCCGGGTGGGTCGTAGTATCTTGAAAAAGAGTACTTTCCCTCCAGGTGTGTATAAGTACGAGTATATAATGGTATTATACTTTTATGTGTACTGGTTGCCAATGTTCCTTTTACAATATGACTGATATTGTAATACGTTACGCATTTCAAGATTCGCTTTTACTTAATAGAAAAAGTAATAGAAAACCACGGACCGTGAAATCCATAATAATGCCTCAAATCTTATTGTGGTTCTTAATATTATGATCTCATATAGCTAGCAACTGCAATAGAGCGTCGATGGTCTAGTGGCTAGAGCCGCTGTCTCCCGTCCGGGAGACGCTGCTGGTTCGATCCCCACCACGTACCAATTTGTTTTCGAATAAATTTCGAATTCATACCTTTATTCGACGCTCTTACGGTGAAGGAAAACATCGCGATGAAACCTGCACACTCCTGTGAAGAAATTCAAAGGTTATGTGTGAAGTCGACCAACGTGCACTGGGCCAGCGTGGTCGACCAAGGCCTAATCGCCCTAATTCAGGGTAGGCTCGAGCCCCTCGGTGGGGACGTATATGAGCTGTTGATGATAGCAACTGTCAAATAAATTCTTCTAAGTAACAGCCTCCGTAACCAATTGGTGGTGTGGAGTGGAGCTTTCGTCTCTCATTGCGGAGTTTCCGGGTTCAAATCCGGATTGGAACACTGACATAAAAAAAAATGTCTCTGTGATTTTTCCCCAGTTTGGTTAGGTTAGGTTAGGACATTGCATGAATCACCTTGCTATCTGAAAAGAAACTAATTCCGTGCTTCGGAAGGCACGTTAAACCATGGGTCCTAGCTGCTATCTACAGTAGCAGTCGTTATCCGAGCTGAGCCAGCGACCCTGGCGCCAGGGTTAGTGAGGTCGGTTGTCGACCTTACAACTGGCACGATGAAGAAGAAGAAGACTAAGTTATATTATTCTTCTTAGTTTCCACTTACATAATAACTTGTTATTGTACATTTATATAAATCAAGCTACCTCTGACCGTTGCGTTAGTGGTTCAATCGTGACATGATACAATACTCCATGCAATGATTGACTGTTTTGAGTTGTCTGTAATAAGGATATCGCATAAATGTTGGAATTTCAGTAACAAAGTTCTTATTACTTTCGTCAGAATGTATTTGGCAACACTAGTTTTGGCGTTATCAATCGATTGAAAGTCTTACAAAACATTATTTTTTTACATTTATTTTGATACTCGCATATAGGCGGCTAAATTCATTTATATAATATTATTTCAAAATGTTTCGTGATTTTAATTTTATTTTTGTTGTGGCTGTTCAAGGCTAAGCCCATTTTGGTTGCTCCCCTTTGATTCCATTTTAATGGCAGACAGCTTGCTGATACTACGGGACTATATTTACTTTTTTCCAAAATCAAATTAGTTGGCCGCCTCAGTTTACGTGCTAGAGACACATCTACTTCACTTTATATATATCATAACTTTATTTATTTATTGTACACAATAAAGTTAACAGAAAATGATCAAATAGAAAAACAACACAACAGGCACTGCTTATTTCTAAAGAAATGTCTTACAGCAGACCTTGGAAGTGAGAATTTAGAAAAGACTCTACGCAAAAAACAAGTCACTTTTTAGCCAAACAAGTTAAACACCGCGTATCCAAAACAAAAACACATCTTAATGCGCAAAAAGTAAACATGTTCTATTTTCGAACCGAAGACGGCTGTATTCCAGCCAGCTACGTTTCAAGGTCTGTACGCAAGCGTGACGTCACAGTATGGTCGCCATTGTTGAAGACGTCACCAAGTTACGGTATCTGTCTACAGAATTTGGCAATGTTGTAAACAAAACAATTATTACAATTATTTCAATCCTGAATCCTGTTTATATTCAAATTTTAATGAACCCAGCATTAATTTTACAGTGATAGCGACGACAAATAACAGTTAAACGAATTATTTGGAAAATGGAAAATCGCGACCATCATGACCACCATGTAGTACCTATGTATATTATATGCCTCATTTGTTTACAAGACTGTAAACAAGTGTGCCAAATTATATTGAGAGAAGATAAGGATAAAATGGTGCTTGATTTTTTTAACTCTCGTGTATGGACAAGGTCTAGAATGGATGAATTACACTGTACCAGTTACTGGCGCCAGTGGGTACTGGATAGACGAGCGCTACGAGTATCCGGCAGATGTTAGCGTCGTGTAACCTTGCTAGAGTGAGCCAGATTTTCTTTGTGTAAATTAAACGTATTGGTTTACAGTGTATATTTGGTTTTTCGCTAATTTAATTGTCAAATGTGGGGCTTTTACGTATGTAATGCAATTTTTGTGGCCATATGGACACGCTAGGCATTACAACTAGGATTATGACGAATGCGCTGTGTAATTTCACATGTAGTGCCTAGCAATATGCAATATTTTGTACAATAGGGTTGAATTTGTAAGAAATATATTTTACTATATTAAATAAACAAAAATTTCAGATTTTTTCCTTTACTTGTGCTTCTTACCAAAATGGTTTTAAGTCAATGGGAAGTACCCTATATCCCTACCCCGTATCTTTTGAATGCGCTGACTTGGAAACTTGAAATTTATAGTGCTCTAAGGGACCTTAGTGCCAAGAATTAATTTCAACTTGGTACCTCCACGCGTTCTTGAGAAAAAAGGTCTTGACAGACAGACGGACAACACAGTGAGGGCTACTTTTTCCTTTTGACGTACGGAACCCTAAAGGTATCGCACATAATGTAGTTTACCTAATCTGTCTACGAAAAACTTCTTTGCATACCTTTGGTTATTGTTTTCTATTTTCGTATGAATGTTTCGACGTCATGCTCGACGTCAACTCATGACCTGATAAGTTGGCGAACTATTTTGTTTATCTTTCTAAACAGTTGAATGCCCTCCTAGTAAACTGAAAAAACTATAGTATTTTTGCTTTCTGCATTCGTTCACATTTTTTGATTAAATGTGGCGGACGTGTCACTATTTTTTTAGTTCAAAAAATCAAAATCAAAATAATTTTATTCGAATTCAGATTTTTACAAATCATTTTTCGACGTCAAAGCTACGTTGATGGCTCTTTCATATACGTCCCACTACCGAGTGGCTCGACCCTACCTGAAGCCCTATCCTGAATTAGGGCGATCAACCTTAGGACCATGCTGACTCGTTGAGGGTTGGGCGACTTCACACACAATCCTTCACTGTAAAAGACTTTATTCGATAATAAACGTGCGAAATCGAAATTCGAAAACTACATTACTAACCACATTTAGAGCAATAAAAAGCTTTTTAACAAAAAATTAAACCAACGAAAAAGTAACTAAAAAGTGTAAAATAAAATAATCCTTCTTTTAACCAACATAGAAATTTTACTTGGCCTATATTTTGCAATCAAATCACTATTAAAACACATTGCTACGTTATGGGGTTTGAACCCGCGTCTCTCGGACGAGAGCGGCCCTAACCACTACACCTTCCTGTATTTGTTCTTGTTCAATTAGGTTTCTAGTGTCATTTTTTTTACGTATTTTTTTGTTTTCAGGGAATACCTCTAGGATGGAACCACCGGTCGAAGCTGGAGCGAGTGCTGATGGTGTTGAGCGGGGTCCTCTTCCTGGTCTTCATGTTAACCTTGACCCTGCTCCTCACGATGAAGGGTCCCAACGGGGACGTGATGGTTCTACCCTGCTACCAACCTGAATCTAAAGGTGAGTTTAATTAAATAAAAATTTGTGCAGAGATCTCGCACACGGCTCTCTGATACCAAACTAGGCAAAGCCTGTACCAGACAGCTGTTCTACATACATAGGTACCAGTGGCGAAGGGTGAAATTTTGACAAAGGTAAGCCGGAAGAGCGCGGCCTACCTAACTAAATGACATGCTTTTTGTTTTCAAAACTGTGAGTTCGGAAAATGGAATTCATCGCTACACAAGTAGTCAAATAGTCAGTTGATCAGCAATCCATATGAATTAATGCCATAATAGCATACAGAACTCACAACACTCACTCAACAACTTACCGTATTGAACAGATCGTGAAAACACAGTAAAAACAACAATTTCACTGTTTACAAACAAGCACACACTAAATTGGCGGACACGCACTAATTAAATTTATTGTATCACTTTACTTCCCAATATAAATCATAATTTAACCAATCACACAACATCACACTTCAAAATTAAATAAAGAATTCGACCCCGCGATGTATTTTCTTCTTTTTCAATTTTTCTATCTTATCAATTCCTCTCTCGCGTATGCGTTATGCGTTACAAAGAGAAAGACATTTTGGGAAGCCGACCCGACTCGGCTTCTATGGCGCCATTTTATGGGTGTGTTTCAAATTCACGAACTCGGTCGGTCGTGCGACTCGTGCTTGATCGAATATACATTGACGTGCTTGTAGAGCGCCGTCCGCCTCGACTTGTAGTAAAAAAAGCAATGTATCTTGCGCTCGCGTGTAAGGTAAGCCGATGGGAATCGGCTTGTATGGACTCTTCGCCACTGATAGGTACATAAATAGATAAACAAATACTTATTTGTTTATATGTTATCTATGATATAGATAACATCCACACAGGGAAAACACAAAGAATTCCCAGCGAATAGTAGAATCGATTAGAATTGTATAGATAAGGTTCACGGACGGCTAGTCTGAAACGTTCAACTGTGCTTCTTAAAGTCACGTCACAAGATCTGTAGGTATTTCAAGAATTTTTAATACGTAGATAAATAAATATTTTCTCTATACCATAAAAA
Organism: Carpatolechia fugitivella; assembly: GCA_951230895.1. Taxonomy (NCBI): domain Eukaryota; kingdom Metazoa; phylum Arthropoda; class Insecta; order Lepidoptera; family Gelechiidae; genus Carpatolechia; species Carpatolechia fugitivella. The sequence goes on from OX579668.1 coordinate 5,062,889, forward strand.
TAAAATTTTACCAAAATAACTTTTACGTAGTTGTAAAATGCCTATTTACATTTATTTGCTTAAAATTAAAAAATAAAATCCTTTATTAATTAGTTACCTACTTAATTGGCGCCAGTGTTTTTCCTTTTTCTATTTATTTACTTATAATGTACACAATTAACAAGAAAATTACAAGATCATAAATGAAAATAATCCAACGGGCCTGCTTATTTCTTTAAAAAGTATCTTCCAACAGACCTACACAAGAGAAAAGGAAGATAACAAATAATAGACGCTGTTGGCAACACCAACAAGTAGCTTTGAGTTTTTAGATACAGCTGTTGGCAACACCAACAAGTAGCTTTAAGTTTTTAGATACAGCTGTTGGCAACACCAACAAATAGCTTTAAGTTTTTAGATACAGCTGTTGGCAACACCAACAAATAGCTTTAAGTTTTTAGATACAGCAACACTGGTGTCTTCTCTCTCGCTCTGTTCGTTCTCTAAGAATTTAATGTCGGTCCTGTACTTTGTGACTTGTGTGTTTCTTTTTACACGGTTATACCGTTATAATAATACTTGCTGTGAAGCGAATTGCAAGAACTTTGTTTATCTCCTCAGCCTACATCACTACAGTCCACAAAATTAATGAAGGAATCGTTCAGACGCTGATAAAACATAGAAGAACCAGATAAATACCTAAAACTACTCATACATAACATCTAAATATAACTAACACATATTAAATAATAATATAAACTTACACCTGATATTACTTAAATTAAAACATCAGTGATTTTTTAAAATTGTTAACCCATTGCCACTAGGTCACGATCGGTTATAATACATTTAAACTGAGATAGACATTGTCGACGCAAGCGCAGGTTAAGCAGGAAACCGCCATTCTGTAGTACAATGCAACGCACGCGTCTCATTGATAAAGTAGATCAACCTATAAATAAGACTTTACTTCAAATTAAAAATTTAGCTAACCCGCCTGCAGTTTTATATTTCTATTAAATCAATTCATTCGGAAAATAGGTAGGTATTCAATAAATATAATTGTTTTTCTATATTTTATTGACTGCATGTTTTTGGCTACTTGAATATTAATTTGATGAATTCGAATGAAGTGAAAGAAATAAGTATCGTAGCAAGTGGAAGGAACTATAGTCTCTATCAAACTCCTAGGAAAACCGTGAGTTTGTGTTGGTATGGTATTGGTACGTATTTGATTCGCCATATTTACATTTTCTTATATACGTCATAGCTTGCCAATCGCACTACATAAAGCAAGTTGACTGACATATCCGAGGCGTTCCCCACATAGAGACGGGTACTATACTTAAAACAACACTGGGAACATTATTGCATAAAAAAGGTTATTCGTGATTCACACTTGTCAGCTAATCGAGATTGACATGTGTGTCTGAAAATGTATCCTATGAAAGACTTTTATTTTCTAATGTTAAAAAAATGAAATATAGGTATCATCATCATCATCATGTGGGTTGTAAGGTCGACAACCGATAAGTCATCATTCTCCTGACCTGTTCCCTTTATTTGGGGTCGGCGCAATATGTTTTCTTCTTCCATTCATCCCTGTCAGACGTCACATCACTATTCACTCCCTTCTTACACATATCATCTTTCACGCAATCCATCCATACTTTTCTGGGTCTACCCCTACCTGCTTTTCCATTTACTCTCATATCTAGCATACGTCTGGTGGTATGGGATTCCTCTCTTCGCATCACATGCCCATACCACGACAGCCTGTTACTCCTCAACTTGTCCACTATGGGTGCCACTTTCAAGCTTCCTCTTACATACTCATTTCTTATTCTGTCTTTCCTCGTCACACCACACATCCATCTTAACATTCGCATCTCAGCTACATGCATTCGTCTTTCATCCATGTCCTTAACGGCCCAACACTCAGATCCATACATGACGACAGGTCTTATAATGGTCTTATAAATTTTTCCCTTTAATTTTAAAGGGAATCGGGAGTCGCAAATGGTCCCTGTGACCTGTCGCCATTTCATCCATCCCACATTCACTCTATTTTTTACGTCCCGATCGATCTCACCGTCGTTCTGAATGACTGAACCAAGGTACCGGAAATCGGAGCAAACTGGTAGGGGTGCACCATCAAGCGTAATGGGCAGAAAGCTGGAGAGACCGCCGAAATCACAGAACATGTATTCAGTTTTGGTTCTGCTGATCTTCAAGCCAACACTCTCCAGTTTCTGCTGCCATTTCTCCAATTTACTCTGAACCTCAAGTCCATCTTCCCCGACGAGTACGATATCCGATAAGTATAGATATAAAAAAAATAGTTAAACATTAGCATTCTTACAAGCTAGTCAATAACATTACTCTCCATTTAGCTCCACGTAAGTCGGATAATGAGCTGACGTTAATGATAAGATGGGCCTTGTCCTTGCCTCTCGTCACGAGTGAGAATACATTTCACAAGTTCAAGGGAGTATTATTAACACTGATTCAGTATTTAACAAACTGAGCAACTTTCCCAGATAAATTTAGTAGTCATAACTTGATGTATTATATATAGGTATAGGTATATTCAATTCTCAATTCAATTCTTTATTAATAAAAATGTTAAAAATTACAGAATATCCAGGGCTTTTAACATTGCATGAAATCTTACCTCAAAAATTCAAATTAAAAGAAAAAACAAAATTATTTATTTCTTTAAATAACAGTACATTCTTAGCTAGTGGCCGGTGTCTCCTTGTAGGCTGTGTTAGGAGACACAGCTCTTCCATTTTAGTCGTATAGTAGGTAGGTACCATTAAAGTTAACAGTAAAATATAAAATAAAATAATGAAAAAAAATATATATATGTGGGGAAATCTGCACACACCGCCATTTGATCCCAAACTAAGCAGAGCTTGTACTATGGGTACCAGACAGCTGGTATACATTACATAAATAGATAAATGCATACTTATATTGATAAAGAACAACCAGGAGTCAAGTGGCTCCCAGTTCGCCTTCGCAGGAATTCTCATATTTTATCTACCCTCTTCAATATTCTTCATAACCCTTCGTCGCCTTCATATCTTAAAGACCGTTTCTCTTTCTTACACTCTCAGGACAGGCCATGCCGTCCTGCTATGCGCACTCTTCTTTCTATCCCTTCTCATCGTTCTGGTTTTTACTCCTCCTCTTTTACAGTTCATGCAGTTAAGCTGTGGAACTCGCCCCCTCACACTGTGCGTGACAGCCCTTCAATATCTGTGTTCAAAAAACGAGTGAAGGAACATTATCTTTCTTTGTGTGCAAGTAATCCGTGTTAGGTTAGGTATTTTAGTATATGTATCTGTGTATGTAGTTATATATGTAGTTTATTGTTCTGTTTATATATATATATATATTGTTCATATATATATATATATATATATTTTAAATGTATTTAGGTTAAGTTTGTATTGTTTGTATTACGTAATATATCATATTACATTTAAATTATTGTGCACGTTTTATCCGCTTTCTTGTACCAGATTTCTCTCTTCCTAGGTCTGCTGGAAGACATTTCACTAGAAATAAGCAGAGCCTGTTGTGTCGTTTTTCTTTACGTTCGTATTTTCTTTTGTAATGTTCTTGTGTACGATAAATTATAAAATAAAAAAAAAAGGAGAGGAAGTGCTGACTGGTTTGCCCTACGACAATTACGTCTCGGGATCGGGTTTTTGCACAATACAATACTCCTATTATACAACATCTTGTCCACAAACAAGTCAACAGTTTCTACATGTGCGCGTGTGTGAGTATGCGTAAGTAAGTACCTAGTACATAATAACAATAAACAAAAACAATATTCATAATAAATAAGCAAATAACTTCAACATTAAATAAATTCAATTAAAAAGGACATGTACAGTTTATTAGTAGATTCAAAAATACATTTTTTTTTCTAGCCTGAGCTGTCCCACTGCAGGGCAAAGGCCTCCCTTTTTCCTTCCACCGTTCTCGATCTTGTGCCACTGACTCCCAATCATCCTCGAGGTCTGCCTCTCCTACGTCGGCTATCATTTGGCACCCACTCGGTAGCGATCCTGGCCCACGGGTCCGGGTGCATTCTGCAGACGTGACCCGCCCAGTCCCATTTTAACTTGGCAGCCTTTTCACCCACGTCTTTTGTGCGGGTTTTGGAGCGTAGGGTGGTGTTCCGGATTCACACTTGAAGAGGTATTCAAAAATATGGAATTACCCTGGCGAGCGATGGGTATCGGCAAGAAGAAGCTGAACAAAAATATTAAAATGTAAAAATAGTTTAAAAAGAAATAAGCTTGTCAATTTTGAATTTAGGAACTCGAAATCAAACTAAGACCAGGAATAAGAGTTTCAGTATTTTTTAATCCCTACTTTAAAAGTGACAAACCTTTCATACAAACTTCTAACCCTTACCTCCTTTGATTAAGGATATCAAAAAAATGTTGAAACACTCGTCAAATAATTTATTTTTTATGATAATAATAAATTTATTTATCAGGAAACATAGTCCATTATTGTAAGTATAAACCTTAACCTATCTTAGTAACAGAACATTAACTGATTTTGATAAAATAAAATAACATAACATAAAATAATCTTCATTTAATTACATACTAAAACTACTTAATCAAAAGTCCCACCCAGTGTCTGAGGATGGGACAGTCCACCTGGTCAGCAATAACCATCAGGACACTGTTGGAGCTGGCCCGAACCCTGCTCAGTAAGGACGCCACTCTTTTGCGCCTGATGGCGTAAAAGGGTCGGGCCACACTCATCAGTGCGCTCTTCAGCAAACATTAGGGACGCACTGCAAAATCGGGGCAGTCTCAACAGTCTCCTGAGAGCGTTATTATACTGAACACGAAGAGCATTGTACGCCTTTTGAGTATAGTTGACCCACAAGCTACCGGAGTAGAAAACCTGACAAAATGCCTTAAATAAGATAATCTTGACCTGTTTTTAGCAAACCTGCGAGCCAACATAGTAGTAGCCAACATAGTTATAGTCTGATTACGAGTAGGTACAGTAAAACGGGGGGCGGTAGCCAGATGGGCGCTAAGCTAAACTGAGAGACACAACCGATTAATTATTGAAAATCTATTTATTATCACTTTTTACACTATCACACAGAACAAACGTCCACACGGGAACGATGTGACGTCCCGAGTCAGAAAAGCAAAAAAGAACCATTCGTATTTCAAAATCTTTAAACTGTATCGAACTATACGAACAGCCAGTTCGCTCAAAGGAGGTCGCTCCTTACATGCCGCGCCCCTATAAAAAAAAATTACTTGAATGGTAATTTTTTGTATCACATATCAACAAAATTCCTCACTATTACAAACCTACCTACATACAATTAAAAAAAAAAAAAAAAAAAAAAAAAACTGGCACTAGACTATCTTTGTGCCAAGTAATAAAAAGAATTTAAAAGAACAGGCAAAGTGTCATGACACGATTCAGCCTAATTGGCCCCATATGCCAATGTGCCAACTGAGCCAATGCCCAACCATAACGAGTTTAGATAGCACTACCTACAATATTAAACACGTAAAGAAAAGGGTTTAAGCGTATTATGGTGGAAAACCAACGTTCGACCATTTCTATGTCCTAATTTCCTAACCAAATAGTTGTTATTAGCAAGTCTGCGCACAACGCGATAAGGCCCCTTATAAAATCGCGACAGTTTCGAACAAACCTTGGAAACTCTCTTAGGGTTGTACACTAGAACTAAACGACCTGGGTCAAAAGTTACGAACTTAACCTTTTTATCATAATGTCGTTTTTGAGTCTGTTGCGACTTGCCAATACTTCTAACGGCCTCGGAGATACACACCTCGTTCGACAACCTGCGCGACTCGATATCTAAGTCGTCCGAGACTAAGTTAAGATTTACGTCAGTATCGGATCTGAACAACGGTTCTCTAGCGTAAATAATCTTATATGGAGAAAAATTCGACGATGACTGCGACGAAACGTTATACGCGAAAGTTACCAAAGGCAAGTAGGCACACCAACTGACCTGATCGTCCTCAACGTACATCGCCAGACTTTGAAGAAGCGTGCGATTGAACCTTTCCACCAGACCAATCGTTTGTGGATGACGCGTGGCAGCCACCGATAACGACGCATTAAAAAAAACGATGGTATCTTTTACCATATGCGACGTGAAAATCGAACCCCTGTCCGTAATAACTTCGCCGACAGAACCAAACTTACAAAAAACTTCTTGTGCCAAGAAATCGCACACAGCCTCGGCCGTAGCCCTCGGCACAGCCCTACAAATAGCATACCTCGACAGATACTCCATGCACACTATAACACATCTGTTCCCCGCAGACGATCTGCGAAACGGACCCAGCACATCCAACGCTACCTTCTCAAACAATCTATTCACGACTATTGGCTGAAGCGGAGCAACTAAATGAACCCGTTTTCTCTCCTGACACACCTTGCAACTCTTAATATACTTCGCTATTCTTTCGTCTGCTCTCGCAATATAAAACCTGTCCCTAAACTTCTTAATTGTCTTGGACAAGCCGAAATGACCCCCAAACCAAGGATCATCATGAAGTTCACTCATGACCTCCCCAAACAAAGAATCAGGAACCACGATGCAATCAACGAACCTATCCCCTTTCCTACATCTGTGGTAAAGTCTGCCATCCCTAAGGAAAAAACCCTTATAACTTCGACGAGATCCAACAGCCAACCGCGCCCGTAGCCTCGAACAAAAACTATCCGTATTTTGTTCACTCACAAAATCCACCACATCGATTCTGTACACGTCCAGCCCATCGCTCACCGCATTCTCACATTTATTCCCACCTTCTGAGAACTCAGACAAAGGATTCCTACTCATAAAGTCCGCAACCACATTTTCCTTGCCCGAGCAATACACTATTTGAAAATCATACTGCTGTATCGCTAACGCCCAGCGTGCCAGTCTACCATTCATATCCTTCTTGTCCCGCAACCAAATGAGTGCCTTGTGGTCAGTTACTACGTCGAATTGCATCCCCCAAATCAAATGTTTAAAATAATTCAGTGCCCACACCAAAGCCAGACATTCCTTTTCTGTTATCGAATATCTAGATTCGCAAACCGACAGTTTTCTCGAAGCAAACGAGACCGGCAACAAACTGCACTCATCCCCTTGCATCAGACATGCACCAAGCGCGAAATCACTTGCATCAACAAACAATCTGGTCGTCACGTTTTCTGCATTCGAAAAGTGACGTAACAACGGCGGGTTCTGTATGAGCGAAATTATTTTGTCGAACGCGAGTTGTTGCGAACTACCCCATTCGAACTTACACCCCTTTTTTAACAGTCTAGTTAACGGCATTGCTAATGCGGCATAGCCATCAATAAATTTTCTATAGTATGAAAATAAGCCTAGTACTGATTTAATATCCTTGGCGCACGTTGGCACTTTAATAGACTTCAGTTTATCCAACTTAGACGAATCGGGTCGTACACCTTCCCCAGAGATTTCATACCCCAGAACCGAAACTCTTTCGAACCCGAATCTACACTTACTAGGCTTCAGGGTGAGGTTCGCGTCTCTAATACGACTCAGGACATTCCCAAGCGCGTCGCAGAATTCATCAAACGATTCTCCATACACCAAAATATTATCGATGTAAACAATCGCGTTTTTATATTTTAGACCCCCTAAAACTTTGTCCATAGTGCGCTGGAATATCGCGCCACTCGTTCTCAAACCGAAAGGCAATACATTAAATTCATACAGCCCCGACGGCGTTACGAAAGCCGTCTTATGTCTGTCGGTCTCTTTGATGGCCAACTGCCAATACCCACTATTCAGGTCCAGGTCGGCAAAAAACTTGGCCCGCGCCAGATAAAGGATTAGATCGTCTATCCGCGGTAATGGATATGAGTCCGTTACAACCTTCTTGTTCAACGTTCGAAAGTCTATACAAAAACGCCAGGAGTCATCGGGTTTCTTGACGAGGACCACCGGGGATGCGTACGCACTACGCGATTCCCTAATTATATTATTATCTAACATCTCCTCAACCTGCTCTCTAATAATTCGATGTTGCTCATGCGACACCCTGTATGGCGCCTTGTGCACAGGAATCTCGTCGGAGGTGTTTATCTCCACCTCCAACAATGAACAAGAACCTAACTCTTTGGAATTAAAAGCGAACCGGTCCCTATAGCAGGACAACAGGTCGTTCAGTTTACTTTTCTGATAGTGATTTAAATCTTTATTGACATCCAATGTTTGGACCGAACTATCTTTCAAGTTCTCAGTGTCCAGAGACGCGCGAAGATTCTCCCCAAGGACTTCTGGTGAGTCCACAAAAAACACATAATCAGATTGCGACAGCTTCGGTATCTGAGCAGTAGCATGTATTACATCCAACGACGAGGTGACTTGCGCAGGCTTGCTCATAAAACTAACACGACACCTATCTAAACGTACGACTTTCTGGCGGAAATCTATAGCAGCGTTATACTTGCACAAAAAGTCTTGACCTAAAATTACATTGGGCACTAACGCATTCACTATAACAAAGGTATGCACAAATAAATATGAATCAATCAAAAACTTTAATTCAATCAAACCATTAGTAACCAATTGTTGGCCATCTACCGCACGTACATTAGGTGCCTCTTTATTCAACCTATCACATTTAATCACGCTACAGAGTTTATCAAACAAATTATTCGAAATCACGGAGACAGTCGCTCCGGTGTCCAACAGAGCTTCGGTTTCGTAGTTGGTGAACGACACCTTCACGATTGGCGAAGTTGGTCCAGAGGGAGCTTCAGTTGGACCAGAAGGAATTCCTCCCACCAGCGGCGGCATTTCGTTTGGGTGAACATTCCTCACATCACCAGTTAAACTATATCGCTGTGTCCGCTCTTGCGACGACGGAGGAGTAGGCGAACGGCCTCTCCCAGCACCATACATAGGGTGCGTCTGCTGCTGCAAGGGCGGCGGCCTGACGGGTGTCTGCCACGGCGACTGCATCGACGATGCCGGCGAACTTTCACCACGCACGTCGTAATAACGACCACTACCACCCGCGCGGCCATTATCGCCCGATGATCTCGCGCACGACGAAGGAGACGCGATGGTTGCCGTGGTCAACTTGACCGGTAAATTTACCTCCGTGCTACTTTTATTAAAAAGGGCAAACAACTGCCTCGCCGACGATTTCAAATCGGCAAGTTTTGTAAAAATCTGTCCCCCTAGAGACCTTTTGTTGTTATACGACATGCTTCTTAGGCATTGTTGAATAATAATCGAATCATCTACTATTTTGGCCGATCTGGCTAAGGCCTCTATTCTATAAATAAAATCAATTAAATTCTCGTTATACTCCTGCTTGGCAGAATAAAACAAGGATGCAAAATCGACGAGAGGAGGAAACTCTTTCCTTAGGCTCTCGGCAAATTCCTCGAAGGTCTTCACGCCTTTGATCGAAGATTTGTAGAAAGACAGGGCTGGACCGGAGAGATAATTTTGGACCACTACAAGTTTAACCTGATGGGCCCAGCCGTTCACTGCGGCGATTACGTCGAACTGGGACACGAATTCATCGGTCGTCGAGTTCATGCCGTCGTACGACGTGGCCATTTTTAATAATAATTTTCGGACTTATCTAGAGATCGGAGCGTCGACTCGTCGTTCTTGCGCGACGCTTTGCGCCTTAGGCGCTCTATTGGCTCGGTCGGGCTTGAGCTGCGGCACGTGCGGCGCGCCTGCTCAGTCAGGGCGGGAGGTACAGGCACCGCCGGACCTCGGGATCGAGGCGCTCCAGGCGCTCAGGGATAGCGCCTTCTCGTTCAATCGCCCGGCTCCTTCCGTGCGACGAACCTGAGGAACTATGCTGAAGCCTATGCGTACAAACTCGCGGCAGCCTCCACCAAGTAAAACGGGGGGCGGTAGCCAGATGGGCGCTAAGCTAAACTGAGAGACACAACCGATTAATTATTGAAAATCTATTTATTATCACTTTTTACACTATCACACAGAACAAACGTCCACACGGGAACGATGTGACGTCCCGAGTCAGAAAAGCAAAAAAGAACCATTCGTATTTCAAAATCTTTAAACTGTATCGAACTATACGAACAGCCAGTTCGCTCAAAGGAGGTCGCTCCTTACAGTACCATAATTTAGTTCTTAACTTTAAAAATGGCGGACTTTGCATATAGACATCTAATTTCTACTTCACCCTTAAGGCTCCTGGACACGGGTAGAGTAAACGGTAGAGTAGAGCGGTAGAGTACTAACTATCCTACTTACTATACTCATGTAGACATCTTTGGTAGAGTAGAGTACTGAAATTTGGTAGAGTAGAGTAGCTAGCAACGTGGGCAAGCTACTCTACCACTTTCCTTCCCCCACCCCAGCGTCCACTCTACTCTACCGACTACTCGACCTGAAAGCGTGACATAAAAGCGTTACTCTACTAACAAAATAAAAAATTACGTGTAGACACTTACTTTACCAAAACTGGTAGAGTACTGAATACTGGTAGAGTAGTATGCTAGTTCACTCTACCGTTTACTCTACCCGTGTCCAGGAGCCTAGAGATTAAAAAAAATGCTCCATTATGAAGTTGGTTAAAAATGTGTTAAAGTATGAATTAATCTATCCGTGCCAAGCCGGGGCGCGCCGCTGCTAGTATATCACACCTCATACATCTATAGTCTACATTTCTCATTGCGATTTTTACAACATTACAGAGATGGATGTACATGAAATAGGTATTATTTAAGGGGCCTAAAGAGGCAAAATAAAATTAAATCTGTATTCCATTACTTCTTCCACATTTAAATTTTTTTTTGGTATTTTTTATTTTATTCCTTTCAGCTGCTTTGATATCGAACATGATATTGTAGAGTAGAGCTTGCTTGTAAAACTGTGCCTCTACAAGCATGCTTTAATGCGTTTTGATTTCCTATAAGTAGTCGTAGCGTTGTCATCGTACAATCAATGTGAAGATGACCTGTACGAGTACACAACCAGTATACAAATTAGCCTCGCTAACTTGGCAATACCTATGCCGCCGCGTGTCAAGTTCTACTGGAAAAGGGTAACCGACTGTACCTACCTATATTATAAATAAAGCAAACATCCATGATACATCTGGTCTGGAAGGTACAGACACAATAATAATAGATTAGAGAGCGCGACCTTGTTAGCAGCATGCATGTGCAACTGTGCACGCGTTCACGTGCGAAATAAATGCAACAAGGAAGTTCATTGGGGTCGATATTCTTTAATATGTATATCAGTGACTTTGTTATCTAATGCTTTTACCCTATGCATTAAGTAAGGCACATAGTTATTGTCGTTTAAGTATGTATTTTTCATCATGTTAGTGACGCTGTCTTTTGATGATCACTGAAAATCACGGGTTCGATACCCACGTGAACCAATCAATAAAAAAAATCGCATGCTCGACGCTCTTACTACGACGGAAGACATTATGAGAATACAGAAGTCAACCGATTCGCATTGGGCTTGATCATTTTTATTTAGGCCATATTTTTTTACATAAACATAAGCACATAAACGTAGCAGTTTACGATTGCAGTCGGCCGTCATTCGTAACGGAATGCCCAGTTTACGATAATTGGATTAGGGCTGTGCGGTGTACTTTTGTTTCATGCGACCATGAGTAGAATGGAATGGCCTGAATTCGCAATTTGGCGACACACCTAGATTAGGGCGTATGTACGATTGGGCATTCGGTTGTGACGTATGTGGTAGCTGAAAAGCGCTGGTAGAAAGTTCCGAAAACAGGGCCAGTCGAGCTGATGCACACTAACAATCATCATAATCTCAACCGGAAGACGTCCACTGCTGGACATAACCCTCCCCCATAGGATTCCTGCGTGAACGGTCCTGCGCTACTTGCATCCACCGGTGCGCCCAGCAACTTTCACCAAGTCATTTGTCTTCCTTCCGGCCTGTGGTTGCCATTCGAGAACCTTTCTTTACCATCGGTTATCGGTTTTTCTTACAATGTCTCCACGAAGATATGCTGGATCAGACAGGATAATGTTGATTGTGATGTACTAGTTTCCACAGACGTTTCATAGACGAACTGCATTCTAAGTGCAGATTTAAGACCAATAGGGTATTTCCATCAACAGCTCATTTACGTCCCCACCGAGGGTCTCGAGCCTACCCTGAATTAGGGCGACTAGGCCTTAGTCGACCGCGCTGGCCCAGTGCGGGTTGGTCGACATAGGGTATAGGGTACTGTAAGGAGCGACCTCCTTTGAGCGTACTGGCTGTTCGTATAGTTCGATAGAGTTTAAAGATTTTGAAATACGAATGGTTCTTTTTTGCTTTTCTGACTCGGGACGTCAGATCGTCTCCGTCTGGACGTTCGTTCTGTGTGATAGTGTAAAAAGTGAATAAATCGAATTGCTTTAATTAATCAGTTGTGTTTTTTAAACTAGCTAGCGCCCATCTGGCTACTGCCCCCCGTTTTACTTGGTGGAGGCGCCGGGTAAAGGATTAGATCATCTATCCGCGGTAATGGATATGAGTCCGTTACAACCTTCTTGTTCAACGTTCGAAAGTCTATACAGAAACGCCAGGAGTCATCGGGTTTCTTGACGAGGACCACCGGGGATGCGTACGCACTACGCGATTCCCTAATTATATTATTATCTAACATCTCCTCAACCTGTTCTCTAATAATTCGATGTTGCTCATGCGACACCCTGTATGGCGCCTTGTGAACAGGAATCTCGTCGGAGGTGTTTATCTCCACCTCCAACAATGAACAAGAACCTAACTCTTTGGAATTAAAAGCGAACCGGTCCCTATAGCAGGACAACAGGTCGTTCAGTTTACTTTTTTGATAGTGATTTAAATCTTTATTGACATCCAATGTTTGGACCGAACTATCTTTCAAGTTCTCAGTGTCCAGAGACGCGCGAAGATTCTCCCCAAGGACTTCTGGTGAGTCCACAAAAAACACATAATCAGACTGCGACAGCTTCGGTATCTGAGCAGTAGCATGTATTACATCCAACGACGAGGTGACTTGCGCAGGCTTGCTCATAAAACTAACACAACACCTATCTAAACGTACGACTTTCTGGCGGAAATCTATAGCAGCGTTATACTTGCACAAAAAGTCTTGACCTAAAATTACATTGGGCACTAACGCATTCACTATAACAAAGGTATGCACAAATAAATATGAATCAATCAAAAACTTTAATTCAATCAAACCATTAGTAACCAATTGTTGGCCATCTACCGCACGCACATACGGTGCCTCTTTATTCAACCTATCACATTTAATCACGCTACAGAGTTTATCAAACAACTTATTCGAAATCACGGAGACAGTCGCTCCGGTGTCCAACAGGGCTTCGGTTTCGTAGTTGGTGAACGACACCTTCACGATTGGCGAAGTTGGTCCAGAGGGAGCTTCAGTTGGACCAGAAGGAATTCCTCCCACCAGCGGCGGTCCATTCACTGGCGGCGCATTTCGTTTGGGTGAACATTCCTCGCATCACCAGTTGGTCGATTTCTTAGATTTTATCGCTGTGTCCGCTCTTGCGACGACGGAGGAGTAGGCGAACGGCCTCTCCCAGCACCATACACAGGGTGCGCCTGCTGCTGCAAGGGCGGCGGCCTGACAGGTGTCTGCCACGGCGACTGCATCGACGATGCCGGCGAACTTTCACCACGCACGTCGTAATAACGACCACTACCACCCGCGCGGCATCTAAGGAGCGACCTCCTTTGAGCGTACTGGCTGTTCGTATAGTTCGATAGAGTTTAAAGATTTTGAAATACGAATGGTTCTTTTTTGCTTTTCTGACTCGGGACGTCAGATCGTCTCCGTCTGGACGTTCGTTCTGTGTGATAGTGTAAAAAGTGAATAAATCGAATTGCTTTAATTAATCAGTTGTGTTTTTTAAACTAGCTAGCGCCCATCTGGCTACTGCCCCCCGTTTTACTGTACTGTTCCTAAATTTACCATATTTTATGAATTCATTTAAAAATGTATATTAGTAGCAGACGATTCGCGAAGAAAAAAACAGAATCGGTTGGATAACGAATTTACCTATACAGTGACTTTTTAAAGTTTCAATATGTCTATGTCTTTCAAAAACGATTTTTTGTATGGAAATTATAATATGGCGTTACTAGCTTGTGACGTCACAAGCTAGTATGTGCCTCTCTGTCTAATCTTGAATTTCAAACCTTTATAACTCGGTAAATTTTGAAGATAGAGCAAAAATTGTTTTAGTGTTCGATAGCAGAAACTAATAAGTTTGGATTTATAAAATAAAAAAAAAGTTGTCAAATACCCTATGTGACCAGTTAGCACAATTTAGAAGAAGCCTACATCTAGCAGTAGTGGGTTCATTCTTTCCTGCTCTTTCATGAATCCCGTCCGTCAAATTGATCAACCTTCAATATAAACTTTATACAAGCGAAATGATAACAGTAATGCCATTTATTGTCGAGCGTTGGTGGACTAGTGGCGCTGCCTTCCGTCCGGGAGATGCGGGTTCGATCCCCACCACGTACCAATGTGTTTTCGAATTTCGAATTCATATGTAGGTTTCGAGATTAATCGAGATCAGTGGAAGGAAAAAGGGGAGGCTTTTGCCCAGCAATGGGGCAGCTAAAAAGGGCTATTAAAAAAAATACGTTTTCCCCTCCACCTCGGAAAGTTGGCTTTTAATGCCCGAAAACAGGGTCGAAAATCGCTTATTCATTTCTAGACATGCAAACCATTCTCATGTCTAGAGAGGAGAATTAGTTTGAATTTCGAACATTATCTTACACAGGAAAAAAGTTTTCATATATCCGCGCGTAAAATAATTGACGTAAGCCATATTTTTTTTAATTGGGTGTGTTCCGAATCAAACTGCCAGCGCAGTCAGCGATCAGAAAACCAAAAGATTGTATGGGTTTCGCCTGCCTTTGAGTGCGCTAAAATCGATTTAAGCGCGTCTCGGAACGCAGGGATAGATTTTCATACAATTCTGGAACGCACCCTAAAAACACATAACCTAAAAGTTTGTTTATTGTTTTGGTTGTTTATTTTTATCAACTAAAAATTTAAAAGAATTATGATAAAATACAATAGTTTAATCACAACTTATAGATTTATATCTAAAATAAGAGAACTCTTGTACATTTACCAATATTTACGTAGGTAAGTAAATAGTTAAAGGATTTCCTTGCCGGAACAGGTGAAAAATAATGTGCTGGGTTTGAGAGGAATCTTATTCTCACCTCGAACCTTAGAATCCCTCGCGAGCTTCAGGAGTCTATTTTTAGAAACACTCGCTTCGCTCGTGCTTTTATTACAGACTCCTTCGCACGCTCTGGATTCAATATCAGTTCTCTGAGGAAAAATCAACATTCCTCTCTTACCTAACAAATAACTATTATTGGAGGCTCTTACGGTGAAGGAAAACAGCATGATGAAACCTGCACACTCCTGTGAAGAAATTCAAAGGTTGTGTGTGAAGTCGACCAACCCGCACTGGGCCAGCATGGTCGACTAAGCCTAATCGCCCTAAATCAGGGTAGGCTTGAGCCCCTCGGTGGGGACATATATGAGCTGTTGATGATGATAATGAATGCCATTTATTTAAGAAACTTGAATTTATGTAGGCTGAGACATATAAGAGCTGGTTAACGTAAAGTAAAAAGAATACTTAACAAAAGGGCTTAACAGAACAGCTCATATACTTCCCCACCGAGAGGCTCGAGCCTACCCTGAATTAGGGCGATTAGGCTTAGTTGACCACGCTGGCCCAGTGCGGGTTGGTCGACTTCGCACTCAACCTTTGAATTTCTTCGCAGGAGTGTGCAGGTTTCATCATGCTGTGTTCCTTCACCGTAAGAGCGTCGAATAAACGTACATTTTTTTAGCCCTTTTAGCTGTCCCACTGCTGGTCAAAGGCCTCCCCTTTTTCCTTCCACTGATCTCGATTAATCTCGAAACGTAATGAATTCGAATTTCGAAAACACGTTAGTGCGTCGAATAAACGTACATATCAATTCGAAATTCGAAAACACATTAAAGCTACCACCACTTTGGCAAGGTAAGGTAGACTATGATATTTATCGTCAGGGAGTGGGCCTTTATCATATCCAACCAAAGTTATCCTATTCGCTTATTGTTATGTTATGATATTTTGTTGTAACGCCATGTGATAAATAGTTGACCAGAGATCTATATACTGTGCCAGAGATTAAATTTAATAAGTCAACATATTTTTTATTAAGAATGAAATAAATTGAAACATTTGAAATATTGCAATTGTATTTATTTAATTGGTTATTTATTAATATTTTGTATGTAATCATGTTATGTTAGATACAGTATCGGTATTTAGTAGCCACGTACCAACGATTTAAAGCACATTGGCCAGAGAATCCAACACAGGATTTATAAACGATGTTAATGCTCCAGCGCCGCTCCCCCTATCGCTGCAAACAAAAATGACATCATGTCAGATTAGCGATACTAAAGAGATACAGTAACAGTTGAAACAGAGTTGCATGTTGTTACCGATCTGTTTGCAGTATCATCCGAATCTTTAGTATGCTGTCTCAAAATGGAAACATCCATTTTGAGACTGTTTATGGTCTCTGAAAAAAGTTTTCTAAAAATTTAACAAGGCGGCTCTAGAATACTGACACCAGGGTTTGTGTCGACCTTACAACCCACACGTTGAAGAAGAAGAATAATAAAAAAGAAACAAATTTTAAAAGAAAGAAACATACGTTATCTTAAACTTGATGTCAATCGTGTATTACTTACGGTCCCTCGTGTCCTCCCTCGTGTCCTCCCTCGTGTCCTCCCTCGCTTCCTCCAATCCCTCCAATTATTGGTGTGCATCCCGCAAGTAAAATCCCATACAAAAATATAGTTGTAAACTGTAAAAAATACATCAAAACATAAATTACATTATTATTATAAAACTAAATTACCAACTTTGAAATTAGTTGAAAGAAGTATATCCGAATGGTCTTTTTAGGGAAAAACAATAGGGGATCGGACTACTATTTTTTTTTTATAAATCCAAATTTCTTAGTTTCTGCTATGGAACACTAAAAGAATTTTAGCTCTATCTTTAAAATTGACAGAGTTATAACGGTTTGAAATTCAAGATTAGACAGAGAGGCACATACCCACTTGTGACGTAATTTGTTAGTAACGTCATATAATCTCCATACAAAAAATCGTTATTGAAAGAGACAGATATATTGAAACTTTAAAAAATCACTGTAAACGTTTTTTTCTTTGCGAATCGTCTGCTACTAATATAGATTTTAAAAATAATTCATAACATATGGTAAATTCATAAAATTTGGTGAACAGTCCGATCCCCTATTACTTTTAATAAGTCACTCAATTTGGTCTAAAGGTCTTAGTAACCGGATCATAAAACTTCCAAAAAAAATAAACAATTACTGCTGTCAATCAGCTGGTGAAAAATCACTGCGCGAAATAAAAAGGGGTATAAAGTTGTGATAGGTTTCCCTCCAAAGTTGGAAATCACACCTAAACCTTCGTAAAAATACACGTGCACTTTACGTACTCATACAACCAGGTTCAAAAGACTATATGGAAGTGAACCGTCGTCGTCGTCGCATCGACACATTGTTTTGCAAATAATCCTGGGCAGATTTTTTCAAAACTGATGTCTCTCAAAACGCTATGTCGTCGTCCAGAGATTTTTTGGAATTTCAGCCAAACTTGAGAGATGTATTCTTATCATTTCGTTTTGAGTCAAATCAGCCAGTACAAATCTTTGGTATTCGACAGATGCGTGTCATATAAAGAATTAATAGTACTTACTGAGGCTTCGAAACACAGGTTTAAAACTTAAATTATTATTATGAATTTGATAAATCAACTATTTAATGATAAAATAATATTATTTAATACTTACAAGCAGAAGTAGCTGAGATGACCTCATCTTGACTGTGAGTTGAAGTGAAGACAATCTAAGAATGTGAAGAATACACACAACCATACCACGTATGACTTTATATAGGGCAAATTCCCATTAAAAAAAGTGTATTTTATTTCTACCTAATTACTTTTTAAAAGAAGTTTTTATAGTCACGTTTTCACTCGTCGTGTTTAAGATAAGAATAATGTAAGTTTCTTGTTGATAAGAACATGAATTTTTCAACGAAAATATACTGAATAACGTGACCATACGTCCCGCTTTGGGCGGGACAGTTCCGCTTTGGGCGGGACAGTTCCGCTTTGGGCGGGACAGTTCCGCTTTGGGCGGGACAGTTCCGCTTTGGGCGGGACAGTTCCGCTTTGGGCGGGACAGTTCCACTTTGGGCGGGACAGTTCCGCTTTGGGCGGGACAGTTCCGCTTTGGGCGGGACAGTTCCGCTTTGGGCGGGACAGTTCCGCTGTCATGCAGTCTGTCCCGGTAGAAAGCAACATTCGTGACCATACGTTCGTGGG